>CM069909.1:128876617-130076617 GCA_036172215.1 Camellia granthamiana | reverse complement strand
TAGAGCAAGAAAGTACTAGTGTGAAATCACTAATTCTAGTCTTATTAAAAAAAGTGTAACTAAAAGCATAATGTAATGATTAAAAAAGTGTATTGAAACAAAAGATCATGTATACATAAAACACCTATGTATGGTTAAGTTGAGAGCACTCACCGTTTTCACGTGCACATTTCAAAATTATTCAAAAGATTTAATCAAGAATGAGGTATTCAAAAGATTTAGTGTTGGAGGCCTTCTTTGTTGGAAGATGGCTATTGTAGGCAAGAGGAAAATGAAGGCTTGGATTTTGGCTTCCTTATGTGTTATGTGGATTATTTGTTGGAAGATGTCTATTTTGGCTTCCTATCTATTATATGTCTAATATATGTTGGAGATGGTGAGCCCCTATTTAGATCAAATTTTGGATTTTATAGAAACTTCTGAATAAAGGCAGGGGTGTAGATATCTTCTTTGTCTCTGCTTGTATAGGACTTGATTTGTATAGGAATCAATTAACCATCATTGCTGCCTTTTGCTTCCCCATCTGCTTACAGTGCTAGATTAATAAATCTAAGCCCTCATTTTGGTTAACCTTCACACAAAAATCCAACAAAAGAAGAAGAGGAAGAAGAAGAAGAAAGTTCCTATCAAGAATAGCCAAACTTCTTTGTAAAAGCTTTACATTAATGTCTTTCTATGGTATTCATAACATTAATGTCTTTTTAAGCCATCTTATTTTTTTGTATGGATGATGTCTTAGTGAGTTTTATAAGATGATCAATTCGAATTAATATATAATAGTGAAAACCTGTCCTATGCACGGGATATGAAAAAATTAATAAAATATGTTTATATGAAATAATATAAATAGTTAGATTTTTGTATGTAAATTATAAAAAAAATATATATATATATATATTGAAACTTACAATTTAAGTTTTATAATTTTATCACAATTTATATATCCATTTTTAATTTGTCACAATTTTAATAATGTAACTTTCAACCCCTTGTTAAAATTATAAATTTAAACGAGTTGAACCCAAATCTATTATGACATATAAATTATGATATATGTCTTAAGATGAAAACAACTTTTAATCAATATTATTTATTTATTTTTCAAAAAATCTATTTATTTTATTATTTAACGATATCTAATCTTGATACTTTTCACTACGTCAAAAAGCCAGTTGAAAAGTCCAACCGATTCATCATTCACTTCAAGGAAATTCTATTTCCACACACCACTTCGTCTCTGTCCACACACTTAATGAACTTTATTTTTATTACAAATTTACCTTTAAATAAAATGACCAAAATAGATATCCATCCACACACTTAAACATCCAAAATAGATATCTCTGTGCACATCTTTTTTTTGTAAAAGCTTTCTGTGCACATCCACTGTCCAGTGCCTACGTTATTGACACTCATTCTTACACACTTCACTCTTTTTCACACTCTCAATTGCTACCTTCTTCCTCCACTCTTTCTCACATTTCATTACCTACCTTCTTCCTTCATTCTTTCTCACACACTCCATTGCCTATCTTCTTCCTCCGTTATTTCTCACACACCAGACTCCATTGCTAACATTCTTCCATTGTTCACTCATTAGGTTACCATTGTTTGTCAAACAAAACTTGATGGAAGATTTGCCAAACAATTTAGAAAACCAGGAGGATATGCAAAACAACCAATGTAGTGACGGAAAGGTGACTTTTTTTGCTAAGAAATTGTTTTACATAATTTCTGTTCACGATCACCATTCAGCAAACCAGTGCTGAATACATAGATAGTATACGAAAAACAACAATCGAACAAAATTAATTTCTTTGGAACTCAACTTCCAAAATATAATTCGAAACTCAACTCCCGAAATATATTAAACCATTCAAATCTTAACTTTCGAAATATATTAAATCATTCGAATTACAACTTTCGAAATATGTTAAAATATTTGGCTCTGAAGTTTCGAGTTTCTTTTTTTTTTTTTTTTGCAAAAAGTATCCACTCAAGCAAGTGAAGTTCAATCTGATTGTGTATTGGACTACACTAGTCAATTTACAACAAATCAGGTACAAGGTCATCAATCATGGCAGGCTATGCCAGCATAGCACGACGACCATGAATATTTGTATGGACTAATATGAGGATGTGCACACATTTTTTATTAAATGAGTATATTTGGAATGCGGGGTGTGTGGACTGAGATAAAGGCTTACAAATCAAACTACTAGTGAGCGGAGTAAGAAATGATGTGCACAGAGATAATATGGCGTGTGGAAATAGAATTTCCCTTCACTTCACGTATCGCCAGGTTTTCTCACATACATATGCCCTTGTATTTTGAATTTTCACATTCATTTAAAATTAAATTCATTAAATTTAATATGACCTTAAGCTATTAACGTGGGTGATTTTATCTGAACAAATAAATTGGGTCAAGTACGTCGGTTCACACTTGTCATTAAGTAAGTTGAATTGTCTAAGTACGTAGGTTCACATATGTAATTGGTGTTTGAGATTTGAATTTATATATATATATATTTTTATGATTTCTTTGTTGGCTTATTTTTGTGAGTCTTTTTTAAAAGTTTTGATTAGACTTTAGAATTCTAAATTCGACTCGATGAGACGAACAAAAAAATGTAAAAAAAATTGTAAAAGAGAAACAAATAAGTTAAAACAACAATGGTAGAGGGTCCTAATTTCTGTGGCTCAAATGGCTCGAATTTGCTAAAACGACGTCGTTTTGAGTACAAAACAACATCAAAATTGCCAAAACGACGTCGTTTTGACAATTTTGAGCCATTTGAGCCACAGAAATTAGGGCCCTCAAACATTTTTCAAGTTAAAAATAGTGGACTTTTTTGGTTTTTAAATTTTTTTTTTAATTTTACATAATTTAAAAAAAAAAAAAAGACAAACAAAAAAAAATGTGACAACACTTTGCAAACAACCTACCGCAAATCTCGCCCGGGGGGGGGGGGGGGGGGGGGGGAGATTTGCTTGATGAAATAAGTAGCCTTGTTCTAATATATCACTTTACATCCCTAGTAATATGGGTACAGGTGATTAATTTAAAATAAAATTATTTTATAGTACGAGTGTAAAACCCACTGTGACTATATGACTTGTAGAAAAATGTAATAAATTGAGATCGGCCATATTTCGGTCTTTAAAGTGATTGAAAATAATTTTCTTTTTAAAAAAAACTATATATTAAAGGGTTTAGCAAATAGACCTCTTTTTTTTTTTTTTTTTTTGCTTTTTTTTGAAAGATCTTAGGGACATTATCAAACAAAGGCTCATACCAAGTTTCTAAACCAAGGAAAACAATATGGTGTCTGCTCTTCAAAAGATGTGTACTATATATATTTTATAATTAAAAAATAAAACGATATGATTTTAAACTTTTTGAGTTATAATTAAAAAAAATATATATCATAACTAAATATAATATAAAGTATAATTAAAAAATTTATGAGTCATAATTAAAAAAATTATTATAATTAAAAATAACTAAAAAAATAATATAATTAAATATATATGGTGCATCTTTTCAAAGAGGTGTGTGTTTCAAACAATCAATGTCATCCATCTTTCTCAGTTTTTCGGTGAGATGTAATCATTTTTTCTTCCCCGGGGACACACCAAAAAATTGATAGGAGACTTCCTAGCCTCAATAGGAGGAAAAATTATTCCTTGGTTCTGGGTATTACGTTGTCATGATTTTAGTCAATCACAAATTCTTATATCCTTTCATATTTTTTAATTATTTAATACAAAATTATAAACTATATTATATTCATTAATCATAATACATATGAAGCATCACGTGATATTATTCCTGACTAACCAATAACTTCTCCAATTAGAGAGATAGAATCATTTTGGTAGCGTTTGGTTTGATTTTAGAATTATGATTTGAGTATTGAGTTGTATTTTGAGTTTGTGAGTTTTGGAATTATGATTTCAAAAAAGAAAATTTGTTTGGTTATGAGTTTTGAAAAAGTTTTGAATTGAATTTTGAATCAAGTGTTGAGTTTGTGAAAAGTTGTTTGGTTATGAATTTTGAAAAGAGTTTTTTAACTTAATTTAAAAATTTATAACTCATAACTAAATACACAATTCAAACTTTATTGAAAATTTTATTCAAAACTCATAACCAAACTCTTTTTGAAATTCAATTCAAAAAAATAATTATTGAAAAAAATAATTTTTTATTTTAAAAATTTTGAAAATATTTTTATTTAAAATGTTAAAAACTATAAATTATTATTTGTTAAAAAAAATATTCAGCTAGTGTTTTAAAATTACTTTTGATATATATTTGGTTGTAAATTTTTTTAATTGTTTCTTTTTTAAAAATGTTTTTTTATTTTTTAAAAATTACTGTGACAAATTAATTTTTATTTAAAATTTTGTTTGTTAATTTTAAATAAATGTCCAAATAATTTGTCATTTTGGTCTAAAAAAATAATTTCTATATTTAAAAAATATCAAAAAAAAAAAGAGCACTATTCCGGTCAACCGGCCGGACGTCCGGGAGGTTGATCAGGTAGACCCAAAAATTCAAAAACTGACTAAGTGGAGCTCTATCAAACGTGTTGTAAAAAGTGTTTTAAAATATGAAGTTGGAATCAATTTTTGAAAACTCCATTCAAAAAGAGGCTCCATGTAGGAGGGTGGAAACTTCCTTTTGACTAGCATGAATAATCGTAGGAGCTACGCAACGTTTTCCAAACCCAAATTATATCATTATGTATGAAATTTCATTTTTCTCTTCAAATTATTATTCAAAAATTAATTTAGCTTATTTTTTAAATTATATTAATTTTATATTTAAATTATTTAATTTTGGGGATATTTTTTACGATACTTGATATTAAGATTTTATAACATAAAAGATATTTAATATTTTCATAATGTTTAAGGTCCCTCACACATTGATCTAGAGAAATTTCAATCCAAAGAAATTTTCTCCAGAGAAATTCTTTACAAATTTCTCTGGTTTGCACAAATTTATCTGGTTTGCAAATTTCTCTAGTTTTCTCTGGACTTTCCAGAGAAATTCTCTCCAAAATTTCTCTGAATTTTCTAGAGAAATTTTCTCTGTGTTTTGAACAAACCAGAGAAAATTGGGCTACTTAGAAACCAAAAATAATCACAATTTTCTTTGTGTTTTGAACAAACTAGAGAAAATTGGACTACTAAGAAATAAAAAAAAATCACAATTTTCTTTGTGTTTTTAACAAACCAGAGAAAATTAGGCTACTTAGAAACCCCAAAAAAAATATAATTTTCTCTATGTTTTGAACAAATTAGAGAAAATTGGGCTGCTTAGAAACCAAAAGCAATCGCAATTTTTTCTGTATTTTGAACAAACCAAAGAAAATTGTGATTGTTTTTCTAAGAAGCATTTTATCAAACAGGTTAGCTTCAAAGCTCACAGCTATATGTTTTACAGTTCTAAAAGGAGTTTTGTCAAATCAAATCTCACAGCTATGTGTTTTGGAGTTCTAAGAAGCATTTTGTCAAACAGTTTAACTTCATACTATATATATAGATATTGGTATGTGTATGAGTTTTGTGTGTGTGTGTGTGTGTGTGTGTGTGTGTGTGTGAGAGAGAGAGAGAGAGAGAGAGAGAGAGAGTGCTTTTGTTTGCATTCGGGGATGTGTAATGATCCCAAACAAAACAAATTATCATATAGAGATAAGCGTTCTGAAACTTTGCCAAAAGCTTTATCAGCGAAGCAATCTTCAATCGAAGTTTTGGGACTTTTCGGCTAATCTTCCAAGCCCGACAAGTTTTGTTGCCAAGCCTTTTATTATTCATAGCTTTTTTGCTATGAGTTCATTCGTCGAGTAATTGGTAGCTCCTTTTCCTCCAGTAGCTCTTAATGTTTTCAACATATATTAGAGAGAGAGAGAGAGAGAGAGAGAAAGAGAGAGACATGATTTGAGGGGATCAAATTTTTCTGTGATATATGTGTATCAGGGATTGAGGGATCTTAGACATCGTAAAATAATATTATGGATCTCTTCCATTATTAAAAATGGGTGAGGGACCTTAGACTAATTTTCCCTTTAATTTTTGATCAATTTTTCCCCACCCTCAGTTGTTGTATAAAATCAGATAGAATTTGTTGATGTGATACCAAATTTCATTTTACCTCCTAAAGTATCCCTAAAATATCAATTTGACCCCAAATATACAAAAATTAAATTGAAATATTTAAAAACTTTATCTCAAATATAAGGAAAGTAAATTTTAAATAGGGTTAAATTCATTTTACCACCTTGTAGTTTGGGGTTGGAGTGCTTTTTACCTCCCTATCGTTCAAATATAATCAGAAATCCCCTATGTGATTTTGGACTAAAGTGCTACTGTTAGTTTTTCTATCTAAACTAACCGAAAGTATATTACACACATCATTTTTTAGAGTGGGTTTTATATTCTGAAAAAATATAATGAAATTAGTAAATAAAAATGACAATTTTATCCCCATTTTCTTCAAATCTAAAATTAGATTAATATGTTAAATTAAAATAAAATAAGAATATAATATAATTAACAATTGATTTAAAATATAATTAAATAAAATATAAAATAGACAATAATTAAGAATTGATATAAAATGTAATTAAATTCAAACGTTAGAAATTATAATAAATAATTAAGAATTTATAATTAATTATGATCTAAAATATAATTAAATAAAAATTAGAATAAAAATTTAAAAATTACAATTAGTAATTAAGAATTTATAATTAATTATTGAGAGGGAGATTTGTGACCAGACATGGCCGAGCTAGTTTGGGCTTCGGTTGAGGTTTTAACTTGGGCAAAACGAGGTTGTACTCTCGACTGGAGTCTTGGCGCGGTCAACGTTGGATACGCTTCGAAATGGGATATTAACCCGGTTAGGTTAAGGCCAATGGTTTCAAGTGCTAGCCCGGCCTAGAGATGTGCATTTCGTTAAGTTGGACGAAATTTGTCCTCAGAAGACCAGGTTTGACCAAGCAAGAGCTCATTGCGGGCTGTAGACCTCGGTTGAGCCCTCGTGCAGGTTAGTCCGAAGGGACCAGGCAAATAGCGTAACCCCGAGGGAAGACTGTGGCGTCGTGCTTGGCACAATTCGGTAAGGTGTGCTACGTAGCGTGTTTGGATTACAAGAAGAAGATTTCGTTGTCCTACGCGTCAATACCTTTAGGTGGTTTCGCCATTTGGCGTTTGGCAGTACTTATGCTTATACGTGGAAAAAGGTAAGAGAGGAACATATCCACGCTTCAGGAGGAGGATGGACAAAGAGGAGCGCGCAGAAACTATATAAACAGTGCTACGTTTCCATGCACAAGTCTGGAACTTCTGGTTATTAGAGCTACTTACCCCTTTGTTTCCTCTCTCTCTTTCTCTCTCTCTCTCTCTAAGTGTGCTAACTTGCTTGTCGGAAGGGTTTTCCGGCTGCACACCGCTGGGTAGCTCACCGTGTTTGTGTTCTCAGGTCATTTGGAGACAAGCGAAGCTTGGACATGAGGAGTACGGAAAGTGATGAATATTTGCTCCTCGTACAATTGGCGCCGTCTATGGAAAACTTTGACAGACAAAACCTTGTCCTCCAAGCTTTTCTGATCACTTTTTCATGGCGCACAACGATGAAACCCCGCTGTCAATCGTCGATGGTATCACTCCGGAGTCCGTCCGGAAAAGAGACGGTTTTCCCTCCATTCCGACCATGGTGGGCCTCAAGACTTCCTCTAGAGGGCTCCCCAGAGATGCGTGAGATAAACACGCAAGGAGCACTGACCACTCACAGAGCCCTGACGGGCACCGATGGCGAAGAGAGTCACACACTCAACGCCTGAAGCATAAGCTGAGAGACCAGGATGCCATTATTTGGAGAATGGCCGCTGATATAGAGGCGTTGAAGCTGTAGATCAAAGGGAAGGGTGTTGTTAGAGTGGAAAACCACAGTGAGTGCACCCAATCCCATCATTCAAGTAGCCAAAACCAACGAGGGATGCCCTCTCTCTCCATCACCAGAAGCTACGAAGTGGGTGATTTTGACTTGCCGGCAGAGAAGCCATGCACACGAGACAGCAGCTATCGTCTCTCACGTCCGTCGACGACGTCGAGATACTCTTACTCTGCCCATTTGGAAGATATGAGGGATTTCTTGGAGGAGCGAGCACGACGGAAGAAGATGCAAAGGGTGCTAGCATTGCAACGGCTGACCCATGGAGGTCGTGCTAGTTAAGAGGTTGTCATGCCGCGCTAAGACAAGCTATACACGTGCCGTTAGATAGGGATTTGGCGAAGTTGAATGCCACCCCTTTCTCCCTTGAGATAGAGAACATGCTGTTCCCCGCTAGCTTCCACTAGCCCAAGTTCACGCACTTTGATAGAAAAAGTAATCCGTACATGCGCGTGAGCCATTTCTGGCAGGTGATAGCTGGCCACCGCCGCAATGATGCATTGATGTGCCCTATTTTCGCTTCGAGTTTGGGTGAGTTGGGCTTGTAGTGGTTTGAAAGATTGCCGGGGAAAAGTATCGAGCGGTGGCAGCAACTGGCGGAGGCATTCGTGACCCGTTTCAAAACCAATACCAAAACACCCAAAGAAGTCGACCATCTTCTAGGCATTAAGTTAGAACTGGGCAACTCACTCAAGCCGTACAACGCTAGGTATTGGGAAACATTCAATGAAATTCTTAATTACCCAACTAACCTAGCAATCATCTAGTACAAGCGCGGTCTCCTAGTTGGACATAGACTAAGTGACTTGCTCACCATGAGTCAACCAATAACCATGGAGCTGCTAATGCAACACATCAACGAACACATTCGAGTTGAGGATGATGCGACCGCCGCTACTGCGAAAGTGAATCCGATAGTAGCGGACAAAATGGTAGCTGTGAAGGTTCATGTAGTCAGACAATAGGCAAATATTTCGCACAACCATGAAAGAGAACAAGGCCGTAGCGCTAAGTGCAATAGTCGGGGTAAGGGTCGTCACAACGACCGAGTTGACTACCCCCGTGATGTCGCGAAAGATGCAAAGAGAAAGTTGAACACCCGAACAGACATCACCACCGTTTTCAAAATCTCAATCTACCGCATACTTAGTGAGATCTGTGACAAGGAATACGTCCAATGGCCAGCTACATTAGGCGATGCGCAACAAGGCTTCAACTCGAGATATCGTTGTACCTACCATCATGAGCGTGGGCACCGCATAGAAGATTGTGTTCTTTTGAAGCAGCATTTAGAGGAGTTGGTGGCAGTCGGCCACCTAGACCATTACATTAATGGAGACGTCAAGGCCGCATCCTACGCTCAAGCCAAGTTAAACGGCTTTGCCACTTTAGAAGCACCCCTCCAAGGCGTAATCAATGTGATCCACAGGATCGTTGAGCCGGCGTGGGTATGTGAGCTCCGGGGGATGATCAAGAAAGCGTAGCATGTGAGAGGAGTTCTGTCAGTCCAACCTGTCGTCAAGAAAGGAAAAATCGAGGTGAAAGATGCCCTCAGCCTTTCAAGTAGAGATCTTGAGTGCATTCAAATGCCAGATAATGATACGCTGGTGGTCACGCTTCGCGTGAAGGACTTTGACATTAGACGCATTTTAATCGACCAGGGCAGCTCAGTCGAAATAATGTATTATGACGCCTTCAAGCAGCTCAAGCTAAACGATAGGGACTTGGCTCCAGTGACCTCACCACTGGTTGGCTTCAACTCACAGCCAGAGTGGTCAGTAGGAAAAATCATCTTATCGGTCAAAGCAGGGTCCGTTGTCAAGCAAGTAGAATTTTGGGTGTTGAAGGTGCCCTCTACGTACAACTTGATCCTAGGCAGAGAATGGCTTCATGCCATGCAAGCAGTGGCATCGACTTACCACCAAGTCATGAGGTTCCCCTCTGCTACCGGGATGATAGAAGAAGTGTGGGGTGATCAAGTCATGGCCAAGCAGTGTTTCATGGCCGTAAACGGAAGCTGGGCTGCTAAAGGCTTCGTACAGATGATGGAAGGACCAGAAGATCAAAGTGTCCTAAACAATGTGGGTACCAAAGCCAAAGAGAAGGTTGTCGAAGACTTGGTGGAGGTAAGGATCAACGAGAATGTTCTAGAGAAGTTCTTCCTGTTGAGATCCACCCTGACCGCCCAAGAATGACTAGAGATGGTAAATTTCTTGGTGACAAACATCGAAGTGTTTGTATTACGACATGTCTGGCATCGATCCAAACTTGATTTTCCACCAACTCAATGTTTTCCCTAATGCCCGACCGATCATTCAAAGAACATGGAGATTAGCGCTTCATCACGCTGAGGTGGTGGCGGAAGAGGTGAAAAACTTGCTTGAAGCAGGAGCTATCTAGGAGGTACACTACCCTCGGCGGGTTTTGAACACCGTTGTTGTACCAAAGAAGAATAGAAAATTGTGAGTATGTGTTGATTACAAGATTATGAACAGAGCTTGCCCCTAGGATAGCTTCCCATTGCCTCGGATCGATCAACTGGTGGACCTTACCACCAGACACAATAGACTCAATTTTCTGGACGCATACTGCGGCTATCACCGGATCACCTTGTATGAGTCTGACCGGGAGATTACTTCTTTCATGACGCCGAGGGGGTTATTTTGCTACAAAGTTATGCCCTTCGAACTAAAGAACGCCAGAGTGACTTTTCAGAGGATGGTAACCAAGATGTTCGCCCCGCTCCTCGGTCGGACAATGGAGGCATATATTGAAGACATGGTGATTAAGAGCAAGAATGAGGCCGACCACTTGACCGATCTAGCGGAAATGTTCACGATCCTTGATCGACACCAGCTACGCCTCAACGCATCGAAGTGTGCCTTTGGTGTGAGATTGGGGAAGTTCTTGGGTTTCTTAATGACAAACGGGGGAATTGAGGTGGATTCCTCCCAAATCAAAGCTATACAAGAGCCGAAACAGCCGAACTCAACAAAGGATGTACAACATCTTGCCGGGTAGGCAGCTATGCTTAATAGATTTATAAGTCGGTCATCAAATCGTTGCCACCCTTTCTTCCAAGCCCTAAAATCAAAGTTTTCATGGGATGACTAATGCAACCAAGTGTTAGCCGAACTAAAGTCATATCTATCCTCTGCCCTACTCTTTGTCACGCCGAAGCAGGACAAATAACTCTACCTCTACCTGGCTGTTTCTCAACATGCCGTCAGTACGGTGCTTATTAGGCCAGAAGACATACAACATCTGCCAATCTTTTATGTGAGCAAGACCTTACTCCCAACAGAATCAAGATACTTGCTGCTTGAGAAGCTTGCCTTGGTGCTAATGATGGCCTCCAGGAAGTTGGTACATTACTTTCACGCGCACACGATCGTTGTGCTGATTGAATTTCCACTAAAAGCTTGTTTGAACAGGCGGACTTCTTCGGTTGAATCTTGAAGTGGGCCGTCGAGCTAGGGCAATTCGACGTCAATTTTTAACCTAAAACTGCCATCAAGGCCCAAGCATTCGTAGAATTTTTACCTGGGACTCACCTGGTTTGCTTGGTAGACCTTACCGATGTAACCGAGCTAAGGTGGGTAGGCATCGCGAAAATTGCACAGCCAACTCCCACTCCGGTCCACTTCAACCCTCCTAACGAGCCAAACATAGAGGGCGACGCGAAAATTGCGCGCCGGAGCACAGCCTCATCACCCGAAGGTTAATTACAACTTGGCAATGCACTGATGGATTTGGAAATAACAGGACAACCTATTGGATCCAATACCACATCGCCAAAGGGGGATGAAGTCATGCAAGTTGTAACCAATAATAGAGCTCGACGCAGTAATAGCCGAGCAGCTAAGCAACTCAGAACGCTCGATCCTTCAAAAGTCTTAAGACCCTACAGAATGTTGGAAGTTTTTTATTGGTGAGATGTGGAAGCGTTTCATCAATGGCACTTCAAACAGACATGGTGCCGGATTGGGGGTCGTTTTGATCTCACCAGGCAGACTCACCATTGAACATTCCATTGCACTTGGGTTCCCTACATCCAACAATGAGGCTAAGTACGAAGCACTGTTAGTCGTACTGAAAAGTGCGCTCCAACTGCAAGCATTTGAGCTAATGGTCTACAGCGACTCCCAACTCGTTATAAACCAAGTATCTAGAGAATACGAAACCAAAGATAACAAAATGGCCAAATACCAGACTCTGGTGAGAGAGTAACTCAAGAAATTTCAAGTCATAAGAGTTGAACAAATCGGTCGAGAAGGGAACAGTTGGGTAGATGAATTAGCCGGTTTAGCTTCCATAGTTGACAATCAACCCCAGCCCTTTCCTGATCGAATTCCTTCCAAGACCCAGTATTGAAGAACCGGAGCAGTCGGAAAGCTGTTGCACCTAGCTAGGTCCTTCCTAGATAGACCCCATCATTCTTTTCCTGAAAGAGAGAATCCTGCTGGCCGACAAGAAAGAGGCATACAAAGTCCAGGTGAAGTCTGAGCGATTTTGACTCTCCATCTGGTGCCCTGTATAAGAAGTCCTTCACAGGCCCATACTTAAAGTGCGTCTATCCAAGCAGAGTCGATGCTTTTCTTTTTGAGATCCATGAAATGATGTGTGGAAGTCACATCGGCGGAAGATCTCTAACCTATCGCGCTATCTCGCAAGGATACTGGTGGCCGTGCATGTAGGCCGATGCACAGAAGTATGTAAGGAAGTGCGAGAAGTGCAGTTCGCTTACCAAATTCATCAGTCGGCTAGAGAACTTTTTCCTCTTATAAACCCTTGGCCGTTTGTACTATGGGGACTGGACATTGTGGGACCACTCCCAACCGCACTAGGCAACTGCAAGTTCTTCATCACTACGAGAGACTACTTCACCAAATGGGTAGAAGCCGAACCCCTAGCAACCATCAAAGAAAAGGATGTAAAGAAGTTTGTCTGGTAGAATGTGATAACGCGGTTCAGAATCCCTAAGGCTTTGATCTCTGACAATGGCATCCAATTTGATGGAAAACTATTTAGAGGATTCTGTGAAGAGCTGAAAATCAAATTCTACAACTCAACGTTGGCCTGTCCTCCGTCGAACGGCTAGGTCGAAGTGTCAAACAAGACTATTTTGGACGGGTCGAAGAAAATGCTAGAGAAAGCCAAAAGGAGGTGGACCAAGGAGCTCCCAAACGTCCTCTGGGCCTATCGAACTATGCCAAGATGCTCAACAGGGGAGACGCCTTTTGCCTTGGCATACGGCATGGAAGCTGTCATCCTACTGAAGATCGGCATGCCCACCATCTGAACCAAAAATTTTGAGCCAGACTTGAATGCCGAAGCCATCGCCCTAGAGTTGGACCTAGTTGAAGAACGTAGAGAAAAGGCTCTGATCCACATCACGGCATACCAACAAGAACTTTCCAGGAAATACAACAAGACAATTCATCCCAAACAGTTTACAATTGGAGATTCGGTCCTGCGGAAAATGATGGGCAACATACTGGTGCCAGGCGAAGGGAAACTAGGGGCAAATTGGGAGGGACCCTACAAGATAATCGGCTTAGCTGGGAAGGGAGCATACTATCTAGAAGACTTGGACGACCAAGCTATACCTCGCCCGTGGAACACAACCAACTTGAAGTTGCATTACTTTTAGTTTACTTTTAGTTTAAACTTTCTGTGTAATTTTTGTGAGGGGAAGACATACCCCTCGATTCTTCGATGTAATTCTTTGAGTCACATTAAAAATTTGCGAAATCTGTATATGATGGAAATGAATTTATGAAATTTGTATATGGAAATGAATTACTGTAGTTAGAAAATTTGTTGTATTAATGGATTGCAATGCACAAGGGGCAATTATCTCTCAGCCAAGGTGACTTTGCCTGGCGAAAAGAGTTGATGAATTGTTCAGCTCCCAACTTTTAGTTGAGATGATTTTGTCCGGCTAAAAGAGTTGATAAATTGTTCAACTCCTAACTTTTAGCCGAGATGATTTTGTCCGACTAAAAGAGTTGATGAATCCCAACTTTCAACCGAGGTGACTTTGCCTAGCGAAAAGAGTTAATGAATTGTTTAACTCCCAATCTTTAGCCAAGATGATTTTGTCCGGCTAAAAGAGTTGATGAATTGTTCAACTCCCAACTTTTAGCCGGGATGATTTTGTCCAGCTAAAAGAATTAATGAATCCCAACTTTTAGCTGAGGTGATTTTGCTCAGCTAAAAGAGTTGACGAATTGTCCAACTCCCAGCTTTTAATCGAGGTGATTTTGCTTGGCTAAAAAAGTTGATGAATTGTTCAACTCCCAAATTTTAGCCAAGATGGTTTTGCCCAGCTAAAGGAGTTGATGCTCTGTTCAACTCCCTTTTGCCCAGCTTAACAGGTTGTTGGTTTGTTCAATAATATTGCACGGTTTCGAGATAGAAAAATGCATTATGGAATTGCAAGTGCAAAAAGCTGTAAACATTTTCATTCATTGAAACTGCAAGTACAAAGTTGGGGCAAGTAGCCTAGTTACAAAAAGTTCAAAAGAAAAAAGACAAAGAAACTACAAAGCTAAACTAGAGGGGAGAGATCAGTGAATTCGTCTCCAGCTCCAGCCCTGGTGCTCTCTAAATCGGCCACAACGGTTTGATCATCGTGCTCTTTTTGGCCGGCCCCATTCTGGCCTCCCACCTCCTCGACCCCTTCCTTGGCTTCATCGTCTTGTAGAGAGCTGAAGACATCGTTAGCATACGGCACCATGTAGTCCGGTAGAAAGGCGGGGGAAGGAGAGGTGAACACCTCAATTTCAGGTCCTTGGCTGAGACTCTCACAAGTTGCTCTCTAATCGGACTTGAAAAAGATGTCCTTGGTCGCTTCAACTTGTTTTGTGTAGTTCTCCATAGCCTCTTTGAAACCGCGATCTTCAGCTTCGTCCACGGCTTTGTCCGTCACCTTCTTCAACTCCTCTAGCTTGGCGCAGAGAGTGTCTCTTTCTTGCTTGGCACTATCGAGCAGACCGAGCAGTTTGGCGTTATTGGTGTTGGCAATCTCCAGAGAGGACTTGGACCACTCTAGCTCGACCTCAAGGTGCTTTCCCACATTGGAGAGGTTAGTCGCCTTTTGCCGCAGCGTATGAACACGGTCCATGACAAGGTAGGTTTTCTAGATCGCCTACAAATAAACATTAGAGAGTTAGACCAACCGAGCAATCAAACCGAGCTGATAGTTTGAAATTTTTTTTAAGTTCCTTACCTTCGTCATAGACTTGACCGCAGACTTCACGAGTCGGGTATCAGGAACATGATCGCTCCTAGTTATGTCACCTGGTAGAAGCAACGCTTTCAATAAGTCAAAAGCTAAAAGGTGCTCCTTGTCCTCAGAAACCGAGGAATTAACTAGGAGTGCTTTGCCACAGTGCTTCAACTCTAGTTTCCATGGAGATGTTGGCCCAACATCCTGCACCAGCTGCTCAGTGCTCAGCTTAGCCACGAGCTCGGCAAACGGGTCGGTAGAGCGAGTCCTTTTGCTAGCTTGGTGCAACTCTGTGTTGACCTGGGTGGTGGTGGTCGAGGCCAAAGTGATCACGGTCCCAGATGTTTGACCGACAGTGGGGGCAAGAGGAAGATTGCGCGGGAGCTCAGTAGAGGTAGCAGTGATAAGATTTTTAATTCAGCTTCTCTTAGCCATCTATTGTTTCTCGGTCAACTGGATTAGAGGGACGTCTAGAAGTGTTGGATCTGGTGGCGGGGAAGGCTCTCGAAAGAAATCTGTGACCTTGCTTTTACGTTTGGCCAAATACCGGTAGCTCGGTACGTAACCGAGAAGGTCGTGACAATCTCAGTACCGGTACCTCAGTACGGTTCTGATCGTAGGCTCATTTGGGTTGGAATAATTTTCTAGCAACTCTTCAATAGTTGTAAGAGGAAACTAGTTAGCACAGAATCACAAAGATAAATAAGTTGATCGGTCAACGAGCGCAGCGTACATACTGAACTAAAATTTTTACTAATGTACCAGCCAAGCACATTAGCAGTTTCGTAATTGTCGGATACCAAGAAGAAGTCATCATCGTGCATGTCTTTGTTTGGTGTGCCGGTTACCAAGCGTTCTCGGCCCGGTCTTATTTTCAAGCAGTAATTAAATTCGTCAAATGTACGGCCGAGTGTGTACTGACGAAGGATCTCGGCCAGTCCTAGATTCAAACCAAGTCGGCGATTTAGCTTAGCGACTCCATTTGTTATTTTGTAAGTGTTTGTTGAGACTTGAGTCGGTGCTAGCCCGGTCTGCCTCAAGAACTTGCAGATCAAGGGCTGCACGGGAAAATGCAGCCCTCCCTTAACTATGGATAGCACGATGAAGGGGAAGAGTCTAACTTGTCCTAGGGAGTAGTTTCCTCCACACCGAGCTCAAAGTATACATCGGTGGGGACACCATACTCCTCTCGAACCATGACCAGTCCACCCAGCGTGTTTACAAGGAAGTGATAGCACCCCATGTGAAACTAGTTTAGGTTGTTTGACAGAACTGAGTTGGCAAAGTTGTGCACGGTGGCTGCTCGGTCTTTGAAAGCCTTTGGGTTAGTGTGTCTGGTCTCCTAAGACTCTGCATTTAAAAATCAAAGTGTCAAGTGACAGCGCGGTCGCGCATTAGAGCCAGATGGTGGCTCGGTCAACTGAGTTACTAGTTTCTAGCTTGGTTATGCATGAAAGCCAGATTTTAGTTTAGTTGCACAACCTATGAATTCTAACAGCTTAGCTGTCGAAGCGAGCCAGATCTTGGCCCGGTCTCACAACCTTTATGTGTTTTGACAACTCTGTCACAAGGTTTAGCGGAATTTAGCCCGGTCGCACAAGCGAGCTAGAAGTTGACTTGGTCACGTTACTTGTGCACCCTAGTAGCTCGGTTTTCCCCTAAGTTCTATGAACAAGAAACTTGCTCAGCCAAAACATTATTTTGGATCAAATTGGGGTTTATAGCCCGATCTGGCCCAGATCCTCACCTGTTCATCGTAGGAGATGATGAACAGTGTTCGGAACCAGGGGCAAAAAGGTTGTTTAACACCAAAAACGGGGCAAAACCCTAACCTAATCAAGTTTATGGTGATGTTTGGCTACTGTTATCATGTTCTAAACACGGATGTGGAGGTGGAAGGTCAAAAACACAAGAAAAACATGAAAAACAGACAAACAACACAAGAAAATATGCAGAACTTACCAAATCGGAGTTGAAGTCAATGTTCTAATTGGTAGAAGGCGTCCCAGAGGCAATAGTGACAGAGAGCTTATGAAACGGAAGCTTTGATCCAGACACCGGATGCAGGAAATAGATCTGGGATACTCTGGCTCGTCGGATTCCCGTCGGAGAAGAGAATGAATAGTAAAAGTGGAGATACGAAGAGGTGTGTTATATGCGTGAGAAAGGAAGGGGTGCCGAAATTTGAAAATGAAAGGACGATATGGGACAGCTGGGTTGGCTATACGAAGCCAATGAACGTACGACACGTGTTTGTGATAAGACCGGTGTTAGTATTGAAAAGATAGGCTAAGCAGACCAAGCGCTAACCAGGCAAGTGGAGGACTGAGCATGAAGGTTAGCACTGTTGAAGATAGTGAACTGGTTTGGAAGCGTGGGTGGCCGTGCTAAGCTGAGCAAATAACGACCGAGCAAGGAATGAGCTCGACCAATGAATGTAATCCCGATCATGCTAGCGCGGAAGGAATTAAGGGACAATTGAGAGGGTGATTTGTGACCAGACATGGGTCAAGCTAGTTTGGGCTTCGGTCGAGGTCTTAACTCGGGCAAAATGAGGCTGCATGCTCAACTGGAGTCTTAGCGCGGTCAAACGTTGGATACGCTTCGGACTGGGATATTAACGCGGTCAGGTTAAGGTCAATGGTTTCAGGCCCTAGCCCGGTCTAGAGATATGCATTTTGCTAAGTTGGATGAATTTGTCCTCAAAAAACCAGGTTTGACCGAGTAAGAGCTCATTGTGGGTGGTAGAGCTCGATTGAGCTCGCGCACAGGTTAGTCCGATGGGACCGGGCAAATAGCGCGACCCTGAGGGAAGACTGTGGCGCTGTGCTTGGCACAGTTCAGTAAGGTGTGCTACATGGCGTGTTTGGAGTGCATGAAGGAGATTCCGCTGTTCGTACGCATCAATACCGTTAGGCGGTTTCGTCAATTAGTGTTTGGCAGTATTTACGCTTACGCGTGGAAGAAGGTAAGAGGGGAACATATTCACGTGTCAGGAGAAGGACGGACATAAAGGAGCTCACAGAAACTATATAAACGGTGTTGCGCTTCTATGCACAGGTTTGGAACTTCTGGTTATCAGAGCTACCTACCCCTTTGTCTCCTCCATTTCCTTCTCCTTCTTTCTCTCTCTCTCTCTCTCTCTCTCTCTCTCTCTCTAAGTGTGCTAACTTGACCGTCGGAGGGGTTTTTCGGTTGCACACCGTCTTTGTGTTCTCAGGTCATTCGGAAAGAAGCGAAGCTTGGACACAAGGAGTACGAAAAGCGACGAATATTTGCTCCTCGTACAATTATGATTTAATTGAATCGATGACTAGGCATTATATATTATGTGAATGAGAAATGAGAGAGAAATAAAATAACAAAAAATATAAAATTTGAGGGTATTATAGTCATTTTACATCTATAGTTAGCGGTATTAACAGTTGTATTTTAGTCTAAAACTACATGAGAGGCATATGACTATTTTTAAAAGACATGGGGATAAAGTGCTATCAAACCATACCACAGGAAGGTAAATTGGATTTTACCCTTTTAAATAATATACTTTGCAAAATAATAATTAAAAAGATATAAAAAGTCTCATTACGCCTCAAATTACCTTGAGTCGATCCTAGAGAAACTAATTGAGCCCAAAATTTGTTGGCTATTGTGTGTGTGCAATTTTGTAATTGTAGCTAGCTTATTCGCCAGATTAATTTTAATAGGATTGATCGACTAGTAGTAGTTTCAAAATTGGGTGGATAAAAATTTAGACCACACGAAACATTTTTCGGCATTTGGGAAACTATATTGAACAATGAAAATGAATATGTCGAGATCTTTGCCTACAAAATCGAGATTAGTATTTCTCGGTCATATCATCGTCTGAATGACACTTTAAAGAAAAAGTTAGCAACTACTCCCTGGAGAATATTCAACATCACCAACACTCAAATATTTTTTATTTAAAATTTATTTTTCTCACTTTTTGATATGAAAATTTATTATTAATATTTAAATTTAATTTTTGCTATATTTAGGGATGTAGTTGATTTTTGAAGGATAGTTTGGAGGGTGAAATGATATTTGGTGTCACGTCAGCAAGTTCTATTTGATTATAGACGACAATTGATGATGGGGTCAAATTGATCTAAATCGAATCGTTTATGTGTAAAATTAATATAATTAAAAAGATATGGTTGAATTGATTTTTGTGTGATAGTTTAAGAGGTAAAATGAAATTCCCTCAAAACAATATGATGAAGCACTTAAAGAGCTGAGAATTTATTTTTTTATTTTTTTACATTGATACTAGGAAAAATCAATCTGTTTGTCAATAATCTTGTAATGGCAATAGCTAGTGTTCAAATGACATCATGACACAAAAGAGAGCTGAATTGGGAATGGATGCAAGAGTTTACAAGACAGAGAAGAGAGGAAGTGGAAGAAAAAAATGAAAAGAAACTATAATGGAACGAAACTATAATGTGTCTAGATCAACATTACTTAAGGGGAAGAAAAAATGAAACATAAATAAATTTATTTAAAATAATTTGTATTTTATTGGTAGCTGAATAAAAACATTAAATATTTTCTATAAATATCTATTTATTTCATTCTCATTTTCGTACCCCAAACAAAAAAGGATATTTATTAATAAATCTCATCTCACAAACAAATACTCCAAATAGTCCCAAATTTTTTTTATTGATCTGTTAAATCCTATTAATGGAGAGTTTCTTTCTGTGTGGTCCTATTTTTTATTTTGATAGTGTTTTGGTGGACAACTATATCCTTTTATTAATGTAACAGGTATGATGTAATACTTCAATGTGACAGGTATTAATATGACATTCCAACAATGTGACACTCCAAAAAAAATTAAAAACCCATTAGTATACTTTTCCTAAATGTGACAACGTGGCGGATATGATGTAACACTCCAAAACTTTTATTCAAAAAAAATTAAAAACTTCTTAATGTACTTTTCCAACGATGTGACACTCCGAAAAAATTAAGGCTGTGTTTGGTTAGGTGTTCCAAACACATTTTTACCCACTGATTTGAGTGTAGTGTTTGTTTTAAGCTTTCAAATTATAATTCCACACCCATTTTTGAAAACATCTTTTCAGGCGGGAAAATCTGGCTAACCTGGTCGTCCTCCCGGACTTCGGGGGACGCCCAGCTGGTTGATCGGCTGGCTGACAGGAACAGTGTTTGGTTTTTTTGTTTTTCTTTTTTTTTGCACTTGTTATTTTTATATTGTAAATAAAAAATATTTTCAGATTTTTTTTAATTTTTTTATGAGTTTTGAATAGAATTTTGGGTTGTGTGCTTAGTTATGAGTTGTAAGTTTTTGAATCAAATAGCTTTTCTACTTTCAAAAACTCAATTCAAAACTCTTTTCAACACTCATAACTAAACAAATTTTTCACACTCAAATTATAATTTTAAAAATCACAAACTCAAAATATAACTCTATTTTCAAATCAAATTTAGAAAACTCTACCAAGCACTACCTAAAAACTCCTTAGTGTACTTTTCCCAACGATGTGACACTCCAAAAAAATTAAAAACTCCTTCGTGTATTTTTTCAAAATATGACAACGTGGTGGGTATGATGTGACACTCTAAAACTTTTACTAAAAAAAAAAACGCAGTATACTATTCCTAATGTGACAACGTGGCAGGTATGATATGACACTTCAAAAAAAAATAATAACTCCTTAGTGTATTTTTTTCAAACGTGACAACGTGGCGGGTATGATGTGGCACTCTAAAACAATTTAAAACTCTTTAATGTTCTTTTTCCAAACGTGACATGTGACACTCCAACATGGCGGATATGATGTGATAATTTAAAAAACTCTTAGTGTACTTTTTTCAAATATGACACTCTAACGTGGCGGGTATGATGTGATACTAAAAAACTCTTTAGTGTATTTTTTCCAAATGTGACACTCTAATATGATGAGCAAATGAGTCATTACATATCCAAAAGGACTAAATGGATTATAAGAAGAAATATGGGATTATAAGTCCAAAATATGAGATTTATTAGTCAATCTCCCAACAAAAAAAGTAATTAAATTTAACTTCTTTTTACTTTATTTTCATTTTCTTTCCATCCCAAAATTTGGGACTTAGATAGGAGTGTAAAAATGGCCCATGGCCTGTGGGCGGCCCGAAGCCTGCCCGCGGCTCGAGGTGGACTTGGCCCATTTAGGCCCATTTGGGCCTGGGTCCGAGCCCAGCTCGACCCCCTTAGGCCTGGGTCTAAGCTATCATTTTGAAGCCCAACCCGAGTCGTGGCTCAACCCATCGGCTCCCTTAAGGCCCACTTAAGACTCGACCCACTTAGTCCGTCCAAGGCCCAGTGTTTTTTTTAATGGAAAATAATAAAAATTTGATAGAAAAAAAAAAAAAAAAAAAAATAGTTAGTCCTAGCCCAAGCTCGAGGCTAGGCCCAGGCCCACTGGCTCGGGCCTCAACCCTCCCAAGACCCGATTACCCCTGGGCTTGGGCTTGGGCTTGGGCCTATTTTTTTTGGCCCGTGGCCCGATCCGGCATAGCCCGACCTGAATTTTAATTGGAGCCCACGAAACCTGACATAGGCCGAACCTAATCCAAACCTAAATAGGTCGGGTCGGGCTAGATTTACACCCGTAGGGGTGCATTCTTACTTTTACTCGTTCAAATCATTTGTTCTCTGCTTTCTTTATCACACTCAATTTCGTAGTGACCATTTCAAAAAAAAAAAAAAAAAAAAACTATGAAATTGATAGTCAAAGGGAAATTAATTCTTAAAAAAATTGCACTTTAGTGTAAATTTTCAAAAAAAGTTATAAATTAATGATAAACTAATCAACTTTAATAATTATAATTATAATTATAATTATAATTATAATTTTTTGTAAAATATATATATATATATTTTATAAAAATACTATTGATTTGTAATTTTTACTTATTAACTTAAAACTTTGTGGTTTATTATTAGGATAATGATAGAGAACTCTAAAAGTAGAGCTCTACTGATGTGGCAGTAGAAAAAAAAAATGTTTTAAAATTCTAAAATAAGAGTTTTAAAAGAGCTTTAAGGGATAGGCCCTATCCACTCATGTGATATTTTGAATTTTTTTAAAATTATTTTTCTTTTTTTTCTTCCCTGCTAAATTGTAAGAACTCAATTAAAATTTTAAAATTTGAGATATATATTATTATTGGTGATACAGTTCGTTCTCGTGGATGGGTCGGACTGATCCAAGTTCTTCGAGCTCAGGTCCAAATGGTCGAGCCCTCCAGGTGACCTGCAAACAAGTTCAACGGGGAACGGGGTAGTCCCCCAGTGAACCCTCTGACGAGCAAGTCAGTAGCAGAAGTAGAGTATGTAGAGAGAGAGATAGAAAACTTAACATTCTTCTTGTCTTCGATGCTTGCTTATATCCTTTGGTAATCATTTCACTGTCCCTTCCGACGTGCCCACATCGCCGAAAGCCTGTGCTGTAGCTTACCTTGTTCAGGGTAAGGGGGCGTTGTTCCGATGGGGGGGTGTTGTCGCAATAAATGCTGTGATGGGCTGCATTAATGGTGATGTGTTGTGGCAATAACTTTGCAGATCTTTGTCTGCTGATGTGGCCTGTCCTACACCTGTCATTTGTCCGAATGTCATTGGCCCTTCACGCCCAGTTAGCCTCCAGCTGTCCTGGACTTTACCAATCGGGTTATGCAATGGGCTCCAAATGATGGGCTTGGGGTTGTTCACTGTGGGTTGTAGCCTTTGTGGGCCTATCTATGCCAGTAGTCCCCCATTCCCAAGTGCAGCTTCAGCCCAACGAAGGGAATAGTAATGGGGAAGATGAGTCCGACCGTGAAGGGAGGCCGAGTTGGTGGACCGAGCGTGAGGAGTGTCAACCGCGAGGGGAGCCGAGTGGAAGGGCCGATCGTGAGGAGGTCCGACTGTGGGGGAGGCCGAATAGAAGGGTCGACCGTGAGGTGTGCCGACCACGAGGGAGGCTGAATGGAAGGGTCGACTGTGAGGTGTGCCGACCGCGGTGGAGGCCAAGCGAGAGGGTGGACCGTAAGGTGTGCCGACCGCGGGAGGCCGAGCAGGAGGGTCGACCGTGAGGTGTGCCGACCGTGGGGGAGGCCGAGCGGAAGGGTCGACCGTGAGATATGCCGACCGCGGGGGAGGCAGAATGGAAGGGTTGACCGTGAGGTGTGCCAACCGCGAGGGAGGCCGAACGGGAGGGTCGACCGTGAGGTGTGCCGACTGCGGGGGAGGGCGAGCGGGAGGGTTGACCGTGAGATGTCCGACTGCGGGGGAGGCCGAGTGGAAGGGTCGACCGTAAGGTGTGTCGATCGCGGGGGAGGGCGAGCGGGAGGGTCGACCGTGAGGTGTGCCGACCGTGGGGGAGGCCGAGCGGAAGGGTCGACCGTGAGGTGTACCGACTGCAGGGGAGGCCGAGCGGGTGGGGGCGGGGCTCGAGAGGCGGCGTGCACGTGATGATTTGAAGTGTAAAAGACAGGGTAAGCGGAGGAGACAGTGCATTGTGATCGTACACGTGGCAACATCTTAGGGGGAAGTTAGGGGTTGAAGTAGAAATGAAGCGATAGGTCATTATGGGTGTTGAAAAGGCAGTTTTGGCGGATGATTTCAAAAGTTTTCAAACTGGCGAAAATTAATTGGGATCCTTGGAATACGGGCAAACCGTGGGCTTTTGGCATCATTCAATTCACTTACTTGTTTACAAAAACTCAAAACATCCCAAGTATTAGTTCTTTCGTTGCTCATGATACACCTCTGCAACATCTTTTTAACTTTCTTGCACCTGCATCAGAAGCAATACGCAGACATACCATAGAAATGGCCCAAGAAGAAGCTGTGAATGTGAGGGTGGATCCACTTGGTAAGGACGATGCAGAGGAGTTAGCGGCACGATATAGGACGGAGACGCGAATGGTGACGGTGGGGGAACCGGTGGTACGATCTCAGGCGTCCACCATGATAGCGGCTCCGAAGCCAATCAGCCAGGCGGAACCAGATCATTGGCACACGAAGGCTGACAAATCCACGGTTACTGCGGTGGAGTTGGAGGCTATCCGCGAAAGATACCAGATCCCTGTGGAAGTGGAGTTATTACTGCTGATGTCAACGGAAAGGCCGTCTGACGCCAGGCCAGGAGAGTTTTCCCTTTATGAGGAGGCTCTGAAGGGTGGACTGAGGTTGCCACTGCCACAAGTGGTGGTGGATGTGCTCAACCGTCTGGAGGTAGCACCGGGCCAACTAATGCCCAATGCATAGAAGATCTTGCTGGCCTGTGCAAGTGCATGGCCGAAGGCGAATGGAGGGGAGGCCATGACAGTAGACGAATTCTTTGCATGTTATAAGGCCTCAGGGCAGCAAGAGACGTGGGTCACTCTGCAGGCAGCAGCGGGGAAAGGGTTGGTGGCGGGGCTACCGTCGTCGATTAAAGGGTGGTGACCACGATGGTTCTACGTGTCGGCCAATGGAGGGCTTGGAGTGCGCCCCATTTGGAAAGTACCCATCAGGTCTGTGGAGCCAAAACTAGGAGCAGTCGCGGAGGGAAGGGTGAAGAAGGTGAAGGAGTGGAGGGAGAAAGAAGGGGCCAAATGGGATGAGCTCATCCAGCCGTCTGCATTGTTTGAGGCAGGGTTGGGTCCAAGGCCAAGTAGTGGGGACCTTGACCGAGCGGAGTTAGAGGCGATGAGAAGGGCTCAGGAGGCGGAAGATCAGACCATCCTTGCTAAAGCCCAAAAATTCAAAGAGTCCCAGGCCGACCGACCACCAAAACCAGTTGCAAGAGAGAGGATTCGACCTCACCCCAAACCCTTGGGAGAGAAAAACTTAAGCGAATTTGTGCCACGGCCGCCCCCAACAGACCCTTTGAAGGAGAGGTCTTTGAAGGAGATGGAGGCGTTGGGTGTGGGGAAGAAGAAGAAGAAGAGGTTGAGGCGGAGTGAGAAAGAGCCTGCCCAGAAGAGGAGGAGGGAAACAAGCGTGAAGGAAACCAGTGCTGCCAAGGGGGCTGAGGGGGGAGAAGTGGAGGGGACCCCAGGAAGGATAGGTGGCCCAGAAGTGGTGGCTGTTGCTTCAGAGGTCAGGGAAGTGGTGCCAGTGGTGGCGGCGATCGCCGTAGGGGTCGCGAGGGCCGCCCCTGAAGGGCAAGGAGAAGATAGGTCAAGCGGCCCTGGCTCAATTGGGGAGGACGACATGGCCCAAACCCCCTTGGATGAGGGCATTGAAGAAGAAGATCTCATCTCCAGTGAGGAGGAGTAACTGGGGAGGAAGAAGAAAAAGACTTTGTACAGACATTGTTGTTTTTTTTGTTTGTTTTTTTATTTTTTATTTTTATTGATGTAATGAACTTGTGTACACATTTGTGAATGAATAAAATTTCAGCTGTGTTTTCAGTCGATTGCTTTTGCTTGTGTATAAATCAGTGTGAACTAAATTCAGGAACTCCTTGATGCATAGTGAATTTGAACTTGTATGAAAACTCCATGCAGAGTAAAGTAAAGAACTGCTCAATGCAGGGTGAAATTGGACTTGTAATAAAAACTCAATGCAGAGTAAAGTAAAGAACTGCTCAATGCAGGGTGAAATTTAAAATGTGATAACATTATGTATCTGTGCTTGCCACATTGCTGAAATGGATGGGAGTTTTGAGTCATGCTTGGTAGGGGAGGAAATAATCTAAGTAGTTAGAGGAAAAATGTAAGAACGTCTTTGGAATGTGACTAAGCAAGGAGTGGGGTAAAAACTTCGACCTGGAATTGCGACTAAGTGTTCTACCAATGCCACGGTTATGAAGTTTCACTGGTGCTGCAAGTGACTCAGTCTTGCGCCTGGAATGGCGGTACTCAGTCTGGTTGGGAGTTGTAATGCTTGGTCTGGGTGAGGATTGGTCTGGCCGAGTGCATCAAGCTCAGTCTGGCTGGGGCTTTTGTGCTCAGTCTGGCTGGGGCTTTTGTGCTCAGTCTGGCTGAGGCTTTTGGTGCTCAGTCTGGCTGAGGCTTTAAGTGCTCGGTTTGGACGAGGCTTTTAGTGCTCAGTCTGGCTGAGGCTTTAAGTGCTCGGTCTGGACGAGGCTTTTAGTGCTCAGTCTGGCTGAGGCTTTTGGTGCTCAGTCTGGCTGAGGCTTTGAGTGCTCAGTCTGGCTGAGGCTTTTGGTGCTCAGTTTGGCTGAGGCTTTGAGTGCTCGGTCTGGACGAGGCTTTTAGTGCTCAGTCTGGCTTAGGCTTTTGGTGCTCAATCTGGCTAAGGCTTTGAGTGCTCGGTCTGGATAAGGCTTTTGGTGCTCAGTCTGGCTGAGGCTTTTTGTGCTCAGTCTGGCTGAGGCTTTGAGTGCTCGATCTGGACGAGGCTTTTAGTGCTCAATCTGGCTGAGGCTTTTGTGAGTGCTGTAATCAGAACGTCATTGAGACACCATATAGATAACTGGGGTATATAAACGTCAAAAAGTTACATTGCGTAAGAAAATAACAAGAATGTTCAAGCGTGTGAATTTGCCGAAAAGAAAATACAATAACTGAGCAATACAAAAGTAGTGGTTTATTGAAAGTAACGTTTCAGGTGTTCAGCGTTCCAAGGGTGCGGGAGGTCTTGTCCTTCCAAATCCTGAAGTCGGTAAGTGCCTGGACGCGGTCGGGCTTTTACAATGTAAGGTCCCTCCCATTTGGCTGCCAATTTACCCTCAGTCGGATTTTTGGTGGCAAGAGTGGCTTCTCTCAAGACAAGGTCCCCAACAGCGAACTCCCTTGGTCGGACTTTGCGGTTGTAGTGTGTTCTCATTTTCTGTTGGTATGAGGCCAATCTGACAGCAGTTGTCTCCCTGAGTTCTTCAATTAGGTCCAGGTCTGCCCGACGGAGTTCTTCGGTAAGTATTGGATCTAGATGTAAAACCCTGGGGGTAGGCAGACCGATCTCTACCGAAATAACCGCCTCAGCGCCATATGTTAGGCGAAAAGGGGTTTCCCCAGTGGGAGTCCGAGCGGTGGTGCGGTAAGCCCATAGCACATTCGGTAATTCCTCAGCCCACAGTCCCTTAGCAGCTTCAAGCTTAGTCTTGATGATCTTTAGGAGGGAGCGGTTGGTGACCTCAACTTGGCCATTGGCTTGGGGATGACCGGGGGAAGAGAAACATGGTTGAATCTGGAGGTCGGCACAGAACTTCCTGTACTTGGCGTTATCGAATTGTTTGCCGTTGTCGGAGACAATGGCCTGAGGCCGAATCTGCAAACGATCGACTGCCAGATGAACTTGGTTGTATTCCGCTCGGTGATGGTTGCAAGGGGTTCTGCCTCTACCCACTTGGTGAAGTAATCAATGGCGACAATCGCGAACTTGGTCTGGCTCGGCCGGTGGGAAGTGGACCAATTAGGTCGATTCCCCATTTGGCGAACGGGTAGGGGCTGCAGAGCGTAATCAATTCAGTAGGGGGAGCATGGGGGATGTTGGCAAAGCGTTGACATTTATCGCATTTGAGCACGAAATCGGTGGCATCTTGATTGAGAGTTGGCCAGAAGTAACCAGTACGGAGTATTTTGTGGGCTAAAGACCTGCCGCCAGAATGATTACCACAAATTCCCTCATGGATTTCTTGCATTACATAGGTTGCTTGAGCCGAGTTGAGGCATCGCAGGTATGGTCGTGAAAAACCACGTTTGTACAAGACGCCACTGACCAAAACGTAGTTAGACGACCGAGCCCTGACCTTGGCGGCCTGCTGTTGGTCATCTGGGAGTTCTCCTATTGTCAAAAATAGGAAGATGTCGGAGGCCCAGGGGATGGGTTCATTTTGGAGGAACTGTACTTCTTGTAGGTCGAGTGAGATGGCCGGATGGGCTAGGTATTCGAGGCGGACTCCATGGCTGAGGTTGGACTGGTCTGCAGAGGCCAACTGAGCCATCTCATCTGCCTTGGAGTTTTCCGCCTGAGGTATGTGCTTGATGTGGAAGGTATTGAAGAGGCGAACAAGGGGGAGCGCCATATCCCTGTAAGCCCGCATTGTGTCCTCCTTGGCGTCGAATTCCCTCGTAATTTGGCCGACGATGAGTTGGGAGTCACTGAAAACCCAAATGTGGCTAACGCCAATGTCTTTGGCGAGGCGGAGTCCTGCGATCAATGCCTCATATTTAGCCTCGTTGTTACTGGCATCAAACAGGAAACAGAGAGCACATTTGAAATAGCCACCCTCAGGGAAGGTGAGGATGAGGCCAGCCCCACTACCTTCCTTGCGGGACGACCCGTCGACGTTGAGGGTCCAAGAATGGGGGTCTTCTGGCTCGACAGGAGTTGGTGGGGATGGAGAGGCAGTGGTTGGGTTAGGGTTGGTGAATTCTAGGATAAAGTCAACTATGGCCTGTCCCTTGATTGCTGTTCGAGGGCGGTAGGAGATATCAAATTGGCTGAGTTCTACTGACCACTGCATAAGTCTGCCGGAAAGTTCTAGTTGCTGCATGATCTTCTTCAGGGGTTGGTCGGTGAGGACCACTATGGAGTGGGCTTGGAAATAAGGACAGAGCCGTCTGGAGGCGGTGACTAAGGCCAGAGACAATTTTTCTAGCAATGGGTAATTCTACTCCGCTCCCCTGAGAGCTCGACTGATGTAGTAGACCGGCCGTTGGACTGAGCCGTCTTCCCTAATAAGAGCTGCACTGGCTGCGGTGCTTGATACTGCTAAATAGAGGAAGAGAGGCTCGCCCATCACTGCCTGTGAAAGGAGGAGAGGATTGGCCATGCATTGCTTTAACTGCTGAAAAGCCTCTTCGGATTCGGTTGTCCAGTCAAAAATCTGCCGAAGAACTCTGTGGTAGGCACTTATCTGTTGCGCGGGAAATGAAGCGGTTGAGAGCCGCCACTCGGCCGGTGAGTCTTTGAACTTCTTTGACCGTTCTGGGTGACTGCATCTCAATCAAGGCCTTGATCTTCTCAGGGTTGGCTTCAATACTGCGCTGGTTGACCATAAAACCCAAAAACTTCCCCGATCCTACCCCGAAGGCGCACTTCTCTGGGTTGAGCTTCATTTGGTACTTGCATAGAGTGGCGAAGGTTTCTCGCAGGTCAGTCAGATGATCAGTGGAGAGCTTGCTCTTGACCAGCATGTCATCGACATATACTTCCATATTCCGACCTATCTGGTGATGAAAAACGGCATTGACCAGTCGTTGGTAGGTGGCCCCCGCGTTCTTCAATCCGAATGGCATCATACGGTAGTGGTAGGTACCTGGGTCGGTAATAAAGGATGTATGTTCCCGATCGGATGGGTGCATCAGGATTTGGTTGTAACCAGAGGAAGCATCCATGAAGCTGAGCATTTGATGACTGGCCGTGGCGTCGACCAACAGATCTATGCAGGGGAGAGGATAGTTGTCTTTGGGGCAAGCTCGGTTCAGGTCAGAGTAATCGACACAGAGTCGCCATTTGCCGTTGTGCTTGCGGACTAGGACCACGTTTGACAGCCATTTAGGGTAGTCTACGTTTTTGATGAATTCGGCCTCAAGGAGCTTGTCAACCTCTGCGGCTATAAGAGTATTGCGCTCCGGATGAAAAATACGCTGCTTCTGGTGGTAAGGTCGGAAATGGGGTTTAATGCTGAGGCGGTGAGTTATGAAAGAGGGGTCAATGCCTGGCATATCTGAGTGAGTCCAGGCGAATACATCATTGTGCTCGGTCAGAAGGGCAGTAAGGTCGGCCTTAGCCTGGGGGGATAGTTGGCTGCCGATCTTGGCAGTTTTCATTGGGTTGGTGGGATCGATGGGGATCTCAACGAGTTCCTCAACTGGTTCACCTCTGACTAGCTCGTCCTCATCTCGGACATCAAGTCCTTCAATGATCATGGCCTCCTTTAGTTTGACTTCCTTAAGCGAGGCGACATAACATTCCCTGGCTATGGTCTGCTCTCCCCTTACTGTCCCCACGCCTAGGTCGGTAGGGAACTTTATGGCGAGGTGGTAGGTTGAAGTGATTGCTTGGAAAGCATTGAGGGCGGTACGGCCAAGGATGATGTTGTAGGTAGAGGGACAATCGACCACGAGGAAAGTGAGCAACTTGGTGGTCTGCCGTGGGTACTCGTCGATGGTGATGGGGAGATCAATGGAGCCGATGGAAATCACCCGGTCGCCTGTGAAACCGACCAGTGGGGTTTGAAGGGGGGATAGGCTTTCCTCCCCAACTTTGAGCTGGTGGAAGCAGTTGAGGAATATGATGTCTGAAGAACTGCCGTTGTCGATAAGAACCTGTCTGACTTTATAATTGGAGAGGAGGGCAGAGATGACAAGAGGGTCATCATGAGGGTAGCGGATGCCTGTACAGTCGGCGTCCATGAAAGTGATCGGCTCTGTCCACTGCTTGGGCTGTTTGGAGGGTCGGTCGATCGTGGCAACTGCTTTGTCTGAGCCCTGCCTTATCTTTCTAAGTTCTGCCCTCTGAGCCGAGCAGGATGGTCCCCTACAAGCAAGGCCACCTGAAATGACTCGGATTTCACCAACTGGCGGAGGGGAATTACCTGGCGGACGAGGCTGTTGTTGGGGGCGATCATGGCCTTGGTTAGGTTGGGCTGGCTACCGGGGTGGGGTGTGCCGGCGATCATGTCGGAGAGGCTCCCTCCTTTGCCTCTGCTGTGGGTGGGTGTCAGTGAATCGGCTGAGACGCCCTTGGCGTATTAGGATCTCGACCTGATCCTTGAGGTTGATGCAGTCGTCAGTGTTATGGCCATGGTCCTGATGGAAACGACAATATTTGGATTGATCTTTCCGACTGGAAGGGGTTCGTGAAGGTAGGGGCCATTTGAGGGGGTAGTCCCGTTGGATTTGGTTGAGGACTTGTTCCATGGGAGAATTAAGAGGGGTGTACCGCTCGAACCGACCGGGCGGTCGGGCTGGTGCCGACTAGTCAGTACGGGGAGGTCGGTCGGTATAGTGGTGTGTTTGGCTATTATACTGGGTGTTTCTGGGTTCTGAGTCTTTTCTCTTTTCTCTGGTGGTCGGGTTTTTAGCTATTGGATCCTGCCGAGCGGCTAGTGAATCTTCAGCATTCATGTATTTCTGGGCTTTGGAAAGTAGGGCTGCCATGGAGGTCGGTCTGGTGGTCGGTAGCATTATGGTGAGAAGCCATGGATCTAATCGTGACCATACACTTTGATGGGTAGGAGGAAAAGGTTGTGGGGACAGGGGCCTCCGGCGACAATGAGCACAACTGGCGCACGGATAAAAGCGATTCTCACAGACGGCGCCAACTGATGATACAGTTCGTTCTCGTGGATGGGTCGGACTGATCTAAGTTCTTCGAGCTCAGGTCCAAATGGTCGAGCCCTCCAGGTGACCTGCAAACAAGGTCAACGGGGAACGGGGTAGTCCCCCAGTGAACTCTCTGACGAGCAAGTCAGTAGCAGAAGTAGAGTATGTAGAGAGAGAGATAGAAAACTTAACATTCTTCTTGTCTTCGATGCTTGCTTATATCCTTTGGTAATCATTTCACTGTCCCTTCCGACGTGCCCACATCGCCGAAAGCCTGTGCTGTAGTTTACCTTGTTCAAGGTAAGGGGGCGCTGTTCCGATGGAGGGTGTTGTCGCAATAAATGCTGTGATGGGCTGCATTAATGGTGATGTGTTGTGGCAATAACTTTGCAGATCTTTGTCTGCTGACGTGGCATGTCCTGCACCTGCCATTTGTCCGAATGTCATTGGCCCTTCACGCCCAGTTGGCCTCCAGCTGTCCTGGACTTTACCAACCGGGTTATGCAATGGGCTCCAAATGATGGGCTTGGGGTTGTTCACTGTGGGCTGTAGTCTTTGTGGGCCTATCCATACCAATTACTAAAAAAATATATATAAAAATAAACACACGTTATCATAAGTGAGTTCAATTATTTTGTAACACGGCAAAGAATAATTCATCCAAAAATCGCGGCAAAGAATAGTAACCTTACCCATTTTAAACGCATAAAGAATGACTGGCTTGAGGAATTCTTTTTTGTTTTTTTGTTGGATCGACGTTACGGCTTGATGACTCCTTGAAAATGACGGGTGCCTCTCCCACTTAATTTACTGTGTTTATCTTTTATTTTTTAGTTTTTAAAAATAAAATAGAAAACATGTATGATATCTATATTAATACTATTATTAAAAGTAAATAATTCACTGTCTAAATGTCGATCGCTTCTCCATATGTCACGTATCTTAATTTTCTTATTTAAATTAAAAAAATAAATAAATAGTGATACAGAATAAGACTCATACATTAGGCCTTAAACTCATCTTAAATTTGTCCAGTGATCATCCCTAATCTTAAGTTTAATAAACAAAATTCTTACCAATTATATAACATACTATATATAATACAAAATTTATTTTATTTTTATTTATTTTAATTGCACATGATACCGCTAGTGATAAGTTTTCAATATAAAAAAGAAAAAAAGAAAAAAAGATAGTGAGTTTCCGAGCCCAAAAGTGGTAGGAGGGGTGGGTTTCACACAATTTTTTATTATTATTTTATTTCTTACAGTTTTATAACTTTTTAAAATTATTTACATTTTTTTAGCAAGGTTATTTAAGATCAAAAATTTGATTTAATTTTTAAACTCAATAATATGATAATCAATTAGGATATTAAAGATAACACTTTCTCATATATTTTCTAATTATCAACTAATTATATCACTTACACATCATTAAATATAAAAATAAATTTATATATCATTTTTTGTTTGTTTTTTTTTAGAACAAAAAGTCACAAACGTGTTTCAGTTAGTCACAAACGTGTTTCGGTTTTATAGATTACAAATTCTTTGAAAACATAAACATAAATAAAAACAATAATGAATTACTTTTTTTTTCTCCCCTCTCCTCTTTTCTTTCTCATTTTCTTACATTTTACATATCAAATAATAATGAATTTTCTCTTACACACCATCTATTCAACTCCAAAAAAAAAAAAAAAAAAAACTACAAATTATTTAAAAATTATTTTCAAAACTCATAACAAACAAATTTTCAATTTTTAAAACTCTTTTCAACTACTTATATTTTAAAATACAATTCAAAGTGCAAAATTCTTTTCAAAAATTAAACCAACGGAGTTTTTTTTTTTTTTTTATCCTTTTTAATTCGGGATACTTACGTGTAGGTTCTAATAAGTGGACTTATTTAATAAGTCATATGAAAAAAATTTGTCATAAAAAAAGTCACTAATTGTAAGTTTTAGCAACAATTTATAAAAATCATGACAAAAAAAAGTTACTAATTATTAATTTTTAGCGACATATATAAAAAATTGTCACAAATAGCGACAATTTTACCAAGATTTATTTTCAATAGGACTTGATGGGAATTAAGTCCAACTATTATGACCTATTGGTAGTTTACCCTTTTAATTCACAAGTTCTTATTTAACCATAAGCTTTACCAAACAAGTAAGATTGGCTATTTAAAGTCTTCATGGCATGGATAGATTTGCATCATCTCTCGAACACAATTCTCGTACTATTGGAGGAATAGAGAGATATGATGGTCTCTCTTCTCGATTTCTCAGCAACTATTCCATTCATTCTCTTCTTTCCACAATTTGTTAGTTCAGCTACCTCTGTAACCTACGTCCTGCATTTTTGTGATTACCAATTTAATTACATAAATAACAGTAGTGTGTTTCAAAACAATCTCAACCACCTCCTTACTAATCTCTCCTCTCAAACCCCCCTGACCAACTTCTACAACTCCACCTTTGGTAGAGACGAAAACACAGTGTATGCACTTAGCTTTTGCCCAGCGTACATTGCCGCCCAAAATTGCCAAGCCTGTGTCCAAGATGCTTCACATTGGATCACACAACACTGCCCAAATCAGAAAAAAGCTATTATATACTATGTGGAGTGTGTTGTACGATATGCAAACTATTCTTTCTTCTCCAAAGAAGAATATGCTCCTGGCCTTTATTGGAACAGTACAATACCTTTCTACAATCCTGATAGGTTGGATCAAGTATTGGCAAATACAATGGATGGCCTTATAACTAAGGCTGCTTTTGGTTCTTCAACAACAAAAACAAAATTTGCAACAGGAGAAGCCAAGATCACTGGTTCTCAGCAGTTATATTGCTTTATGCAATGCACTCCTGACATAACTGAAAACGCTTGCAGGGACTGTTTAGTATATGCACTTGATAGACTTCAATATTATACTCACGGCAAAGAGTGGGGACTGAATTATAGGCCAAATTGTCAGGCAAGGTATCAGTTGGTAGCTTTTTATGAAGTAGTCCCTCCTCCCTCCCTGCCACCTTCTGCTTCCACAGAAAACACAACTTTCAACACAACCGGGCCTCCTGCTCCCTTACAACCATCTTCAGGTACGGTACCACATGAGAATTGCTCTCATATACTCTTATTTACGCTTCATTTGATTTTTTCAAAAAGGACCAAAAAAAAGGTTTTTCATAGAAAAAGTTCTTTTATGTTTGGTTGCGATCTTGAAACTAATGTACTAGTAGCTATATTAGCAGTGATGTCAAAATCTGGCCAATCTTTAGGAATACTAGCTTTATCTCCACATAAGAGCAATTTCAAATTCAGTTTTTTTCACCATCTTAGACAGAAAATGTTTTTGGTTCTCGTAGGGAAGAAGAGAAAAACATCAGTAACATTCATCACCACTATTACTTTCGCAGCCATTTTGGTGATTCTTGCCATCTTCATTGGCAACTATTTGATAACGAGGAAAGTCAAGTCTTCAGGGCAGGCTACAGAAAGTAAGTTAAATCTTCACCATTTATACTTGTTTTTAGAGCTAATATTATCACTATGTTATTTTGGAAATTATTTTCATGAAGAAAATATTATAGGAGAATTTGAGTAACATATAGTGGGAAGTGTCCTCCCTTTCTTAATATCATGATGTATTTCCATTACATAGTTCAATTTAGATATTTATTTCCTATCACTACAATATATAAGAGTCTTAGAGATCAAATTTTTTAATCTTTAAAAATAAAAATTTTGTTACAAAAGACATTTAGGGACTAATTTCTATCGTCGTGAGAATAGTCGCTAAAAGGTCGTCCCGAAAAATAAAAAATAAGATTTTTAGCGACAATTTTGAAAATATCACTAATAAATAGACTTTTGGGGACAAAATAATTTGGTTTCAAAATGGTTTAATTTTTGAGACAAAAAATTTGATCCCAAAAGGATAATAATTCATCACTAATGTTCAATTTTCATTACTAAAAATATAATAACACCACTTTTCGCAACAAAAATATTTGGTCCTTAAAAAATATAATTTTGTTCCTAAATTTTAGTCCCTAAAATCTTAATTTTTTTGTAGTGTATACTTCCTCTCAAGATGACAATTCAATGCCATTTGTCGAATCCTTGCAATTTGACTTCGGAATAATTAGAGATGCAACGGATAATTTCTCACATGCTAATAAGCTTGGAGAAGGTGGATTTGGCCCTGTTTACAAGGTAACTAGATGCATACTCATACAGTTACAATAAATAAAATGAATTTGCAAAATTGTGGTGTGAAATGAAATGTTGAATATGACCATGTTTCTTAAATTATTCTCACAAAAACATAGGGTGTGCTTTTAAATGGGCAAGAAATAGCTGTGAAAAAGCTCTCTGGTAATTCCAGACAAGGTCAAGAAGAATTCAAGAATGAGGTTTTGTTACTGACTAAGCTTCGTCACAAGAATTTGGTCAGTCTCTTAGGTTTATGCTTGAAAGAGAAAGAATTACTTCTCATTTATGAGTTTATGCCTAACAAAAGCCTCGATCATTTCATATTTGGTACAGTGTACTACTTCTTTTACTTTTTTCAAGTATATATAATTTTTTGGCTTGTGATGCTTATATGGTAAAAGTATATTTGAACACATACTTTGTATGATTATGAAGATCATGTCAAACGTGCACATTTGGATTGGAAAAAACGTTTCAACATTATACAAGGCTTCGCTCGAGGGCTTCTATATCTTCATGAAGATTCACAACATCGGATTATTCATCGCGATCTCAAAGCTAGTAACATTTTGTTAGATGCAGAAATGAATCCTAAAATTTCAGATTTTGGTACAGGAAGACTAATCGCATTAGATCAATCCCATTACACAACAAGTAGAATCATGGGTACCATGTAAGTATTTCCTTCACAAACTAAGAATTATCTTGATTCACGAATCTGAATACTAAACAAAAAACAGAAGATACTCTATGAACAAGTTGAAAAAATTGATTATATCATGCAAATAGATCATATCATTGAAAATAATATGATGGACAATAACATGCCAGTGGATATATGCCTCCTGAATATTTTCAACGTGGACAATTCTCGATTAAGTCAGATGTCTTCAGTTTTGGTGTGATTCTATTGGAAATTTTAAGCCGTCAGAAGATCTTTTGTTTCCGTGATATGGAGAATGGCGAGGACCTTCTAAGCTATGTAAGTATGAGTGTTTTCTTTTCTATTCTTTATATTTTTTTAGGGGGTGGGTGGGACTAATGACTTATGAATGCAACTAAAAAGAAGAGTTTTCTTTAGAAAGTTTGAGTTTCAATGAGCTTGAGGAAAAAGAGATAGTAGTTATAGATTGCCAATTATTTGAAATACCAAATTTCTTATAGGTAGTCTCAACCACCGCCGGGGGGGAGGGGGTGTTTGGGGAAGTTGTTGAGTCAAAGTTCTGAAAGCAATCTAAATTTTATTACCATATATTTACCTCTTTGAACTCTTACAGGCATGGAAGTGTTGGAGAAGAAATACAATTCTAGATATAGTGGATTCAACATTGATGACAGGTCCAAAAAGTGAGATTATGAGATGCATCCATATTGGTTTATTGTGCGTTCATGAAAATGCAACAGATAGACCAACCATGGCTATAGTTGTTAGCATGCTCATTAGCACCTCGTTTAGTCTGTCATTGCCTTCGCATCCTGCATTTTTTTTGCCACAAAGGCAAGGCCAAGGCAATTTGTCGCATGAGTTCAATTCAATGACAGAGTCAGATCAATCTGAATCTAAATCAACATAGGTTTCAACAAATGATGTTACAATTACTGAGCTTGTTGCTCGATGGTAGTGAAGTGAAATGTAACTCCATTTGAATGTTTATTTTGAAACAAGTTCATGTCGTTGTTGTCTATTGTACAACTTTCTGATGGTGGGTTAAACGCACAATTCCTTATTTTATTTTTATTTTATAATTTTTTGGAAAAATTTCCAAAAAGTCTATATGCACTTGCATTCCATTAAGTCCCATGGCCTTTTTTTTTTTTTTTTTCTTTTTCAAATAAAGTCTCATTATATAAGTTTTTTGGGAGACTAAATCCTTGTTTCAAAATTTTAGTAAAAATTTAGACATTCTTACCCTTATTTATGTACAAGCACAAATCTATGGAAGTGGTCAACACGCTTATATGGTAATTGTTATTTTTAAAATGTTAAAAACTTTTGTGTATACATCCATTTTAACGAAATTTATATTTTTGAAAATTACTCAATAAGTTCTACAAAACGAAGAAAGTAAAACTACTTAATTGAATATAAAATGAGCAATGCTATTCATAGTTATTATTTTTACTACATTTTCTCACTCTAGACATGAGGTAATAGACACACAAATGCACATGAGATTTACTCGCTTGTATCTAGAAGTGTGAAAATAGTATTTTTCAATTAAATATTTAAAATGAGAAAAAAAAAATTACACTTATAGGATTTGAAATTGTAAAATTTTTCTAAGAAATGTTTTTGAATTTCACATAGCTTTTGAATTAAAAAAAATTAAAAATTTTAATTTCTAATAGTGTGAAATTTTACAGATTTGAAATGTAAAAAAAAAAAAAAAAAAAAAAAAAAAAAAAAAAAAAAAAAAAAAAAATTAGAAGAAGAAGAAGAAGAAGTTAACTTTCACAGTAACATAATAAGTCCTAATGATAGTTTATAAATTCAAAAAGTCCTTCAACTATGCAAAAGACCACAAATCTCATTTCTAAAGCAAGATGATGGACGTTATGACAAAATGGAGTTTTATTTTTGAACTACCTCACTACGTTAACATCTTCACAAAAAAAGAAAAAGCAATTTTAAAATTATAACAACGTGACTCCCGAATTCTCACAGTTATATCGTTCTCAACTCTAAATTACTTTGTGTTCATATTATATTTTATGAAATTATTTTGTGCTCAATATTTTGTTTATTATTTTGCTAGACTTACATGATATTGTTGCAAACATTGTGACGTAGACGAAGGGCTATAAATCACACCAAAAATATGGAAGATCCTAAAAAATTTCCTATAATTTTCCTTCAAATTTGTACAAATTACTACATAACTTCAGCAAACATAGTATTGTTGCAAACATTGTGATGTAGATGAAGGGCTATAAATCACTCCAAAAATATGGAAGATCCTTAAAAGTTTATTATAAATTTCTTGCAAATTTGTAAAAATTCGAATATAATTTCAGCAAACACCAGTCAATTTGAAAACATCTCTTTCTCTTTCTCTAACAATTTGCCCACAAATTTATCTTTTCGTGCATATGAAAAATATGGAAGATCCTAAACCAGAAACAAAATGAGAAAATCATTCAATACTAATGTCATTGGATAAATGAGTTCAAAGCATGGTATTTAAAAGTAGTAATTAAAAAAGATGTTGATTGGGCAAAATTATATCATTTTCGCATTGGTGCAAAAATGTCAAATTGTAGCATTTTGGACATTGTGCATGCTAAATTTTGGCATTTGAATGGACAAAAAGACTTCTTTGCATTAGAGATGCTCTTAACGAGTTACATGTAATATGTGTTGACATAATTTTTTATTTTTTCTTTTCCTTCTCATCTAGATTAAAAAAATTATAATCTTTTCAAACAAATGCAAGAAAATTTAAGAACTACATGCAAATTAAAAGAGCAAAACTTTTGATTTCTTAACAAGACAAAAGCTCTAGCAAACATACCAAAACCTTTCTCAACAATATTTTCCCCCACCCCGACTATAGTGATTCTCTTCACTGGAAAGTTGAAAAATCTGGGATCTACACTGTTAAATCCTTTTGCAATCATTTTGAATGTGCTTTAGGGGGAGATGATGACAACTGTAAACTTTTCTGGATAAATGTCGCCCCATCAAAAGTGAAAATCATTGTGTAGTTATCTTTGAAAGGAATCGCTACAAGAGAGATGTTAATCAATCGAAGAATTCTTCTAGATAATGCTAACTTCCATTGCATTTTTTGCAGACATGAAGTAGAATTGGTGGATCACCTTCTTCTTCACTGCCATTTTTGTTGGTGTACGGAAAGCAAATATTCTTCGCTTCCGTACTCCTTTCGTCCAAGCTCTGCGTTGCTCCGAATGGTGTCGTGCAACCTGAAAGCATAACAACGGTAAACTACCCGTGCGAGTGTGTTGCTAGAAAACCCCTCTGACGGTCAAGTTAGCACCCTTAAAGAGAGAAGAAAGACAAAAGTAAGGGTAGCTCTGGATAAGGAGAAATTGCAAACCACTTGCTTGGTAGAGTCGCACGACTTTTATACACTATTCCCTTGCCTTCCAAGATTGTGCGTGCACTACCTCGCTCGTCCTTTGCCGGACACATGGATGTACTGCCTTCTCCTTTCTTTGCACGTGTGCGCGTCAGTACTGCCAAACAGTATCTACAAAACAGCCAAACGGTATTGACGCGTACTATTGGCTGGTTTTCCTCCTCGTACTCCAATTGGGCCAAGAGTATATGGCCGCCGAACTACCTTCAACCGTTCTAAGTTCAACTATTTAAGCCCCAGGCTGCTTCATGTCCAAGCTAGCTCTAGTTGGTTGGCTCTCGAAGAATTCTACTAGAATGGTCTACTGTGTTCTGCTCTGTTAAGCGTCGTTTACTCATTGCTCAGAAGTACTCTGCGCGGCCCTTTGCCTTGACTAAGATTATTAGCTTGGTCAAAAGTCGCCCTTGTTATCTTAGCCTGGTCATTCTTCACCATGCATACTTAGTTCGGTCGAGATCTTTCACCAGATTTATGTCCGACACGTGCACTTGTCTCGGCCCATAGTCCAAGCTCATTTAGCTTGGCCCAATGCCCATTTCATGTTAACTCGGTTGCACGGTTAAAGGCCCACATGGAATTTAGGTCGGCCCATTTGTTCAGCACAAATTCCTCTCTCAATTGCCTTTTAATTCAGTCTTCTTTAGCATGATCAAGATTACCTTATTTTGCCGAGCTAAATTCATAGCCTGGTTAAGAGAAGCATTTTTATTCCAGCTTAGTCCAGTCCATCTCCGAGGCGCGGGTTTAGTTCGACTGCGATTCTTTGCCTTGTCCAACTTGTTTGGCCTAGCAATGTCCGTTTGCAAGGTCTATTTGCAAGCCTAAACATGTGCGTCGTCATAGGCCTCATAATTACTTTGCTCGTTGCTCTTTCTTGTTCGGTTTACAACCGTGGCGAATCTCTGAGTTCAGTCGGTCATCGTTGCTTGACTTCAAAATATATACATACATGAACTCTTTTTTTTTTTTTTTTGGTAATGCCCACCGATTGGGCCGAGCTACTCAGCGACATTTAAAAGTAGGCCAAGTGTGCCTTACTCAGCTTTGTTCTAATTTGTATTTGATGTTGTTGCTCGGTTTAGAGTGCTTCAGTTGGGTTTACTTGCTGGTTTGGCCAAGCCGCTTGGTCATGCTTCGGTTTAGTCTTTTGCTTGGCCTTGAAGTGTTCATGGATCAGTAGTCCTTATTGTTTAGCCATCTCGGAAGGCCAACTTTGTTGGGCCGAAGTAAGATTGATGCCCTTGATAGCTCGGGTGAGGTTTGAAGTACCTCGGCCTAATCGATTGGCCAAGCTTTTTGGGCTAGGTTCGTGCGAAGGTGAGCTCGAATCTAGTTTGGTCATCCCATGGTTGAGCTTGGTTGACTGTTTCGCCCATTAGTGCGACTTGCGTTCTTTTCGGCTTAGTTAGGCTACTTTAGACATCCAAATTATTGACCTGATTGATACATGATCTCTTGCTCGGCCCAATTCATGCTCGACAATGTAGGAGTTCACCTTATGAGTTGCCCATATTCACTAATTCACTAGCTTGGTCGATTACGTCTTGTTTAGAAGTTCGCAAATCAGGTCACTGACATGCATAGGGCTCAGTCAAAAGAACGAAGAGTTTTTATTGCTCGAGGTTGCTACTTGGTTTCATCTTTTCAGCAACATCCTCAGTTTGTCCTTGGTTTAATCTTAATGTCATGAGCCGTTTCTAATTTGTTTGTTCAGTTGGTCGTGAGAATGGGCAAAACACTAGCTTGGTGATGTTCACACCACCTTGGTCCAACTCATGAACCATTGCATGTCAACCATGAGCTTCGTTGGCCATCGTCAACAATCCTTAGCTCGGTCGAGCTGGATATTAAGCTTCAATTTTTTGAGAGAATATTTGAAGTATTTGTTTGGGCCCATGACTTGGAAGATAAATTACTATTTATCTTAAAGGTTGGTTGGTTGATGTTGCTCAGTCATGCTTGTTTAGTTATGGAACTGGACAACTCTTGTTTTCTTTAGGCCCACTAATTTATGCATATGACAGACCCACAACCTTGCCTCTTTACACTTTTTCTCTAAAACTTCAAAGTTCTTTTTAGAGTCTAAGTGTTTCAGTTGAATGTCTGAACTTGAATTGCGACTACTTATCCCATTTGGTCTGACCCAAACACCATGTCGTCTATCAAGTGGGCAAATGACCTTCTTTCATTGGCCGTCATATGCTTTTCGGCCAGCCATTCAGAAACTGGTCGGCCATGCCTTGATTGTCATGCACGGTCGTAGCAAGAAAATTTATTTTCTCAGCTTGCTTCGCATGGTGAGATGAATGCCCATTTCGATATCTTGGTCATCACATGTTCAATGCCATCTCAATTCGACATGAAATCATTCACTCCGTTCAATATCTTGTCTTCTCAGGGTTACACCCATCATTGCTTGGTTTAACCTACGACCGTCTCACCTGGTGGGCCCATTCGGTAGGTCATTCAGCATGGACAACTATGAAGCTATTGAGATCGACCTTACAACTTCTCCCCAGTCTGGGATCCTACCTTATCTTACAAAGTCAAAGCAGTGACCTAGGCTAAATGGGTTGCCCCTAGATTGTGTCCACTACTCGGTTAGAATTCTCTTGGATTGAAAAAATCATCAATTTTTCGCCAAAAGTTGGTGAGCAAAATCAACTAGGTAACTTATATCTTAGCGAGCAAAAATCAACTCGGGAACTTCTTGGCGAGAAAAGTCAGCTTTGGTAAGAAATTCTAGAGTTGGACAAACTAACTTATCTTTTGGTGAGCAAAATCAACTCGAGAACTTCTTGGCGAGCAAAATTAGTTTCGGCAGGAAATTCTAAAGTTAGACAAACCACCAACTTACCTTTTGGCGAGTAAAATCAACTCGACAAGAAATTTGAAAGTTGGCTAGCAAAGTCAGCTTGATAAGACTTCTTGGTGAGCAAAATCTGCTTGGCAAGGAATTCTGAAGTTGGTGAACAAAATCAACTCTGCCACTTACTTCTTGGCGAGCAAAACCAACTCGACAAGACTTATTAGATAGCAAAATCAGTTCAGGCAAGGAATTTTAAAGTTGGCGAGCAAAGTTAGCTCGGTAAGAAATTTTAAATTTAGGGACCAAAGTCAACTTGCAAACTTAGTTCTTGGCGAGCAAAATCAACTCTACAAGAAATTCTAAAGTCGAACAAAACACTAACTTTCATCTTGTCGAGCAAAATCAGCCCAGCAAGGAATTCCAAAGTTGATCAAAACCATCAACAAATCTCTTCTCAAGAAAAATCCGCTCGGCAAGGAATTTTAAAATTGAACAAAACACCAACTTTCATCTTGTCAACAAAATCATCCCGGCAAGGAATTCCAAAGTTGATCAAAACCATCAACAAATCTCTTGTTGAGAAAAATCCACTTAGCAAGGAATTCCAAAGTTGAACAAAACACCAACTTTCATCTTGTCGAGCAAAATCGGTCTTTCTAGAAATTATGATCCTTCCATCAAAATGACCGTTAATTGCCCATTGGACAGTGCTAAATCTGCTCAGTGGGACAAAAATATAGTAATTTTCTAGAAAATGGTCTACTTGTTTCATTACATCAATGGTGGAAAGGGTTACAAAAATATAACCAAAAAAAAAAACTTCGGATTGGCAGTATTCGACGTTTTGGGAATAGATCGGCCATTTATATCTTGCAAGTTTTATGCCCCTTTTCCTTAACATTCTTACCGACGTCTTCCAAAATCGATCTCCCTAGATCTCTTCAATCGATCACTCCTTGACGAGGAACATCTTTCGATTGCTAGGCCATTTGGCAAGCTCTGCTCTTAAGGAGTCGCCTTGACCCCTTCATCAACATAGCGATCCAAATGCCCTACAGCCATCAACTTTTTTCAAGTGTAGTTTGAGCAGCATGCAATCTTCTGTTTGGGGCTCTCTCTCTCATTATAAAAGGTGCAACGGTATCTCGGATTGAACCCTCTTTGGGCATCCCACAACTTGGCCAACCACCGGACTTATTTCTCGTCACGGATTTCACTCAATATGCGATAAATTTGTATCTTGAAGACCGTAGTAATGCTATTCCGGGTTTTCAACTTTCTCTTGGCATCATCCTCCACATCACGTGGGTTGTTAGCCCGGTCATTGTTATGACCCTTATCCCGATTGTTCCGATTAGCGTCGTGGTTCTGCACGACCATCCTTTTATCCAACAGCATTGACTTTCCCTGCAACTCTTTTGTCCTCCACTATTGAATTTGTCTTCACAGTAGCTATAGCCACATCATTTTCAACTCTGATGTGTTCGTTGATCATTTGCATTAACAGCTCCATTGTTGCAAGTTGATTCATCGTAAGCTCATCCCTTAGCCTCTGTCTGACTGGAAGACCGCGTTTGTATTGGGTGATCGCCAAGTTTGTGGGGCATTCATGTATCTCATTGAATGTCTCCCAATATTTGGCATTGTATCATTTCAAGGTGTCGTTCAGCTCCATCTTCACTCCGAAAAGATGGTCGATTTCTTTAGGAGTCTTTGTGTTGGTTTTGAATCTGGTAACAAATGCCTCCATCAATTGCTGTCACCTCTCGATAGTCTCCTCCGGTAGCCTCTTGAACCACGAGGAGTAAATATTCTTTGCTTTTGTACTACTTTCATCCAAGCTCTACGTCGTTCCGAACGGTGTCATGCGACCTGAAAGTATAATGACGGTGAGCTACTTGGCGGATGTGTTGCTGGAAAACCCCTTCAACGGTCTAGTTAGCACCCTTAAAGAGAGAAGAAAGACAAAAGAAAGGATAGCTCTAGGTACGGAGAAATTGCAGACCTCTTGCTTGGTGGAGTCGCGTGTCTTTTATATACTATTCCCTTGCCTTCCAAGATTGTGAACGCACTACCTTGCTCGTCCTTTGCTAGATGTATGGATGCATTGCCCTCTCATTTCCTTACACGTGTACGCGTCAATGCTATCAAATAACATCGACAAAACAGCCAAACGGTATGGACGCGTACTATTTTCTGGTTTTTCTCCTCGAACTCCAATTGGGCCACGTAGTATACAATCACTGAGCTACGTTCAATTGGGCTAAGTTCAACTGGTTAAGCCCTAGGCTACTTCATGTTTGAGCTAGCTCTGGTTGGTTGGCTCCCGAAGAATTCTACTAGCTTGATCCGCTATGTTCTGCTCGGTTAAGTGTCGTTTACTCATTGCTTAGAAGAACTCCAAGCGACATTTTGCCTTGACTAAGATTCTCAGCTCGGTCAAGAGTCGCCCTCGTCATCTTAGCGCAGTTATTCTCCACCACACATACTTAGTTTCGATCAAGATCCTTCACCCGGTCTATATCCGATACGTGGACTTATCTCAGCCCATAGTCCAAGCTAATTTAGCTTGGCCCAATGCCCATTTCATGTTAGCTCAGTTGCATGGTCCAAGGCCCAAATGGAATTTAGGTCGGCCCATTTGTTTAGCCCAAATTCCCCTCTCAGTTGATATGTTTGGTCTTTCATTCTTAGTTAGTGGGGTTTGAATTTGGTGTGAATAATTTCAGTGGGTTCTCTTTGTTTTTGGTGGTTCAAGTCTAGCTACAAAAGTTTCAAAAAGAATATCTGGAAAGATCTTCTTAGTGATTGTTGGAACCCTTGGTTAGCTAGAAACAATCTTCTCTTTAACATCTGACAAATTTGCTAGATTAAACTTGTAGATGGAGTTCTATGGGTGAAGATAATCTCTGGATTCTCTGGATTATTTACCAATGACTTCATGTTTAACATCTAGGAAGTTCGAAAAATCAAATCTAAAAGAAGAAAGTATTAGCCCCTCCCCCTCCTCTTTTTTTTTTTTTTTTGTTCCCAGGGAAGAAAGTGGTGTATTTAGTGTCTTAGTTAGCTTGTTGCTGCCTATCTTTTTGCTGCGATGGGATCATTTTGTCTATTTGGATTTTTGGTGCCAACTTAGTTGGGATACGATTCCTCTAAACAAATTTCTTCCTCATTAGCATCTTTATGTTGATCATTGTACTCTTGCTCGTTTTCATCAATATATTTCTCTTCTTTTTGCTAATGAAAAAAAAAAAAAAAAAACTCCCTTAGTTATTTACTCTCTTAATTGTGTGGATCATAAATCTTTTGACATGTTGAAAATTTAGTATTCCGAGTTTCAATTGATTAAATCAAACAAGACTAGGGAACTTGTCTATGGAAAAATCATAGGTAGAAAAGATATTTTGGCATGGCTACGGATTGGATTTTCATTTTTATGTTTTGATTTTTAGTAAACATTTAGTTACAAATTTTTTGAAAGCTTTACACTTTTAGATTCTATTCGACCAAACGAATCAGACAAAAAGGAAAAAAAAAAAAAAAATCACAGTTATTTTTGGGGCTTTTTATTTGTTTTTTGTGAACTTTTTTGAATTTTTAAAAATTATTTTACCTTTTAGATCCTTTTACACTAAGTTGGCAGGAAAAAAAGAACAAAGATAAAAAGTTTAGAAAAAAAAAAATACTTTTAACTGGATTCCAAACCACTCGTTGTCAAGACAAAAGTGATGACATGAAAAAAGTTTCAAAACAAATAAGTAATTAATTATTAGTGGCTGATTTAAATAAATAAAAATAAAAATAAAAAATGTTACACTTAACATCATAATATATATTACTCAAGCAATAAGGATTTTCTTTCTTAGACCAAAGGTCTTGGCTTGAACACTAAATCCATTCACTGTAGGGGGTGTTTGGCATTTGGATAATATAGTCAGAAAGTCAATAAAATCACTATAAATTATCACATCACTCTCTCTATTTTTTATACATCTTTTCATAACTCAAAATGCCAATTAAAATAGTCACTTTCCAAATGAGCTATTATATAATATTATAGATTAATGTCCAAAATGAATAGCTATTATATGTCAATGTTAGCTCAAGCAAAGTTTCAAACTAGGGCAAATTACACTTTCCACTTTTGTATTTTACATTAAATTTCATTTTGTCCCTAAATCTTTTAATTCTCTCAATCATTTTTCTACATTTCGAGTGAAGTTACGATTTGGAACAATCAAATAACGTCGTTTAAAAATTGGCGGAGAAACGAAAGTGTAAAGGCTAAAGTGAGAATTTCTTAAAAGTACATGAGTGTTGAAAATTAAAATGAAGAAACTAGAGTGACATTTTGATAAAAGTGAAGGGTGCTAAATGTAATTAATACTATCGCGTGATTCTTCTGTTAGTTTTCAAAACGATATTATACAAATAGACCAAAGTACTACTTGACTCAAAATCTAAGGAGTTTATTGAGATAATTAAAATGTCATAAATAAAGTAAAATTTGATGTTAAGTATAGAAGGGTAAATTATACTTTGTACTCCAACACTTCTGGTCAAGTATCAACATCATTCTTTTGTTACTTCACCGTATAATTTTTTAACAGAAGTCAATAATGTGATAAGCATATGACTACGAAATAAAGGCAAAAGAAAAAAAAATCACCCTTATTTCCCGCTTATACACATTTTCATTTCAAACTTTTTTAGAAGGACATTTCTACTAGACTAGTAGGAAGGGTAGAGCCTATCAAAGCCTGAATCTGAACGGACCTTGCAAACAGACTTTGCTAGGCTTGACTCTAGCAACCTTGCAAACGGATCTTACAAATGGACTTTATTAGGCTTGACTCTAGTGACCTTGCAAATAAACTTGCTAGGCTTGACTCTAGCGACCTTACAAATGGATTTTTCTAGGCTTAACTCTGGCAACCTTACAAATGGATCTTACAAACGGATTTTGCTAGGCTCAACAAGTTGGACCTGGCAAATGGTGCTTGGATGTCGACCAGGCAAATGGAGCTTGGATGTCGACCTTGCAAATGGCATGCAAGTGTCAACCAGACAAATGATGTATCATGTTGATGTGTAGAAAGGTATTCTAAGTTCTTGATTGGGTTAGAAAGTCATGCTAAGTCTTTGACCGGTATATTTAGCTTGACAAAGGTTTGCCGAGCAAGGTTAGCACGGTGTAATGTTTTGCATAGCATTCTTACTTGGAGTTAGTTTCAACCTATGCGGTTTTGCAATTGACGTGCAATTGGGCTAGTGGTTTGTTTAGCTCAGTTGTTGACCTGGGAGTTAGGCCGTTTCACTGGGACTTTGGTGATAAAAGTGTTAAAGGATGGGCCTTATCCCTTTGAACTCCTGGTAGGACTCTACAAAGAGGAATTAGAGTCTTATTAGGATTCTACCATGCGAAACATATAAAAGCTCAGAGATAACCTAGAACAAGGTAACACAACTTTACTCACAGAATACTTGAGACTTTTTCCCATATTGATCCTAAGAGTTCTAACTTAAGCATTGGAGGGGGTTTTTTAGCACACACCAGCCGGTACACTCATCGGAGTTGTGTTTTCAGGTCACATTACGCCATTCAAAGAAGAGCAAGTTTGATTGCAAGAAATACACATGCAAGGTATATTTCTTGCTCATACACTTTTCATCAAATTATGGCTATACTAGACTAAAACAAAACGCAAATTAAAATGATTAAAGAGATGAACTAGGGTTTTTGTATAAATTAGAAACACGAAACTTTGTTTTCCACAGCAATACAGTCTTTTATTTATTCCTCTTTCTTTCACTTCGATTTCTCTGCTATCATTTTTTATTTTAAAAACTCTATTTTCTTACCTCTTCATCCCGATTTTCAACATATGAACATATATATATTATATTATATTATGGGTTTGCTTGGGATATGGGTTGGTTTTTTAGCTTTTTCACTTTTTGGCTTTTTGGCCTGGGGCTAAAAAGCCTCGTTTGAGATAGGCTTTTTGGTTTTTTTGACTTTTGTGAGAAAAAAAATAAAATGATTATGGTTTGGATGTGACATTTTATTTTATTGACTTTTAATATCTTTTGCCTTTTTGTGGCTAAAATAGCCAAAAAGCCTCACATGCTTATCATGTAGAATAAAGTATCTATTGGTGGAAAATGAGAATGATTTTCCTTTTTTTACCCTTATTTCGTGATTACATTTTTGTCACATGAATAGATTTTGTTAAAGATTTAAAAAAATGGAGTAACGAGAGGGGGACATTAATACTTGTGTGGGGACCAAAGTGAGATTTGACTAGAAGTGAGAACCAAAATAGATTTTGACAAGAAATGCATGAGATTGACTATCACGATTCATGTGTATAGACTAAAATAAAATTTAATGCAAAATGTAGGGGTACAAAGTAGAAGTGGATATCGGCCCATTGGCCCGCTCAGCCCAGCCCTATTTTTCTAGGATTTGGAAAGGTTGTTTTACCCCATAGGTCCGAGCTGGGTCAATATTTTTAGCCTAGAATATTAATGGGCTGGGTTTGAGATTTACACTTTTAACCCAGCTCTGCCCGCTATTAAATTATTTATTTATTTATTTATAATACGTTAAAATATATATTTTTTGTTGGGATCTAGCTTTTATTTTTGTTAATTTTATTGAAACTCACATTTGTGATGATGTGTGATTAAATTTGTTTAAAAAATCTTTCAATTTATAATGATGTCAATATATTTATTTAAGAAACATAATGTGTGATTGAATTTAATTATGAAATATTTTAATTTTTTTAACATATAGTCTGATGGGTGGTCTTAAGATTTATAATTATTTTTTGGACCAGACTTGGGCAGATATATAGGTTCGATGTTAGGGTCGAACTAGGTTTAGACATACACAAAATCTCTTCTTATTTAGTGCCAATGCGATCTAAACATAGTCCAGCCTGATGTTTATCCACCCCCTAATACAACGTGCAATTTACCCAATTTAGAAATATAATGTATAATTTTACCCTTCAAACTATCAATGTCATCATCCTAATCCAGTCCCTTCAAAAAGTGTCTTCTTTCTCATTTTCTACGAGAGAGACTAATTTCCACACTCCAATAAATCAAGCCGACTTCCTTGACCAGCCTCAAAATGCTGGAGCTATGGTAACGGTTCCTTAACCCCACCAAAAAAACTTAATAATAAATAAATAAATAAAATAATATTAATAATAGTAAGGGTAAAATTACAGTGATGCCTGTTGATAGAAAAGTATAGTATCATAATTTTTTTTCATAATTACAATAACTTCTCTTTGAGTAGGATTTGTTGGGATCGGGGATCCTGCCCAAGACCTTCCAGAAATTATACCAAGCAGAAAAACACACCCACACTCAACGAGACACCATATTTAACATGGTTTGGCCTCAATGCCTACGTCCACGGGAGAGTAATCGGTTATCACTATAACAATGGAGAGATTACAGAAAGATTACAATAGAGGAGGAGCTCACACTATCCTCACTCAGCCACTCTCCCGTCTCCCTCGCTTACACCGAGAGAGACGGTCTCTCCGCCTCACATCTCTCACTCTCTTTGGTTTGCTCGGTTTGCTCACACATTGTCTACTCTCCCCTCAACCTCTATTTATACATATCATGAGGAAAGGAAGTTGGGACAACAATGGTGAGTGGATTGGTTAGTGGGGAGGGGCCACCTCCACTCTCTCTAAAGTACTCTCCAACCACCCCACTCTCTCTAAAGTGGGTTACCCACTCATATGGGATGATGAATATATCCAACAAATCACCCCCTCAACCCATGTGAGGTGATCCAGTGCACACACTGCTGCTAATCTTGTCACGCCCAAATTTTAACATAGTTTGCATCTCCTTACTGAGACGTTTGCATCCCTTGAAGCTAGAGATAACACACCAGAGATACAAGAGGATGAGGGAATCCTACATCCTCAATTCAACTCACATCACTCTCTGATTTGGAGAGAGCCTCTGTTCCAAGCATAAGAAGAGATCTCCCACAGATCTTTTCCACGCTTCCTATCTCCCACAGATCTCTAGGAAGCGTGGAATCCTACATCCTCAACTCAACTCACACCACTCTCTAGGTTTAGACATACACAAAATCTCTTCTTATCTCCCACAGATCTCTTCCACGCTTCCTGTCTCGGATGTCTTTACTTGCTATTCTTGAACTCACACCACTCTCTGGTTAGTGGGGAGGGGCCACCTCCACTCTCTCTAAAGTACTCTCCAACCACCCCACTCTCTCTAAAGTGGGTTACCCACTCATATGGGATGATGAATATATCCAACAAATCACCCCCTCAACCCATGTGAGGTGATCCAGTGCACACACTGCTGCTAATCTTGTCACGCCCAAATTTTAACATAGTTTGCATCTCCTTACTGAGACGTTTGCATCCCTTGAAGCTAGAGATAACACACCAGAGATACAAGAGGATGAGGGAATCCTACATCCTCAATTCAACTCACACCACTCTGTGATTTGGAGAGAGCCTCTGTTCCAAGTATAAGAAGAGATCTCCCACAGATCTCTTCCACGCTTCCTGTCTCCCACAGATCTCTAGGAAGCGTGGAATCCTACATCCTCAACTCAACTCACACCACTCTCTAGGTTTAGACATACACAAAATCTCTTCTTATCTCCCACAGATCTCTTCCACGCTTCCTGTCTCGGATGTCTTTACTTGCTATTCTTGAACTCACACCACTCTCTGGTTAGTGGGGAGGGGCCACCTCCACTCTCTCTAAAGTACTCTCCAACCACCCCACTCTCTGTAAAGTGGGTTACCCACTCATATGGGATGATGAATATATCCAACAAATCACCCCCTCAACCCATGTGAGGTGATCCAGTGCACACACTGCTGCTAATCTTGTCACGCCCAAATTTTAACATAGTTTGCATCTCCTTACTGAGACGTTTGCATCCCTTGAAGCTAGAGATAACACACCAGAGATACAAGAGGATGAGGGAATCCTACATCCTCAATTCAACTCACACCACTCTTTGATTTGGAGAGAGCCTCTGTTCCAAGTATAAGAAGAGATCTCCCACAGATCTCTTCCACGCTTCCTGTCTCCCACAGATCTCTAGGAAGCGTGGAATCCTACATCCTCAACTCAACTCACACCACTCTCTAGGTTTAGACATACACAAAATCTCTTCTTATCTCCCACAGATCTCTTCCACGCTTCCTGTCTCGGATGTCTTTACTTGCTATCCTTGAACTTGCATAACCAAGATATCCTGCACCCCCTGATTGGATGTCCTGCATCCCTTACTGGGATGCCCTTGACTGTCATGCATTACCTCGCAAGACCAGTCATTGGAGCAATAGAAAACTCGTTGTTTATCCCATCAACGTCCTCTGTCTTCTTTGCTAGGAGCTTTTCCTCTGAACTATCAGCCTTTGCCCTCTGCACTTCTAAACAACCTCCTAGCGTTTCCACATACGCTCATTGTCTGTGCTTTTGCAATCCCTGATTTGCTATCCAACAGATTGATGGTTGACAGTAGCTCCATCTGTCAAAGCATCGCCAACTATGTAATTTCTTGCATAGTGCTCGCATCCATGGCTTCTGGTCTCCTTGCGTCGAGCTCGCTTGAGAGATCCGCATCAACTCTATCCTCCGCTGCCATGGAACTAAAGAAACCACCATAGAGAAAAAAAAAAAAAAACACTTGCCACTCCTTGGTACGCACTCTTGCATTTTATCCGTCTTCATTTCTCTGTCTGGAAGTTCCTGTGAACTGTCAACAACCCGTTGCTACACACTCTTCCTGCGTCTTCTCTGCACTGTACATCTGCACCGTACATCTACACCTTGTACGACACTCTTGCGTACCCACTTGTGCTTTTGTACTTCTATGCTTGTGCTCAGTATGCTCCTCTGCAACTATTGTTCTATACGTCCACATACCACCAGTACCTACTCATATACAGTAGTTCTAATAGCCACAGCATTTCCCTGAGCCTGTACTAGTTGCCAAATCTATCATCTACCCATCGATGAATGGTCTTCCCTTCTGATTGAACCAGATCTTCCGATGAACTTTGGAGATAATCATCTCTGTAATCCTCTGATCGCGCCTAACCAATCCTGATCTCCCTTGATTCGTCATTTGATCAAGCCTGATCTCCTTTGGTCTCCAATGATCTGTCTCGATCTGTATCTGGTTGTCCAATCTGGTCAGAATCTGCCAATTCTAACCTCTTCAGTGAATCTGCAGCGTTCCACAATATCCGGCAACCTTCCTTCGACTATTGAAGATGACAAACTCCCATGTTTTGACAATCTTTAAAAAATCATTCAGAATTTCACTATTCTGACCTCGAGGTTACGTCCGGAATGGTCCATTTAGCTAGAACCAACCTTTGCTGCACTTCTGGGGGCCTCACTAAAAAACATCCCCGAAAGTTAGGCCACAACATAATTTTCTGAAAATTCTGGGCCAAATTACAATTTTCAGAAGTTCAGGGAATATTCCATGTTCCAACAAAATATTCCATCCACTGCACCTGACGCCGTCTGCCACTTTGAGCTTCCTTTTACAGAAATTCTGATTCCAAAATTCAATCGTATAGATGTGTCCGGAATACTCCAAATAGTTGGAAAGCACTATTGGATCGTTAGAAACAGACTCCAAATGGCTTAGATCAAGCCAAAACATTTTGGACGCCTTAGATCTGCGGCTACACCTTAGCCGCGAAGCACTGGATCCTTTCTCCTGCGGCTGCACCTCAGCCACTCACCACTGGATCGCTCCTGCGTATGCTGAAGTGGCAGATGACATGGCATTAACTGGTCTGCCGCGTAGCGCTGACTGGATTAATGACGTGGCAGCCACGTGGCACACCCTGGCTGACATGGTGGCACATACCGATGATGTGGCTCACTGACGTAGCAGTGACGTCACTCGTACATGCGCCTGTAGACATCTCATTTTTGACCACCCTTAAGACTTGGGCACTACTGATAGTTTACTCGGTGATGAAGTTGTGCAGTGCAAAGGGTTGATTTCTTCGGCAAAGAGAGAGAGTCAAATCCCAACCTCACACCCCTTTTTGGACCAAAGCTATGTTGACCAAAGATTTTAGACCTTAAAACCCTCTCTTTCAAAATATTTTTGAAAAGAAGTTCCTACGATGTTCCGACGCTCGTATTTTGTTAAATGTTGTGCTTTTTGGTAAACCGAGCGAGGACAAAGTGGAAATGAATGAAAGAGAGATGAAATCTCTGAAAAATCTTTCAAAACACCTTATTTAGGGGTTTGGAGTTGAAGAAAAGAGAAGAGGAGAGAAGCAAACTAGTTTGGGAGAAGTTTGGCATGAATCCTGGTAGGATTGAAACTGAGCAGCTTCACCAAAATAGGCAAAACTTTTTGCATAGTTGGAATTTTGACGCAGGGCTACCACCATTGGAAAGCTTACTTCTGGGGCTTCAATTTGGACACAAAAATGACCTAAAAAGGAGTCCAGATAAAGGAGTAATGGCCATTTGAAGTTGGACTTGGAAAATAGAATTTTGCCTGCCGACCAGGAAAACTGGCTGGCCGACCAGAAAAGTGGTCGGTCAACCAGAAAAGTAGCTGGCTGACCACTTCAACTAGTTGGCAGCTTTTCTTCATTTTCTACAGAGTTTGTGGATGCCAGCTGTGCCAGCTGGAGAGCACAGATTGCATCCTCTATACACGTGTATAGAGGGATTTAACCAAGCTTCTAGCTTCTCCAAGAAGCTTGAAGCTTAGAGTTCTATAAGAGGGAGGCTCTCTCTCCCTTTTCTAGGCTCAGAAAAATTGGAAGAGAAAAGTTTATTCTCTCTTTATATCTCCATCTCTCTCTCTCTCTCTCTATATATATATATATATTTGTGTCTTAAAGTGTTGCTTCCTCATACCTTTGCACACAAACACCTACTCAAATACCTTCCTCTTGTTGCTGAGGCACTTGGGAGCTTCATTTGAGTATTTTAAGCTGGTTTTTGCCTCAGAGCTTGCTGTTTTCCTGATTGTTCTTCAAGGGTGAGTGTTTTCCCTCTTTAAGCTTTGTTTTGCTTAAACATTTGGCCATCTTTGCATGATGTTTTAGGCCTAACTTTAAACTAAAAAAAGCTTCATTTTCAAGTGCTTAAAGTGATTGTTTGAGGTCTCTTTGGTGTTGGGGTGTTCTATCCTCTTGTGTGCCTTATTTGCTTAAGCTTTGTACCATTTCTTAAGGCCTTTGAAATCATCTTTGTTTGGCCTTTTAGCCACTGAAATCCAGTGGATTTTCAGTGGTGGAAATGTGGTTTTGAGGCTTGAAATGAGAGGGGGTGGTCCCCTCTCCTCTTGTCTTGTTTGCATGCATAGAGGGCCTATCAAATGAGCATGTGTTTACACTCCCTTGTGGCTTTGTTTAAGCTTGATTTTGTGACTTTTTAGACCAGATATGACTCTGTTTTGGGCTGGTTCGGTTGTCTCTTGAGTGGTTCACACACTTGTAGTGTAATTCCACATTGCTAGCCTAACATGCTCTATACTTTGGACCATCATTCTAGCCTATTTTGACTACACTCTAGTATGATTTTGTCCATGTTTTTCCATGCTTAAGCTCTGTTTTAAGTGTTTTGGGTCATGCATGCCTTGCTTTGTATAGCCATGGTGCAATCTTGTTCATTAGCTTTGAGTTTCGGAGTCTCTAGCATGCTTGGAATGTGATGTTTGCATGATATAGCCTCAGCTCTCACATGATTTCAGAGCACATTTCATTGCCATACTCTCACATTTTTCACTCTTTCAATGTGTTTGAAAGTTGTGCCTTCATGCCTTGTTTGTGAGCCGATGTGTATGCATGTTTGCCTAAGCTCTTGAGCTCCATTTCAGCATGTTCTTGACCCTTAACTTGGCATGATTAAGCTCTGTCCAGAGCTGGTTTAGTGGTTTAAGCTTAGTATTGCATGCTCCTTGTATATTGCTCTTAACTAGCCTTTTGCTCTAGGCCTTCTAGCATGCCTCATTTGTGTTGTTTGGATGATTTGGTATCATTTAACACTTCATTTTAGAGCACGTAGCATTGCCATATTCTCATGCATGTCACTCTTTAAATGCGTCTGAGAGTTGTGCCTTTATGCCTTGTATGCGAGCCATGAGTTGAATGTGCATTCCATGCTCTTTGTGCCTAGGTTTTCTTGAGTTTTGGCTATTATTTTGAAGTATCTCAGGTTTGCCTATGTTTGGTTTGGCCGTTTGTGCATTGTCTTGCATGCTTCATGTATGATGCACTTCATTTGCCTTGAGGCCTTAGCTTTTAAGTTTGCTATGCATGCATTGTTTGCATGATAGGATCTTGAGCATGCCATTCTAGCACTCATAGAAGAGCATGTTGTTTGCATGTTGTTACATAGCATTGCATGTTGTTACCTTGCATTGTGGTTGCATGTTGCTATATTGCATTGTGTTTGCATGCCATTAGCATTGATAGGTTGATCATGCTTGTGTTGTATTGCATTGTGTTGGGGTCGAGCGTTAGTCCAAACATAAGAAACGAGGGACGTTTCAGACTTGAAGTGATGAAACGTGCCTCATTTCTCGGTCGCTGGCTCTCTTGATCATACATGATAGGGATTAAGGCTCTTACGTGTTATTTGTGCATTCATCGACATTGAATTGTGCAAACTTGGCTTCTCGGCCATCGTGCATTGCGATGCTCGGTTAGTGGCCTGAGAGTCGAGAACTACACTCCCTTGAGCTCATGAAATGATAGGGAGAGTGGTTGTGCACACATACCTTGCAAATACATTGCTATACCCCTTCTTGTTCTCTGTTGCAGCAAACTGGAGTGTAACAGAATTTTCTGATTGGCAGACCAAAAAAAGTGGCTAGCCAACCACTTTTTATGGTCTGCAACAAGTTTGGTTGGTTGGCAGGTGGTTTACACCACCAATAAGTGGTCGGCCATGCTCCTGGAGGTCTCCATGGTGGAGTAGAAGCTATCTGGAGTTTTGTGCAGAGTTCTGAGAACAAATGCAAACAGAGGCAAATTGGGGCATCGCGATGGATTTCCAAATGAGGTGACCAAGCATGCATCCTTTATTGTTCAAGGCAGAGCTGAGGCAGCCTACTTCATATAGTTTACATGTTTAGTTAGGTTGCTAACTTAGTTAATTTGTTAATTAATTAAAGTTGTGTAATAATTAGTTGTAGCTAGTTATTTCAATTTGTTGTGTAATAATTAGTTTAATTAGATTAATTAGATTAGTTAGGTAGATTAGCTTAGATTTAGCTAGTTAGCTTATTATTCGGACCCTCCGTCGAGAGGGCTCAACTGTTGTAATAAGTGTACGTGTGTGTGATGTATGTCTTCCAACCCCCATTTCTTTCTCCTTTTATTTACCAGCTTTCGATGGTTAGTTTTAGGGCATGTTTCAATTAGCATCCTTATGCTCGCATGTTTGCATCATTCATCTGTCTTGCATGCACCGGGCTCGGCGTATCATACTAAACTGCATTGTATTTCAATACCAATTTGAATACATGTTATCAAGTTACATTCACATGACATCTTAGAATAGCCGAGCCTATCTTAGTTGCATTTTTGCATGTGTTGCATTAGGCATTCTTAACATAGCTAGGATCATGCATTGATTTCTAACATAACTTTTGTTTTGGCTTGGAGTACTAGGCAAGCTTTTATGCTTAGCATCCTTACATGCGTGTAAGTGGACTGCCATGACAGCATGCTTTCCATTAGGCTATGTGCTTAACTGCTATAACTGCTTGAATGCTTGTGGATGGAGGTTTGATTGCCTGAATTGGAACAACTCGATGAATGTGCGCTTTGAGCTCACTTGAGGTGGCAAAATCATGTTTTCTAAGCCCACTTGAGGATGACAAATCCGCGTCTTAGCCTACTTGCGAGTAGCACCTTCAAACCACTTTCAAAAACAAACATGAGTTGTTTTGTTCCAATCCGCGTGATTGAGTCTATACTTGTATGTTGTGCGCATCACATAGTAAGCTAGCTAATAAACCGGAATAAGAACACATGTGTTTTCAAAACAACATATCTTGTTAGTAGAGGCCGATCCTTTGATCGGGCGAGCGGGGGTGCTCATTGCATGACCTTCCCCTCTCATACCCAAGTTCCCGAGCCAAGGCAACTTTGGTGATGACGGACATGTGGCCTTAGGCACGAGTCTGGGTTTCCTAAATTTTTCAGAATAAAATATTTAAGTGGCGACTCTGAAATCTGGCAAAGCAGTCCATGTTTGGCGCTTTTTGATTAAAATCGATTTTCCAAAACGATTTGCCGAATTTGGACTCTTTCGTGATTTATTAGTCTTACATTGCACTTTGTGAGATTAGATTCAGAACCGTGGCACGAGTTTGAACTGTAGTAGCTAGAACTACGATTCGCGCCCTCGCGCGTGGAGCGGAGTTCCGGGCGGTCTACAACGCCACACTCGTTTTCTTCCTTGTGATGCGCGTGTGGCGCGTGTCTGCGCGTGGTCTGACGCGTCAGTGCAGGATACGGCGCGTGAAGCGCATGCCTGCAACTGGGCCTCACGCGCCATCTTCAGGTGGCGCGTAAGAATGCGTTCGGCCTCCTTTGGGGCTCTGCTTTGCATTTTCGAACTCCTCTTGTCGAGACCTTGCTCTTGGTATACTCAAAATCGGATTTCGAGCAACTTGATTTCTGGGCAGTTTCGAACAACACACTGTTTTTGTTCCGAAACGCCACCGATGAGGCTCTATTAAGAGATCGAAATTAATGCAAATGATATGAAAATATAAGATTAAACAAAATATATATATATATAAATTTTAATGTAAAAAGAGATAATAATATTATTCTTCCATTCAAGTGACTAGCAAAGTATTAATGAAAATAGGATTAAGTGTTATGTGAATTAAAATATTGAGGGAACTCAATATAATTAGGTCAAAACTGTGAGACTTATTATTTTTTCTCTAAATCTTAAGAGACCTCAGTATAATTTACTCTTATTAAATAATAAATTAATTAATTTTCATTTTTTTATTAATTAAAAATATTTTATTATTTATTTATTTAAGAAAATTTAATTTAATTATGTAAAAATCTGTTTGATCAATAACATCGTGATGACAATGGCTAGTGTTGACATGACACAGAAGAGTAGATAATGGGCAATGGAGGCAAGGGTTTACATGAAAGAAAAGGGAGAAGATGAAACTATCACTACAATGCATGATGGTCTAAGGATCAAATTTTTGTGTCTCTAAAAATAAAATTTTGCTATAACAAATAATTGGAGATCAATTATGGTCGCCACCAAAAGTTGGTCTTGAAAAAATCTTTAGCAACAAAATTTTGAAATTAAATCTTTAAGATCCAAACAATTTTGTACTAAAAAATTTATTTTTGAGATGAATTTTTTTTCTCAAAAGAATAGTAATTCATTATTAAATGTTTAATTTTGTTGTTAAAAATATATCAATTATAATTTTGATTAATAAGATTTACGTTTTTAAAAAGTAAATTTGCTCCTAAACTTTATTCTTTAAAATCATAATTTGGTGTGTTTGGATTTACCAGCTTTGTTAAGGAAAGGAAAATAAACGAGGAACAAATTTATATAAAATTATTCATATTTTTACCCCATCATAACCAAAAAAAAAAAGAAAAAAGCTTGCTTGTTTTTGGTTTTTCAAAAACATTTTTCAGAAAATTCTACTTTCTTGTTTTCTTTTTCTTTTTTTTTTTACTGAATTTTTTAATATTTTCAGCAATTTTTTTAAATTTTTAGACACAACTAACATAAATACACATAAAAAGTCTAATTTCTGTAAAAAAAATATTTTAAAAATTCACTAAATATCAAAAATACAAAAAAAATACGAGAATTCAGTATATTTTTCGTATTTTTATGTATTTATTAATTTTTTAAAATATTTTTTCACAAATTTTTTACTTTTTAGATATATCTAAGTAAGGTGCATCTAAAAAAGTAAAAAAATGTTTAAAATTTTAAAAATATTCACTAAAAACAAAAAACAAAAAACAAAAAAACACAAAAAATAAAAAATTCAATTTTCAAAAAATTTAATCCAAAAAATTCAAACCAAACACACACATTAATATTTGTTCATTTCATTTATATTTTTCAGAATAATGTCATATGCATCAATTAGTGTACTAACTAGTATACCAATTGATGACGTGACATAATTTAAAAAGTTTTGGGTATTTGTAATGTGATTAATGAGTGAGGCCAATAATATTGCTATAATTAATGTTGATACACTAATTAGTATATTAATTAATACATATACCACCACCATATTTTCCTACGTCAAATAAATAAATAAATTTAATTTCTTTCACTTTATTTACTTTCTCTTTCCATCACAAAAGTTAAGACACAAAGGTAGGTCCAAATAGTCTTCTCCATGCGGCAAAGACTTGGGTGCACTCTTACTTTTATTCCTTCAAAATTGATTCTTTGATAGTCAAAAGGCAATTAAGTCTTACAGTTTTTTTGGATGAAGCCACTGTCCATTTCCAAAAAGAATGATAAGTTACCCATTTTGAACGCGTAAAGAACGATTGACTGGCTTGATGATTTCCTCATGATGATCATCATGACGGTGTAAAGTTTATTATTATTTATTTATAATAATAATAATAATAACCTATTTATTTTAATTTTTTTCTAAAAATAAAATGGAAAACATGCATGATACGCATACGTTTGTTTGTTTGTTTGTATTTTTTTTTTTTTTAAAACAAAATTAGTGAGTTGTTGAGCCCCAAAGCTGGAGGTGGAGGATTGGTAGATTGCTGAAGGTGGTGGCAAGAGGTGAAAAATTTTAAAACTATTTTCATTGTTTTAACCCCCCCAAAAAAAAATTTGTTGTTAGCGTTTGGTAGAGTTTTGTAAATGTGATTTGAGAGTATGAGTTATGAAAAATCTAGAAACCTCCTAGATGTTGATTTGTGATTATGTACCAATTTTAAACAGAATATAAAAACAATCCCAATCAAACAATCAAAAGAAAGAGACACAAAGATTTTACGTGGAAAAACCACAATTGGACACCTTCCAATTGTGATCAAAAAACCACGGGCCACAGCCACCAGAACAATCCACTAAGAAGATATAAAGGAATTACACAGGTATCACTCTCAATTATCTAGCGAATCCACAACGCCTAATTGAACCAACCTCTATGTGCCTCTTCCAACCCCATCTTCACCACAGAATTGTCTTTCTGATGAGCCACTCCGGATTCCACCACCGAAGCTTCAGACCGAATTCTTCAGAATCCACAACTGAAGAACAACTTTGATGAGCCACTCCAGAATTCACAACTGAAGCTTCAGGCTCGAATTCTTCAGAATCCACAACTGAAGAACAACTCTCTCTTTTGTGTAACAAACAAAACCTTTGATGTAGCCTTTTCAGATCATGAGTTGAATACTCAATAAGACATCAAAGAAAAATAAAATATCCCCAGATATAGACCTTTAAGAACCAAAAAGAAGATCTGGAGGAATAATTAATGAGTAGTCTAGTTTTGGGAGAACACCAACTACTTATAAAGAACCAAAATAATTCTTGTCTTGGAAGAAAGCCAACTCCTTGTAGAAGTCCAAAAGTGATCCAAAACTTCCCAAGGAAGAAATCCAACTTCTTGTAGAACACCAAAAGAAATCCTGTTTCAGAAGAAAACCAACTCTTTGAAAAAAACCGGATTCTGAGGCTCGCTCGAGCGAGGCTTTCCTGGCTCGAGCGAGGAGAGTAAATTTCGTGATTTCTATTAGTGCCTTCGCTCGAGCGACGGATCCTTGGCTCGAGCGACCAATCACTCCTTTCAGGTTTTTGTGCGGACGCAATCCTTCGCTCGAGCGAGCATTCCTTGGCTCGAGCGAGAAAGTCTTGGCTCGAGCGAGCACTCCTTGGCTCGAGCGAGCAACGGCTGACATGCAATTTTGAATGCAAATTTAAATTTTGCTTCGGCCGCGAGCTGACCGGGCAGCTCAACCCCCGTAATAATCAGCGAAGTGGCAATCTTGAAAGCATTAACATCACAAACTTCTCTGCATGGCTCGATTCGGGTTGGATTCGCATCTAATAAACTCATAGCCTCACTGAAATAAAATGTGCGAATAAAATTACAACTCAAAGGAGTTTTGTCAAACGGAGTTGCCAACAATAAAAACCTAACAAGTTATATTTTGAGTTTGTGTGTTGTGGAATTATGATTTGAGTGTAGAAAATTTGTTTGGTCATGGTTTTTAAATAGAGTGTTAAAATGTGTTTTGAAGATGTATTTTGAATTATGTTTTGAAAGTTTGATGTGACATGTGAAATAAGAAAATTTGTTTGGTAATGTGTTTTGAAAATAGTTTTCAAAACTTAATTCAATCAATAATTTATAATCAAATATACAACTCATATATCGATATCCGTATTTTTTATCAACAGTAATAACCAAACTATTTTTAAAATACTGAAATTAAAAATTGATTTTTTTTCAATTAATTTTTTTCAGTAATTTTTGTTGAATAATTTTTTTTTTCAAATTATTTTTTTATTTTAAAATAAATCTATGTCAATTATTTTGTGTCAATTAATTTTTCTATCAATTCATTTTTTACGACTGTACAAACATCTTGTACAATACGTTTTTTATTTTATTTTTAAATTTTGTTAAAGTCAACAACTTTTGAGAATACATATTAATAAAAATTAACATAAATACACTAAGTTTAATATATTAAAATACAAATCATACCGTAAACCTTACAAAACATTATCAAATTTTTTTCTCATTTATTACACGTTATTAATTTACTAATAAAGGAGTAAAAACCAAACCATGCATTATTGAAGGAGCATTATTGTACTTCCATAATCAGCACGCTCATATAATCGGGGCGAATTGGCCTGTAAAATTACTATTTTGTCCCTCTTCATTTAAATGGGAAGTTGTTACATAAGAACAAAATATAAAGGGTAATTTAGTAATTTCATCAATCTACTACCTATATACTGAGCCAAAGAAAAAGGGACACGATGTATATCATAGCTGTGTGTTCAGATGTACTATTATTAAAAAATTATTAATATTATAAAAAAATAATAGATAAGAAATAGAAAGTAAAAAAAAAATTAAAAAACAAGCTGAACCTTCTTAACCTCAGCCTTTCTATAAAATCTGATTTCTCATTCCTTTAACCACACCATCTTCACCATCTTAGCTCCATCAAGAACATTAATTAAATTCCTTTGGTCCTGGTGAAGGAAGATTTCAATTACAGGTTAGTTTCATATTAGCTTTGCATCTCATATTTTATTCAGACTAGCTTCAGATAGTATTAAGATCAGAGTAGCTTTCGAAGACTAGAATAACAGATTGACCGGCAAGGACAACCGGGCGGTCAACCGGCTGGTCATCCGGCCGGTCATCCCATCCTATTGCCGATCAGTTTTGTAGCTGTTGCCGATCTGTTCCTGTTTTTCATATCTGTTCCATTTTTTTACACCAATATCATACTATTTTTGATATATTTTCCATACATTTTTCTACATCATACTATTTTTGATATATTTTCCATACATTTTTCTTAACTCATATGTTTTAATATATATATTTTTTATACATTTTTCTTTCACTGTTGCAGTTATCATGCCAAGAACAAAACGAACCAGACCCGAACGTGGTGAATCCTCAAACCCTGTACAACATCAACCACAGCAACAACATCATGACAATCCAAATAATGATTTTTTAACGTATCATCATGAACAAGCCTTTCACATTTTATTAATCGACCAATTGTTACGGGGAGAAATGTAAGACTACCTTCTCAATATGATCCGCTCTTAGTTGATAAATTAGATACAATGGGATGGTTACCTTTAACTAATTTACCAAATAAGGTATACCCCCGTCTTGTACGATTATTTTATGTTCACTTGACAGCTGGTGACCAACAAAATGAACCATTCAGTCTGACCTCCTATGTGAAAGGGAAAATAATCACACTCAGTCTCCGTGCTTTCGCACAAATTATTGGAGTTGAAACAGGAGATTTACAATGCTATTTTCAAAATGAGTCTGCCTTAGAACAAATGTTTGGTGATGTCACTCAGATTTATACCACAATTTGTGACAACCGATTCAGCGACTCTAATTTACTAGTCAGACATTTAAAACCCCACCTTCGTATTCTTCTTCGATGGATAGTTGAAAATGTCACTCCAAAAAAAGGCCATTATGATACTGTTTCATGTTTTAATGTTTATTTGTTATATTGTTTTGAAACTGGACAAAAATTAGATTTATGCTTCATATTACTCAAAGAAATGATGATTGCAAAACTCGATACTCTGTCTGGCCGATCACTACCTTTTGGAGCTTTGTTAACCATAATTTTCAAAGCGCATGATGTTAACCTTGAAGGGGAAGGATATGTCAGAATCACTTCACCAATTTCTGAGTACATACTGACCCGAGGTGGTGGTGCTGACATGTTGATGGGCTCTATTAATATTGAAAATGAACCAATACCAGATGAGGAAGAACCCAATGACAATGTCATGCCACAAAATGAACAACCCAATTACTGGACTGATTATTTAGCCGTGGAACAAGAACGGTACAATCAGCGCCTACAATGGGAACAACAAATGGCTAATCAGCTCAATACATTGGGTACTCGATTCGATGAATTTGCCGCCGCTCAGAAATCACTAATTCAACAATTTAGTGAGTTTCGTGTAGACTTAGGGAGACATGATGAAGTGACAAGGAACCGCATTGATCAGATTGACCATCGAGTCACTCAGCTGTACCATCACTATTACCCTCCACCTCTAACACCACCTGATAATGATGCTTAACTTGTTCAAAAATCAGTTTAAATGGTGAAACAAATGCAGTGGTTCCATGTTTTTTTTTTTCAGTTTTTTTTTTTGGTTATTTGTTTTCTTATTTTGTTGTGCTTGTTTCATTTTGTTAATTTGTTTTAAACTTCTGTATTCACGTCATGAATAACAAATAGTGTTTTTTTTTTAAGCATTCTAAAACAAGTTACAATGTTATGACAATATGTACGAAAAGATTTTGCATTGGAAAAATTATTTGTACAAAAATTAATAAATAGAACTTAATAAATGTCTAACAAATCCTTCATTTCAATAAAATGAATAAAAATTAAACAATTAAAAAATAATTTGTCTGTATCAATTAATACAAAAAATTAAATTAATGTTCTAAAATGAAATAAAACAAGTTACAAATAAATAATAAACATTCTTTTTTTTTTAATGAAAAGGAAAAAAAAAAAGTTAATATGAACAAAAATTAAAAAAAATAAGGTGTAAAAAGAAAAAAAAAATTAAATTGATAAACCGAATTAATGACAAAACCTTCAAATTATTTACAATTTAACAAAAAGTCAAAAACACGGATATGTCATGTACAAATATTTTTTCACAAAATTTAAAATAATAAATTGTAATTATTTTATTAATTTCAGTCATTATGAAACCTTTATTACATTACTTCACCCACCACCCACTTGCCACCACCGCCTACCTGCCACCACCACCCACCACCCACCTGCCACCACCCACCTACCACCCAACACCACCCACCACCACCCAATACGAAGACATTTAAGTTAATAAGAACATAAAATTGCATATTACACATTGCATAATGACTGAAATTAATAAAATAATTACACAATTAAAACCATTACTCAGTACGATATTGAGTTGCTTTGTTGACATCCCTTTTCTATCCGTGGCCAACATGATTTTGCCACATAGCAGTAGCAATTGCATCCCGAACGTTCGATTGATACGTTAACCCATGTTGTGACATGTCAACATAGTCAGCTTGGTCTCCAACAAGCTCGTCTGCTTCTACTTCTGCGGCCATTTCATTATCAACTTCCATAAAGAATGGGTCCATAACTGCATGCAAACGGATCCAATTATGCACTACACAACATACAATCACGAGAGGCTCTTGTCTTGTAGACTTGTAATTTGGCATGGACCGCAATATTGGGAAGCGCTTCTTCAGAACACCAAATGTTCTTTCTATGACATTGCGTAACGACGAATGTCGATGGTTAAACAATTCCTTTGGTCCTGAATAATAACGGCCACGAAACTCTTGCAAGTGATATCATTGAGACCGAAATGGGGCAAGAAATCCAGGCATGTTTGTGAAACCAGCATCAACTAAATAGTACTTACCTACATGTAAATAATGAATATACAGTTCTGTCAATTGATATGTGCAAACAAAAAAAAAAAGGAAAAAGTGTACCATATGTTATTTGGGGACAGTCACCATTGGGTGGGTGTGGGAACTGTAGATCAGCTCGTGTAATAGAGTCAACCAAAATAGCGTTGTCGTGAGCACTACCTTCCCATCTAGAATTAATAAATGTGAACAACATTTCGCGGTCGGAAATCAATAGCCTGATAACCGTTGATGCAAGCTTGCACAATGGCCGCATAATAATTTTTATATGCCGACAAATTGTTTCCGTGGAGTGCTGAAATCTATCGGCCAATAGTCGATGGCGATCATTTTGTGCAAAAGTGTATAAAAAAATTCCAAGCGATTCCTCGACACTTATATGCATATGCTCAATATCGATAAAACCATTGTGGAGTGAAGTGTCTTTCAATAAAATGAATGTTTGTGCATCCATTCGCATAATGTTCATCATTGTTTCTGGATGGCCATTTAATAGGCCGAAGATGTAATCATCACCTTTGAATTGACACGTTCGTTGCGGTCGGCGACTACTTGACGCGTTGATTTGGTTATGCGTGAAAGCAATCATCAAAAAATCCATAAAATCATCAATAACCTCATCCTCCTCTGATGAGATCTCCATTGTATTATTTTCTCTGTCGGATGACATATGGTTTTGTCTACATCAAAGTAAAAGCATAATTATAAAATATGTTATTCATGCTGTAACACATACCATTAATGGTGAAACAGAATTAAAAAGGAAGTATATGAATAGTCGGCTGTAGTTATTTTTCAGTGTACAATAAAATTCATAGAAGGACAAAATTTATTTAATACGTGGTCATATTATAATAACACAACATAATAGATAAGAAAACAGAAATTACTTAAAAGTTCAACAAAAAAAAAAAAACATACGAAGATAGGAAAGGAAAGAGGATATCATGGAATGAAAAAAAAAAAAAAACCAAGTAAGGAATAATGAAATCATCAAACAGTTCAGACAAGGAGATTTGATAACACAAGCAAAATAGAACTTCTGACTTCACTGCAAAGCGAGGATCACGGCTAGGCGCAAATGGTTAGGAGTGCGCATAAAAAACCTTCGCCATTCCTTATCCTTGAACAGTGTCAGTGCCCTAATGTACTGCAATGGTGGTATGTCCCCAAGCTCTAGTAATGCATCTTAACATGCATCAAGGGAGTAATCATCACCACCTGCACTTACAGCCTCTGTCTCATTTTCTCGTGCACATGAATGTCCTGTTTTTGCTTGTACATAGGATGTGAAAGCTGCGCACACATCATCAAACCCACTTGACCGTGACTTTTTGGAATGACCACTGTCAGTCTGGCTGGTTGTAGGGCCCCTCTTGTGACTTTTGCCCTTTGCTGGATCCATGTACTCATCGCCGAATAAGTCAATAGGAATGGCCTCAGCAGCATTACTCCCACCAGCATTACTCCCACCAACATCAGGGTTCCAAAATTTATTTAACATGTCATCTTCTTCTTCTGAGTCAAGGGCTCCTTGTGTGGATGCACGAGATAAGGCCCCTGTGGCACATCAATTTTCAACAATTTCTGCCATTTCTTGAAAATATTCAAATCCTTTTGTCCTAAACTTCTTCACATTTCTGTTGGCCTACAACAAATACAAATAAAGAATTAAGCACTGTATGTACCATGAAATGTTTAAATTAAAATTATTTAACAGTACAGATTAATGAAAAACCTTATCCCAAAATTCATCAGGTGCAACAACAGTGCCTACAATTGGATCCCATCCTAGACCAGTTTGTGCCTGGAGTCGCTTAAATGTCTGATAATCAGCTTTCGATCGCTGATATTTTTGGCGCACCTGCGTTCTTGTATACCGAAATCCATACATATTGTGCAACTGATTTGCATAATGATTCCAATGCCTAATTGTCCACGAAGTAGTACGGCCAGTTGTTTGATTTTTTCTAACCTCATCTCTCAACATATTTATTAATTTCGTTTCAATTCTGGGCGTCCACATTTTTGTATCTTGGTTGTCATCGGAATTATTTTCATCCATCTATAAACATACAAATTAGATTTAAACTAGTCTGGGGTAGATATACAAGACAAACAGAGCATAACAGAGCAAAATGGTTTCAAAGAGAACACAGATAAAAAAAAAAAAAAAACAGATGATATTATTTCAAGGAAAAAAATAGCTTAACAGATTACTTGAATTTAAATAGCAGAAATATAACCACAACTAATAAAAAAATAGGTAAAAAAATCAGGTAACATTATCTTTGAATGGTAGGAAAAAAACCAGTAAAAGAAGATGTAGGAAAAAAACCAGTAAAAGAAGATGTAAGGAAAACCAATAAAAGAAGAAGGGAAACGGGGGACGGGTGTAGACGTCCCCGAATGTCCCGGGAGGGAATCCCATTTTGTTTATTGGGGCTTACTATAGTTCCGACTCAAATGTCACGGTTCTGAATCTAATCCCGCAAAGTGCAATGCGAGACCGATAAATCACCAAAGAGTCCAAATCCGGCAAATCGTTTTGAAAAACAAATTTTTAGAAAGAAGTGCCAAACATGGACTACTTTGCCAGATACAGAGTCGCCACCTAAATATTTTATTTTGGGGGAATTTAGGAAACCCTGACTCGTGCCTAAAGCCACGTGTCCGTCATCACCAAAGTTGCCTCGGCTCGGGAACTTGGGTACGATTGGGGAAGGTCACTTCGTGAGCACCCCCGCTCGCTCGATCAAAGATCGGCCTCTACTAACCATGATATCGAGTTTTGAAAACATTATGTGCTCTTATCCCGGTTATTAGCCTAGAATTACTATGTGATGCGCGCAGCATACAAGTATAGACTGGATCGCCTGAGTTGGAATAAAACATTTCATGTTTGTTTTTTAAAGCAGTTTGCTACTCGCAAGTAGGCTAAAATGCGGATTTTGCCACCCTCAAGTGGGCTTAGAAAACATGGTGATTTGCCACTATCTAGTGGGCTTAAAATTCGCAATCAATGAATTGTTCCAATTCAGATAATCCAACCTCTACCCACAAGCATTTAGGCAGTTATATCACATAGGCACTTAGCCTCATGGTAAGCATGCTATCATGGCAGTCACTCACACACATGCAAGGATGCTAAAGCATAAACACTTACCGAGTACTCCAAGCCAAAGAAAGAAGCTAATTAGAAATCATGCATGAATCCTAACTATGTTGAGATGCCTAATGCAACACATACAGGTATGCAACTAAGATAGGCTCGGCTATTCTAACATGGCATATGAAATGCAACAAATGATACACGTATTCAACTCGGAATTGAAATACAATGCAGTTAGTATGATGCGTCGAGCCCGGTGCATGCAATACAGATGAATGAATGCAAACATGCGAACATATAGATGCTAATTGAAACATGCCCTAAAGCTAACCATCATAAACTGGTAAATAAAAGGGAGAAAGACGTGGGGTTGGAAGACATGCATCACACACACGCACACTTATTACAACATTGCCCTCCTCGGAGGGTCCGAATAAATAATACACAACCGAATGAATAACGAATTACAGCTAATTATTACACAATCCTAATTAATTAACAAATTAACTAAAATAAATAAGCTAGCATGCAAAACATATGAAATGGGCTGCCTTAGCTCGGTCTTGAATGATGAGGAATGCATGCATGCTCGAGTCGCCTTGCCGGAAAATCCATCGCGATGCCCCGATTTGTCTCTGTTTGCAACTGGTCCCAAAATACTATACAAAGCTCCAAAAGGCTAAAACTCCACCATGGGAACCTGTAGGGATACTGCCGACCAGTTTTTGCTGCTGGCTTCTGGTTTGTTGTAACAAAGAGCATGAAAGGGGGCATGGCAAAGTATTTTCAATATATGTATGCACAACCACTCTCCCCGTCATTGCATGAGCTCTAGGGAGTGTAGTCCTCGATCCTCATGCCACCAATCACGCATCTCGATGCATGATGGCCGAGGAGTCGAATTGCACGACTCAATGTGAAATGAATGCACAAATGGACACCTAAAGCCAACAACTCTATCATGGATAGTCAAGAGTGTCGGCGACCAGGAATCAAAGCACGTTTCGTTACTTTGAGTACGAAACGTCCCTCGTTTCCCGTGTTTGGACTAAAACCCTACTCCAAACACTATGCAACAACTAGAATGGCATGGCATGCAAACACAATGCAACAACTAGCATGCAATCCTAAACAAAATGCAACTAAGACACGCAAACATGCAAGGAGTGATATGCAAAGGTGCAACTAGCATGCGCAATGCTATGAACTATCAATGGCATACTCAATGCACATGACATAATATGGCATACACAATGCAAGATGGACTTAAACCAATATGAGTGGACCTCAGCCACATTCAAATCATTGGCCAAACATGATGAAATGAAGCAACAACACTCATGCAAACATGCCCAAATGCAAGGGACCAAAACTAAGGCACCAAGTGCAACTCTACCAAGGCATGGCAAGCATGTAATATATCATACAACAACACATTTTCCAGCTCTGAAATGACATACGAAAGGGTCCTGAATCATGCAAACACCTCACACAATGCATGCTAGGTGGCCCAAATACCGAAACTAGTGAAGTGGATTACACTAGAGGTATGCAAAGCGATGCTCAAATGACCAAACCACCCCCAAATAGTCCCTATGCAGACCAAAACAGTAGCAAATATGGACTAAAATGGTGGCTCAAAAGGCATGGAAATGAAGCTCATGCAATGGTCCGAAAATGAGGCAAACAAGCACAACTCTCGAATGCACTTAAGGAGTGGAAAACATGGGAATATGGCATACATATAAGCTCTGAAATATGATGCACAATGGCCCCAAAACATGGAAACACCTCAACATAAGCATGCAATAGGCTTCAAAACTCAAAACTAGGCAAGGGTATTGCACTACAACCATGCATAGCAAGCATCATTCGACCATGAGGCATAAAAATAGAGCTAAGGCAGTCCAAAACATGCACAAAATCAGTTTAAGGCATGGCCAAAAAGTGCTAGAATCAAGGACCAAAATAGCATGCAATATAAGCTAGTAAAGAGGATTTATACTACAAGCATATGAGGCATTCAAGGGGTCACTAAACCAGAAAAACTCAGAGGTATGACATGCCAAATAAAGCCCAAAAAACCACTGAAACATGATCTATGCATGCAAGAATGATAGGCTCCTTTGATAGGCTATGAATGAGATTACTCTACACATGCAAAATGGACACCCAATATGACAAAAACAGCTCTGGAAAGAGCTTATTCCTAAAAATCACTGAAAAGGGCCTGAAACAAGGCTTGGAAGCATGCAAATAAGGGCTCCTTTGATATGCTATGAAGAGGGCTATTCTACACATGCAAGATGGACACCCAAAATGGCAAAATGGGCTCTGGACAGAGCCTATGTAGGTCCTAAAACACACCAAAAAAGGTCTGAAACAAGGCTTGGAAGCATGCAAATAAAGGCTCCTTTGATAGGCCAAATGTGCTAGTAAACAAGACAAGGGGTGAGAGGGTCACCCCTCTCTGATTTTGGTGCTCAAAACAGCATGCTAGCCATTGAAAATCCACTGGATTTTAGTGGCTAAGAGACCAAACAAAGGTCAATGCAAAGGCCCTAAGGCATGGCTCAAAATAAGATGAAATGAAGCATGCAAGGGGGTAGATGACCCCCAACATAAAAATGGTCTTAAACAAACATGTTAAGGACCTCAAAACAAGACTTTTTTCAGTTTATAACAAAGCCCAAATATGCTTGCAAGCATGGCTAAAAGATGGAGCAAAATAAAGCTTAAAAAGGGAGAATGAGTGTTACCCTTGAAGCTCAAGAAGACCAGCAACCTCTGGACCAAAACTCAACCTTTTACCTCTGAAAATGGCCTCCAAGAAGCTTAGACCAATGGTGGAAGGGTTAGGCTATGGAGTTGTATGCAAAAGGGACAAGAACTTCACACTTTAGGGCTCAAAGGGAGAGATACAAAGAGAGAGATATAATTTTCCTTCCAACAAAATCTCAACCCTCTACAAGGAAAGGGAGGCCTCCCTTTATAGACAAACAAGTCTAAAGCTTCTCAAAGAAGCTTCAAACCAAGGGCAAACATCCTCCATACACGTGTATGGAGGATCCAGTCTGTGCCCTCCAACTGGCACAGCTGGAATCAACTCACAGAGACAAAACTGAGGGAGGTAGCCCGACCAGTTTAGGGGGTCGGCCAACCACTTGCCCTGGTCGGCCGACCAGGTCAAAAGGGTCAGGTGGTCGGCCAGCTACTTTTTGTGGTTGGCTGGAAAGAAAGGTGGTCGGAGGGTAGTCTCCAAGGCCAAAAAGTGGTCGGCTAGTGTCCAAAATGAAACCCCAGAAGTTAGCTTTCCAATGGCACCAACCTTGCATCAAAATTCCAACTGTGCAAAAAGTTATGCATGTTTTGGTGAAGCCGCGCAGATTCGGTCCAATCGGATTGATGCCCTACTTCAACCAACCATATCTCCCCTGTCCGGACTTGGCTTTAGGAGATTCTTGAGCGCAAAATGAAGCCCCAGAAGTAAGATTTCCAATGGTGGTGGCCTCATAGCTAAAATCCAAGTGTATAGACAGAGAGGCGTGATTTAGCGAGGACCGCTCGGCTCTCTCTCTTAGCGATTCAAACCCACCTTCTTCTTCAACTTGGTTTCTTCCCTCTTCTCCAATTTTCCTCAACTCTAAACCCCTAAACAAGGTGTTTTGAAAGATTTTTCAAAGATTTCAACTCTCTTTCATTCATTTCCACTTTGTCCTTGCTCGGTTTACCGAAAAGCGCAACATTTAACGAAATGCGAGCGTCGGAACATCGTAGGAACTTTATTTTTAAAACATTTTAAAAGAGAGGGTTTTAAGGTCTAAAATCTTTCGATCAAGATTGTTTTGGTCCAAAAGGGGTATGAAGTTGAGATTTGACTCTCTCCTTGCCAAAGAAACTGAACCTTTGCCTTGCACACCTTCATCACCGAGTAAGCCATCAGTAGCGCCCAAGTCTTAAGGGCGGTCAAAAATGGGGTGTCGACAACGGGTAGGTCGACCGGCCGGATGACCCGGGGGACGACCGGCCGGGTGTCCCAGGTACTCAACTTCTTCTCAAGTTCTTTTCGTGCAAAGGTTCAAACAGTTCAGAATTTAAAACACCAACCGATCTGAAATGAAAAATACGCATCTACAAATTCTAAGAAACCATTTGGGAACTGATTTTAACTTCTCTAAAATTATTTATACATAACAGATTCAGATTGATTTACCAGCTTACTGCTATTCTTCTTGGCAAAAGGGTGAAACAGTTCAGGAAAATAGAAAATATCGTAAAGTAAAAAAATAGTCGCCTACACTTCTCACAAAAGATTTGAGAACTGATTTCGACTCGTTTAAAATCATTTGCACATCATAGATGAAGGATATATTTACCAGATTAGTGGGAATTGAATAATTATCGCCGATGATGGAATGTGTATACTGACTTAATGTGCCACTCTTTGTTCGTCGGATTCGACAATAAATTTGATAAATTTGACCTGAAAGAAAAAATAAAAATAAAATTAGGGATGAATTTTTCAAATCATTTCCGTATAACAAAATATGTAAATAAATTTGTGAGTTATTTCACATCGCACTCGTCGTTGTTTGGTTGCCCCGTAATAAGAATCTTCTGCAACGCACAAATCGTAAGTCAGTCGATTTGTGAAAGATGATACCAGTACAGAGCGGGTTGGGTGGATTCATTATTTATAAAATCAGTCTTCTCTGTGAAGCCCACCCGTGATGAATCTGAAGTAGTGATGTTTGATACGGAGAAGCCTACCCGTGATGAATCTGAAGTACTGATGTTTGATGCAGAGATGAGGTTCACGTGAATATTTCAGAGACGATGGAGAAGACATGGAAGGACATGGAAGCTTTTCAGATCAAAAGAGAAAGAAGGCAGAAACGTTGAAAGTAGAGATACAAGCTGCCAAACAGGTTTTCAAACTAAAATTTGAATTCACACGCAGAATTGTATTTTGAGTGTCCTATCCAAACGTCATGCTCAAGTGTAGGTGTAGAATCACATTTCTAAAACACAACCAAACAGAGCCGTTATTTCTTTGTGGGGATTTTTATTTATAAATTTCATTTAGAAGTGTTCTAATTCAAGAAGTCCATGAAAGAATTTTTTAACCCACTTAGGCCCCATTTGTTTAGAGAGTTAGAGGGGGGATTGGGATTGGTAGTGAGGTGGGACCCACTAATATTGTGTTTGTTTTGACAGATGGGGAGGGGATTGATAGTGAGTTCCGGACTAGGATGGGTCTCCCCAAGGGGATTCGAATGGGCCTCCAGGAGTATTAGAAAAATAATCCGGCGGACTAGAAATTTCTTATTTTTATATTATTTTTTACATGTCGGGCATTTTTTTTAAACATTAATGTTTAATTTTTTGTATTTTTTGTTAAGTAAAAATCATTATTTTATTTGTTTTATTTTTTTCTGGAAATTTTTTATTTTATTTTTATTTAAATTTTTTTTTTTACATGTAGGGTATTTTTATTAAAACATTAATGTTTAATTTTTTTGTATTTTTTTTTATTTTTTTTATTTATTTTATATAAAAATAATTTGACAATCCCTACACTAACAACTATCATCAAAATAAACACAATTTTACTTAATCCCCTCACTATCAATCCCCTCACTAACAATCCCCTCACTATTAATCCCCTCACTATCAATCCCCTCCATTGTATCTCTGAAAATAAACGGGGCCTTAGTCCCATGTATTTATACTTTTATTTCATAAAGTCCTTTTTCTTAATTTATACTATTTTCTTAGACTCTTATACCCATATATTTAATATTGATATTTAATGTTGATATTTAATATTGGGGGAGGAGAGAGAAGAGAAAGGACCAAGGCATAGGAAATTTTATGCACAAATTAAATAACATTGATGTTATTATTTTATATTATTATATAATATGAATATATTTTTAATTGATAACACATTAAAAATAATGTGAATATTATCTCTCATCTAATGTGAATATATTTTTAATTGACAACACAATTAAAATAATGTGAACATTCTTTCTCATATGATTTGAACGTTCACAACACCTTTCCGAAAAATTCTCTTTCATCTAATGTAGTGATGTGAACGTTCACAACATGTGAACCTTCTTATTTTTAATTGGCAACACATTCAAAATAATGTTCATTATATTTTTAATTGACAACACATTCTTATTCACAACATGTAGTGATGTGAACGTTCACAACATGTGAACATTTTCTCTCATCTGATGTAGTGATGTGAACGTTCACATTCGTATGTTTTAGTATAAATACTTACATCATGTAATTGATGACACAATGGCAAAAATTTATTTCAAATTAATGTGAATATAATTATGTGAATATTCATTTCAATTACATGATGTGAATATTCACATCATGTAATTGACAACACAATGACAAAAATTCATTTTAAATTAATATGAATATAATAACAGTCAACATCCTGATGCATAGGAACTACCAAAACATAATGGCAATCAACATTAAATATCAACATTAATAGGGGGCATAAGAGATTGAGGGTGTTTTGGTCTTCTTACCTCAAATAGGACGTGTGGGAGCCGAATAATATTACATGTAGGAAAGCCAAATGAATTTGAAGAAAGTCAGGATATATACTACTCGGCTTCGTCCAGGGGGATCCTGAAGCCGAATAACTAAATCGGCCATAAAATCAACTGTACAATAGACTGAGTGAGAATAGGGACATGATTGAATGGCCGAGTGAGCAGTTATGCGCTGGATTAAAAGTGGGCCCTATCCCCGAGATCATGGATGTGTATAAATGAGAGGAGCATCAACCAAAGTAAGATGTGTGTGAACAGATTAAAGAAACTTGAGCCTCAAGCAAACGAGAGTATACTAACTTGTCCGTCGGAGTGCTAATTCCGACACCCCCGACCAGAGTGTTAATCCTTTTTTCAGGTGGCAATCAGAGGATCAGGGATGTCCTTCAGGATCTTAGAGTATTTCCGAACTACCTCTCCACAATTGGCATCGTCTGTGGGAATACTCAAGCGCATCCATGGCGGGCGTAACAGAAGATCCTCTGATAGTCGCTGACGAAACTACGCCAAGAGATGACCTCACTCCAAGAAACATGCTTAGACTGGAGAATATCGCCGCACGACGGGCCTTGAACTTCGATTCAGTAGCTCAGACCTCACCCTCAACTTCAGTGCATGAGACGATGCAGACAATTGTGGATTAAGCAAAGCAAAATGAACCGCGGTTGGAGAACATGTTGGCTGAGAACGAACGCTTGCGCTAGGATTTGGCCTTGGAGGTGGCGAAATCCCAACAGGCCGCATGCCAAGACCGGGGTCGACCTTCAGGAAAGAAGGATGGTCGACAACGTCGACTTCAGAAACGCGATAATTATAGTGATTCTGGCTCACCATCCCCGAAACTCAGAAAGAAATGATGAGTTGACGTATCCAGCTCATCTGAAGGAAGTCCGTACACACGGTATAGACGAGGGAGAAGCGATGATTCGGATGAAAAAGATAAGCACGACCCTTTCATGCGATGAATTACAAGGGCTGTGCTACCCAAAAAGTTTAAAGCGCCGTCGTTCACCCTTTACGACGGAAAGTCAGACCCTACTAATCACAGCCTTCAATGGCTCCTTAGGATCACCCACAAACTCATTTGGATTAGACCGGCAAAACTCCCTCTTCAAAAAGGACGGCCCTGTCTTAGCAACATAGGTCTGGACTTGATTCTCAGCTCTGAGAATGTCCATGGATTCCCGTAGTGCTCTGGCCATCTCGCAGGCTAAGGCGTCCATGGCCTGTTGACCAACTGGTACTGCCACATTGGCCTGATTAACCCCTTCCTCTTGCGCTAGAATCTCATCTAGTAAAGGCACCTCATGCCTTCTAGGCCTACCACGCCTACCACTACCACGTCCACGTCCTGACACCTAATAAAGGTAATAAAAGAGATTAGCACATTTATAAATGTGCCAAAGCTAACTTACACACATCCTAAAGCAGTGAACAACCGTAATTCACTCTACATAAGCACATAGTCACATAACACAAACGAATTTCCTTCTTGGATAGTGACCGTCTCGCGGCGTTGCCAGAGTTCCAATTAGAAACAGTAGTGATCAGGTGCTCTACTAATAGGACTTCTAGAAACCCATCGACTCAATCAATATCCTAGAAATTACATCTCATACCCATATAATCACATAAACGTTTTATCACATAGCATACCATACATACAAATGTATCTATCAAGCGAGATAAACCGATTGTGGTAATAACCACTTCCCACGTACCCAAAGAATTCAAAACTTGGTACGCTTTGATACCAATTTGTAACGCCCCGAAATAAATACAATAACTAGTCGACAATATTAATTGAACAACAACACAAGATAAAATAATTATCTTTCATTAACTTACAGTTTCTTGTACAAAAGCGTAACATATGCGGATATACATTCACAAGTCTAACCCTGAATCTATAGCATATGTTACGTGATGAAGAATGTAAAATGAAAGATAAACAATAAATTTCCAAGCTAGTACTTGGTTACAACAAAATGGATTTTAAATCCAATACATTTAACGGCCCTTGACTTATACAAAACAAATACACAATTAAACAAAAATGAAGCTCTTGCTCCAAGTCCTCCTAAGCTATTGCATTGGTAGAGGGATATCACCAGCACCTGAAAATATTTTTACCGTATAGGGTGAGCCAAAGCCCAATAGAAATAATCCAACACAACATATGAATTTTAACAAAGGTATAAGGTGAATACATATGCTATGCTCGTGCCAAAGTACTTCATTTCTTCTCTCTCATAGTCATACGATACCCAATTAATATCACAGTTATCAATCATGTCCTTTACAATAGAAAATAGGGCAGTGAATCATACTTAGGAAATTCCAAAACAAATCCAACCTTTCCCAAAAATTTCGTCCGGAGGAAACTGTACAACGGGTCTCATGTAAATGTAGGCTATACAAACACTGTTATTACCATTTCATGAAAATTTTGTCTGCGAGATTGGCACCCATGTACACGCGCGGTTTTCAGGACTGTCAACCTGGACACTCTGGCCAACTTATTTCAATGTACAACATTCAATTCTTGGATTCACCAATTTTTCTCAAAATGATTTACATTTCCAAAGTAAAAATATGAAACAATGCTCAATGCAAATGAATGAGAAGATAGTTTCAATTCTCCTAATCCTCATGTCATTTCTACAACAATCATACACTACAACAAAAAAGGTCTATGGTGATGAAAATGCGTGACGAAAAAATATTTCGTTTCCAAATATGCATGTTTTCATGATGAAAATAAGATTTCGCCTCCAATTGTATTATTTTTAGAGATGAAAACCAAATTTCGTCACCAAACACTTAAAATCAAATAAAACAATAGGTGACAAAAATTTTATTTGTCTCTAAATTTTATTTTTCGTCACAAAACAATTTCCCGCCCTTGGAAAATTTGGTGAAAGATTTGGCGCCATTTTGGAGACAAAATTTGTCGCCACCATTGTAAAAAATTTTACAGAGGAAATAATTTCGTCTCCAAATGTATTATTTTTAGAGAGGAAAACCAAATTTCATCACCAAATACTTAAAATCAATAAAAAAATACAAGAAACCTAGGCTATTGTGACAAAATTTGGTGACAAAATTTTTTGTCTTAAAATTTAACCCAAAGATGACAAAATATTAATTTTGTCGTTTGTTTTAATTTTTCTCAAAAGTATAGGAGACGAAAACAAAATTTCGTGTGCGAAAATGAGGCGCCAATTTCATTTGCATTGGCGCGAATTATTTTAGCTCATTGGAGACGAACATTTTTGTCACAATTTTTTTTTTTTTTTTTTTTTTTTTTTTTTTTTTTGTGACGAACGTAATTCGTTGCCAATAAATTCTATACCTATTAAACGATGTCGTTGCATATTTCCATTTATTAGGCGACAAATATATTTTTGTCTGGGAAGGATATGTTATGGAAGACGAAAATATTTCGTCACCAATAAACACTCCATCATGCAGGCAATGTCATTTCATCTTTCTATTAAATAGGCAACAAATATATTTTTGTTTCAGAAGAATAAGTTGTGGGAGACGAAAATATTTCGTCACCAATAAATTCTAATTGATTGTGTGACGAATATATTTTTCGTCTCATAAGGTTAAGTTGTGGACGACAAAAATATTTCATCACTAATAATAAATTCTTTGTTCTGGTATTGAAGGATACAAAAATATTTTATCACTAATCATTTCTCTTTATTAAAATGCCATGGTTTTGTGTTTCGAAGCATTGAAACTGTGACCCCAAGAGATACACTCTGACGCTTATCACTCATTTTCATGTACACGGACCTTGAAGTCGTGACCCAAGAAGACACTTTCTACAAACCCTCATTTCTCTCTCGCACTTGAGTCTACTCCTCTCTCACAAGTATTGAAGTCGTGACTCAAGAAGATACTCTGTAAACCATTTCTCCTATTTCGCGCTAAAGCCCTCTCTTCTGTCTCACACTTAAGCCCTTTGTGCATGCCAGCATTGAAGCTATTATCCAATAAGGCACCCTATGTACACAAGCACTTTTTCTCATTGTCTGAACCAACTCTACCCTTTCCGTCTAGAACACCCATTTTCAGAAAAATCGAAGGTCAAAACCTCTCTCCACAAAAAAAAAAAAAAAGAAAAAAAAAGAGAGATAATTAATGTAGCTATTTTTTTGTGAGAAAAAATATAGAGAAACAAATAATAAAAAATTTGTAATTTTCAAAATTAATAAAAAACATTATCTTGTTTAGTATGGAGTTTTCAATAATTAATTTTTAAAATTTGGTGATAAAATTTATTTTCGTTTTAGAATGTAACCCAAACATGACCAAGTATTACTTTTGTCGTTTCTTTTAATTCTTCTCAAAACTATAGGAGACGAAAAAATAAATTCATCAGAAAAAAAAGAGGCCCCAATTTTTTTTCTTGTTGGTGCCAATTATTTTAGCTCATTGGAGACGAACATTTTTGTCACAAAATTTAAAGTTTTTTGCGACAGAAGGAATTTGTCACCAATAAATTCGAAACTTATTAGACGATGTCGTTTCATTTTCTTATTTATTTGGTGACAAATATATTTTTTGTCTGGGAAGGATAAGTTATGGGAGACGAAAATATTTCGTCATCAATAAACTCTTCATGCTCGTTTTATCTTTCTGTTAATTAGGCGACAAATATATTTTTGTCTCGGAAGGATATGTTTTGGGAGACGAAAATATTTCGTCACTAATAAATTCTCCATGTGTCGTGTTGCATTTTGATTGATTATGCGACGAATATATTTTCGTCTCATAAGGTAAGGTTAAGTTGAAGGAGACGAAAATATTTCATCACCAATAAACTCTCCATCCCCACACAACGTTGTTTTTGTATTTTTGTTGATTAGGCAACGAACATATGAGTTTGAGACGAAAATATTTTATCACTAATTATTTCTCTTTATTAAAATGTTATCAGAAACTACGAGACACTCTCACCTTAATCACTTACTTTCACACACACACAAATACTAAAGTCGTGACCCGAAAAGACACCATCTACAAACCCTCATTTCTATCTCACACTTGAGTCTCCTCTCTCACAAGTATTGAAGCTGTGACTCGAGAAAACAATCTCTATAAACCATCTCTTCTATTTCGCACTGAAGCTCCTCTATTCTTGCCGTTTGTGCATGCAAACATTATTATCCAAGAAGACATTTTGTGCAAAGCTATTATTCTTTCTCATAGTAAACCCCTCACCACAAAAAGAAAAAATAATAATAATAATTAAACAAGGAAACAAAATACAAGAAATCTAGGCTATTGTGACAAAATTTGGTGACGAAATTTTTTTTTTGTCTTAAAATTTAACCCAAAGATGACAAAATATTAATTTTGTCATTTGTTTTAATTTTTCTCAAACGTATAGGAGACGAACAAAAATTTCAACTGCAAAATTCAGGTGCCAATTTCATTTGCATTGGCGCTAATTATTTTAGCTCATTGGAGACGAACATTTTTGTCACAAAATATATATATTTTTTGTGACGAATGTAATTCGTCACCAATAAATTCCCTACCTATTAAACGATGTCGTTGCATATTTCCATTTATTAGGCGACAAATATATTTTTGTCTATGAATGAGAAGTTATGGAAGACGAATATATTTCGTCACCAATAAACACTCCATCATGCAAATGATGCCGTTTCATCTTTCTATTAAATGGGCGACAAATATATTTTTGTCTTGAAAGAATAAGTTATGGGAGATGAAAATATTTAGTCACTAATAAATTCTGATTGATTGCACAACGAATATATTTTTCTTCTCATAAGGTTATGTTGTAGAAGACAAAAATATTTTGTCACCAATAATAAATTCTCTATTCTTGTATTTAAGGAGACAAAAATATTTTATCACTAATTATTTCTCTTTATTAATATGCTATGGTTTTGTGCTTCGGAGCACTAAAACCGTGACCCCAAGAGACACACTCTGACCCTTATCACTCATTTTCATGTGTACGGACACTCAAGTCGTGACCCAAGAAGACACTTCCTACAAACCCTCATTTCTCTCTTGCACTTGAGCCTACTCCTCTCTCACAAGTATTGAAGTCGTGAAGCAAGAAGACACTTTGTAAACCATTTCTTCTATTTTCGCACTAAAGCCCCTCTCATACGTCTCACACTTAAGCCCTTCATGCATACCAGTATTGAAACTATTATACAAGAAAGCACCCTATGCAAAACCGACTATTCTTGCTTATAGTGAAGGCGCCTCTTGCATAAGCACTTTTTCTTATTGTCTGAACCAACTATACCCTTTCCGTCTAGAACACCCATTTTAGAAAAATTGCAGGTCAAAACCCCTCTGTAGACATCCCCGAACGTCCCAGGAGGGAAATCCCGATTTGTTCATGTGGACTTACTACAATTCGGACTCAAATTGTCACGGTTCTTAATCTGAACCAAAGAGTCCAAATCCGGCAAATCGTTTTGGAAAACAGATTTTTGTAAAGAAGTGCCAAACATGGACTGCTTTGCCAGATACAAAGTTGCCACCTAAATATTTTATTTTGGGGGAATTTAGGAAACCCTGACTCGTTGGCCTAAGGCCACGTGTCCGTCATCACCAAAGTTGCCTCAGCTCGGGAACTTGGGTACGATTGGGGAAGGTCAGCTATGAGCATCCCCTCTCACCCGATCAAAGATCAGCCTCTACTAACCATGATATCTTGTTTTGAAAACATTATGCGTTCTTATTCCGGTTATTAGCCTAGATTTACTATGGGATGCACACAGCATAACAAGTATAGACTGAGTCGCCTGAGTTGGAACAAAGCATTTCATGTTTGTTTTGAAAACGGTTTGCTACTCGCAAGTAGGCTAAAATGCAGGTTTTGCCACCCTCAAGTGGGCTTTAGAAAAGATGGTTTTGCCACTGTCTAGTGGGCTTAAAACTCATAGTCAATGCAGTATTCCAATTCCGATAACCCAACCTTCACCCACAGGCATTCAGGCAGATATATCACATAAGCATATAGCCTCATGGTAAGCATGCTAATATGGCAACACTCACACGCATGCAAGATGCTAAAGCATAAGAGCTTACCTAGTACTCCAAGCCAAAACAGAAACTAGTTAGTAATCAAATGCATGATCCTAGTTCATGTTAAGATGGCTAATGCGCAACACATACAAAGATGCAATCTAGACAGGCTCGGCTATCCTAAACATGGCATTTGAAATGCAACAGATAACACGTATTCAATTTGGAATTGAAATACAATGCAGTTAGTGTGATGCGCCGACCTCGGTGCATGCAAGACAAACGTATGAATGCACGCATGCATAACATAAGGTATGCTAATTTAAATATGCCCTAATACTAACCATCGAAAACTAGTAAATAAAAGGGAAGAAAGAAGTGGGGGTTGGAAAACATACACACACTCACACACACTTATTACAAATACGCCCTCACTCGGAGGGTTCGAATAAATAATACAGATTTAACTAATTAACTAGTTGACTAACTAATTAATTAATTACAAAACTTCTAATTAATCAACAAATTAATTACAAAAAGAAGGTGGCCGTAGCCCCGCCTCGGAATGATGGGATAATGCATGCTCAATTTGCCGCGCCCGGAAACCCGGGTACCATGCCACTGTTGCCTCTGTTTACACTGCCTTACTCCTCTGAAAATTATGAGGGTCTCTAGAACCCTTTTGAATAACTCCCTGAGTGTTGTGGGATGCCACCGGCCATGATAGAGCATTACCGGCTATGAGAATGTGGCCATCGGCCAAAAATTGAACCACTGGCTGGACTTTGGTAGCCGGTCGGCACTATAAGTGGCTGGCCGGCCATTCCTTCCTGTAGAACCCTGTTTTGACAACAGCAGAGGCCAGACAATGCATGGCATGGAAATTTCAAAGCAATGTGTGCATGGTCACTCTCCCAATCATGCTATGGACTCAAGGGTGTGTGGCCCTTGGTCCTTGGGCCACCAATCACGCATTTCGATGCATGATGGCCAAAGGTACCAAGCTTGCAAATCAATGTAAATGCATGCGACAAAACAAATGAATGCCTCATGCCCTATCATGTTGAGATCAAGGGCATCGGCGATCGAGGGTTGAGACGTGTTTCGTCACTTGGAGTACGAACACACCTCACCCTTCTTGCTGGTTTGACACCCCAAACCAAACATAATGCAATGCATGTATGCAAAATGCAATGCGAAAACATGTAATTAATGCAATGCAACATGAGCAATGTAACGTATCATGCAAACACCATGGCAATATGACAAGTATGCAACACTACAATACAACCTAGATAGGCAATTATGCAAAGTGATAGGCATGCAACAATGCACTAACTACAAGGATGCAACAACCATGCAATGTAATGAGCATACAACAAAATGCAAATGCATGACCCATGGTCTTACACTATAGGTGGACAGACCTCAGCCTTGTCCATAACAGTGGCCAAAATGATGCAACAAGAGCACAAATCACATATGCAAGCATGCATGCCCCAAGGCCCATCACCTAAGGCATGGAAGAGGCAACTCTAAGCATCCATAAAAGAGACAAACATGGGCATTAGACCAACAAAAATCAGAGCTATGGTATGTTAGAATAAGCCCCAAAAACCCACATAAATGGCATCCCAAATGACTTAAACAAAGAGACATACACCAAAGCCCAAACATGGATCATAAGACCACGACTCTTCAAGGCATTAAAAGGGTAACAAATGCAAGCATGTAGGCATAAAATATGAACTGAAATGGCATGAAAAATTATTCCAAATCACTAAAATAGACCAAATGAGGCATGCTAACGACTCACACACCCGAAGCCAACAAGCTAGAATACAAAGAGGCTATATAAAGCATGGCAAGCATGGCTCCAAAGACTCAAGACAGACCTTAAGCATGTTAAAACATGACCAAAAACTTCACAAAGCTAAGCCAAAGCATGCAAGCATGATGGTCCAAAGGCAAGATGTATTTCTAGGCAAAATGGAGGAATACAAGGCAAGTGTATTATGCATGCAAGGGGTCAACAAACCAACATGGGAAAGAGGTAAAACATGCCAAATAAACACCAAATAACCTCTGAAATGAAGCCAAACAAAGCTAGGCATACATGCTACCCTTATGAGTCAAAACACAAGCAAATGAGACAATAAAGGGAGAGGGGTGTCCCTCCCCTATAGAAGACTTCAAGACCCCTTCTTCACCACTAAAAATCCACTGGATTTCAGTGGTGAGAAGGTCAATACACAAAAGTCCCCAAAGCTTAACAAAGAGAGCACAAAAAGGGCCAAACGAGGCCTAAGAGGGGGAGGTCGACCCCCAACACCAAAATGACCTTAATGAAAGATCTTAAGCATGTAAATACAAGACTTTTTTCAGTTATACACAAAGCTTAAATCAGTGTGCAAGATAGGTCAAAGACTAGTGCAAGATTGGGAAAAATAAAGCAAAAGTGTTACCCTTGAAGAACACTTCAAGAACAACAAGTGCAACCACCTTCTTCTGATCAAAACCAGCTCAAAACTTGAAGAACAAACCCTCAACACCTCCAAAGTCGAAGTATGGTGCAATACTATGTGTTCTAGTGCAAAACTAAGAACAAACTACACTTTTCGGCCCTCAAACACACACAAATCAAGAGAGAGAGGGAGATATAGAGAGAGAGGGTGTTATATATCAAATATATATGTATAATCTCTGGTTTTGCTGAACCAAAACAAAGGAGAGGGAAGGTCTCCTTATATAGGCAAGACAAAGGGCCAAAGCTTCTAAAGGAAGCCAAATGAAAAGGGTCAAGGCTTCCTAAAGAAGCTAAGGCAAAGGGGCCAAGGCTTCCTGAGGAAGCTGAGACAGGGTTCAAGCTTCTTGAGGAAGCTTGAGCAAAGGGTGCAAAGCTTCTCCAAGAAGCTTGAGTAAAACGGTGCAAAGGGTGCAAAACAGCCACATACGTGTATGAGGGGAGGGTCCGTGCACTCCAGCTGACACAGCTGGCTTGCACTATGCCTGAAAAAGGAAAAAAGGAGGTATCAGCCAGAAAAGGAGACAATCAGCCAAATAAATGGTCGGCCGGCTACAATAAATGGTCGGCCTGCTACTTATCTGGCCGGCCGGCTAAATTGATGGCCGGTGGATGGTTGCCAAGGCCAAAAAGTGGTCGGTGGCTATCCAGATTGAAGCCCCAGAAGTTAGCTTTCCAATGGTGCAAACCTTGCATTAAAATTCCTCCTGTGCAAAACATTATGCCCGTTTTGGTGAAGCCGCGCAGATTCGATCCAACCGGATTGATCCCCAACTTCAACCAATCATATCTCCCCCATCCGGACTCGGCCTTAGGAGATTCTTGAGTGCAAAATGAAGCCCCAGATGTAAGCTTTCCAACGGTGGTGGGCTCATAGCTAAAATCCAAGTATGCAAATGAATAAGCCCGATTCAGCGAGGGCTGATCTCTCTTTCTCCTACCCGGATTCATGCCGAACTTCTCCCGAACTAGTTTTCTTCTCTCCTTTCCTCTTTTCTTCAACTCCAAACCCCTAAATAAAGTGTTTTGAAAGATTTTTCAAAGATTTCATCTCTCTTTCATTCATCTCCACTTTGTCCTTGCTCGGTTTACCGAAAAGCGCAACTTTTAACGAAATGCGATCGTCGGAACATCGTAGGAACTTTATTTTCAAAACATTTTGAAAGAGAGGGTTTTAAGATCTAAAATCTTTTGATCAAGATTGTTTCAGTCCAAAAAGGGGTGTGAAGTTGAGATTTGACTCTCTCCTTGCCGAAGAAACTGAACCTTTGCCCCTGCACACCTTTCTTCACCAAGTAAACCATCAGTAGTGCCCAAGTCTTAAGGACGGTCAAAAATGGGGTGTCTACACCCTCTCCACAAAAAAAAAAAAAAAGAAAAAAAAAAGAAGATAATTAATGTAGCTATTTTTTTGTGAGAAAAAAAAAACAGAGGAAAAATTAATACTAATTTTTTAATTTTCAAAATTAATAGAAAACATTACCTTGTTTAGTATGGAGTTTTCAATAATTAATTTTTAATTTTTAATCTATATTTTTTTAGTGAACATTTTTTAATATTATAATTTTTTTCTTTTTTCTTTTTTTACTTTTTAAATCCCTTTAATTTAGATAAGAGCAAATTGCAGCAGTTGTCCCGGTACTTTGGTCCTTGTGTCATATAAATGGTATGTGCCATATCTATATCTATCTATCTATATCTATCTATCTATCTATCTATCTATCTATCTATCTATAGCGATCCCGGTTTTCCCTCCATTGTTTATTGTATTCCAGACTTAGGTTCCGTGGTGTTGGTTTTGTTTATATCTTTTTTCCGTCCTTCAATTCCTTGTATTCGACTTTTGGGATGTATTGGGCAGGTGTGTTACAGGTTGGTTGTGATTGGGAGCAAATGGTTGCTGCCAGATTTTGGTGTCTTCACTCGAGCGAGACTTTTGTCGCTCGAGCGAGCTCTGTGTTTTGGTTCCTTCACTCGAGCCAGGTTTCCTTCGCTCGAGCGAGAGTTGAGTTTTGTGTCTGGTCGCTCAAGCGAGAAGTCTTGCGCTCGAGCTTGCGTCTGCGTCTCTTTTTGACCTGAAGGTTGCATTTCTTGGCTCGAGCGAGCGAGCTCTATGTTTTGAGTTTCTTCGCTCGAGTGAGCTTTTCTTCGCTCGAGCGTGCCTCTGGGTTGCAGACCTGAAGCTTCGAATTGTTGGCTCGAGTGAGGCTTTCTACGCTCGAGCGAGGTTTCTTTGTGTCTGGTCGCTCGAGCGACCACTCCTTCGCTTGAGCGAGCCTCGAATATATCAGTTCGCAGTAGCAGCTTCTTCTTCACTTTTTCTACATCTCTTTTCTTCTCAAACCCTAGATCGGCTGCCTCTCTCTCTACATTTGACTTCTCTCTAAAAATGCACCTAGTTCTAGTGTGTTTCTAGCCTAGTCCCTTTGTAAGAAAGGTTGTGCTTGGTGTGGGCTTCACTTTGATCCGAAATTCTTTTTGTTTGGAGCATCTTGGGTTTTCTCCATCTTCTCCATTTGGTCTCTTCATTTCGAGGTAGGGATAACCTACTCTATTCTATGAGTTTTAACATAAATTTTGGTCATTTTGATTAAATGGTGTTGTTGGTAAATTTTGGGAAAAGTTAGGGTTTGATGTGTAATTTATAAAAGAGGGGTTTTGTGTTTTAAAGTTCCATGTGCATATAAGGCCTTGGGAATATGAGTTTGTGAGTTAAATTGGTGAAATTTGGTCTTTGGATCAATAATTGGAAAAAGGGAAAATGCCCTAATTATGTGAATAATTAATTTGGGGAAATATGAAATTGAGTTGATAATTATGAAATTGGGAAATTATGAGGTTGATTGGTATAGTTGGATAAATTAATCACTCACCTATGAAAATGTTGTTATTTTATTTGTTTGATAATTATATTATCTATTTAGAGATAACTACTTTGGGCTATTGGTGGAGGATAGTCTTGATTGTTGTAAACATTGTATGATGATTAGGGAAAACTGAAACTAGTCATATTGAATATGTCATTGAATATGACGGTTGGAATAATACAGCAAATGTGTGTATTGATTGATCATTGTATATGATAAGTGTTTAAATACATTGTATATGTATATTGTTTGGGAGGAGATAGGAGATGTACTCCATGGTTTGAGAGGGGATAGGGGATGGACTCTCAAACCTGTTTGGGAGAAGATAGGGGATGGACTCCATTGATACAGCAAATCTGTGTATCACTTGAAATATGGAAGTGTTGAAGTATGGAAGTGTTTTAATATGAGTTATATTCTCATGTGAATTGTGAAGTATGGAAGTGTTTTTATATGTGTTACAGTCACATTGAATTGTTTGGCCAGGTTCTGAGCCATAATTATGAATCAAAACTGTATAAGTGAAGGAAACTGAAATGAAAAATGGATGTACTTGATATTGAATTGAAAAGTGCTGTAAGTTGGTTTATAAGTATCAACCATATATCAAATGCTATTGTTTTTGTTATTTCTCATACTTGGTTTAGTATATCTCTACTGGGCATTGGCTCACCCTATGTGGGACATCATTTTCAGGTTCAGGTGATATGTCACCTCCAAGGACATAGCTTGGGAGGCTGGAGATCCCTTTTTGTTGTTTACCTTTTTGTGTATTACATGTAAATTCAAGCCGAGAGCTTAATGTGTATGAGTTAGTACTCTCCTTTTTGTAACCAAGTGTTGGCTTGGAAAGTTGTAAACCCGTATGGTATTTACTTTTGTTGTCGACATGTAATACTTTTGTGATAAATACTCTGATTAATAGATGTACACTTTATTCTCTTGAATATATTGTCAATTTCGTGTATCGTGAATATATGAATTATGGGTTTATTTTGAGGGCGTTACAATCTATACTATATATTAAGCAAAAGGGGGTTTTTAACCCCAAGCCTTGTGGGAGCTCCAATCTCCCAATCTAAATTTCCTGATTTTTTGATTTTAAAAAAAAAAATCTTAGCATTTATTAACTTTTCCCAACTCCCAAGTCTTACCCGCATAATATCACTTTAATGCATTAAGAACAAGCATAAAAAAAATTCTTTGAAATCCAACACATGAATTCCTTGAAAGGTCCCAACACATATGATTATTATCTCTCATAATAACACTTTAATGCACTAAGAACAAGCATAAAAAAAAAATTTCTTCAAAAGTCCAACACATGATTATTATCAAAATATTAAATTTTAATTTAATATAATAAAAAAAAAGACATTTAATTCTTTGAAAAGTCTAACACATATAATTATTATCAAAATATTAAACTTTAATATAATATAAAAAAGAAAAAAAAGAAGACATTTAAAAAAAAAAAAATTTAAAGATTACGATTCACATATATAGATAATTGTAAACACAATTCGTATAGCAATCCCGGTATTTCCTTTACTGTACAGTTGTATTCCGGACTCGGTTCCGTGGAGTTAGTAGTTGTGTCTACCTTGTTGTCATCCTTTAATGTCTTTTGTTTGAATTTTAGGATGTGTTGGACTTGTCTCGAGTGGGTGGATTGAGTCTTGGTTTAATTTCCTCTGTTTTGGTATTTTGGTCTTCCCGCTCGAGCGGGCCTTTGAGCGCTCGAGCGGAGATTGCATACTTCCAGTATCTCGTGTCCCTGCAAAACTTCTGCAGGTGTGATTTTTGCGCTCGAGCGGGCTTTCTGCGCTCGAGCGGGTAGCGCTCGAGCGGGATTGGTAGCGCTCGAGCGGACAGTACATTTCTGGTAAATATTCTGGGAGGGAGAGATTTACGCTCGAGCGGACTGGTTTCACGCTCGAGCGGGCGAACTTTATTTTTGTGTCTTAGCGCTCGAGCAGGACTCTTTGCGCTCGAGCGGACCTTGTTTTCTGTGTCTTTACGCTCGAGCGGTGTGTTCTACGCTCGAGCGGACATGTCGTATAACTGAGAGTGGCTGGGCATTTTAAATCACTTTTTCACTTTCTTTTCTCTCTCTTACTTTTCCAAAAACACCATTTGAGAGCCTCTCTCTCTAAAATCTTAACTTCTCTCTTAGATTTGATCTAGTAGGAGTTGTTTACTCACTTTTGGCCTTTACAAAAGTTGTGTTGATCGTCGAGGGCTACATTTTAATCTGAAAATTTCGGGATTTGAAGCATTTTGATTTTGGTCTTCATCTCCGTTGGAGCTCATCTTTTGAGGTAGGGATATCCTACTCCTCTCTATGGATCTTGTCTTTATATTTTAGTATTTTGAGATGTTGGGGTTGGTTGGGTAATTTGGTGAAAGTTTGGGGCTTTTGTGTAATTTTACAAAAGTTGGGGTTTTGTTTATAATAAACCTAGATGCATGTTTGGCATAGAGAAATGAAATAAATGTTGGAATATTGATGAAAATGAAACCTAAGGGTTGAAATGTTAATTATGGAAAATGCCCTAATTACATTGATTAATTAATTGGTATAATTAATTGTGAGAAATGAGGAAATGAAATGGAAATGTTGGGATGGAAGTGTATGGGGTTAAAGGGTGTAGTTGAATTACTTATCACTCACCGAATTGAAATGTTGATCATATATCCATTTGTTGCATTTATATTCTGTATAGAAATAACTGCTTTGGGCTATCGGTGGAGGATAGTCTTGATTGTTGTAGATAATGCATGATGATTAGGCAAACTAAAACTGATCATTGAAATGTGTCATTGAGTGTGACAGTTGAAGGAATACATTAAATTTATGTATTGATTGATGTGTATAATAATTGTTTATATGCATTGTGTGTTGTGTTGGAGGAGATAGGGGATGTACTCCACGGTTTAGGGGATGATAGGGGATGGACCTCTAAACCGGATGTTGTCTGGGAGGAGATAGGGGATGGACTCCATAGATATGGCTCATATGCCTATCGAGTAATGTGATGACACAGCTCATATGCTTGTCTTTGGAAGTGTGATATTGCTCTTATGCATGTCTACGGAAGTATTGATATAGCTAGTATGCTTATCTTTTGTTGAAATGAGAAAATGTTTAATATGAGTTAACGTCTCATATAAGTAGTTTGGCCAGGTTCTGAGCCATGGTTATGAATTGGGAATTTGTAAGGAAATGAAAAATGAAAGTGTATCAGTGTTGACCATCTATCAATTGCTAATATTTTAGTCATTGTTCATGGTTGGTTTAGTGTATTTCTACTGGGCTGTGGCTCACCCTATATGGGAATATCATTTTCAGGTACAGGTAGCATGCCACCTCCAAGGACATAGCTTGGGAGGCTAGAGGCGGGTGGACTTTTGTTATTTAGTTTTTTTTTTTTATGTATTACATGTATATTCAAGCCAAGGGCTTAAGGTGTAAATGAGTTAGTACTCTTTTGTTGTAACCAAGTGTTAACTTGGAAAGCTGTAAGCCCGTAGGGCATTTGCTTTTGTTGTTAACATGTAATACCTTTTGTAACCAAGTACTCTGATGAATAGAAGAATGTTGGGCTTTTGTATATCAATGCATGTTTATATTGTTGGGTTTTATGTTATTTTTCTGAGGGCGTTACAATTCGTGCATATGTAATACCACTCAATTGTTAAACCACGATCAATATAAGTAGGTGCAATGCCACATGTCTTAATAAAATGTTTATTAAAAACGAAATTTTATGAATGTTTACCATCTATCTATACTATACTATATATTAAGCAAAAGGGAGTTTTTAACCCCCAAGGCCTGTGGGAGCTTCAATATGCCAATCTTAATTTTCTAATTTTTTAAAATAAAAAAAAAATTTAACCTCAGCATTTATTAACTTCTCTTAACCCACAAGACTTTTTGACTTCTCTCATAATTACTGCAGTACCTTTTCCAAAACAAATAATTTGTATATTAAATAAAATTTAAAACAAACATAAATATCTATATCTATATCTATATCTATCTATTTATTTATATCTATCTCTAGCCCACAAGTTTTGTGATAGTTCCCATAAGACTTTTTCACTTCTCTTATAATTACTGCAGTACCTTTTCCAAAACAAATAATTTGTATATTAAAAAAAATTTAAAACAAATATAAATATCTATATCTATCTATTTATTTATATCTATCTCTAATCCACAAGTTTTGTGGGAGTTCCAATATCTTAACCTTAATTTCTTAATTTTTTTGATTTTTTTTGAAAAAAAAAATAGCACTTATTAAATTCTTCCAAGTCTTTTTAATTTCTCCAATATGCACACTCTTTTTAACTTTTCACATACCTATTGCAAACACTGAGTCTCCTTTTTGTTTTCTCCTTCTTGACTTCTCACTTCTACACATTCAACTTCAGTGATCACGTATGCAAACAGTAAGTCTTCTTTTTGTTTTCTCCTTCTTGACTTTTCCTTTTGTTTACTGTTTTAATATTGTAGTTAGATAGCGAATAAAAATATTTGTGATTTGTCTAACGAATAAAAAATCAGAATTTGATTTTTTAATATGATTGAAGTTAGATAAATATAAACCCTCACAAAGAGAAAAATGTGATTATAATTAGTTGAATGATTCTTTCTTTTTAATGTGATTGTAGTTAGTTTAATAGTTCTTTTTTTTCATTTATTTATTTTATTATATGAAAAATGTGATGTGATTGTAGTTTGTTCAATGTCTCTTTTTTTTAATATGATTGTTATAGTTAGTTAAATGTTTTTTTTTTTAATGTTATTTAATCTTTTTATTACTATTTAATTTTATTTTTGATTTTTTAATATGATTGAAGTTAGATAAATATAAACCCTCATAAAGAGAAAAATGTGATTATAATTAGTTGAATGATTCTTTTTTTTTTATTGTGATTGTAGTTAGTTTAATAGTTCTTTTTTTTCATTTATTTATTTTATTATGGGAAAAATGTGATGTGATTGTAGTTTGTTCAATGGCTCTTTTTTTTAATATGATTGTTGTAGTTAGTTCAATAATTTTTTTTTTAATGTTATTTAATCTTTTTATTACTATTTTAATTTTATTTTTAATATGATTGAAGTTAGATAAACATAAACACTCACAAAGAAAAAAATGCGATTGTAGTTAATTCAATGGTTCTTTTTTTTTTTTAATGTGATTGTAGTTAGTGAATGGTTCTTTTTTTCTTTTATTTATTTATTTTATTATGGGAAAAATGTGATTTGATTGTAGTTTGTTCAATAGTTCTTTTTTTTAATGTGATTTAATCTTTTATTTACTGTTTTAATTGGTTTTCTTTACAATTATTTATGAAAAAAATATGATTGTAGTTAGATAGCATAAAAATATTTGTGATTTGATTTGATTTTTTTTTCTGATTTGATTTTTAAAGTACCAATTATTGATAATGATTAGATTGTATTTTGAAAAAAAAAATTGTAATTGATTTTTTTAACTCACTGTATTTTTTGAAAAAAAAAATATTGTGTTTTTTTAACTATCAATTCACTTAATTTGTGATTTGATTTTTAACTCACTGTGTTTTTTGAAAAACAAAATGGATTGTACTCATTAAGGTCACATAATGTACTAATTATTGATGATGATTAGATTATATTTTGACCCCAAAAAAATTGTAATTGATCTTTTTAATTCACTATGTTTTTTAAAAAATAAATTATTGTGTTTTTTAATTATCAATTGACTTAATTTGTGATTGATTTTTTTAATTATTGATGATGATTATTTAGCATTAAAAAATTGTGATTTGTATGATTGAAATTATCTCATTTTGTTTATAATTTTATTTTTTCATATGATTGAAGTTAAATATGTGTTGTTCATTAATTATAATACTAACTATCATGTTGACAATGTAGGAATGCTGATGGAAGGCCCACAACAATTTAGATTTTAGTTATTTTTTGTTTTACTTATTCAGTGAATTTCGAACAAATGTAATAAATTCTTATTTTTATTACTTTAATTATGCAATGTCAATATTTTCTTTTAAAATTACATATATTTTATGCTAACAATTTAAAAATATGTTTGATATAACTATGAATGGTTTTTTTAAAAAAATTTAATCTCGTGCATAGCATGGGTGATATGCTAGTACTATATATTAAATAAGAGGGAATTTTTATATAGCGATCCCGGTTTTCCCTTTCTGTATTTGTTGTTTTCCGGACTTTGGTTCCGTAGAGTTGGTGGTTGTATACCTTGTTGTCATCCTTAAATTCCTTATGTTTGAGTTTTAGGATGTGTTGGGTTTGTTTTGGGCAGGTGGGTTGAGCCTTGGTCTAAAATCTTGTCGCCTGGTTTTTGGTCGTTCCGCTCGAGCGGGACTTATTGCGCTCGAGCGAAGATTGCACACTCCCAGTATTTTGGATGCTCTGCAAAACTTCTGCAGGCATGTTTTTCGCGCTCGAGCGGATTTCCTGCGCTCGAGCGGGTCGCGCTCGAGCAGTCTTTTTGGCGCTCGAGCGGGTAGTACATTTCAGGTGTAAGTTCTGGGAGTTGGAGATCTACGCTCGAGCGGATGTGCTTTATCTCTATGTCTTGGCGCTCGAGCGGTCCTTATTGCGCTCGAGCGGACCATACTTTTGTTCTTGACGCTCGAGCGTTGTGTTTTCCGCTCGAGCGGACCTGTCGTATATCAGGTAGCAGTTAGGCGTTTTTGAATCACTTTTTACATTCATACTCTCTCTCTTACTTTCTAAAAAGATATTTTGAGAGCTCCTCTCTCTAGAAACTCCCTTCTCTCTAGGGTTTGATCTAGTTGGAGTGCTTTCCTTCCCTTCGGCCTTTGTAAAGGTTGTGTTGATCGTCGAGGGCTTCGTTTTGATTCAAAAAGTTTGGAGTTTGGAGCACTTTGGTTTTGGTCTCTTCTCCGTTTGACTTCTAACTTCGAGGTAGGGATAACCTACTCCATCTTATGAGTTTTGTCTTGGAATTCTAGCATTTTGATATGTTGGGGGTTGTTGGGTAATTTTGAGAAAGTTTGGGTCTTTTGTGTAATTTTACAAAAGTTGGGGGTTTTATTTATAATAAATCTATATGCAAGTTAGGCATAGAGAAATGAGATTAATGTTGGAACATTGATAGAAATGGAACCTTAGGGTCGTTTTGTGAATTATGGTAATGTGCCCTAATTGGTTTAATTAATTAATGTATATAATTAATTAAAGAAATTGAGGAATTGAGTTGAGAATGTTGAAGTTGGGAATGTAGGGGACTAAAGGGTGTAGTTGAATCATTCATTGTTCACCTAGTTGAAATGTTGATATATTATCCATTTGTGCATTTATTTCCTGTTTAGAGATAATTGCTTTGGACTACCGGTGGAGGGTAGTATTGATTGTTGTAGACAATGCATGATGATTAGGCAAACTAAAACTAATCAATTGGATGTATCATAGAGTATGACGGTCGGTAGAATACATTAACTTTATGTGTTGATTGATTATGCATACGACCAATGTGTTTATATGCATTATGTGTGGACGGTTGTTGGAATACATTGACCTTGTGTATTGATTGATTGCATGTACGATTCTGTGCTTATATGCATTGCTTGTGTATGGGAGGAGATGGGGGATGTACTCCACGGTTTAGGGGAAGATGGGGGATGTACCTCTAAGCCGGTTAATGGTTATGGGAAGATGGGGGATGGACCCGGGGATGCAGCTCATATGCTCTCCCATTGTAGTTATGATACAGCTCTTATGCTTATCTATTGAAGTGTTGATACAGCTCATATGCTTATCAATTCAAGTGTTGTTTGTTTGATTTGATATAGCACTAACATGTATATCATTATCATTTTGTGAAGTACGGAAGTGTTTGGATTGATTAGATATAGCACAAAAATGTATATCGTTTTCAATTGTGAAGTATAGAAATGTTTCTATGTTAAGTTGATACAGCACCAACATGTGTATCATAAGTAAAGTATGGAAGCGGTTTATGTGTTATTGATACAACACCAAAATGTGTATCCACCTTGGATTTCGAAAGTGTTCTAGTGGTGAACTAAAATCTCATCAAATGTTTTGGCCAGAGTATTGAGCCTCATTTTCAAACTCAAAGTTGAATAAGAAATGGAAAGTGAAGTGTAGCATAGACTTGATCGTCATGAAATTGTAGTAAGATGTAAATGAATGTATCAGTGTTGACCATCTATCAGTTGCTAATCTTTTAGTCATTGTTCATAGTTGGTTTAGTGTATTTCTACTGGGCTGTGGCTCACCCTATATAGCGGTCCCGGGTTTACCCCTGTTGTATAGCGATCCGGACATGTGTCCGTGGATGTTGATAGTTGAGTATTGTCTTGTTTACATCCTTTCTTGCTTTGTAATTGAGTTATAGGATGTGTTGGGCAGGTTTGTTACAGGTTGGTTGAGCTTAGGAACCAAGTCTAGTTGCCCAGGTTTTGGCTGGTCCACTCGAGCGGAGATATTTACGCTCAAACGGAGAGGTTGTTGTTGCTTGTACGCTCGAGCGGGGATTTTGGCGCTCGAGCGGAGAATGCACCCATCCAGTATTTCGTGCACCTGCAAAACTTCTGCAAGTGTGGTTTCTACGCTCGAGCGGGTTTGGTGCGCTCGAGCTGGTTGCGCTCGAGCGTGGATGTTGCGCTCGAGCGGACAGTGTGTCTTTGGTGAGAGTTCTGGGAGGGGGAGACCTGCGCTCGAGCGGGCTGGAATCTACGCTCGAGCGGACGAACTTTGTGTCTGTGTCTTGGCGCTCGAGCGGACAATGTTGCGCTCGAGCGGACCATGTTTTATGTGTCTTTACGCTCGAGCGGAGTGTCTTACGCTCGAGCGGACCTGTCGTATAACTGAGTGGGACTGGGCATTTTTTAAATCACTTTTTGACTTATCTTCTCTCTCCTACTTTACCAAAACGCCATTTTCAGAGCTTCTCACTCAAAAACCTTAACTTCTCTCTAAGTATTGATCTAGCTAGGGTGTTTTGCTCACCTTTGGTCTTCACAAAAAGGGTGTAGATCGTTGAGGGCGTCTTTTTGATCCGAATAGTTTGGTGTTTGGAGCATTTTGGTTTTGGGTCCTTCTCCTTTGGAACTCATCCTTTGAGGTAGGGATATCCTACTCCTCTTTATGAGCTTTGTCTTTACATTTTAGCATTTTGATATGTTGGAAGTTGTTGTGTAATTTTGGACAACTTTGCGCCATTGTGTAATTTTACAAAAGTTGGGGTTTTCATCTATGATAAACCTAGAAGCATGTTTGGTATAGAAACATGGAATTAATGTTGAAACATTAAGGAAATTGGAACCTAAAGGTTGTGATGTTAATTATGGAGAATGCCGTAATTACATTGATTAATTAATTTGGATAATTAATTGTACTAATTTGTGATGTGTATAATTGTTGTTTATATGCATTGTGTTGAGTTGGAGAAGATAGGGGATGTACTCCACGGTTTAGGGGGAGATAGGGGATGGACCTCTAAACCGGATGTTGTAGGGAAGAGATAGGGGATGAACTCCGTAGATAGAGCTTGTATGCTTATCTAGAAATGTATTGACAGAGCGTATATGCTTGTCTTTGGAAGTATTGATATAACTGTTATGTTTATCTTTGATGAAGTGAAAAGTGTTGGCATGAGTGTTTGTCTCATGTGTGATGTTTGGCCAGGTTCTGAGCCAAGGTTATGAAATGGCAAGAAGAAGGAATGAAAATGGAAACGAAAGGAAATATAGACTTAAGTGTCTTGGAATTGTATTATGTTATGAATGGATGTAAAAGTGTTGACCATCTATCAACTGTTAATCTTTTAGACATTGTTCACAATTGGTTTAGTATATTCCTACTGGGCTGTGGCTCACCCTATATGGGAACATCATTTTCAGGTACAGGTAGCATGCCACCCCCAAGGACTTAGTTGGGAGGCCAGTGGCGGACAGGCTCTTTGGGTTGTCTTTCCTTTTGTTGTATTACATGTAAATTCAAGCCGAGGGCTTTATGTGTAAATGAGTTAGCACTCTACTTTTGTGTAACCAAGTGTTAACTTGGAAAGCTGTAAGCCCTTAGGGCATTTGCTTTTGTTGTTAACATGTGATACTTTTTGTAATAAAACTCTGGTGAATGGAAGGATGTGGACCTTTTATATATCATGGCATGTCTATATTGTTGGGATTAATGTTATTATTTTGAGGGCGTTACACCCTATATGGGAACATCATTTTCAGGTACAGGTAGCATGCCACCTCCAAGGACATCGCCTGGGAGGCTAGAAGCAGGCAGACGTTTGTGGTTTTGTTATCTTTTGTTGTACTACATGTAAATTTCAAGCCAATGGCTTAATGTGTGTTTGAGTTAGTACTCCCCTCTTTGTAACCAAGTGTTAACTTGGAAAACTGTAAGCACATAAGGCATTTACTTCTGTTGTTCATATGTAATGCTTCTTGTAAAGAATTACTCTGTGGAATAGAATGATGTTTGTCTCGCATGTCAATGCATGTCTAAATTCATGGGTTTAATGTTATTATTTTGAGGGCGTGACATTTTTACCCCTAAAATCTGTGGGAACTTTAATATGTCAATCCTAATTTTTTAATTTTTTGGTTTTAAGGGGGTTTTTAACCCCAAACCTTGTGGGAGCTCCAATCTCCCAATCTAAATTTCCTGATTTTTTTATTTAAAAAAAAAAATCTTAGCATTTATTAACTTCTCCCAACTCCCAAGTCTTACCCTCATAATATCATTTTAATGCATTAAGAACAAGCATAAAAAAAATTCTTTGAAATCCAACACATGAATTCCTTGAAAGGTCCAAACACATGATTATTATCTCTCATAATAACACTTTAATGCATTAAGAACAAGTATAAAAAGAAAATTCTTCAAAAGTCCAATACATGATTATTATCAAAATATTAAACTTTAATTTAATATAATAAAAAAAAGGCATTTAATTCCTTAAAAAGTCTAACATATAATTATTATCAAAATATTAAACTTTAATATAATATAAAAAAGAAAAAAAAGAAGACATTTAAAAAAAAAAGACATTTAAATATTACAATTTACATATATAGATAATTGTAAACACAATTCGTACATATGTAATACCACTCAATTGTTAAACCATGATCAATACAAGTAGGTGCACTGCCACGTGTCTTAATAAAATGTTTATTAAAAACGAAATTTTATGAATGTTTACCATCTATACTATATATTAAGTAAGAGGGAGTTTTTAACCCCTAAAATTTGTGGGAGCTCTAATATGTCAATCCAAATTTTCTAATTTTTTGGCTTTTTAAAAAAAAAAAAATAAACCTCAGTATTTATTAACTTCTCTCAACTCATAAGACTTATTGACTTCTCTCATAATTACTGTAGTACATTTTCCAAAATAAATAATTTGTATATTAAAAAAAATTTAAAACAAATATAAATATCTATATCTATATCTATCTATTTATTTATATCTATTTTTAACCCACAAGTTTTGTAGAAGTTCCAATATCTGAACCTTAATTTCTTAATTTTTTTGATTTTTTTTTGAAAAAAAAAAACTTAGCACTTATTAAATTCTTCTAAGTCTTTTTAATTTCTCCAATACACATACCCTTTTTAACTTTTCACATATCTATTACAAACAGTGAGTCTCTTTTTTGTTTTCTCCTGCTTGACTTCTCACTTCTACACTTTCAACTTCAGTGACCACGTATGCGAACAGCAAATTTTCTTTTTATTTTCTCCTTCTTAACTTTTCCTTTTGTTTACTGTTTTAATATTGTAGTTAGATAACGCATAAAAATATTTTTGATTTGTCTAGCGAATAAAAAATTATAATTTGATTTTTTAATATGATTGAAATTAGATAAATATAAACCCTCACAGAGAGAAAAAAGTGATTGTAATTAGTTGAATGATTTTTTTTTTTAATGTGATTGTAGTTAGTTTAATAGTTCTATTTTTTTATTTATTTATTTTATTATGGGAAAAATGTGATGTGATTGTAGTTTGTTCAATGACTCTTTTTTTTAATATGATTGTTGTAGTTAGTTCAATGGAGGTTTTTTTTTTTAATGTTATTTAATCTTTTTATTTACAATTTTTATTTTATTTTTAATATGATTGAAATTAAATAAACATAAACTGTAACGCCCTCAAAATAATAACATTAATCCCAACAATATAGACATGCTATGATATATAAAAGGTCCACATCCTTCCATTCATCAGAGTTTTATTACAAAAAGTATCACATGTTAACAACAAAAGCAAATGCCCTAAGGGCTTACAGCTTTCCAAGTTAACACTTGGTTACACAAAAGTAGAGTGCTAACTCATTTACACATAAAGCCCTTGGCTTGAATTTACATGTAATACAACAAAAGAAGAGACAACCCAAAAAGCCTGTCCGCCACTGGCCTCCCAACTAAGTCCTTGGGGGTGGCATGCTTCCTGTACCTGAAAATGATGTTCCCATATAGGGTGAGCCACAGCCCAGTAGAAATATACTAAACCAATTATGAACAGTGACTAAAAGATTAACAGTTGATAGATGGTCAACACTTTTACATTCATTCATAACATAACACAATTCCAAGACACTTAAGTCTATATTTCCTTTCATTTCCATTTCTTTTCCTTTTACTTGCCATTTCATAACCTTGGCTCAAAACCTGGCCAAACATCACACCTGAGACAAACACTCATGCCAACACTTTTCACTTCATCAAGATAAACATAACAGTTATATCAATACTTCCAAAGACAAGCATATACGCTCTGTCAATACACTTCCAGATAAGCATACAAGCTCTATCTACGGAGTTCATCCCCTATCTCCTCCCAACAACACCCGGTTTAGAGGTTCATCCCCTATCTTCCCCTAAACCGTGGAGTACATCCCCTATCTCCTCCAACACAACACAATGCATATAAACAACAATTATATATATCACAAATCAATACAATTAATTATCCAAATTAACTAATCAATGTAATTAGGGCATTCTCCATAATTAACATCACAACCCTTAGGTTCCAATTTCCTTAATGTTTCAACATTAATTCCATGTTTCTATACCAAACATGCTTCTAGGTTTATCTTAGATGAAAACCCCCAACTTTTGTAAAATTACACAATGGCCCAAAGTTTCCCAAAATTACACAACAACTTCCAACATATCAAAATGCTAAAATTTAAGACAAAACTCATAAAGAGGAGTAGGATATCCCTACCTCAAAGAATGAGTTCCAAAGGAGAAGGACCCAAAACCAAAATGCTCCAAACACCAAACTATTCGGATCAAAAGGACGCCCTCGACGATCTACACCCTTTTTGTGAAGACCAAAGGTGAGCAAAACACCCTAGCTAGATCAATACTTAGAGAGAAGTTAAGGTTTTTGAGTGAGAAGCTCTGAAAATGGCGTTTTGGGTAAAGTAAGAGAGAGAAGATAAGTCAAAAAGTGATTTAAAAATGCCCAGTCCCACTCAGTTATACGACAGGTCCGCTCGAGCGTAAGACACTCAGCTCGAGCGTAAAGACACAAAAACATGGTCCGCTCGAGCGCAACATTGTCCGCTCGAGCGCCAAGACACAGACACAAAGTTCGTCCGCTCGAGCGTAGATACCAGCCCGCTCGAGCGCAGGTCTCCCCCTCCCAGAACTCTCACCAAAAACACACTGTCCACTCGAGCGCAACATCCCCGCTCGAGCGCAACCAGCTCGAGCGCACCAAACTCGCTCGAGCGTAGGAACCACACTTGCAGAAGTTTTGCAGGTGCACGAAATACTGGATGGGTGCATTCTCCGCTCGAGCGCCAAAATCCCCGCTCGAGCGTACAAGCAACAACAACCTCTCCGCTCGAGCGTAAACATCTCCGCTCGAGCGGACCAGCCAAAACCTCGGCAACTAGACTTGGTTCCTAAGCTCAACCAACCTGTAACAAACCTGCCCAACACATCCTATAACTCAAATACAAAGCAAGAAAGGATGTAAACAAGACAATACTCAACTATCAACATCCACGGACACATGTCCGGATCGCTATACAACAGGGGTAAACCCGGGACCGCTATAACCTCCCCCCCTTAAAGAATTTCGTCCCCGAAATTTAGAACAAGTTTTTTTTTTTTTGAAAAGCAAGTTTTCCTCTCTTTTAACAATGTTATACCACACATTCCACAATTCGACCCATTCCCGGTCATTCCATCTCTTATCAAGAGACATTCTACAACATATACATTTCGACATGCATTCTCTTTTCATTTCAACCGTTTCCAACACACATGGTTCACAATTCATATCATAAGCAATAATCATGATACAATTCCATTTCTATAATATAGCCAACACATGCAATATTATAATTAACTCCCATAACAAGGCAAGTTCCACAACATTTACATTAACCAAAACATGCACCATGTTTTTTTTTTTTTTTTTTCAATTTAAGACATTTTTAATGCTCTTAAGGTTCATTACAATTACACAATTGCAACACTTGATTACACATCAACAAGCAAGTCCGGATATTTCTCGCGGACTCCCAACTCACGATCCCAAGTGGCCTCCTCCACTCCGTGATGTTTCCACAAAACCTTAACCAAAGGGATGGTCTTGCCACGCAGGACTTGATCCCGCCTATCCAAGACCCGAACCGGTCTCTCCTCATACGAGGCATCCTCATCTACCTCTAAGTCGGTCCAATCCAACACATGTGATGGATCCGGCTCATACTTCCGAAGCATACTCACATGAAACACGTCATGAACCCCGGATAACTGTGGCGGCAAAGCTAAACAATAAGCAACCTCGCCAACCCTCTCAAGGATCTCAAAAGGACCAATAAACCGAGGGGATAACTTCCCACTCTTCCCAAACCTCATCAAACCCCGTCTAGGTGATATCTTCAGAAACACATGATCACCCATCTCAAACTCCAATGGTCTTCTCCTATGGTCAGCATAAGATTTCTGACGACTCTGGGCTGTAACAAGCCTCCTACGGATAAGCTCAACTTTCTCCGTCGTCTCCCTAACCAACTCCGGACCCAACAAAGGTGCGTCACCCACCTCGGCCCAACAAACTGGAGACCTACAAGGTCGGCCATACAAGGCCTCAAACGGTGCCATACCGATACTAGACTGAAACCTGTTGTTGTAGGCGAACTCTATCAATGGTAAGTGCCTCTCCCACGACCCACTAAAGTCGAGAACACAACCTCGAAGCATATCCTCAAGGATCTGAATAGTACGCTCGGACTGCCCGTCAGTCTGAGGATGATAAGCCGTGCTAAATGTCAACTTAGTGCCTAAAGCACTCTGCAAACTCTGCCTTAACCTGGCACTGAAACGAGGATCTCTATCTGAGACGATCGTCACTGGGACCCCGTGCAACCTCACTATGTCCCGAATATATAAGTCGGCCAGCAGATCTACTGAATCTCTAACGCGCATAGGAATGAAGTGCGCCGACTTAGTCAACCGGTCTATAACCACCCAAATAGCATCACTACCCCGCTGAGTTCTCGGAAGACCCACAACGAAGTCCATAGTGACATGTTCCCACTTCCACTCAGCAATAGGCAAGGGTTGCAACAAACCCGCTGGCCTCTGATGCTCGGCCTTCACTTGCTGACAAGTAAGGCACTTAGACACGAAAGCTGCCACATCTCTCTTCATACCTCGCCACCAAAATTGGCGACCCAAATCCCGATACATTTTAGTGCCTCCCGGATGCACCGCAAGGCGCGAATGATGAAACTCTCGAAGTACCTCCTCTGCCTCAAGTTCAAGTCTTTCTGTGTAAACAGATATTTCAGACTCTTGTGATTCGAGAATACCTCGAACCTCTCACCATAAAGATAATGCCTCCAAATCTTCAAGGCAAATATCACAGCTACTAACTCTAAATCATGCGTAGGGTAATTCTTCTCATGGATTTTCAACTGACGTGAGCCATAGGCAACCACTTTCCCCTCTTGCATCAACATGCAACATATCAACCACACACTATCCTGCGTCGCACTGTGCAAAACTCCCACAGTTAGAGATTTCCTCACCATCTCAACTAATCTTGGAGTAACAAAATTTGCCTACCTCTTCCCTCGTACTGAGTTAACTAACCGGGTTTGCTACACCGTGACATTCAATACTTACCAAATAGCCGCTCATACCGAACATACAAGCCAACATAGTACCTTCATCCACCAACGACCTATAGGGTCTATCTTTTATTTTGACTCTTATCTGTCACTCATCCCGAGGGTACAACCAAGACACCCAACCCCCGTGCTAGACCACTAGCCAATGCTAAGATGCGAATCTATTACCTTCGATCCTAATAAAGGAATCTAGAAAACTTAGGAAACACCCATTATACTACTGCCCGAGATATAGTACTAGGCTACTCATAACATACCACTCCCGATACGACAACCACTACCTTATATAGGGACTAACGTCCCTTTACTCAAAACGGCCAAACAGTACACATACAATCTTGGCAACACTACCTACCATGAAGGTACAAGTCCAATCCTAACAAAATTATGCATTATGCCCCCGTAGGACACCATATTAAATACATACAACAACTAGTATAAATCGCCCACTTCGCATCCTCTCGAGTTCACCCGTCAGTAGACCAAAATCTATACCACGCACAAAATTTTAAATGGGTAACACCCCTGAAATCCCACACACTCGGCAAGTAAAACAGTTCTCGCCCCAATATTGCCTGGGTTAAGGCACGCAACTCTCGGTCACACGCATAAAATGCATTTATACCAAAAATTTTATGGTCTTACAGCAGCTTATTACATTAATAAAACTTTAGAGCTATAACTAGCTCCAATCCACCCAATCCATGGAAATTAACAAACAAGGCATATATATATATATAGATAACCAAACAGTTTAAATGTTTCAACATTCCCAAAACACATAGGTTACACAACCGAACCTAATAGTCACAAGACAATAATCCACTGATGACAAAACGAATTAGTCAAAATAAAATCAGCCCATCGGTATCACCACCACTGCTGCCCCTTGCTAGACCGCCAAAGTTGGTCAACTCCAAACATAAGATAATCTACGAGCTCCCAAGCCACGGACAAGAACTACTGACGTGTCCCCTCTGCCCACATCGGAAACAACCACAAACTTCCCCAACTGGGGCTTTGGAACGCGACTCTACTGAGGTCCGCGAAGTCTGGCCTGCTAGTCCCCCAAAACGACACTGCTCCTGCCCAGTCAAATGAAACTGAGCCTGACTAGGTTGCAAAAACCTTAAAGAAGCCCCCGGCTGGTTACAAAAACGTCGAATATGACCTGGCTGATTACACACCCAACAAGTAGGCGGTGCCTGAGTACGAGATTGGTTCAAAGTCTGGGTTGATGAAGACCCCAATAACTGCCTCTCCACTGAGCCCGGTTGGCCAAAAGATTTTGGTGGTGCTACTACTGGTCGAACTGCCAATCTAGCCCTCTTCTTCTGAGGGCAAACCATAACCTTGTGGCCCAGCAGACCACACTTGAAACAAGTGACAACCTCTCGTTCATCCTTACCCGAATCTAGACTAGGCACTGGAAAAGTGGAGCCAGACAAAGCTCTCTGAGATTGCTGCGGATTAAAACCCTTCTGTTTCTTAGAAGGCCTACCAACACTCTGAATCACAGGAGTCGCCGAGATGACCTCTTCCCTAACCCGACCAACACTCATAAACGTGGCCCCTTCCCTATTTTGCCCCATAGCTAGTACTGCTGCCTCCACATGAGTCGCAGCCTTAACAAGCACACTGTAACTCCTATTCCAAGAACCCGCAATCCTAACACGGATGTCGTCACACAGCTTACTCTCAAACTCCGCACAATGCAATTCCTCCGTCTCCACTAACTCTGGAGCAAACATTGACAGGTTAGCAAACCACGCTTCAAACTGTACCAAAGGTGTAGTACCTTGGCGTAACCCCACAAACTGTTTCCTCAATTCTTCCCGAGCCGAAGGAGGGAAATCAAAACTTCCTCGCCCTGACATCCTAATACAGGTAACAAAGGCGTTTGCACATTACTAAGTGTGCCAAAATTACAACACTTGCGTCCTAATACATTGGACAACAACAAATCATACCACGTAAGCACATAATCACATAAGCACCTACGAATTTCATTCCTGGATAATGATAGTCCCGAGGCGTCACTAAAGTTCCGGTTGGAAACAACATTGATCAAGTGCCTTTCCAACAAGACTTTCAGAAACTCAAGGGTCCAATCACATCCTAGAAACTACGTTCCATACCCACATAGTCACATCAACATGTTATCACATAAGCATATAACATTACACTAAGTCTCTATCAAACGAGACGAACCCATTGTGATTCTAATCACTTCCCACGTACCCAAAGTATTCGAACCCGGTACGCTCTGATACCAAGTTGTAACGCCCTCAAAATAATAACATTAATCCCAACAATATAGACATGCTATGATATATAAAAGGTCCACATCCTTCCATTCATCAGAGTTTTATTACAAAAAGTATCACATGTTAACAACAAAAGCAAATGCCCTAAGGGCTTACAGCTTTCCAAGTTAACACTTGGTTACACAAAAGTAGAGTGCTAACTCATTTACACATAAAGCCCTTGGCTTGAATTTACATGTAATACAACAAAAGAAGAGACAACCCAAAAAGCCTGTCCGCCACTGGCCTCCCAACTAAGTCCTTGGGGGTGGCATGCTTCCTGTACCTGAAAATGATGTTCCCATATAGGGTGAGCCACAGCCCAGTAGAAATATACTAAACCAATTATGAACAGTGACTAAAAGATTAACAGTTGATAGATGGTCAACACTTTTACATTCATTCATAACATAACACAATTCCAAGACACTTAAGTCTATATTTCCTTTCATTTCCATTTCTTTTCCTTTTACTTGCCATTTCATAACCTTGGCTCAAAACCTGGCCAAACATCACACCTGAGACAAACACTCATGCCAACACTTTTCACTTCATCAAGATAAACATAACAGTTATATCAATACTTCCAAAGACAAGCATATACGCTCTGTCAATACACTTCCAGATAAGCATACAAGCTCTATCTACGGAGTTCATCCCCTATCTCCTCCCAACAACACCCGGTTTAGAGGTTCATCCCCTATCTTCCCCTAAACCGTGGAGTACATCCCCTATCTCCTCCAACACAACACAATGCATATAAACAACAATTATATATATCACAAATCAATACAATTAATTATCCAAATTAACTAATCAATGTAATTAGGGCATTCTCCATAATTAACATCACAACCCTTAGGTTCCAATTTCCTTAATGTTTCAACATTAATTCCATGTTTCTATACCAAACATGCTTCTAGGTTTATCTTAGATGAAAACCCCCAACTTTTGTAAAATTACATAATGGCCCAAAGTTTCCCAAAATTACACAACAACTTCCAACATATCAAAATGCTAAAATTTAAGACAAAACTCATAAAGAGGAGTAGGATATCCCTACCTCAAAGAATGAGTTCCAAAGGAGAAGGACCCAAAACCAAAATGCTCCAAACACCAAACTATTCGGATCAAAAGGACGCCCTCGACGATCTACACCCTTTTTGTGAAGACCAAAGGTGAGCAAAACACCCTAGCTAGATCAATACTTAGAGAGAAGTTAAGGTTTTTGAGTGAGAAGCTCTGAAAATGGCGTTTTGGGTAAAGTAAGAGAGAGAAGATAAGTCAAAAATTGATTTAAAAATGCCCAGTCCCACTCAGTTATACGACAGGTCCGCTGGAGCGTAAAACACTCAGCTCGAGCGTAAAGACACAAAAACATGGTCCGCTCGAGCGCAACATTGTCCGCTCGAGCGCCAAGACACAGACACAAAGTTCGTCCGCTCGAGCGTAGATACCAGCCCGCTCGAGCGCAGGTCTCCCCCTCCCAGAACTCTCACCAAAAACACACTGTCCGCACGAGCGCAACATCCCCGCTCGAGCGCAACCAGCTCGAGCGCACCAAACCCGCTCGAGCGTAGGAACCACACTTGCAGAAGTTTTGCAGGTGCACGAAATACTGGATGGGTGCATTCTCCGCTCGAGCGCCAAAATCCCCGCTCGAGCGTACAAGCAACAACAACCTCTCCGCTCGAGCGTAAACATCTCCGCTCGAGCGGACCAGCCAAAACCTCGGCAACTAGACTTGGTTCCTAAGCTCAACCAACCTGTAACAAACCTGCCCAACACATCCTATAACTCAAATACAAAGCAAGAAATGATGTAAACAAGACAATACTCAACTATCAACATCCACGGACACATGTCCGGATCGCTATACAACAGGGGTAAACCCGGGACCGCTATATAAACACTCACAAAGAAAAAAATGTGATTGTAATGTGATGTGATTGTAGTTTGTTCAATGCCTCTTTTTATTAATATGATCGTTGTAATTAGTTCAATGGTTTTTTTTAATGTTATTTAATCTTTTTATTTAATATTTTAATTTTATTTTTAATATGATTGAAATTAGATAAACATAAACACTCACAAAGAAAAAAAATGTGATTGTAGTTAGTTCAAAGTTTTTTTTTTTTTTAATGTAATTGTAGTTAGTCAATGGTTCTTTTTTCATTTATTTATTTATTTTTATTATGAGAAAAATGTGATGTGATTGTAGTTTGCTCAATGGTTCTTTTTTTAATGTTATTTAATCTTTTATTTACTGTTTTAATGGTTTTTCTTTACAATTATTTATGAAAAAAATATGATTGTAGTTAGATAGCATAAAAATATCTGTGATTTGATTTGATTTTTTTCTGATTTGATTTTTAAAGTACCAATTATTGATAATGATTAGATTGTATTTTGAAAAAAAAATTGTAATTGATTTTTTTTAACTCATTGTGTTTTTTGAAAAAAAATTATTGTGTTTTTTTAACTATCAATTCACTTAATTTGTGATTTGATTGTTAATTCACTGTATTTTTTGAAAAACAAAATGGATTGTACTCATTAGGATTACATAATGTACCAATTATTGATGATGATTAGATTATATTTTGACCAAAAAAAATTGTAATTGATCTTTTTAACTCACTATGTTTTTTGAAAAATAAACTATTGTGTTTTTTTAATTATTGATGATGATTAGATAGCATTAAAAAAATTGTGATTTGTATGATTGAAATTATCTTATTTTGTTTATAAATTTATTTTTTAATATGATTGAAATTAAATAAACATAAACACTCATAAAAAGAAAAATATGATTGTAGTCTATTCAATGGTTCTAAATAATCTTTTCTATTTACTATTTTAATGGTTATTTTTTTCAATTATTTTTTTTATTATGAGAAAAATGTCATTGTAGTTAGATAGCATTAAAAAAATTATGATTTATATGATTGAAGTTATTTCCTTTTTTTTATAATTTGATTTTTAATATGATTGAAGTTAACTCACAAAAAGAAAAATGTGATTGTAGTTTGTTCAATGGCTCTAAATAATCCCAATATGAATTTTTTTAATTTTTTATTAAACAAAAAAAACTCAGCATTTATTGATTTGGTTAAAATCTTCTTATCAGCATTTATTAACTTTTTTCAATCCACATGTCTTTCCACATGCCTGCATTTATTGATTTGGTCAAAATTTCTTAATCGGCATTTAAAATCCCCTCATACAAATAATTATAGATATAATCTGTGTATAGTTACTGCAGTACTTTTTTCAACTTCCCTTATACATTATGATTAGTGATAAGATTGTTAAATTATTTTTATAAAAAATCTTTAAAAAATATAATTTATATATTAAAAAAAATCTAAAACAAATATAAATATCTATAATTATCCCATGCATAGCACGGGTGATAGGCTAGTATATATTAAGGAAAAGGGGGTTTCTAACCCCCAAGCCTTATGGAAGCTCCAATATCCCAATCTAAATTTTCTATTTTTTTTATTTAAAAATAAAAAAAAAACCCTTAACATTTATTAACTTCTCCCAACCCCAAGCCTTACTCTCATAATAACACTTTAATGAATTAAGAACAAGCATAACAAAAAATTCTTTGAAATCCAACACATATGAATTCCTTGAAAAGTCCTAATACATATGATTATTATCCCTCATAATAACACTTTAATGCATTAAGAACAAGCATAAAAAAAATTTCTTGAAAAATCCAACACATATGATTATTATCAAAATATTAAACTGTAATATATGAAAAAAAAAGAAGACATTTAATTCCTTGAAAAGTCCAACACATATAATTATTATCAAAATATTAAAATTTAATATAATATAAAAAAGAAAAAAAAACATTTAAAAAAAAAGACATTTAAAAACCACAATTCACATATATAGATAACTAGCCTATCGCCCGTGCTATGTACGAGATAATTATAGATATTTATATTTGTTTTAAATTTTTTTTAATATATAAATTATGTTTTTTAAGATTTTTTATAAAAATAATTTAACAATTTTATCACTAACCATAGTGTACAGGAGAAATTAAAAAAATTACTGCAGTAACTATGCACGGGCTGTATCTATAATTATTTGTATGAGGGGATTTTAAATGCTAATTAGGGATTTTGACCAAATCAATAAATGTAGGCATGTGGATTGGAAAAAGTTAATAAATACTGATCAAGGGATTTTGACCAAATCAATAATGCTGAGGTTTTTTTTTTTTAAATCAAAAATTTTAAAAATTAAGATTGAGAGATTGGAGCTCCCATAAGGCTTGGGGTTTAGAAACCCTCTTTTCCTTAATATATTTACAATTATCTATATATGTGAACTGCGATTTTTAAATGCCTTTTTTTTTTTTTAAATGTCTTCTTTTTTTCCTTTTTTATATTATATTAAAGTTTAATATTTTGATAATAATCATATGTGTTGGACTTCTCAAGGAATTAAATGTCTTCTTTTTTTTATTATATTATATTAAAGTTTAATATTTTGATAATAATCATATGTGTTGGACTTTTCAAGAAATTTTTTTTATGCTTGTTCTTAATGCATTAAAGTGTTATTATGAGGGATAATAATCATATGTGTTGAGATTTTTCAAGGAATTCATATGTGTTGGATTTTAAAGAATTTTTTTTTATGGTTGTTCTTAATACATTAAAGTGTTATTATGAGGATAAGACTTGGGAGTTGGGAGAAATTAATAAATGCTAAAGTTTTTTTTTTTTTTTAAATCAAAAAATCTGAAAATTTAGATTGAGAGATTGGAGCTCCCATAAGGCATAGGGTTAAAATCCCCCTTTTGCTTAATTTATAGTATAGATTGTAAACACAACCCGTGCGAATATTTACATTGGCGATGTAAATATTTACATTGACGGTATTAACATTCATACTGTAAATGTGAATATTAGTAGGGATATTTTGGTAACTATATCACTCATAAGACTTATTGAAATATAAGAAAATAATGTGAACTGAATGGGACATAAGTAGCTGAAAAGAGATTTATAAAAAAGTGCTCTCATTTTAAAACTATAAAACTTTGTTAAACTAAAAATATTTTCTAAAACGGTTTAATATTATAAAAATTATATTAAATGGCCCACTGAAGAGTGTAAACAATTAAAAATTTATCTATATTATTATTATTATTATTATTATCTATCTATATATTATGTAAGAAAAAGCGGGTTTTTAACCCACAAGTTTTGAGGGAGCTTCAATATCCTAATCCTAATTTTTTAATTTTTTGATTTAAAAAAATAAATAACCTTAGCATTTTTTGATAACTATATTTTGGTAACCATGTCACTCATAAGACTTATTGAAATATAAGAAAATAATGTGAACTAAATGGAATATAAGTAGCTGAAAATAGATTTATAAAAAAGTGCCCTCATTTCACTTCATATTTAATAATAAATTGTATATTTGTCTTAATTTTTTGATTTAAAAAAATAAAAAAACTCAACACATATTCCAAGTCTTTTTGACTTCTTCCATAGATATCCTTTTCAACTTCTCTTATACCTATTTAATTATTTTAAAAATAATAATTATCCCCCCTTTTCAACTTCTCTCATACCTATTTAATTATTCTTGAAATAATAATTATCCCTTAATATATGGATTTCAAATGGAAAGATAACAAAAATATTTCATAATCTCTCCATTGTAATTTCTCTCATCGATTTCCAAAAGAAAATTAAAATTTGCTTTCCATTAAAATTGTTTTTTTCCATTATTATATTCATATTGTATTTTTAGTTATGGAATTAAAACCAAAAGAAATGTAACTTAGATTATTGGATTAATAATAGAAATATTATATCAATTATTGTTAAATATCACTTCACTTCATATTTAATAATAAATTGTATATTTGTCTTAATTATAACTTTTAAATTGGTATATTTTCATAACAAGAAGAGGTATATCATAACTAATGTAACCTTATTCAATTAGGTTTATTTCTTCTTTTTTTTTTTTATACAAATTATCAAAGTTGCACTAAATAGATTTATATATACACTACAACATTTTCTTAGTTTAGTGACATTTGAAAGTGTGACAAAACTATTCTTCTAATGGCATTTTTTGGTCTTGTGGCATTTTGAACAAGTGCCACTTCTATCGGTGCCACGGTAGATACGAGTGTCACGGTAGATACTTGCAAGTGCCACTGCACCATCATAGCTAAAAACTTTCAATGACATTTTAATGTCATGGTAGATATTATTTGTGGCACTATCAAGCGCCATTAAAAAAAGAGTTAGTGACACTTATAAGTGTCATTACACCATCAAGACTAAAACCTTTCAGTGACACTTTAATGTCATGGTAGGCACTATTCGTGACGCTATCAAGTGCCATTCGTGACAATTATTCGTTGTAGAACAATTTGATCCGCTCTTGCAGAGACTCGAACCGCCAACCTCCCACACCATAAACCTTATACACCATACTCTTCCCACTACACCTCTATAGCACCATATGATTATATATGCAACATATATTATTTATATAGTACATACATCTATATTAATATAAAAGTATATGTATAAACATAATTATTTTATTGAACATAATTTATGTAAAATAAATTATTTACTAGTAAAATAAAAAAAGACAACTTTTGGAGACTAAAAATATTTTTTAGTCGCCAATTTTATACTTTTGGGTACTAATTGTTTTTTAATTGCTAAAAAACTTAACTTTTGCCGACCAAAATCGGATTTGGTCACCGAAGATGCACTTTCAGCTACCAAAAGTTTGGTCGTCAAAAAATTTAATTCCCGCCTTAGGATTTTAGTTCTCCCGTGCTAAAAATAACCACTTTTGGCGACTAAACTTATTTTTTAGTCGCCAATTGTAGACTTTTGGCTACTAAAATTTTTTTAGTCACCAAAAAGCTTTACTTTTGACTACTAAAATTTTTTAGTCGGTAAAACCCATATAATCAGTGACCAAACTTATTTTTAGTCACCAATTGTAGACTTTTAGCTACTAAATTTTTTTAGTCGCCAAAAAGCTTTACTTTGGGCTACTAAAATTTTTTTTGTCACTAAAACCCATATAATTAGCGACCAAACTTAGTTTTGGTCGCCAATTGTAGACCTTTGGCTACTAAAATTGTTTAGTCGCCAAAAAGCTTTACTTTTGGCTACTAATGCTGTTTTGGTTGCTGAAAGCTATACTTTCAGCGACCAAATTTTTTTTGGTCAGGAAATTTAGTCGCCGAATATGCTTTTTCCTGTAGTGTATGTTGAGTTTAATTTATTTATTTTTAATCATTCACTGCATTGTAAAAATTTTAAAAATATATTGGCATTTTTTGTTTTTTCAAAAATGCCATTATAAGCTTGGAAAGTTTTTGACTTAGTGGCATTTTTCAAAATGTTATAAAATATTTGTTTATGAAACTTTTCACCTAAGTGCCATAAAAAGTAATTTGCACCTACCTAGTGTCCTGACATTTTTTAAAAAATGGCATTGCTACTAAAGTTTAGTGACATCTGTTGGTAAATGTCACGAACATAATTTTTTGTGTAATTATTTCATAAAATACCATAAAATTGATGTGACATTTCTTTATTGAAATGCCACTAGAGCCTTATATGTTTGTGGCTTTGTGGCATTTATCTAAATGTGTCACCAAATATTATTTTTGTGGCATTTTTTAAAAATATGCCACTAGTATAGTGTCACTAAAGTGTGTTTTTGTTATAGTTTTGTGACACTTGTTCATTGAAATGTCACTAGAGCTTTTTATGTTTGTCGTTTTGTGGCATTTTTAAAAAACGTGCCACTAAATATCATTTTTGTGACATTTTCTAAAAATATGCCACTAGTGTAGTGCCACTAAAGTATGTTTTTGTTGTAGTTTTGTGACACTTGTTCATTAAAATGTCACTAGAGCCTTTTATGTTTGTCGTTTTGTGGCATTTTTCAAAAACGTGCCACTAAATATCATTTTTTGTGGCATTTTCTAAAAATATGTAACTAGTGTAGTGTCACTAAAGTATGTTTTTGTTGTAGTGATATATATTAAATTTTTTTAAACTAATAATTTAAAAAGTTATAAACATAAAAATTAATTTATAAATTTCATGAATATCATAAGATAAAATATTAAATTAGTTCAATATATTTATAATAATTTTTTTTTAATTTATAAAATCTCGTACATAGCACGAGTTTCCACTAGTATCTATATCTATACTATACTATATATTAAGCAAAATGGGGTTTCTAACCCCCAAGGCCTGTGGGAGCTCCAATATGTCAATCCTAATTTTCTAATTTTTTGTTTTTTTTAAAAAAAAATAAAAATTAACCTCAGCATTTATTAACTTTTCTCAACCCACAAGACTTTTTGACTTCTCTCATAATTACTGCAGTACATTTTTCAAAACAAATAATTTGTATATTAAAAAAAATCATTTATTAACTTTTCTCAACCCACAAGACTTTTTGACTTCTCTCATAATTACTGTAGTACATTTTTCAAAACAAATAATTTGTATATTAAAAAAAAATTTAAAACAAATATAAATATTTGTATCTATATCTATCTATTTATTTATATCTATCTTTAACCCACAAGTTTTGTGGGAGCTCCAATATCTGAACCTTAATTTCTTAATTTTTTTTGATTTTTTTTGAAAAAAAAAAACTTAGCACTTATTAAATTCTTCCAAGTTTTTTTAACTTCTCCAATTCACACACTGTTTTTAACTTTTCACATACCTATTGCAAACAGTGAGTCTTCTTTTTGTTTTCTTCTGCTTGACTTCTCACTTCTACACTTTCAACTTCAGTGGCCACGTCTGCAAACAGTAAGTTTTCTTTTTGTTTTCTCCTTCTTGACTTTTCCTTTTGTTTACTGTTTTAATATTGTAGTTAGATAGCACATAAAAATATTTGTGATTTGTCTAGCGAATAAAAAATTATAATTTGATTTTTTAATATGATTGAAGTTAGATAAATATAAACCCTCACAAAGAGAAAAATATGATTATAATTAGTTGAATGATTCTTTTGTTTTAATGTGATTGTAGTTAGTTTAACAGTTCTTTTTTTTTCATTTATTTATTTATTTTATTATGGGAAAAATGTGATGTGATTGTAGTTTGTTCAATGGCTCTTTTTTTTAATATGATTGTTGTAGTTAGTTCAATGGTTTTTTTTTTAATGTTATTTAATCTTTTTATTTACTATTTTAATTTTATTTTTAATATGATTGAAGTTAGATAAACATAAACACTCACAAAGAAAAAAATGTGATTGTAATTAGTTCAATGGTTCTTTTTTTTTTAATGTGATTGTAGTTAGTCAATGGTTCTTTTTTTCATTTATTTATTTTTTTATTATGGGAAAAATGTGATGTGATTGTAATTTGTTCAATGGTTCTTTTTTTTAATGTGATTTAATCTTTTATTTACTGTTTTAATGATTTTTCTTTACAATTATTTATGAAAAAAATATGATTGTAGTTAGATAGCATAAAAATATTTGTGATTTGATTTGATTTTTTTCTGATTTGATTTTTAAAGTACCAATTATTGATAATGATTAGATTGTATTTTGAAAAAAAAAATTGTAATTGATTTGTTTAACTCACTGTGTTTTTTGAAAAAAAATTATTGTGTTTTTTTAACTATCAATTCATTTAATTTGTGATTTGATTTTTAACTCACTGTGTTTTTTGAAAAACAAAATGGATTGTACTCATTAGGGTCACATAATGTATCAATTATTGATGATAATTAGATTGTATTTTGACCCTAAAAAAAATTGTAATTGATCTTTTTAACTCACTATTTTTTTGAAAAATAAATTATTATGTTTTTTTAATTATTGATAATGATTAGATAGCATTAAAAAAATTGTGATTTGTATGATTGAAGTTATCTCCTTTTGTTTATAATTTGATTTTTTAATATGATTGAAGTTAACTCACAAAAAGAAAAATTGTGAATTTTTTAAATTTTTTATTAAAAAAAATAAAACACAGCATTTGTTGATTTGGTCAGAATCCCCTGATCAGCATTTATTAACTTTTTTCAATCCACATGTCTTTCCACATGCTTGCATTTATTGATTTGGTCAAAATCCCTTATCAGTATTTAAAATCCCCTCATACAAATAATTATAGATACAATCTGTGTATAGTTATTGCAGTACCTTTTTCAACTTCTCTCATACACTTTGATTAGTGATAAGATTGGTAAATTATTTTTATAAAAAATCTTTAAAAAACATAATTTATATATTAAAAAAATCTAAAACAAATATAAACATCTATAATTATCTCATGCATAGCACGGGTGATAGGCTAGTCTATATATTAAGGAAAAGGGGGTTTTTAACCCCCAAGCCTTGTGGGCACTCCAATATCACAATCTAAATTTCCTGATTTTTTGATTTTTTTTTAAAAAAAAAAACTCAGCATTTATTGACTTCTCCCAACCTACTTTTTGACTTCTCCTATATCTACTCCTACGCCCTTTTCAACTTCTCCCATACTATAGCGGTCCCGGGTTTACCCCTTGCTGTATAGCGATCCGGACATGTGTCCGTGGATGTTGATAGTTGAGTATTGTCTTGTTTACATCCTTTCTTGCTTTGTATTTGAGTTATAGGATGTGTTGGGCAGGTTTGTTACAGGTTGGTTGAGCTTAGGAACCAAGTCTAGTTGCCCAGGTTTTGGCTGGTCCGCTCGAGCGGAGATGTTTACGCTCGAGCGGAGAGGTTGTCGTTGCTTGTACGCTCGAGCGGGGATTTTGGCGCTCGAGCGGAGAATGCACACATCCAGTATTTCGTGCACCTGCAAAACTTCTGCAAGTGTGGTTCCTACGCTCGAGCGGGTTTGGTGCGCTCGAGCTGGTTGCACTCGAGCGGGGATGTTGCGCTCGAGCGGACGGTGTGTTTTTGGTGAGAGTTCTGGGAGGGGGAGACCTGCGCTCGAGCGGGCTGGTATCTACGCTCGAGCGGACGAACTTTGTGTCTATGTCTTGGCGCTCGAGCGGACAATGTTGCGCTCGAGCGGACCATGTTTTTGTGTCTTTACGCTCGAGCGGAGTGTCTTACGCTCGAGCGGACCTGTCGTATAACTGAGTGGGACTGGGCATTTTAAATCACTTTTTGACTTATCTTCTCTCTCTTACTTTACCCAAACGCCATTTTCAGAGCTTCTCACTCAAAAACCTTAACTTCTCTCTAAGTATTGATCTAGCTAGGGTGTTTTGCTCACCTTTGGTCTTCACAAAAAGGGTGTAGATTGTCGAGGGCGTTCTTTTGATCCGAATAGTTTGGTGTTTGGAGCATTTTGGTTTTGGGTCCTTCTCCTTTGGAACTCATTCTTTGAGGTAGGGATATTCTACTCCTCTTTATGAGTTTTGTCTTTAAATTTTAGCATTTTGATATGTTGGAAGTTGTTGTGTAATTTTGGGAAACTTTGAGCCATTGTGTAATTTTACAAAAGTTGGGGGTTTTCATCTAAGATAAACCTAGAAGCATGTTTGGTATAGAAACATGGAATTAATGTTGAAACATTAAGGAAATTGGAACCTAAGGGTTGTGATGTTAATTATGGAGAATGCCCTAATTACATTGATTAATTAATTTGGATAATTAATTGTATTGATTTGTGATGTATATAATTGTTGTTTATATGCATTGTGTTGTGTTGGAGGAGATAGGGGATGTACTCCACGGTTTAGGGGAAGATAGGGGATGAACCTCTAAACCGGGTGTTGTTGGGAGGAGATAGGGGATGAACTCCGTAGATAGAGCTGGTATGCTTATCTAGAAATGTATTGACAGAGCGTATATGCTTGTCTTTGGAAGTATTGATGAAGTGAAAAGTGTTGGCATGAGTGTTTGTCTCATGTGTGATGTTTGGCCAGGTTCTGAGCCAAGGTTATGAAATGGCAAGTAAAAGGAAAAGAAATGGAAATGAAAGGAAATATAGACTTAAGTGTCTTGGAATTGTGTTATGTTATGAATGAATGTAAAAGTGTTGACCATCTATCAACTGTTAATCTTTTAGTCATTGTTTATAATTGGTTTAGTATATTTCTACTGGGCTGTGGCTCACCCTATATGGGAACATCATTTTCAGGTACAGGAAGCATGCCACCTCCAAGGACTTAGCTTGGGAGGCTAGTGGCGGACAGACTTTTTGGTTGTCTCTCCTTTTGTTGTATTACATGTAAATTCAAGCTAAGGGCTTTATGTGTAAATGAGTTAGTACTCTACTTTTGTGTAACCAAGTGTTAACTTGGAAAGCTGTAAGCCCTTAGGGCATTTGCTTTTGTTGTTAACATGTGATACTTTTTGTAATAAAACTCTGGTGAATGGAAGGATGTGGACCTTTTATATATCATAGCATGTCTATATTGTTGGGATTAATGTTATTATTTTGAGGGCGTTACACATACACTATGGGTAGTGATGAGATTATTAAATTATTTTTATAAAAAAATCTTTAAAAAAAAAATTTGTATATTAAAAAAATATCTAAAACAAACATAAATTCTTATTAAATCTATCTATATCTATCTATCTATCTATATATATATACACACACTATATATTAAGCAAAAGGGGGTTTTTAACCCCCAAGAGTTGTGAGAGCTCTAATATTCCAATCTGAATTTTCTAAATTTTTTTATTTAAAAAAAAAAACTCAACATTTATTGATTTGGTCAAAATCCCTGATCAGCATTTATTAATTTTTTTAATCCACATGTCTTTCCATATGTCTACATTTATTGATTTGGTCAAAATCGCTTGATCAGTATTTAAAATCCCCTCATACAAATAATTATAAATACAACCCGTGTATAGTTACTGCAGTACTCTTTTCAACTTTTCCCATATACTATGGTTAGTGATAAAAATTGTTAAATTATTTTTATAAAAAATCTTTAAAAACATAATTTATATATTAAAAAAAAAATCTAACACAAATATAAATATCTATAATTATTCCGTGCATAGCCCGGGTGATAGGCTAGTCTATACTATATATTAAGCAAAAGGGGATTTTTAACCCCGAGGCCTGTGGGAGCTCCAATCTCCTAATCCTAATTTTCTAATTTTTTGATTTAAAAAAAAAATTCTCAGCATTTATTGACTTCTCCCAACCCAACTCAGCATTTATTAATTTCTCCCAACCCACAATCCCTTTTGACTTCTCTCATAATTATTGCAACACCCTTTTCAATTTCTCCCATACACTATGGTTACACAAAAAAAAAAAAAAAAAAAAAAAAGATAAGAATTTAGCTATAGATCTCAAAAAGATATAACATATAAATTTGAATTATGATTTAATAATATAATTATGTATTTTTTTTATGTATATCTATCAAAATTTTAAATCACTTAATAGGACAAATTAATCAATTTTCCAAAATTATTGATTTTTAATTTACAAAATAGATTAAAAAAAAACTATTGACTGATTTATTTATTTAATAACAAAAATATTTCATAATCTCCCCCTCCTAATTTCTCTCACAAATTTTCAAAAAAAAATATTAAAACTTGCATTCCTTTTCTCTTCCCCAAAAAATCAAATAATATTTTTTATTAAAGTTGTAGATATCTACCTATATTTTATATATTATATTATAACATAACAAAAAAAACTAAAAAACTAAAAAAAAAATCTTTAAAGTTTAAATCAATGAAACTCACATGTCTATCACATATCTAACTCACATCATAACTTACCTAAATAATAATTATTAAAAACAAATGGAAACCACATATAAATTAAATTTTTTTTTAAAAAAAGATACCACCAACTCCATCTTAAATAAATTGAAAAAAAAAAATACCCGAATACAAACCACACAAAAATAAAAATAAAAATAAAAAGATACATCTATCTATCTATATCTATACTATATATTAAGTAAAAAGGGGTTTTTAACCCCAAGTCTTGTGGGAGTTTCAATCTCCCAATCTAAATTTTCTGATTTTTTGATTTATAAAAAAAAAAAAAAAACTTAGCATTTATTAACTTCTCCCAACCTCTAAGTCTTACCCTCATAATAACACTTTAATGCATTAAGAACAAGCATAAAAAAATTTATTTGAAATCCAAAACATATGAATTCCTTGAAAAGTCCCAACATATATGATTATTATCCCTCATAATAATACTTTAATGCATTAAAAACAAGCATAAAAAAATTTCTTGAAAAGTCAAACACATATGATTATTATCAAAATATTAAACTTTAATATCTATACTATATATTAAGTAAAAGGGGGTTTTTAACCCCAAGGCCTGTGGAAGCTCCAATCTCCTAATTCTAATTTTCTAATTTTTTGATTTAAAAAAAAAAATCCTCAGCATTTATTGACTTCTCTCAACCCAACCTCAGCATTTATTATCTATCTATCTATCTATACTATATATTAAGTAAAAGGGGGGTTTTAACCCCAAGTCTTGTGGGAGCTCCAATCTCCCAATCTAAATTTCCTGATTTTTTGATTTTTTAAAAAAAAAAATCTTAGCATTTATTAACTTCTTATAACTCCCAAGTCTTATCCTCATAATAACACTTTAATGCATTAAGAACAAGTATAAAAAACAAAAACAAAAAAATTGAAATCCAACACATATGAATTTCTTGAAAAGTCCCAACACATATGATTATTATCTCTCATAATAACACTTTAATGTATTAAGAACAAGCATAAAAAAAATTCTTGAAAAGTCTAACACATATGATTCTTATCAAAATATTAAACTTTAATATAATATAATAATAAAAAAAAGACATTTAATTCCTTGAAAAATCCAACACATATAATTATTATAAAAATAATAAACTTTAATATAATATAAAAAAGGAAAAAAATAAGACATTTAAAAAATAAAATAAAAAACATTTAAAAATCACAATTCACATATCTATCTATATTATCTATACTATATATTAAGCAAAAGGGAGTTTTTAACCCTAAACCTTGTGGGAGCTCCAATCTCCCAATCTAAATTTCCTGATTTTTTGATTTTTTTTTAAAAAAAAACTTAGCATTTATTAACTTCTCACAACTTCCAAGTCTTACCCTCATAATAACACTTTAATGCATTAAGAACAAGCATAAAAAAAATTCTTTGAAATCCAACACATATGAATTCCTTGAAAAGTCCCAACACATATGATTATTATCTCTCATAATAACATTTTAATGCATTAAGAACAAGTATAAAAAAAATTCTTAAAAAGTCCAACACATATGATTATTATCAAAATATTAAATTTTAATATAATATAATAATAAAAAAAAGACATTTAATTCCTTAAAAATCCAACACATATAATCTATCTAGACTATATATTAAGCAAAAGGGGGTTTTTAACCCTAAGCCTTGTGGGAGCTCCAATCTTCCAATCTAAATTTCCTGATTTAAAAAAAAATTAAAATCTTAACATATATTAACTTCTCTCAACTCTCAACTCTTATCCTCATAATAACACTTTAATGCATTACGAACAATCATAAAAAAAAATTCTTTGAAATCCAACACATATGAATTCATTGAAAAGTCCTAACACATATGATTATTATTCTTTATAAAAACACATAAATATATTAAGAATAAGTATAAAAAAAAATTCTTGAAAAGTTCAACACATATGATTATTATCAAAATATTAAACTTTAATATAATATAATAAATAAAAAAAAGACACTTAATTTCTTGAAAAGTCCAATACAGGGTTATTATCAAAATATTAAACTTTAATATAATATAAAAAAGGAAAAAAAGAAGACATTTAAAAAAAAATTAAAAATCACAATTCACATATATAGATAACTAGCATATCACCCGTGCTATGCACGGGTTGTGTTTCACCACTGTTTTTTTTTTTCTTTTTTTATACTATATTAAAATTTAATATTTTGATACTAATCATATGTGTTGGATTTTTTAAGAAATTTATATGTGATGGACTTTTCAAGGAATTTTTTTTCATGCTTGTTCTTAATGCATTAAAATGTTATTATGAGGGATAATAATCATGTGTTCGATTTTTCAATGAATTCATTTGTACTTCACAATTATTTCTATATATGTGAATTGTGATTTTTAAATATATTTTTTTTAAATGTCTTCTTTTTTTTATATTATATTAAAGTGTAATATTTTGATAATAATCATATGTGTTGGACTTTCAAGAAATTCATATGTGTTGGACTTTTCAAGGAATTTTTTTTTTTTATGATTGTTCATAATGTATTAAAGTGTTATTATAATGGATAATAATCGTATGTGTTGGGACTTTTCAAGGAATTCATATGTGTTGGACTTTTCAAATGATTTTTTTTTATACTTGAGGGTTGGGAGAAGTTAATAAATGCTAAGTTTTTTTTTTAAAAATAAAAAATCAGGAAATTTAGATTGAGATATTGAAGCTCCCACATGACTTGGGGGGTTAGAAACCCCATTTTTCTTAATATATAGATAGATAGATAGATAGATAGATATATCTTTTTATTTTTATTTTTATTTTTGTATGGTTTCTATTCGGGTATTTTTTTTTCAATTTATTTAAGATGGAGTTGTGGGTATCTTTTTTTTTTAATTTAATTTATCTGTGGTTTCTATTTGTTTTTAATTATTATTATTTAGGTAAGTTATGATATGAGTTAGATATGTTATAGACATGTGAGTTTTATTTTGTTTTTTAGTTTTTTTTGTTATGTTATAATATAATATATAAAATATAGGTAGATATCTACAACTTTAATAAAAAATATTATCTGATTTTTTGGGGAAGAGAAAAGGAATGCAAGTTTTAATATTTTTTTTGAAAATTTGTGAGATAGATTAGGAGGGAGAGATTATGAAATATTTTTGTTATTAAATAAATAAATCAGTCAATAGTTTTGTTTAATCTATTTTGTAAATTAAAAATCAATAATTTTGGAAAATTGATTAATTTGTCCCATTAAGTGATTTAAAATTTTGATAGATATACATAATAAAAAATATATAATTATATTATTAAATCATAATTCAAATTTAGATGTTATATCTTTTTGAGATCTATAGCTAAATTCTTATCTTTTTTTATTTTTATTTTTTTGTGTAACCATAGTGTATGGGAGAAATTGAAAAGGGTGTTGCAATAATTATGTGAGAAGTCAAAAGGAATTGTGGGTTGGGAGAAGTCAATAAATGCTGAGGTTGGGTTGGGAGAAATCAATAAATGCTGAGGGTTTTTTTTTTTTTAAAATCAAAAAATTAGAAAATTAGGATTAAGAGATTGGAGCTTCCACAAGGCTTGGGGTTAAAAATCCCCTTTTGCTTAATATATAGTATAGTATAGATTGTAAACACAATCTGTGCATGGGAGCTCCAATTTCCAAATCTGATTTTTTTTAATTTTTTATTCAAAAAAAAAAAAACTCAGCATTTATTGATTTAGTCAAAATCTCCTGATCAGTATTTATTAACTTTTTCCAATCCACATGTCTTTCCACATGGTTGCATTTATTGATTTGGTCAAAATCTACTGATCAGCATTTATAATCCCCTCATACAAATAATTATAAATGCAACCCGTGCATAATTACTACAGTATCATTTTCAACTTCTCCCATACACTATGGTTAGTGATAAGATTGTTGAATTATTTTTATAAAAAATCTTAAAAAACATAATTTATATATTAAAAAAAATCTAAAACAAATATAAATATCTATAATTATCCCGTGTATAGCACGGGTGATAGGCTAGTAATATAATAAAAGAAAGAAGACCTTTAATTTCTTGAAAAGTCAAACACATCTATACTATATATTAAGGAAAAGGGGGTTTTAAACCCACAAGCCATGTGAGAGCTTCAATACCCCAATCCTAATTTCTTAATTTTTTGATTTTTTTTTAAAAACAAAACCCCAACACTTAATGAATTCTCCCAAGTCTTTTTGACTTCTCCAATAATTGAATTCTTCCAAATCTTTGACTTTTTCATTAAACACACCATTTTTAATTTTTCAATACCTATTGCAGCTCCCTCAAGCTTAAGCTTTTAAAGATCAGTCTCAGTCGCAATTAATTTACATTCCTCTCTGTGAAATTGCCAATTAGTTTACATTCCTCTTTGTGAAATTGCCATTTTCCATGGAGCTTGACTAGGACTAAGAAGCCAGACACATACCTATTGCAGTCTCCTCCTCCACACGTAATAATAATAATTAATACTCACTCCAAATCCAATGTTGTTGTATTAGAATATTCTCTTCTTCCTTTATCCTTTTCTTCTCTAAAACTCCTCAAATTGGAAAATGCTATTCTTTGTTTTCATTATTCATTTTTGTTATTACTGATAAAATTTCAAAAACACTTTTAGTAATCCTTAAAATGTGAATTGTTTTCATAATGATTTTTTCAAACTTTCTAAAAACAAAAAACAAAACACAAAAACTCAACTCTCTCTATCTCTTTGCTTTCCTTTCTCCTTGGTCAGGAACCAGAAGACGAAAGGCCAAAAACCTTAGTTGGATACTTCGTGTTGGGCTGGTTCATACTTGCTTTCACTTTGTCCATTGCACTCAATCTATTATAGGATGGTATTATTGTACCACTACACCTTTTAACTTCAATCTTTTTTAACTTATGAACCAGTCTTTGTTCATTTATTTTATTTTATGTTTGTGTGCTCTATTTTTGTTGAAGCTGGGATGAATATTTTGTTTCCATTATTTATTAACGTGTTTGTTATTTACTTTGTTATTTAATTTTACTATTTCAATGAGTAGCCCAAATAAATATGTGAATTGATTTTTTTTAAAACAGATTTAATTTCTTGAAAAATGATATATAACTACATTTTGTAAATCTACTTTTTAAGACCCCAATGAATTATAAATGAAATGATTAAGAAAATTGCTCATAATTGTACAAGAATTGAAACCAATATTAGTGTTCTTAGGTTTGAGGATTCTGAGGAGCGAGGTTTTTTTTTACTTATGTGATTGTAGTTTGTTCCTCCTTTCTCACGTATGCAAATAATGAGCCTTTCTCACTTCTTCACTGTAATTTCGCCTTTTTTGTTAGTTCAATAATTTTTTTTTAATGTGAACAGTGAGCAATTCTTCACTTTTCCCTTGCAAACACTGAGCAAACAGTGAGCCTTTCCAACGCATGCAAATAGTGAGCCTTTCTCACTTCTTCACTTTCATTTCTTTCTTTTTGGTTCTTTTTTACAATAATTGTAGTTAGTTCAATATTTTTTTTATTTTTATTTTTTTAATGTGATTATAGTTAGTTCAATGGTTTTTTTCATTTATTTTTTTTATTATGAAAAAAATGTGATGTGATGTGATTGTAGTTTGTTCAATGGTTCTTTTTTTTAATATGATTGTATTGTAGTTAGTTTAATGGTTCTTTTTGTTGATTTATTTTCCTTATTATGAGGAAAATGTGATGTGATTGTAGTTTGTTCAATGTTTTATTTTAATGTGATTTAATCTTTTTATTTACTGTTTTAATGTAAATATTAAACTTTAATCTATACTATAAAAAAGAAAAAAAAAACATTTAAAAATCACAATTCATGGGGGTTTCTAACCCACAAGCCTTGTGGGGGCTCCAATATCCTAATCTAAATTTGTAGTTTGTTCAATGTTTTATTTTAATGTGATTTAATCTTTTTATTTACTGTTTTAATGTAAATATTAAACTTTAATCTATACTATAAAAAAGAAAAAAAAACATTTAAAAATCACAATTCATGGGGGTTTCTAACCCACAAGCCTTGTGGGGGCTCCAATATCCTAATCTAAATTTCATGATGAATTTTTTGAAAAAAAAAATATGATCATTATCAAAAAGACACTTAAAAATCGCAATCTATCTATCTATCTATCTATACTTACCCACAAGCCATGTGGGAGCTCCAATATTCCAATCTCAATTTCGAAATTTTTTGATTTTTTTTTTTAAAAACAAACCTTCACCCATCATTTAATTTGTGCCTTTTCGAAAACCTAAACCCTATTTTGAAAATCTAAATTCTACTAACTCCAATATTCAAATCTTAATTTCTTAACTTTTTGTATATATATATTTTAATAAGTAAGATGTCAATTAAATGGTTCTCAATACTTATCTATACGATTTGCAAGTTTAATAATTGAGATGTCAATTAAACAATGAATGGTAATATCAAATATGAAATCTCAGCATTTATTAATTTGGTCAAAATTTTTTGATAAGCATTTATTAACTTTTTCAATCCACGTGTCTTTTCACATGACTACCTTTATTGATTTTGTGAAAATTTCCTGATCAGCACTTAAAATCCCCTATACAAATAATAATATGTAATTAAAAAAAAAAACTTAGCATTTATTAACTTCTCCCAACCCCCAAGCCTTTTGAGAGATTTGGTCAAAATCCCCTCATAATAACACTTTAATGCATTATCCCTTATAATAACACCTTTTCTAATTTTTTGAACAAGCATAAAAAAAAATTCCTTAAAACGTTCAACAAATATGAATTTTTTGAAAAAAAAACACATATGATTATTATCAAAATATTAAACTTTACTATAATATAAAAAAAAAGACACTTAAAAATTGCAATCTATCTATCTATACTTACTATTGATTAAGGAAAAAGGGGCTTTAAACCCACAAGCCATGTGTGAGCTCCAATATTCTAATCTCAATTTCCTAATTTTTTGATTTTTTTTTAAAAAAAAAATCTAAATCCTACTAACTCCAATATTCAAATCTTAATTTCTTAACTTTTTGTATATATACACTTTAATAAGTAAGATGTCAATTAAATGGTTCTCAATACTTATCTATACGATTTGCAAGTTTAATAAGTGAGATGTCAATTAAACAATGAATGGTAATATCAAATATGAAATCTTAGCATTTATTAATTTGGTCAAAATTTCATGATTAGCATTTATTAATTTTTTCAATCCACATGTCTTTTCACATACCTACATTTATTGATTTGGTCAAAATTCCCTGATTAGCATTTAAAATCCCCCGTACAAATAATTATATGTAATTAAAAAAAAACTTACCATTTGTTAACTTCTCCCAACCCCCAAGCCTTTTGAGAGATTTGGTCAAAATCCCCTCATAATAACACTTTAATGCATTATCTCTCATAATAACATCTTTTCTAATTTTTTGAACAAGTATAAAAAAAATTCTTTAAAACGTTCAACACATATGAATTTTTTGATAAAAAAATACATATGATTATTATCAAAATATTAAACTTTAATATAATATTAAAAAAAAGACTCTTGAAAATCGCAATCTATCTATCTATCTATCTATCTATCTATCTATCTATACTTATACTTACTATATATTAAGGAAAAAGGGGTTTTAATAATTCAAATTTAACAAGTGTTTTAATTTTTTATTAGGTACAATATTTCTTTTTAACAAGGTTCATTTTTTTTTATTAGATACAATGTTAACATTGTGGTAAAAGACAGTACTGGTTCAATAAATTTCAATGTTCAAGATAAACGGGCAGAGTTTATTTTGCGATGTCAACCATCATATTTGAAAAATATGAGATCAAAGGTAGGAAATTATAAAATTTATTGTAAATAACTTATTTTTACCTTTTCAAACACAAAGTTATAATTCCAACATTTTATAGGATAATGGCGTTAGAATGATTAAAGATTGTATTGCGTCATGCCAAGACCGTGCCTATGCATTTATCATACATGTACCAACAATGCCACTTCAACTAGATTGTGCACCGTGTGACCTTTGTTTTAAATATAGATTGATCTGAAGAATGCCTATACCTTTCAAAAGGTAAAAATATATATATATATATATGTAAGTATACCATTTTTACTTTATAACATTTTATAAATATATAATAGATGTGTTGTTCATTAATTATAACACCAACTATCATGTTGACAATGCAGGAATGCTGATGGATGGCCCACAACAATTTAGATTTTTGTTATACTTTGTTTTATTTATTCAGTGAATTTCGAATAAATGTAATAAATTCTTATTTTTATTACTTTAATTATGCAATGTCAACATTTTCTTTTAAAATTACATATATATTATGCTAACAATTTAAAAATATGTTTACCATAACTATGAATAGTTTTTTTTTTTTTTTTTTTTTAATTCAATCCCGTGCATAGCACGGGTGATATGCTAGTATATATTAAGGAAAAAAGGGTTTCTAACCCCCAAGCCTTGTGGGAGCTCCAATATTCCAATATAAATTTCCTGATTTTTTGATTTTAAAAAAAAAAAAAAACCCTTTGCATTTATTAACTTCTCCCAACCCCCAAGTCTTACCATCATAATAACACTTTAATACATTAAGAACAAGTATAAAAAAAATTCTCTTGAAAAGTTCAACATATATAAATTTCTTAAAAAGTCCAACACATATGATTATTATCAAAATATTAAACTTTAATATAATATAAATAAAATAAAATAAAATAAAAAGAAGACATTTAAAAAAAGAAAAGAAAAGAAAAGAGAGGACAAAGTGGTGAAACACAACCCGTGCATAGCACGGGTGATATGCTAGTCTATACTATATATTAAGCAAAAGGGGGTTTTTAACCCCCAAGGCCTGTGGGAACTTCAATCTCTCAATCCTAATTTCTTAATTTTTTGATTTAAAAAAAAAAAAAACTCAACATTTATTGATTTTTCCCAATCCAATCTCAACATTTATTCACTTCTCTAAACCCACAAACCCTTTTGACTTCTCTCATAATTACTGCAGCACCTTTTTCAATTTCTTTCATACACTATGAATACACAAAAAAAAAATAAAGAAGATAAGAGTTTAGCTATGAATCTCAAAAAGATATGACAACATCTAAATTTAGTAATATCTTTATGTATTTTTTTTTTATGTATATCTACCAAAATTTTAAATCACTTAATGGGACAAATTAATAAATTTTCTAAAATTATTGATTTTTTAATTTACAAAATAGATAAAAAAAAAAAACTATTGATTGATTTATTTATTTAATAACGAAAATATTTCATAATCTCTCATTCCTAATCTCTTTCACCAATTTCCAAAAAATAAAAAATAAAACTTGCATTCCTTTCCAAAAAAAAAAACATTAAAGTTGTAGATATTTATTTATATCTTATATATTATATTATAACATAACCCAAAAAAAAAAAAAAAAAAACTAAAAGAAAAAATCTTTAAAGTTTATCTAAATAAACTTTAAATCAATAAAACTCACATGTCTATCACATATCTAATTCACATCATAACTTATCTAAATAATAATAATTAAAAACAAATATTAAAAAAATATATAGATACCCACAACTCCATCTTAAATAAGTTGAAAAAAAAAAAAACCCGAATAGAAACCACACAAAATTATAATGATTTATTCCATAATATATAAGTTTTAAATAATGATCTATTCCATGATTTATCTATATATCTATATACTATTATAATTGCAAAATATTGTCACTTCATTGAGGTCGAAAGTTGTAATTCTTTTTTCTCATTTTTTTTTATTTTGTTTAATTTTTTGTTAATACGTGTTACAATATGATTGGTCTATAAATTAATTTTATATTCTTAAAATAAAATTTCAAATTTGGATTCTTACCTGAATTATGTTACTATAATTGGAATGAGATCAATATTCATTCCTTAAACTTTGCATCCTTTATTAAATTATAAAATAAAATTTCAAATTTAAATTCTTCTTCAAATTATATTACTACAATTAGAATGAGATCAATATTCACATGTGTCATAATATTATTGGTCAAAATATAATTTATTTTAAATATATGTGTTCAAATTATATCCTTCTAAACTATAAAGACTTGAACAATAATATTTTTAATATAATTTTTTTTTTTAACAAAAGAACAAAACATAACTTTTTTAGTACTTACCAAACATTGTGAATTTTGTTTTTTTTTTTAATTTCAATTGTCAATTAAAGAAATTAAAATAAAGAACAAAGATATTGTTGGTTCAAATTGATAAAAAGTTAGTTTTGCTAAAATAAATTAGAAAGAAATGATAATTTTTTTTTATTAAAAGTGATAGTTCGTTAAACTGTTTTATTTATTAAAAAAAAATAAAAAGTAAGAGTATAGCGGTCCCGGGTTTACCCCTTGTTGTGTAGTGATTCGGACGTGTGTCCGTGGATGTTGGTAGTTGAGTATTGTCTTGTTTACATCCTTTCTTGCCTTGTATTTGAGTTGTAGGATGTGTTGGGCAGGTTTGTTACAGGTTGGTTGAGTTTGGGAACCAAGTGTTGCTGCCCAGAATTTTGGCTGGTCGCTCGAGCGAGGACTTGGTCGCTCGAGCGAGGGTAGTTTTTGTGTCTGGTGGCTCGAGCCAGGAAGGCTTCGCTCGAGCACAGACTGCGTCCAGTACAGACCTGAAGGTTGTGGATGTTGGCTCGAGCGAACCTTTTTCCTTCGCTCGAGCGAGCTTCGTATTGCAAATCGGAAAATTTGCACTGGTCGCTCGAGCGACGGGGTCTTCGCTCGAGCGAGCCTGTTTATATCAGCAAGACAGCACCGAACTAAACATCACTTTTTGCAAACTCTATCTTCTTCAAACCCACTTTTTGAGAGCCTCTCACTCTAAAATTATATTCTCTCTAAGATTTGATCTATCTAGGGTGATTTCCTAGCCAAGTGCCTTTGTTAAAAAGATAGAGATCATCGAGGGCTTCGTTTTAATCGGAAAATCTTTGATTTTGGAGCAAGTTGGGTGTTGGCCATCATCTCCTTTTGAGCTAAATCTTTGAGGTAGGGATATCCTACTCCTTCTTATGAGTTGTGTCTTTGAATTTTAGCATTTTGACATGTTGGTAGTTGTTGTGTAATTTTGGGAAACTTTGGGGCCATTGTGTAATTTTATAAAAGTTTGGGGTTTTGGTCTATGATAAACCTAGAGGCATGTTTGGTATATAAACATGGAATTAATGTTGAAACATTAATGAAATTGGAACCTAAGGGTTGTAATGCTAATTATGGAAAATGTCCTAATTACATTGATTAATTAATTTGGATAATTAATTGGGAAGAATGAGAAATTGGAATAGAATTGTCTCATTGAGCATGATAATAGTAAGAATACATTGATTTTATGTATTGATATGTGATGTGTATAATTGTTCTTTATATGCATTGTGTTGTGTTGGAGAAGATAGGGGATGTACTCCACGGTTTAGGGGAAGATAGGGGATGAACCTCTAAGCCGGATGTTGTTGGGAGGAGATAGGGGATGAACTCCGTAGATAGAGCGTGTATGCTTATCTAGAAGTGTATTGACAGAGCGTATATGCTTGTCTTTGGAAGTGTTGATATAACTGTTATGTTTATCATCGTTAAAATGGAAGTGTTGGCATGAATGTTTATATCATGTGAGAAGTTTGGCCAGGATCTGAGCCAAGATTGTGAAATGGCAAGTAAAAGGACAGGAAATGGAAATGAAAGAAAACATAGACTTAGGTGTCTTGGATTTGTATCATGTTATGAAAGAATGTAAAAGTGTTGACCACCTGTTGAATTGTTAATCTTTTAGTCATTATTCATAACTGGTTTAGTATATTTCTACTGGGCTGTGGCTCACCCTATATGGGAACATCGTTTTCAGGTACTGGCAGCATGCCACCTCCAAGGACTTAGCTTGGGAGGCTAGTGGCGGACAGACTTTTTGGATGTCTTTCCTTTTTGTTATATATTACATGTAAATTCAAGCCAAGGGCTTTATGTGTAAATGAGTTAGTACTCTACTTTTGTGTAACCAAGTGTTAACTTGGAAAGCTGTAAGCCCTTAGGGCCTTTGCCTTGGTTGTTAACATGTAATACTTTTTGTAGTACAACTCTGATCAATGGAAGGATGTGGATCTTTTATATATCATAGCATGTTTTTATTATTGGGATTAATGTCATTATTTTGAGGGCGTTACAACTTGGTATCAGAGCGTACCAGGTTCGAATACTTTGGGTACGTGGGAAGTGATTAGGATCACAATGGGTTTGTCTCGCTTGATAGAGACTTAGGTGTATTGTTATATGTTTGTATGATAACATGTTTATGTGATTATTTGGGTATGGGATTTGGTTTCTAGGATGTTGATTGAATCCTTGGGTTTCTAGGAGTCTTGTTGGAAAGGCACTTGATCAATGCTGTTTCTAACCGGTACTCTAGTAACGCCTTGGGACTATCATTATCTGGAAATGAAATTCGTAAGTGCTTATGTGTTTATGTGCTTACGTGGAATGAATTACAATTGTCCATGCATTAGGACGTGAGTGTTTAGTTTTGGCACGTTTATAAATGTGCCAACGTTTGTGTTACCTTTATTAGGATGTCAGGACGAGCTAGAGGTGGTAGGCGTGGTAGGCCTAGGAGGCAGGAGGTGCCCCCACCGGAGGAGATTCCGGTAGTTCAGGAGACTCCGGCGGTTCAGGAGGGGGTTGGTCAGGCCAATGTGGCCGAGCCAGCGGGTCAGCCGGCCGTGAGTACTTTGGCCCAGGGGATAGCAGGGGCTCTGGACATCCTTAGAGCAGGGAACCTGGCAGCTGAAGCAGGGCCTTCCTTTTTGAGGAGGGAGTTCTTTCGGTCAAATCCGGAAGAGTTTGTCGGGGATCCTAAGGAGCCACTGAAGGCAGACGAGTGGCTAGAACAGATGAGTAAAACGTTCGACATGCTAGGCATTGAGGACGGAACATTGAAGGTGACCCTGGCATCCTTCCAGCTGAAGGGAGATGCAGGTCAATGGTGGAAATATGAGAAAGCTCGTGTGGGTGGTACTTGGAAGGCGTTTGTGGATGCTTTTCAGGAGAGGTTTTTATCTGCAGTGGCTAGAGAGAGGCTGAGGGATCAGTTTAGCCAGCTTAAGCAGGAGGGTTTATCTGTGGCCGAGTTTGAGGCTACATTTACTAGCTTGTCCAGGTTTGCACCTGAACTGGTGGCGACAGAGGAGCGCCGTTGCTACGAATTTGAGCGGAAGTTGAGGCGAGACCTCAAGTTGCAAGTTGGTGGACCTTACATTCGAGAGTACAGGTATTTAGTGGATGCTGCAGCTCATATGGAGCTGATGATGCAGGAGGGAGAGGAGGAGAAACAGGGAGGCTCCAAGAGGGGCCAAGAGGGACAGGGCGATGGTAGGAGGCAGAGGGGTTATAACCCTCAGCCGTCCCAGGGTGGTTTGGCCAGGTCGACTTTCCCAGTACCGAGTGCAGGCTCCGGGAGGGGCAGTCAGGGAGGGTTCACCTGTTTCAAGTGTGGCCAGCCGGGTCACAAGGCTTCAGTTTGCCCGCAGAAGGGCGGGGGTCAGAGAGCTGCTTCTTCGTCAGCTAGACCGCAGAGTCAGAGTTCGGGCAGGGGGCAGCCCTTGACTTGTTTTCAGTGTGGACAGCCTGGGCACATGAAGAGGTTTTGCCCACGGTTGAGTGCCACTTCAGGAGCGTCTGGTTCTAGACAGACGCAGGGATTTCAGCCAGCTCAGTCTGTGCAGGCCTCGAGGGCCAATCCGGGGGCTTCGTCGTCCCAGTCAGTGCAGCAGTCCTATGCTCCGAGAGGTGAGCAGGTGGATCAGGGGCCTACAGGGCGCGTGTATGCTGTTACCGCGCAGGACCTTGTACCGGCTCCATCAGTAGTGAGAGGTACCTTTCTGTTTTGCAATTCGGTTGCTAGTGTGTTGATTGATACGGGTGCGTCTCATTCGTTTGTATCTGCTGCATTTGCATCTGTGTTAGAATTGGAGTTAGCAGTATTGGCATCTCCTATTTGTGTAGTGTCACCTCTTGGGGGTGAGATGGTTTTGAAACACGGATGTAGAGGTTGTGATATAGAGGTTGATGATCATAGACTTCCGTTTCCTTTTGTGGTTATGCCCATGAAGGGCTTTGATGTTATTTTAGGTATGGACTGGTTATCGTCATACCGAGCTGTTATTGATTGCTACCGCCAGAGGGTTACTTGTTGTACCGTGAGCGGGGAGTTTTTCCATTTCTTGGGAGACCGGGTTGGTAGTATTGTGCCACCGGGGTATGGTTCGCGGGGGCGGAATGAGCTTAGTGGTCTACTTGCTAGCTTTGAGAGTGGTGAGTGTGATGAGACCCAGATTGTATTGCCGAGGGTAGTTTGTGAGTACTCGGATGTTTTTCCCGAGGACCTTGTTGATTTGCCACCTCACCGAGAGATTGAGTTCTCTATTGATCTAGTGCCTGGCACGGCGCCGATTTCTATGGCACCTTACCGTTTTGCTCCAGCAGAGTTGATTGAGTTGAAAGTTCAGCTCCAGGAACTGCTAGATAAGGGCTTTGTTCGCCCTAGTGTTTCACCGTGGGGAGCGCCGGCACTCTTTGCTAAGAAGAAAGATGGTGCCTTGAGATTGTGTATTGATTACAGGAAGTTGAATCGGGCTACAGTTAAGAATAAGTACCCTATGCCCCGTATAGATGATTTGTTTGACCAGTTGAAAGGTTCCCGTTGTTTCTCTAAGATAGATTTGAGATCGGGTTACCATCAGTTGAGGGTCAGGGAGGGGGATATTCCGAAGACGGCATTCCGTACGCGGTATGGCCATTATGAGTTTCTGGTAATGCCATTTGGGCTTACCAATGCACCGGCAGTCTTTATGGACTTGATGAACCGGATCTTCCGGGAATTCTTGGATCGTTTTGTAGTCGTGTTCGTAGACGACATCCTTATCTATTCACCTTCAGAGGAGGAGCACGAGGAACACTTGAGAGTGGTGCTTGAGTTGCTTAGAGCCCATAGGCTGTATGCCAAGTTTGGGAAGTGTGAGTTCTGGCTAGGAGAAGTTAAGTTCTTAGGCCATGTGGTTTCTGGGGAAGGGGTGTCTGTTGATACATCCAAGACTGAGGCAGTGCAAGATTGGGCACAGCCTAAGAATGTGTTTGAGATCCGCAGTTTTCTGGGATTAGCTGGGTATTACCGTCGGTTTGTGAAGGATTTCTCCAGGTTAGCTTCACCGTTGACCAGATTGACTCGGAGGGGAGTCAGCTTTGTATGGAGTGAGACTTGTGAAAAGTCGTTTCAGGAGTTGAAAGTTAGACTGACCACCGCTCCGGTCTTGATTATTCCGGAGAGAGGGTTGGGTTATGCAGTCTATTGTGATGCCTCACGAGAGGGTTTGGGTTGTGTGTTGATGCAAGAGGGGAAAGTAGTAGCTTATGGCTCACGTCAGTTGAAAATTCATGAGAAGAATTACCCTACACATGACCTAGAGTTAGCAGCTGTGATCTTTGCCTTGAAAATCTGGAGGCACTACCTTTATGGTGAGAGATTCGAGGTGTTCTCGGATCATAAGAGTCTGAAATATCTGTTTTCACAGAAAGACTTGAATTTGAGGCAGAGGAGGTGGATGGAGTTTATTGAGGATTACGACTTCGAGTTGCACTATCACCCGGGAAAGGCCAATGTTGTGGCCGATGCCCTTAGCAGGAAATCCGTTAGTGATGTAGCTTGTATAGCCATCCGGGAGTGGGAGATGTTAGGGGCCATTGGAGAGTTTGATTTGCATTTGGGCGAATCCGTTGAGGCTGCGGCCTTGTTTTCTGTTGTTGCGCAGCCTACACTTGTGACTAGAGTGTTAGAGGCACAGAGAGGCGACCTTGAGGTAGAATCCCTCCGAGAGAAGATCTCCAGTGGGAAGGTTGAGAAGGGTTTGACGGTGTATCCCGACTTGAGTGTGAAATACCGAGACCGTTTGCTTGTACCGGAGTCTTGCCGAGAGGAAGTACTCCGAGAGTTCCACCATTCGCGCCTTGCGGTGCATCCGGGAGGTACTAAGATGTATCGGGATTTGGGTCGCCAGTTTTGGTGGCGGGGTATGAAGAGAGATGTGGCAGTTTTCGTGTCTAAGTGCCTTACTTGTCAGCAAGTGAAGGCCGAGCATCAGAGGCCAGCGGGTTTGTTACAACCCTTGTTTATTGCCGAGTGGAAGTGGGAGCATGTCACTATGGACTTCGTTGTAGGTCTTCCGAGGACTCAACGGGGTAGTGATGCTATTTGGGTGGTTGTAGACCGGTTGACTAAGTCGGCGCATTTCATTCCTATGCGCGTGAGAGATACGGTAGATCATCTTGCCGACTTGTATGTTCAGGACATAGTGAGGTTGCACGGGGTCCCAGTGACGATTGTCTCAGATAGAGATCCTCGTTTTACTGCTAGGTTGTGGCAGAGTTTGCAGAGTGCCTTGGGTACTAAGTTGACCTTTAGTACAGCTTATCATCCTGAGACTGACGGGCAGTCCGAGCGTACTATTCAGATCCTCGAGGATATGCTTCGGGGTTGTGTCCTTGATTTCAGTGGGACGTGGGAGAGGCACTTACCATTGGTGGAGTTTGCCTACAACAACAGTTATCAGTCTAGTATTGGTATGGCACCGTTTGAGGCCTTGTATGGCCGACCTTGTAGGTCTCCAGTTTGTTGGGCCGAGGTGGGTGACACACCTTTGATAGGTCCGGAGATGGTTAGGGAGACGACGGAGAAAGTTGAGCTTATCCGTAGGAGGCTTGTTGCAGCCCAGAGTCGGCAGAAATCTTATGCTGACCGTAGGAGGAGACCATTGGAGTTTGAGATAGGTGATCATGTTTTTCTGAAGATATCACCTAGACGGGGTTTGTTGAGGTTTGGGAAGAGTGGGAAGTTATCCCCTCGGTTTATTGGGCCTTTTGAGATTCTTGAGAGGATTGGCGAGGTTGCTTATCGTTTAGCTTTGCCACCACAGTTATCCGGAGTTCATGACGTGTTTCATGTGAGTATGCTTCGGAAGTATGAACCAGATCCATCACATGTGTTGGATTGGACCGATTTAGAGGTAGATGAGGATGCCTCGTATGAGGAGAGACCGGTTCGGGTCTTGGATAGGCGGGATCAAGTCCTGCGTGGCAAGACCATTCCTTTGGTGAAAGTTTTGTGGAAACATCACGGAGTGGAGGAGGCCACTTGGGAACGTGAGTTGGGAGTCCGCGAGAAATATCCGGACTTGTTTGTTGATGTGTGATCAAGTATTGCAATTGTGTAATTGTAATGAACTTTAAGAATATTCAAATTGTCTTAAGTTGTAAAACATGGTGCATGTTTTGGTTAATGTAAATGTTGTAGAACTTGCCTTGTTATGGGAGTTGATTATAATATTGCATATGTTGGCTATATTATAGAAATGGAATTGTATCATGATTATTGCTTATGATATGAATTGTGAACCATATATGTTGGAGATGGTTGAGATGGAAAGAAAATGCATGTTGAAATGTATATGTTGTAGAATGCCTCTTGATAAAGAGATGGAATGACCGGTAATGGGTCGCATTGTAAAATGTTGTGGTATAGCCTTGTTTAAAAGGGAGGAAAAACTTGCTTTTCAAAACTTGTTTTTAATTTCGGGGACGAAATTCTTTAAGGGGGGGAGGTTATAGCGGTCCCGGGTTTACCCCTTGTTGTGTAGTGATTCGGACGTGTGTCCGTGGATGTTGGTAGTTGAGTATTGTCTTGTTTACATCCTTTCTTGCCTTGTATTTGAGTTGTAGGATGTGTTGGGCAGGTTTGTTACAGGTTGGTTGAGTTTGGGAACCAAGTGTTGCTGCCCAGAATTTTGGCTGGTCGCTCGAGCGAGGACTTGGTCGCTCGAGCGAGGGTAGTTTTTGTGTCTGGTGGCTCGAGCCAGGAAGGCTTCGCTCGAGCGCAGACTGCGTCCAGTACAGACCTGAAGGTTGTGGATGTTGGCTCGAGCGAACCTTTTTCCTTCGCTCGAGCGAGCTTCGTATTGCAAATCGGAAAATTTGCACTGGTCGCTCGAGCGACGGGGTCTTCGCTCGAGCGAGCCTGTTTATATCAGCAAGACAGCACCGAACTAAACATCACTTTTTGCAAACTCTATCTTCTTCAAACCCACTTTTTGAGAGCCTCTCACTCTAAAATTATATTCTCTCTAAGATTTGATCTATCTAGGGTGATTTCCTAGCCAAGTGCCTTTGTTAAAAAGATAGAGATCATCGAGGGCTTCGTTTTAATCGGAAAATCTTTGATTTTGGAGCAAGTTGGGTGTTGGCCATCATCTCCTTTTGAGCTAAATCTTTGAGGTAGGGATATCCTACTCCTTCTTATGAGTTGTGTCTTTGAATTTTAGCATTTTGACATGTTGGTAGTTGTTGTGTAATTTTGGGAAACTTTGGGGCCATTGTGTAATTTTATAAAAGTTTGGGGTTTTGGTCTATGATAAACCTAGAGGCATGTTTGGTATATAAACATGGAATTAATGTTGAAACATTAATGAAATTGGAACCTAAGGGTTGTAATGCTAATTATGGAAAATGTCCTAATTACATTGATTAATTAATTTGGATAATTAATTGGGAAGAATGAGAAATTGGAATAGAATTGTCTCATTGAGCATGATAATAGTAAGAATACATTGATTTTATGTATTGATATGTGATGTGTATAATTGTTCTTTATATGCATTGTGTTGTGTTGGAGAAGATAGGGGATGTACTCCACGGTTTAGGGGAAGATAGGGGATGAACCTCTAAGCCGGATGTTGTTGGGAGGAGATAGGGGATGAACTCCGTAGATAGAGCGTGTATGCTTATCTAGAAGTGTATTGACAGAGCGTATATGCTTGTCTTTGGAAGTGTTGATATAACTGTTATGTTTATCATCGTTAAAATGGAAGTGTTGGCATGAATGTTTATATCATGTGAGAAGTTTGGCCAGGATCTGAGCCAAGATTGTGAAATGGCAAGTAAAAGGACAGGAAATGGAAATGAAAGAAAACATAGACTTAGGTGTCTTGGATTTGTATCATGTTATGAAAGAATGTAAAAGTGTTGACCACCTGTTGAATTGTTAATCTTTTAGTCATTATTCATAACTGGTTTAGTATATTTCTACTGGGCTGTGGCTCACCCTATATGGGAACATCGTTTTCAGGTACTGGCAGCATGCCACCTCCAAGGACTTAGCTTGGGAGGCTAGTGGCGGACAGACTTTTTGGATGTCTTTCCTTTTTGTTATATATTACATGTAAATTCAAGCCAAGGGCTTTATGTGTAAATGAGTTAGTACTCTACTTTTGTGTAACCAAGTGTTAACTTGGAAAGCTGTAAGCCCTTAGGGCCTTTGCCTTGGTTGTTAACATGTAATACTTTTTGTAGTACAACTCTGATCAATGGAAGGATGTGGATCTTTTATATATCATAGCATGTTTTTATTATTGGGATTAATGTCATTATTTTGAGGGCGTTACAAAGAGGATTATAGGTGATAATTTATTATTCATCTAGAATTATTTTCAGATTAAATGAAAATACCATATTAAATGTTCTTCTTACCTTTTTTTATTCAAATACCTTTATTTTGTAAGAAATTTGTTTTTATTATATTTAATATTTTATTGTAATTTTTAAATTAAAAATAATTTCAAAAAAATATTTAAATTATTTATACCATTATAAAAAGTTAATTTTTTTAATATCAACTTAGTGGTAGTTTGGGAAGTGCTAAATAATTATATTTTTTTACTTTTTACGAAAATATGTATAAATAAATAGAGATGTGATGTGACTCAAAAAAGATAATTAAGTATATTTTTTTACTTTTTCTGAAAAAATATGCAGAAAAGTAAAGATATGATGCGATTCAAAAAAGATAAAAAAATAAAATTAAAAAAAAAAAAAAGTGAGCTAATATGGCACTTCCCAAACAACCCTTTATTTGATGATCCCTTTCTAAAATGTGCATTTTTTAAAATATTTTCAACAAAAATTCTATTGGAAATCTATTGCGTTTTCTTTTATTCATTAATATTTTTAAAGATTTTTTATAAAAATAATTTAACAATCCTATCACTAACCATAATGTATGGGAGAAGTTAAAAAAGGTACTGTAGTAACTATACACGAATTGTATCTATAATTATTTGTATGAGGGGATTTTAAATGCTGATCAGAGGATTTTGACCAAATCAATAAATGCAGGCATATAGAAAGACATGTGGATTGAAAAAGGTTAATAAATGCTGATTAGGGGATTTTGACAAAATCAATAAATGCTGAGTTTTTTTTTTTTTTTTTTTTAAATAAAAAATTTAGAAAATTCATATTGGGATATTGAAGCTCCCACAGGTTTTGGGGTTAAAAACCTTCTTTTGCTTAGTATATAGTATAGTATATTACCCGTGCTATGCACGAGATAATTATAGATATTTATATTTGTTTTAATTTTTTTTAATATATAAATTATGTTTTTAAAGATTTTTTATAAAAATAATTTAACAATCTTATCACTAATCATAGTATACATGAGAAATTAAAAAAGCTACTACAGTAACTATGCACGGGCTGTATCTATAATTATTAACCACACAAAATTATAATGATTTATTCCATAATATATAAGTTTTAAATAATGATCTATTCCATGATTTATCTATATATCTATATACTATTATAATTGCAAAATATTGTCATTTCATTAAGGTCGAAAGTTGTAATTCTTTTTTCTCATTTTTTTTTTATTTTGTTTAATTTTTTGTTAATACGTGTTACAATATGATTGGTCCATAAATTAATTTTATATTCTTAAAATAAAATTTCAAATTTGGATTCTTACTTGAATTATGTTACTATAATTGGAATGAGATCAATATTCATTCCTTAAACTTTGCATCCTTCATTAAATTATAAAATAAAATTTCAAATTTAAATTCTTCTTCAAATTATATTACTACAATTAGAATGAGATCAATATTCACATGTGTCATAATATTATTGGTCAAAATATAATTTATTTTAAATATATGTGTTCAAATTATATCCTTCTAAACTATAAAGACTTGAACAATAATATTTTTAATATAATTTTTTTTTAACAAAAGAACAAAACATAACTTTTTTAGTACTTACCAAACATTGTGGATTTTGTTTTTTTTTTTAATTTCAATTGTCAATTAAAGAAATTAAAATAAAGAACAAAGATATTGTTGGTTCAAATTGATAAAAAGTTAGTTTTGCTAAAATAAATTAGAAAGAAATGATAATTTTTTTTTATTAAAAGTGATAGTTCGTTAAACTGTTTTATTTATTAAAAAAAAATAAAAAGTAAGAGGATTATAGGTGATAATTTATTATTCATCTAGAATTATTTTCAGATTAAATGAAAATACCATATTAAATGTTCTTCTTACCTTTTTTTATTCAAATACCTTTATTTTGTAAGAAATTTGTTTTTATTATATTTAATATTTTATTGTAATTTTTAAATTAAAAATAATTTCAAAAAAAATATTTAAATTATTTATACCATTATAAAAAGTTAATTTTTTTAATATCAACTTAGTGGTAGTTTGGGAAGTGCTAAATAATTATATTTTTTTACTTTTTACGAAAATATGTATAAATAAATAGAGATGTGATGTGGCTCAAAAAAGATAATTAAGTATATTTTTTTACTTTTTCTGAAAAAATATGCAGAAAAGTAAAGATATGATGCGATTCAAAAAAGATAAAAAAATAAAATAAAAATAAATAAAAAGTGAGCTAATATGGCACTTCCCAAACAACCCTTTATTTGATGATCCCTTTCTAAAATGTGTATTTTTTAAAATATTTTCAACAAAAATTCTATTGGAAATCTATTGCTTTTTCTTTTATTCATTAATATTAAATTTTTAATTAATTTTATTTATTATTTAAAAAAATAAATTAGCAAATAATTTATATATTTATATATATAATTTTGTTTTGGTTGCTCAGGTTATTTGGTGTTTCTGCCCAAGTCTATTCAAATTTAATTTGAATTTTTAAATTTCTGCATAGGTCCTCACTTAATTGAAAATTATATAGTTCAATCTTTAAAAAATTTTAAGCTTGACTCAAGTTATTTGGGTTGAACTTACCTAAGTTTGTAATTCTAGATAAGAAATTTGAAAGTTACATGATTAAATTTGTGACAAATTAAAAAATAATAAATAAATTGTGATAAAATTATGAAATTTAAATTGTAAATTTTAATCTTTTTTTATTTTCATAATTTACATACAAAACTATTTATATTATTTTATATAAAAATATATTATTAATTTTTTTACATACCGTGCATAGCACGGGTTACCACTAGTCTATATATTAAGCAAAAGGGTCTTTTAAAACCCAAGGCTTGTGGAACCTCCAACATGCCAATCCTAATTTCTTGATTTTTTAATATTTTTTTTAAAAAAAATTGACTTGGTGATTGGTGATTGGTTCAAAGATTATAATAATTACACTATTGATTACAATAAATTCAAAGATTGTAATAATTACACTATTGATTACAATAAACACTTAATTTATAATAATTACACTTATTAAATGAATAACGCAATAAATGAAATCCTAATTTCCTTACTTTTTGCATCCCCAAAAGACCCATGTAATTATTGTGTAAATGCCTCTTAAATAAATAAATAAACACTTATTAAATTCTTTCAAACTCCTCGGTCAAACCCCATGTATTTAATTTATATATTATGTAATTATTGTGTAAATGCCTCTTAAATAAATAAATAAACACTTATTAAATTCTTTCAAACTCCTCGGTCAAACCCCATATATTTAATTTATATATTTAATTTATATATTAAAAAAAATGAAAACAAATATAAATATCTATAATTATCCCGTGCATAGCACGGGTGATAGGCTAGTATTATATAAGGAAAAGGAAGTTCTAACCCACAAGCTTTGTGGAACCTCTAATATCCCAATCCTAATTTTTTAATTTTTTAATTTAAAAAAAATAAATAACCTCAGCATTTATTGACTTTTCCCAACCCCCAAACCTTTTTAACTTTTCTCATAGTTAGTGCAACACCCTTTTCAACTTCTCTCATACATTATGGTTAGTGATGGGATTGTTAAATTATTTTTTATAAAAAAACTAAAAAAAATAATTTGTATATTAAAAAAATATATAAAACAAATATAAATATCTATATCTATATATTATATAAGAAAAGGGGGTTTTTAATCTATTTTTCAATTTATAAAATAGATTAAAAAAAACCTATTAGCTGATTTATTTATTTAATTATTTTAGAAATAATAATGGGAAGATAACAAAAATTTTCATAATCTCTCTCACCAATTTTTTTTTTAAAAAAAAAAAATTTAAAACTTGCATTCCTTTTCTCTCATCCAAAAAATCAGATAATATTTTTCATAAAAGTTGTGGGTATTTTTATTTATTCAGTTAAAATATTTGTTTTGCCTCTCTCACTATCCAATTTTAAATTTTAAATATCTATAAAGTCTATCTAAACAAATCTGATTTGAAAATATCTTCAACTATCATACTTTAAATCAATAAAACTCAAATATCTATCACATATTTAACTCGCATCATAACTTACCTAAATAATAATAATTAAAAACAAATATAAACCATAGATAAATTAAATTTTAAAAAAATTAAAAACCCACAACTCTATCTAAAATAAATTGAAAAAATAAAAACAAAAACCACACAAAAATAAAGAAGATAAGAATGTAGATATGAATCTCAAAAAGATATAACAATATCTAAATTTGAATTTTGATTTAATAATATAATTATCTATTTTTTGATGTATATCTATCAAAATTTTAAATCACTTAATAGGACAAATAATATAATTATCTATTTTTTTGATGTATATCTATCACTTAATTATATCCTTCTAAACTACAAGGACTTAAACAATAATATTTTTTAATATAATTTTTTTTTAGTACTTAACTTTTTTAGTACTTACCAAACATGGTGGATTTTGTTAAAAAAAAAATTAATTTCAATTGTCAATTAAAGAAATTAAAATAAAGAATAAGAATATCTTTGGCTCAAATTGTTAAAAAGTTAGTTTTGCTAAAATAAATTAGAACGAAATGTTGATTTTTTTAGTTTGTTTAACTTTTTAGATGTACAGCTAAAAAAAAAAAAAAATCACTAAGGCTTGCAATTAATTTAAAAATCGTTTTCAAAAAATGAAACCAAATAAAATTGAAAGGCCGAGAAGTTGAAAGGCTGAGAAGTTGGGCCCATTGTAGACAAAAAAAACTTGCTCACAATCAATACATATCTAAAGGCTGAGATGTTGAAAGGCTGTGATCTTCAAGACCATCAAACTTCCTCTGCTCTTTCTCTGGTGTCACTACAAGAAAATCCAGCTTTGGCGACTAAAAAATGAATTTTCGTCGCTGAAAGTATGACAATCGGCGACTAAAATGGAATTAGTCGCCAAAAGTGAACACTTTTGGCGACTAAAACAGTTTAGTAGCCAAATGCATAGTTATTGGCGACTAAAATCAATTTCGTAGCCAAAAGTAGGGGTTTTGGCGACTAAAATTCAATTTAGTCGCTAAAAGTGCAGATTTTTGGCTACTAAAAAAAATTAGTAGCTAAAAGGAGGGGTTTTGCCGACTAAACCTGACTTTAGTCGCCAAAAGTGATGTTTTTGGCTACTAAAAAAAAATTAGTAGCTAAAAGGAGGGGTTTTGCCGACTAAACCTGACTTTAGTCGCCAAAAGTGCTGTTTTTTGGCTACTAAAAAAAAATTAGTAGCTAAAAGGAGGGGTTTTGCCGACTAAACCTGACTTTAGTCGCCAAAAGTGGCTGTTTTTGGCTACTAATTAGCGACAAACAAATAATTAGTAGCCGAAAATTAGTAAATTGGCGACTAAAAATTTATTTTAGTCGCCAAAAGTGGCCTATAATTTTTTTTAGTAAATCATTTATTTTTTACATAAATTATATTCAATATATATAATTATATTTAAATATATAGTTTTGTATTAATACTGTGAAAGTAATATATAAATAATATAAGTTGCAATTATATTCATGTGATGGTTGAGTGGCATAGTGGGCTGGCGTGTTGTGTTAAGCTTTGGAAGGTGGAGGTTGCATGTTCGAAACCCCTTGGGAGCTCCTGAGGCAGCACACCTTTAGTCGCTAAACACCTGCCTTTTGCCGACTAAAAGACAGATTAGTCGCCAAAACCTTCTGCGACCATTTATTGGCAACAAAACCGGCGACCAAAAAAATTAGTCGGGGAAGGTTAAACAGCGACTTTTGGGGACTAAAAGTGGACCTTTGGCGACTAAAAATTTAGTCGCCAAAGGTGAGTTTTCTTGTAGTGTGTGCTTACCACGGCTGAGCGATCGGCTCTTTGCTGAAGCATTCTTCCACAATCTGACTGGAAGGACTCTCATGGTACACATGTTATTTGCTTTACTAAGTTTGCCCATCTACATAACTTGAGTGTTTGTTCAATGGAAGAGATTAGGTTGGTTCTGTATTTTTACAATGCTTTCAGGTTAACTATGTCATGTTCTAGCATTTCAAACTAATGATTTAGTCCTCATAACATTAAAGTAATCTTGAGGGGATGAAAGGATACAGCATTCAGCGTTTACCCTTCTTTTGCTCTGCCAATGCCCATATGGCTTGGATGTTTGTCTATTTGAAATATTTGCAATGCCTCATGAGTAGCCGCATCAACTTTAAGAAACTTGTCTCTAGATTTTTTTGTAAAGTCTTACATGTATTGAAAGGTTTGAATTTATGGACTTATTTAACTCGGAGATTTTAGAATGAAAGACATGTAGGAAGATACAGAGAAATCTCTGTAACAGAGTCAATTGTAATTGATGCACTACCACATTCGTTTTGTTCAATTGTATACGATCCTTTCATTCTCCAATATGGCCAGAAGCCCTCCACTCACACGAACTTGGACATCACTTCTGATGTCCATCATAGAACTCAGAAGCAGACAAAACAAAAGATACTTTAAATACGTATCAGGGAAAACATATCTATACAGCATTAAAGGTTATCTTATCACATTCAGAATTTTTGGGTCAATATCACACCCAAAAAAAAAATGAAGGAAGTGAATAGAGAAACACGGATAAAGAACAAGAATCTAATGTTATTGAATTAGTTATTATTTTCTCGGGTGAAGTAAAGAAGAGAACTTGAAGGCCACAGTAAATAATTTTTTTTTAAAAAAAAAGCGTGTCCAGTGAGAGATAGAACCACAAACGATTTGGTTACTTTAAGAGGTTAATGTAATTTATCATATATATTTTTTTAAAATTATACAACACATTGTCAGATATGTGTTGTGTGTGTATATATATATAATATATATACTATGATTATATGTGTTGTTTAATTGTTTTGGTTAAATTACTACAGTGTGTTCATGAAAAAATTTTACATGTACATGGAGAATTTGATAATTTTATTCCTTAATATTGGTAAAATTTATCATTAATTTGTAATTATTTTTATAATTTTAACCTGTTGTGAAATTTTCCCTATTTTGTTTCCTTAAAGGTTGTCATATAATTTTAATCTGTAATATTGGTTAAAAAGTATAAAACACAGTCAATAAAATAAAATGTTATGTTTTTTGCATATTTTTTTTAAGAGGTCAAAAATTAACTTTTAATTTACTTTTTAAAACAAGTTAAGTTAAAATATTTTTTAAAAAATTAACTAGAAAAGTTAATTGTGAAATGACAAGGTAAGGTATTGGTGCTCTGGTTGGTTAAGGTTTAGGTTAAGGTTATCCGTAATCAACCCGGGGAATTTAATTGTGTTTATTTCTTTGATCATTGAATCATATCGGTCATTTTTGTTAGGAAATTAATTGAGAATTGATTAGCTTAATTGGTTGTGCATTTTCTTATTTAGGAGATTAAGGGTGTATGTGTTCAAGATAGATTGATCATTTTCTTTTAATTATAGGGTTTGTATTAAGTTGTTTATTTTGTAAACCATTATATCATGGTGGTTGTTTGTTGGGGTTCTAGTTTTATGGTGTTGGATTATTATTGTTTGGTTTAATAGAATATATTTTGCACATTTGTAATTAATTTCATACTAATTGCCTTTAAAAAAAAAAAAAAAAACACTATTTGATTTGGGTGTTCGAGTCTCTAATATTTTATTTGGTTCATTATAATTTTATTTGTAATCTTAATTCTATTTTTTGATTTCACATCTTCTAATTGGGAAAAATATGACGAACATCCTAGGTACATTATGGTATTTCATCAGAGTGACTTTTGACAGAATCTCTAGTACTTGGTCCAAACACAAGTGGTCAAAACCCTGGGTTGACATTGCATATTTGCCATGGGGGGAGTCATTTGTTAACTTTATTTGCTGGGATTGGATTGCAAGGGATTACCAATGGTCCGGGGCCATCACATATCCTATTTTGATGATCTAAATCATTCACAAACGTTATAAAATAAAAAGATTATGATTATTAAATTAGCTTAATTTTTTTAATGTATAATATACATTAAATGTTTTACAAAATGAACTGTTCGAATTATCAAAATGAGACTGTGGTAGGCCCCATTGGCCTATCAAGTTCTTGAGATCAACCTTTTATTCTTATTTTTGAATTTTAGACTTAAGTAAGACGATTATATCTTATTCTGTAATTAATTTTTTTGCAAATTTAAGTCATACCATGCATGTGTCACATTTGAATAGTTTAATCTTTTGAATGAGTTGGTAATTAACAATCTAATATAACATCAAAATAGGTAATGAATTCTACATTTAAAAATATTTTAATAATTTGATTGTATACTTGAGATAAATTAGAATTTATTTAAGGATCAACTAAGAAAGAGATAGAGACTAATAACATGATGCAAATTTAAGTCATACCATGCAGTAGTAGGGTTTTCGCTTAGTTGTTAGCTTCAGTTTTCTCGTAGTTTAGTTGTTAGCTTAGTTTAGTTGGTTTGGTAGCCGTGTAGTGGGGTTTTCGCTAATCTATTTTATGACTTAATTACCAAAAAAAAAAATAGTTTTTCTTAGATGGCGAAATTCAAACAATTTGAAAATACATTAGTCTACATTATACTTTGCAACTTTACTACTTAAATATGTTCCATCTCAATCTATGTTATATACTTGGAGAATTAAGGAAAGATTAGAGATAGATGACATCATATGATTTTCTTTGTATGATACACATTGTGCATTCCTAAATGGAATAGGTTAATAGTACACATGATGCGTTTTATGACATACAAATTAAAAAAACTTGATCTTTCATTTGTGATCAGACATGGACAAGAGTTGGATTGCATTGGGGTAAGACACCTGATGGAAGGATGAGTCAGCCATTTATTGATGGGGTGACATCATTTATTAAATTTGCAATGGCAGTTGTTGACCAGGAAAGTAAAATTCTGTGCCCATGTTTAAACTGTGTGAACTATTATTCCCAAAATCTTCGAAATGTGCAAATTCATTTGCTTCAATATGGGATTATGCAAACGTACACTATTTGGCATGAGCACGGGGAACCATGTGTATCAAATGAGGCTCACCATGAAATGGCAATTGATGAAGATGAGGTTTTAGGTGGTATTGATGCCTTAGTGGAAGATCGAATAAGAGGAGAACCCAACGATGCACCCCAGAATGAGGAAGTACAAACGTTTGATAAACTATTGAATGATACCAAATGTGAGGTGTACTTAGGTTGCACAAACTACACTCTGTTGAAGTTTGTCATCGAGCTGCTTAATATGAAGGTAACAAACCATTGGAGCAATAAGCCAATTGACACACTATTGGAGTTTTTAACAAAACTTTTACCAAAAGATAATTTGGTTCCAAAGTCATTTTATGAAGCTAAGAAAATACTTCGTGATTTGGGCTTATCATATGAGTTAATTGATGTTGTGTAAATGATTGTGTACTCTTTTGGAAGGAAAATGCAAGGTTAGATAAATGTCCAAAATGTAAGGCATCCAAATACAAGATCAATCGTGGTAGGTGTAAGAAGATTCCCCATAAGGTGTTGCGGTACTTCCCATTAACACCAAGATTGAAAAGATTGTACATGTCAAGGAAGACTATTGAGGACATGAGATGGCACAAGGACAAACGTATAGATGACGGAGTATTGAGACATCCTGTCGATAGTGATGAATGGAAGGAATTTGATGTGCAACATCCTCAGTTTGCCCTGGAGCCTCAAAATGTGAGGCTAGTGTTGGCTATTGATGGGTTCAATCCTTTCGGGAACATAAGCAACTCGTATAGTTTATGGCCTGTAGTACTCATTTCTTATAACTTGCCACCTTGGTTGGTTATGAAAGATCCCTTTCTTATGATGTCACTACTTATTCTTGGAGAATCACAACCAGGGATCGATATTGATGTCTACATAAGACCTCTGGTAGATGAGCTGAATGAGTTGTGGGAAAATGGTGCATTATCTTATGATGCCGTAACTGGTGAGTCTTTCCAGATGCGTGCAGCTTTGATGTGGACCATACATGATTGGCCCGCATTTGGTGACATCTCTGGGTGGAGAACAAAGGGTCATTATTCTTGCTACACTTGCAATGATGAACCATATTTTCAATCCTTGAAAGGTAAGACTGCATACACTAACCATCGATGCTACTTGCCTCAAAACCACCCCGAAAGGCGAAAGAGTAAGGCTTACAATGGTAAGCATGAGAAGCGAAAGAGATCTTTAGAGTTACCAGTGGAAAAGATATTAGAGCAATTGGACAGAGTGACAGGTGTCACATATGGAAAGCATCCAAGAAACAAGAAAAGACTCCGTCAGGCACCAAATTGGACAAAGGTAAGCATCTTGTATGAGTTACCATACTGGAAGAAACGGAAGCTTCGACACAACATTGATGTCATGCACGTCGAGAAGAATTTTAGTGAAAATACCTTTGGAGCTATGTTAGGCATTGATAGAAAGAACAAAGACACCGACAAAGCATGGATGGACTTGGAAGATATGGGTATAAGGAAAGAGTTATGGTTAACACGTTGTCCTGATGGAACTTATGTCAAACCTAGGGCAATCTTTTCATTGACCCCTGAAGAGAGTGAGGGTTTCTTTGAATTCTTGAAATCAGTGAAGTATCCGGATGGCTATGCTGCAAACATATTAAGATCAGTGAATGCGAGAAATGGTAAATTAACAGGCTTGAAAAGTCATCACTGCCATGTACTCATACAACGGATTCTTCCAATTGGGATGCGTGGTTACGTAGACAAAGAGATTAGTAAAACACTATTTGAGTTAGGTAGCTTTTTCCAGGATTTGTGCTCAAGGACACTGCGCCGTAATGAACTTGAGAAATTAGAGGAACGCATAGTACACATATTATGCAAGCTTGAAAAGATCTTTCCTCCAGCCTTCTTTGATGTGATGGTTCACTTGGCTGTTCACTTGCCGCGTGAGGCTATTCTTGGAGGACCGGTGCAATATCAATGGATGTACCGGATTGAAAGGTAATTGTTAAATTGAAAGGTTCGTAATTATATGTTGCATGTGTAACCTTGCTCTTAACTAATTCTCTTTTCAAGGTTTCTCGGAGCTTTAAAAAAGTTTGTTACAAACCGAGCTCGACCAGAAGGTTCAATCACAGAGGCTTACATTGTCAAAGAGTGCATTACTTTTTGTTCAATGTATGTTGATGGGATCGAAACAATGCATAATCGACCCGAACGAAATCAAGATCATAGCGAACGTCGCAAAGGGTTGACTGTATTCACAGAAACTGCCCGTCCTATTGGCCTAATCACAAGGGATGCTGATATGTCACAAGAATGTCGTGATATGGCTCATTGGTTCTTGTTGAACAATAGCCCCAAGATAGAGAAGTATCTAGAGTATGTTTTTCATTTAAATATGTGTATTCTTAGCTTTGTTAATGTAGTTAGCAGTGCATAATAATCACATTCTTTTGAGTAGGATACACAAAAATCTATTACAGACTCCATCTGACCAAGGCATAACTCGTATACAACAACAAGAGTTTCCCAAGTGGTTCAAAGAGCGGGTAAGGCATTTTCAATTTTAAGACATGATTAAAAATTTGTATAAGATTTGATCATTTATTAATTTATTTTTACTATCTTGATGTACGTTATATGTGATTGTAGATAAATATATTGAGAGAAGAAAAGTCACCAGAGGCAACCAATGATTTATGGTCGTTAGCAAATGGCCTGAATTTGCTAGTAAAAGAGTACTCAGGTTGCATAATCAATGGCGTACGGTTTCGTACAAGAGAAGTAGACAATCGCCGTAAGAGTCAGAATAGTGGTGTGCTTACGGAAGGGGATCATGAGGGAGTGACGCATGAATTTTATGGTCACTTGTGCAATGTTTGGGAATTAGAGTACATATGTCATAACAAAGTTGTATTGTTCCAGTGTGAATGGTACAACACAGGAAACACAGGTCGAAGTAGAACATTGCGAACCAATGATTATTGCATAAGTATTGGTGTCACAAGTTGGTGGTATCAACACGACCCTTTCATCTTGCCTAGCCAGGCTAAGCAAGTCTTTTACCTAAATGATACCAAATGGGGACAACCTTGGCAAGTCGTTCAACGAGTGCAACATAGGGGTGTCTTTGATGTACCAGAGGTAGGTGATGGAGAATCATTAGATGAACCAGAAGAAAACGATGTGTTCCAACAAGAAAATATTACCGATGTTGTTCCAATTGACATCGGCCCTAATGTTCAATGTTATAGAGATGGTGTTGAAGCAGAAGTTGTTACAAGGCTTAGGTCATCTGATGAAACAATGATAGAGAATAGAGCTGACAAACAAAATGAAGAGTGTGACAAACCTGATGTGGATTACGATATGGATCTTGATGTAGACTAGGATTTGTAGTTATTTTGCACTTTCTATATGAACATTGTTCTTAATTAATGTAGTTGAATTTCAGTTGTGGGGTTCATCCACTGTTATGTAGGTTTATCATTGATTAGTCATATTATGTGTCTGATGGCTTTATAATTAATTTGTTCTATGATAAGTAAATGGTAAAAACAAAAATCATCCATCTCATTCTAGCCATATTTCAATGATTTAGAGCCTATATGACATATACACTTGTTGAGATTGTTGTTGCTTTATGCTTTATGTATAGAAATATATAATTATCTTTTATTTACATCTAATGTTTAATTATGCGTATCCACCAAAAAAATGTTCAATTATGCTTTATAGTTGGGCAAAATGGACGCTACAAAAAAGCAATTGCCAAACCAAGTACCGCAACTAAGAAGGTAACGAACTATGAGAAACAAAGAATGAAGAATATTAATAAAATCCGTGAGAGAATGAATGCTCTAGGAGTGAAGAATATAACAACTTGTTTGAAGGCTACGGTTCAACATAAGAAATTGAGAAAGGAAAAACAAATACCAATTGAGGAAAATGACGATGATTATCGATCGTCAAAGGCTGAAGATGGCAGTGACACTGAATCCTATGATTTGTTTGAGCATGAGGTACTATACATTTATGCATTGTGAAATATATTCTTTCTTGTTACTTTCAATTCATACACACATAGACATATATATCTTTGTACATATATTCATATTTTATTATGTTATTCAGCTGTTAGAGATACCGTCGAGAGCCCGTTCACAATCTCATCATGAGGCATTGACCCACGCATCAGAAGAGGGGGATACCTCTTCACGTCCTGAGGTGGCTAGCCATCCGCCACCACCTCTCAATGTGGAGCCTCAACTGGGGGTGACTGCTGGTAATATTATTGGTAAGACACACTCTTTATTTACATTGATTTGAGATCTTAATTAAATTTGTTCACATGCTATTTCAATATTATGGCTTCACAATATCAGCTGCTAAGCATGCTCATGGCTCGACTCGAGGCAAAGAGGTTCAAGGCCTTGTTGATAGAGATGGAAAGCTTAGCGTGCCTATCCCTCCAGAATTTCGTGCACCGATAGGGGACTATGCCTTAAAACTAGCCTCAAAGATTGACTAGAAGTGCGAACTCGTTTACCAGATCCAAGTGTTCGTAGGTGGAAGTATGTTGATGCCTCCGTTAAGGAGGCGATGTTTCAACGCTTGAATGTAAGTTCGTTGTCTACTCTATTATAGGACATTTTACTCATTTTTATAATAGGTTAGAAATCTTAATTATTTATTGTAATTATTTTATTTTTTATAAGAATTATCTATGACTTATCTATTTTTTGTAGGATCAATTTGATTTACAAGGAGACCTTGTTGATATAGAGAAGGCAATGAACACAAAATTTGGTTGGAGATTGAGTAACCATACCTATAGGGTGCACAAACAATTCATGGAGCTGAAGGAGGCTAAAGGGGAGGAGTATGCAAGAAACCACCCACCGAAGAATGTTGATGCTACCAAGTGGATAGATCTTATTGATAAAAAGTGGAACACTAAAAAATTTCTGGTAACATTTTCATCTTTTTTATTATATCAGCGAAGAAAGAATTTGATTAGACTAGGGAGAGATTCTAAAAAAACTAGAAAGAACACAATCAATTTGTTGTGAAATTCCATATGTATTCTTTTCCCTTTATCTTCTAGGCATGTAAGTGGAACATAATAAAAACCAAATAAGTGGGAAAATGAGAAAGGGAAACTATTAAACATGGATTGGAAGGCTTGCATAATAGGAGATTAATTTATGGTTCCTTAAAGTGCATCTTTCACATCATAGAATAAAGAACTAAGATTTCAGTTTCTATGATTGTATTAATTTTCTGTTTGTTCTTGGGTTTGGTCTAAAGTTTCATGATAATGGTAAGCAACTAGCTAAGTAACTAATATAGGGTATTGAGACAGAACTTTAGATTTGATAGAGTTGTGAAAGAAAGAAAGGGTTATGAGTTTGGTATCAGTAATTGTTCCATATCTTGTGAAACGTAAATGGATTTTTTCACAATCTATTTTACCCATGCTTATATGCTTCCTATTTGTGAACGGTGTAAATTACTCATTTTTCCTTTTTCACCTAGAAAAACCATCTTATGATGAAATCTCAACAAGTCCCCTAATCTATTTTTCAAAGAATTGAATGAAACTAGTGAATAATTTGAAATATCTTTTAAGTTGAAATGATATATAGGAAAATGATAGAGAGGAACAATGCAATTTCTTTATTATCAAGCATTAAATTTGTTTTACTAGTGATACATTTCATTGTTATATTGGTTCATTATTCCTTACATGAACAATCAAAAGCCAACATATTTGTCTTACTAATGATACATTTCATTGTTATATTGGTCATTCTTCCTTATAGGAACAATCAAAGGCCAACATCGCAAACAGAGAAAGGATGTATACAAAACATAGGTGTGGTTCTAGGTCAATCCCTGTTAGAGTAGAAAAACTGGTACGTTTCCTTGCACTTTTAGAATTATATTAGATTCTTAGCTTTATTTATTGAATATTTGGTCAATCAAATTAGGCACGAGAAAAGAAGATGCTACCTGATCTAGCAGAGTTGTACAAGGAAACTCACTATAATGAGAAAACACATGAGTGGATCTCATCTCAAGCTCAGTGTAATTATGTGAGTATATATTGCAATTTTTATTAACAAAATTTTAGAATACTATTTGTTATAATCTTATTTAATTTTCTAATAATTATTTAATTTTTTTATATTTGATAGGAAAATATGATACAGGCACAGGCTGATCACCTCTCACAGCCGCGATCAACCCCTTTGACTGCAGAAGAGCTATCAATCAAAGTTCTAAAGCCAAGGTCTGGCTATGTGAAGGGACTTGGCATGAGACCTTCATCCTCTATTAGGAGGACCACTACCATATATGTTGAAACAAATGATTACGTGAAGCGCCTTGAGATGCAAATAGAGACATAGAAGGAACAAATACAAATGCAGAATAATAAAATAGAAGATCTTGAAGAGAGTAAGAAGAAGCAAGGGGAGATAATGGCTGATGTTGTCAACTTTTTGAGGACCAAAGGATTCACTGGACACTTTGGAAGTGGAGGAGACTCATCCACAAGTGGACATACTTCTTGGTAAAGTATATTAACTTTAATATAACAAATTTTATAAAAGAATACATGTTTGAAGAATTAGGAAGTAATGGAAACATGCATATGACATCCAATTTGTACAGGTACACGGGATGTATAAATTGTGAATTAGTCTAAAAAATATTTTTTTTTCTCTATACTTAAAGCTTCAAAAAAGGCCGTTGAAATGCTAAATTATCACACAGATACAGATTTGTACAGGAACCAATAGAAACACCTTAGGAGGGACCAATATAAGTTGTATGAACTTACGGCACATTAATGGGTTGCACCATTTGTGAATTAGCCTTAAAATTAATTTTTTGTTCTCATAATCTCAAAAAAAGTCTGTTACAGGGATAAATTGTATAATTGATCTAATTGTAAATTGATGAGTTACTAATGTGTTTAATCTTTTGTAAAATTGATTAATTACTAAAACTTTTAATTTATTTTTTTGTAGATTGGATTGGGGTGTCATTTTTGACGTGCAACAATGATGTAATTTTCTTGAATGTTCATTTTTGTTTGATTAGGATAAACATACTTTTTGGAGTTGCACCAGTTATTGTTGGATTTTTGGTGGAATTGAACAAGTTATAACCTTTAGATTGTAACACCCTCAAAATAAACCCATAAATCATACAATCGTGACATTCATAAGCATAAGAGAAATAAACATATTTCTATTCATCATAGTATTTAATCCAAAAGTATTACATGTTGACAACAAAAGTAAATGCCCTACGGGCTTACAACTTTCCAAGCCAACACTTGGTTACAAAAAGGAGAGTACTAATTCAAAACACAAAATAAGCCCTTGGCTTGAATTACATGTAATACACAAAATAATTACAAAAGTAAGCCTTCAGCTTCTAAAACCTCCCAAGCTAAGTCCTTGGAGGCGGCATATCACCTGCACCTGAAAATGATATCCCATATAGGATGAACCAACACCCAGTAGAGATATGTTAAACATAATATGAGCAATGACTAAAACATGAGTATTTGATAAATGTTTAACTCATATAAATCAACTCATAACACACTTCAGTTCCATGACACATATGCCCATGTTCATTTTACTTTCCTTTACTTAACAAGTTTTCAATTCATAAACATGGCTCAGAACTTGGCCAACAATTTAAATGAGATCACAACTCATATCAACGATACTGCCATTTCAAATGAGATCACAACTCATATCAAAATACTTCCATACTTCATAATAGATACACATATTTGCTGTATCAATATCATATTGAAACACTTCCATACTTCATAAATGATACACAGATTTGCTGTATCAATGGAGTCCATCCCCTATCTCCTCCCAAATAATATCCGGTTTAGGAGTCCATCCCCTATCTTCCCCTAAACCGTGGAGTACATCCTCTATCTCCTCCCATACAAAACAATGTATATAAACAATTATCATACACATAATCAATTAATACACCGATTTGATGTATTATTCTAACCGTTATATTCAATGACACATTTAACGTGATTAGTTTCAGTTTTCCCTAATCAACATACAGTGTCTACAACAATCAAGACTATCCTCCATCGATAGCCCAAAGCAATTATTTCTAAACAGATAATAAATGTATCAACAGATAAATTATTAATATTCTCAAAAGTGAGCGATTAATCAATCCAACTCCACCATTCTTTCTCATAACTTCCCAATTTCACTATTTCACAATAAAAGTCATTAATTACACTAATGACCCAATAAAACCCAAATATGACATTTTCTCCCTTTTTTCAATATTGACCCAAAGGTCCAAATATTATCATTAAACGTCCACAATCTCATTTTGGGGCCCAAATACACATGTATTGGCCAAAAGAACCAAAACCCCTCTTTTCATGTTTGAAACCCTAATAACCACAATTACCCAACTTCAACATTACATCAAAATGACAACAAGTTTATGTCAAAAACCATAAATATGAGTAGTTATCCCTACCTCAAAAGATGAGACCAAATGTGATGATGGAGAATTTCCAAAGTGCTCCAAACTTCAAGATTTTCATATCAAAATGAAGAGCAAGCCAAACCCTACACTTTTTACAAAGGGACAAGGCTAGAAACACACTAGAACTAGATCAAACCTTAGAGAGAATGTGAAATGTAGTGAGAGGAGCTCTCAAAATAGATCTTGAAAAGTAAGAGAGAGAGTGAGAGTTGAAACAGTGATCTAAAATGACCCAGCTGCCAACTGATATACGTATGACCCGCTCGAGCAGAAAATAGGACGCTCGAGCGTCAAACACAAAAACTTAACCTGCTCGAGTGCAAAAATACCCGCTCGAGCGCCAAGGCACAAAACAAGACACCACCCGCTTGAGCGCAAAAAGGAACCCGCTCGAGCGTAGATTACACTCTTCCAGTACTTTTACAGACATCGAACACCCGCTCAAGCGCAAGGATACTCGCTCGAACGTAAGGAAATCCGCTCGAGCGTGAAAAACACATCTGCAGTATTTTTATAGATGAACATATTACTGAAGGTGTGCAAACTCTGCTCGAGCGCAAGAAGACCCGCTCGAGCGGATCACTAAAAAATCTGGGCAACAAGAGTTGGGACAAAAGCTCAACCAACTTGTTCAAAACACGCCCAAGACAATTCTAAACTCAAATACAAAGAGTTAGAGGACGGAAACGAAATACAAACAACAACCACTATCAACGGAATCGAGTCCGGAATACAGTAAACATGAGAAGGAAAACCGGGATCGCTATAACCTCCCCCTCCTTAAAGAATTTCGTCCCCGAAATTAGATACAAGTTTCAAAAACATGTTTTCTCAATTCTTAACAATATTACAACTCAATATTTCAACAACCTGACCAATTACCGGTCATCTCATCTCTTTTCAAGAGGTAAATCACAATATATTACTCAATATGCATTATCAACATGCTTTCCCTTGAAATTTACCAATTTCAACACATATTCCATCATTCAATTTCATATTCAATGCCAATCAATATATTTGCATTTCTAAAACAGAATTAACATATGCAATGTTAAAATAAACTTCCATTTCAAGGCAAGTTCCATAATACTTCCATAAACCGAAACATATACAATGTTTTATAACTTAAGACATATTCAATGCCCTTAAAGTTCATCAATACAACAAAATACACAACATATGCTCAAACATTCATAAATAGATCCGGATACTTCTCTCGGACCTCCAATTCACGTTCCCAAGCGGCTTCTTCCACTCTGTGATGTTTCCACAAAACTTTCACCAAGGGAATGGTCTTGCCTCGCAAGACTTGATCCCGCCTATCCAAGACCCGAACCGGTCTCTCCTTATACGAGGCATCCTCATCAACCTCTAAGTCGGTCCAATCCAATACATGTGATGGATCTGGCTTGTACTTCCGAAGCATACTAACATGAAACACGTCATGAACTCCGGACAATTGCGGCGGCAAAGCTAAACGGTAGGCAACCTCGCCAATCTTCTCAAGGATCTCGAAAGGGCCAATAAACCGATGGGACAACTTCCCACTCTTACCAAACCTCATCAATCCCCGCCTAGGTGATATTTTCAGAAAAACATGATCATCCACCTCAAATACCAGAGGCCTCCGCCTATGGTCGGCATAACACTTTTGGCAACTCTGGGCTGTAACAAGCCTCCTACAGATAAGCTCAACTTTCTCCGTCGTTTCCCTCACCAACTCCGGGCCCAACAAAGGTGCATCACTCACCTCGGCCCAACAAACTGGAGACCTACAAGGTCGGCCATACAGGGCCTCAAACGGTGCCATACCAATACTCGACTGGAAACTGCTGTTGTAGGCAAACTCCACCAAGGGCAAGTGCCTCTCCCACGTCCCACTAGAGTCAAGGACACAATCTCGAAGCATATCCTCAAGGATCTGAATAGTACGCTTAGACTGCCCGTCAGTCTGAGGATGATAAGCCGTGCTAAAAGTCAGTCTAGTACCCAAGGCACTCTGTAAACTCTGCCACAACCTAGCAGTAAAACGTGGATCTCTATCAAAGACGATCGACACTGGGACCCCGTGCAACCTCATTATGTCCCGAATATACAAGTCGGCAAACTGATCTACCAAATCTCTCACGCGTATAGGGATAAAGTGCGCTGACTTAGTCAACCGGTCTACAACCACCCAAATAGCATCACTACCCCGCTGAGTCCTCAGAAGACCTACAACGAAGTCCATAGTTATGTGCTCCTACTTCCACTCGGCAATAGGCAAGGGTTGTATCAAACTCGTTGGCCTCTGATGTTCGGCCTTCACTTGCTGACAAGTAAGGCATTTAGACACAAAAACTGCCACATCTTTCTTCATTCCCCGCCACCAAAACTGGCGACCCAAATCACGATACATCTTAGTACCTCCCAAATGCACCGCAAGGCGTGAAAGGTGAAACTCTCGGAGTACTTCCTCTCGGCAAGACTCCGGCACAAACAGACGGTCTCGATATCTCACACTCTGGTCGGGATACACAATCAAACCCTTCTCAACTTTCCCACTGGAGATCTTCTCTCGGAGGGATTCTACCTCAAGGCCACCTCTCTGTGCCTCTAACACTCGAGTCACAAATGTAGGCTGCACAATAACAGAAAACAAGGTCGCAGCCTCCACGGATTCACCCAAAAGCAAATCAAACTCGCCAAGTGCACCCAACATCTCCCACTCCGGGATGGCTATACAAGCTACATCACTAATCAATTTCCTGCTAAGGGCATCGGCCACAACATTGGCCTTCCCCAGATGATAGTGCAACTCAAAGTCGTAATCCTCAATAAACTCCATCCCCCTCGTCTGCCTCAAGTTCAAGTCTTTCTGTGCAAACAGATACTTCAGACTCTTATGATCCGAGAATACCTCGAATCTCTCACCATAAAGGTAGTGCCTCCAAATCTTCAAGGCAAAAATCACAGCTGCTAACTCTAGGTCATGTGTAGGGTAATTCCTCTCGTGTATTTTCAACTGCCGCGAGCCATAAGCTACCACTTTCCCCTCTTGCAATAACACACAACCCAAACCCTCTCATGAGGCATCACAATAAACCGCATAACCCAAACCTCTCTCCGAAATAATCAAAATTGGAGCGGTGGTAAGTCTAACTTTCAACTCTTGGAACGACTTTTCACAAGTCTCACTCCATACAAATTTGATCCCTTTCCGCGTCAATCTAGTCAACGGCGAAGCTAGCTTGGAGAAATCTTTCACAAACCTGCGGTAGTACCCCGATAATCCCAGAAAACTGCGGATCTCAAAAACACTCTTAGGCAGTGCCCAATCCTGCACTGCCTCTATCTTGGATGTATCAACAGACACCCCATCTCCTGAGACCACATGGTCTAAGAGTTTAACCTCTCTTAGCCAGAACTCACAATTCCCAAACTTGGCATACAGCTTATGGGCCCTAAGTAACTCAAGCACCACTCTCAAGTGTTCCTCGTGCTCCTCCTCAAACGGTGAATAAACCAAAATGTCGTCCATGAAAACGACCACAAAACGATCTAAGAATTCCCAGAAGATCCGGTTCATCAAGTCCATAAACACTGTCGGTGCATTGGTGAGCCCAAAAGGCATCACCAGAAACTCATAGTGGCCATACCGCGTACGGAATGCCGTCTTCGGAATATCCTCCTCCCTGACCCTCAACTGGTGGTAACCCGATCTCAAATCTATCTTAGAGAAACAACGGGACCCCTTCAATTGGTCAAATAGATCATCTATACGGGGCATAGGGTACATATTCTTAACTGTAGCCCGATTCAATTTCCGATAATCGATACAAAGTCTCAAGGCACCATCTTTCTTTTTAGCAAAGAGGGCCGGTGCTCCCCACGGCGAAGTACTAGGGCGAATAAAGCCCTTATCTAGCAATTCCTGGAGCTGAATCTTCAACTCACTCAACTCGGCTGGGGCAAAACGATAAGGTGTCATGGAAATCGGCGCCGTGCTGGGCACTAAATCAATGGAAAACTCCACCTCTCGGTGTGGTGGCAAACTAACAAGATCCTCGGGAAAGACGTCCGAGTACTCACAAACCACTCTCGGCAATACAATCTGGGTCTCATCACCCTCATTACTCATACACCTAGCGAGAAGACAACTAAGCTCACTCCGCCCTCGCGGATCGTACACCGGTGGCAACACACTACCAACCCGATCCCCTAAGAAATGGAAACAATCCCTGCTCAAGGTACATACTGTGACCCTCTGGCGGTAACAATCAATAACAGCCCGGTATGACGATAGCCAGTCCATATCCAAAATCACATCAAAACCCGACATAGCCATAACTACAAAAGAAAATGGAAGCCGGCGGTCAGTGACCTCTATATCATAGTCCCGACACCCTTGTTTCAAAATCAACTCACTCCCAACAGGTGATACAACACAAATAGGAGATGCTAACCGTGCCAACTCCAACCCCAAAACAGATGCAAATGCAGCAGATATAAAGGAATGGGATGCACCCGTATCAATCAACACATTGGCAACCGAGTTGCAAAACAAAAAGGTACCTCTCACCACAAATGGAGCCGGTACAAGATCCTGCGTGATAACAGTATACACACGCCCTAAAGGTCTCTGGTCTACCTGCTCACCTCTCGGAGCAAAAGACTGCTGCACAGACTGAGACGATGAAGCCCCCTGATTGGCCCTCGAGGCCTAAACTGACTGTGCTGGCTGAAAACTCTGCGTCTGCCTCGAACCAGACGCACCAGATATGCCACTCAACTGCGGGCAATACCTCTTCAGGTGCCCCACCTGACCACACTGGTAACAAGAGAGTGGCTAGCCTTTGCCCTGACTCTGGCTCTGAGGTCGAGCTGAAGATGAAGCAGCTCTCTGCCTTCCTCCCCTCTGCGGGCAAGCTGGAGACTTGCGGCTCGGCTGACCACATTTGTAACAAGTAACGTCTCCCTGACTGCCTCTCCCAGAGCCTGCACTCGGCACTTGAAAGGTCGATCTAGCAAAAGCTCCCTGGAACTGCTGAGGGTTAGAACCCCTCTGCCTCCTACCATCCCTCTGGCCATCCTGACTCCTCTTGGAGCCCCTCATCCTCTCCTCCTCCTCCTACATCATAATCTCCATATGGGCCGCGGCATCCATAAGGCGCCCATACTTCTGGGTCATGGATCCCCCAACTCTGGTCTTGAGTCCATGCCTCAACTTCCTCTCAAACTCAATGGAACGACATCCCTCAGACACCACAAGCTCAGGTGCAAACCTGGATAAACTGGTAAATGCGGCCTCAAACTCGGCCACTGGCATACTCAGCTGCTTAAGCTGACAGAACTGGTCCCTCAACCTCCCCTAAGAGCTGGAGACAAAAACTTCTCCTGGAAAGCATCCACAAAGGCCTCCCATGTATCACCAACACGACCCCTCATGAACTTCCACCACTGACCCGCATCTCCCTTCAATTGGAAAGACGCTAAGGTCACCTTCAAAGCCCCGTCTTCGATGCCAAGCATCTCAAACGTCTTCGTCATTTGCTTAAGTCACTCATCAGCCTTAAGTGGCTCTTTCGGATCGCCAACAAACTCGTCCGGATTAGACCGGAAGAACTCCCTTTTCAGAAATGAAGGCCCTGCCTCAACTACATGGGCCTGGGCTTGATTCTTCCCTCAAAGCTCCTGCCATCTCGCGGGCTAAGGCGCCCATGGCCTGCTGTCCTACTGGCTCGGCCACATTGGCCTGGCCAACAACCTCCTGCTGCGTCGGAATGTCATCCGGTATGGGCATCTCCTACCTCTTAGGCCTACCTCGCCTACCACCACGTTCTCGTCCTGACATCCTAATAAAGGTAACGAAGAACATTAGCACATTCACAAATGTGCCGAAGTTATGACACTCACGTCCTAATGCATTGGACAACAATAATTCATTCCACGTAAGCACATAATCACATAAGCACTTACGAATTTCATTTCCAGATAATGATAGTCCCGAGGCGTTACTAGAGTTCCGGTTAGAAACAGCATTGATCAAGTGCTTTTCCAACAAGACTCACAGAAACCCAAGGATCCAATCAACATCCTAGAAACTAAATCCCATACCCATATAGTCACATAAAACATGTTGTCACATAAGTATATAACATTACACTTAAGTCTCAAACAAGCGAGACAAACCCATTGTGGTACTAACCACTTCCCGCGTACCCAAAGTATTCGAACTCGGTACGCTCTGATACCAAGTTGTAACGCCCTCAAAATAAACCCATAAATCATACAATCGTGACATCCATAAACATAAGAGAAATAAACATATTTCCATTCATCAGGGTATTTAATCCAAAAGTATTACATGTTGACAACAAAAGTAAATGTCCTACGGGCTTACAACTTTCCAAGCCAACACTTGGTTACAAAAAAGAGAGTACTAACTCAAAACACAAAATAAGCCCTTGGCTTGAATTACATGTAATACACAAAATAATTACAAAAGTAAGCCTTCAGCTTCTAAAACCTCCCAAGCTAAGTCCTTGGAGGCGGCATATCACCTGCACCTGAAAATGATGTCCCATATAGGGTGAGCCAACGCCCAGTGGAGATATGCTAAACATAATATGAGCAATGACTAAAACACGAGCATTTGATAAATGTTTAACTCATATAAATCAACTCATAACACACTTCAGTTCCATGACACATATGTCCATGTTCATTTTACTTTCCTTTACTTAACAAGTTTTCAGTTCATAAATATGGCTCAGAACCTGGCCAACAATTTAAATGAGATCATAACTCATATCAACGATACTTCCATTTTAAATGAGATAACAACTCATATCAAAACACTTCCATACTTCATAATAGATACACATATTTGTTGTATCAATATCATATTAAAACACTTCCATACTTCATAAATGATACACAGATTTGCTGTATCAATGGAGTCCATCCCCTATCTCCTCCCAAATAACATCCGGTTTAGGAGTCCATCCTCTATCTTCCCCTAAACTGTGGAGTACATCCCCTATCTCCTTCCACACAATACAATATATATAAACAATTATCATATACACAATCAATCAATACATAGATCCGATGTATTATTCCAACCGTCATATTCAATGACACATTCAACGTGATTAGTTTCAGTTTTCCCTAATCAACATACGGTGTCTACAACAATCAAGACTATCCTTCACTGATAGCCCAAAGCAATTATTTCTAAACAGATAATAAATGTATCAACAGATAAATTATCAATATTCTCAAAAGTGAGCGATTAATCAATCCAACTCCACCATTCTTTCTCATAACTTCCCAATTTCACTATTTACAATAAAAGTCATTAATTACACTAATGATCCAATAAAACCCAAATATGGCATTTTTCTCCCTTTTTCCAATATTGATCCAAAGGTCCAAATATTATCATTAAACATCCACAATCTCATTTTGGGGCCCAAATACACATGTATTGGCCAAAAGAACCAAAACCCCTCTTTTCATGTTTGAAACCCCAATGCCCACAATTACCCAACTTCAACATTACATCAAAATAACAACAAGTTTATGTTAAAAACCATAAATATGAGTAGTTATCCCTACCTCAAAAGATGAGACCAAATGTGATGATGGAGAATTTCCAAAGTGCTCCAAACTTCAAGATTTTCGGATCAAAATGAAGAGCGAGCCAAACCCCACACTTTTACAAAGAGACAAGGCTAGAAACACACTAGAACTAGATCAAAAAATAACTAAAAAAATAATATAATTAAGTATATATGGTACATCTTTTCAAACATGTGTGTATTTCAAACAATCAACGTCATCCATCTTTCTCAGTTTTTAGGTGAGATATATAAATCATTTTTTCTTCCCCGGGGACACACCAAAAAATTAAAAGGAGACTTCTTTCTCAGTTTGAAAGAGGTTATTTTAGTAATTTTTTTACTTTTTAGCTAAAATATGAGATAAAAAAAACTAGTATGTTTGGAGTGACTTTTTGGATTTTTATGAAAAGATGTGTAAAAAGTAGAGAGAAAATGAAATTTTTGAGTTTTTGGTATAGGTAATAAGCTTTTTGATTTTTTAGTAACTTTTTGGCTTTTAGGCTAAAATAACTATTTGCCAAACGAGGCCTCAGAGGAAAAATTATTAGTTGATTCTGGAGTATTACATGGTCATATTTTAGGTTAATCATAAATTTTTATATTTTTTCATATTTTTTAATCATTTAACATAAAATTATGAACTATACTCTATTCATTAATCATAATGCATATGAAGTATCATGTGATATTGTTTTTGACCAACCAATAACTTCTCCAATCGGAGAGATAGAATCATTTTGGTAGCGTTTGGTTTGATTTTAGAATTATGATTTGAGTGTGGAGTTGTATTTTGAGTTTACGAGTTTTGGAATTATGATTTGAAAAGAGAAAATTTATTTGTTTATGAGTTTTGAAAAAAGTTTTAAATTGAATTTTGAATAAAAAATGCTAGAGACCCCAAAAATTCTACCAAATGTCTCACATGGGCGTTGAACCCACATGAGACTCACATTGTGTGGGTCTCACACCCATGTAAGATATTTGGTAAAAACTTTGGTAGAATTTATGGAATCTCTAGCATTACTCATTTTGAATTGAGTGTTGAATTTTTGAAATGAGTGTTGAGTTTGTGAAAAGTTGTTTGGTTATGAGTTTTGATTCAAAAACTTATAACTCATAACCAAACGCACAACTCAAAATTTTATTAAAAGTTCTATTCAAATCTCAAAACCAAACTCTTTTCAAAATTTAATTCAAAAAAAAATTATTGAAAAAAAAAATTTATTTCAAAAATTAAAAAAATTCCGAAAAATAATTTTTTAATTAAAAATATTAAAAAAATATATTATTCTTTGTTAAAAAAAATATTCAACTAGTGCTTTCAAATTACTTTTGATTGTATATTTGGTTGTAAATTTTTTTTTTAAAGTGTTTTGTTTAAATTTTTTTTTTAATTTTTTAAAAGTTAATGTGACAAATTAATTTTTATTTACTTTTTTTTGTTAATTTTAAATAAATGTCCAAATAATTTGTCATATTAGTCTAAAAAAATAATTTATATATTTAAAAAATATCATAAAAAAAAGTACTGTTTCGGTTAAGCGGCCGAACATTCGCGAGGACGATCGAATAAACCCAAAAATTCAAAAACTAATTGAGAGGAGCTCTGCCAAACATGTTGTGAAAAGTGTTTTGAAATAAGAGATTGGAATTAGTTTTTGAATACTCCGTCCGAACAGGGACTTCGCGTAAGAGGGTGAAAACTTCCTTTTGACTAGCCTGAATAATTATAGGAGCTCCGCGAGGTTTTCCAAGTCCAAATTATATTATTATGTATGAAATTTCTTTTTGCTATTCAAATTATTATTCAAAAAATAATTTAACTTATTTTTTTAATTATATTAATTTTATACTTAAATTATTTAATTTTTGATCAATTTTTCCCCACCCTCAGCTGTTGTTTAAAATCAGACAGAATTTGCTGATGTGATACCAAATTTCATTTAAAATTTCATTTTTCCTCCTAAAGTATCCCTAAAAAATCAATTTGACCCCAAATATAAAAAAATTAAATTGAAATATTTAAAAACTTTATCTCAAAAATAAGGAAAGTAAATTTTAAATAGGGTTAAATTCATTTTACCACCTTGTAGTTTGGGGTTGGAGCGCTCTTTACCTCCCTATCGTTCAAATATAATCAGAAATTCCCCTTGTGATTTTGGACTAAAGTGCTACCGTTAGTTTTTCCACCTAAACTAACAGAAGGTGTATTATACACCATTTTTTAGAGTGGGTTTTATAGCGATTCCGGTATTCCCTTGTTGTATTTGCCGCATTCCGGACCTTGGTTCCGTGGAGTTGGTAGTTGTATCCATCTTATTGTCATCCTTTGATTCCATTTGTTGAGTTTTAGGGTGTGTTGGGCTTGTTTCGAGCAGGTGGGTTGAGCCTTGGTCTAAAATCTTGTTGCCGGGTTTTTGGTCGTTCCTCTCGAGCGGGTCTTAGGGCGCTCAAGCGGAGATTGTACACTCCTAGTATTTTGTGCCCTGCAAAACTTCTGCAGGTGTAATTTCTATGCTTGAGCGGGTTTCTTGCGCTCGAGCAGGTCGCGCTCGAGCGGGCTTGTTGGCGCTTGAGCGGACAGTGCTTTTTTGGTGTAAGTTCTGGAAGGGGGAAAATTGCGCTCGAGCGGACTGGTTTTTCACGCTCGAGCGGATGTGCTTACTTTTGTGTCTTGGCGCTCGAGCGGGCCTTATTGCGCTCGAGCGGACTCAGATTTTTGTTCTTGACGCTCGAGCGTTGTGTTTTCCGCTCGAGCGGACCTGTCGTATATCAGTTGGCTGTAAGGCATTTTTGAATCACTTCTTTACAATCTCTCTCTCTCTTACTTTCTAAAAAGATATTTTGAGAGCCTCTCTCTCTAGAAACTCCCTTCTTTCTAGGGTTTGATCTAGTTAGAGTGCTTCCCTTTCCTTCGGCCTTTGTGAAAGTTGTGTTGATCGTCGAGGGTTTCGTTTTAATCTGAAAAAGTTGGGATTTGGAGCACGTTGGATTTTGGTCTTCATCTCCGTTTGAGCTCAAACTTCGAGGTAGGGATAACCTACTCCATCTTATGAGCTTTGTCTTTAAATTTTAGCATTTTGATATGTTGGAGGTTGTTGTGTAATTTTGAGAAAATTTGGGACTTTGTGTAATTTTACAAAAGTTGGGGTTTTATTTATTATTACCTATATGCATGTTTGGCATAGAGAAATGAGATGAAAGTTGGATTGTTGATAGAAATGAAATCTTAGGGTTGTTTTGTTAATTATGGGAAATGCCCTAATTGTATTGTTAAATTAATTTGTGAAATTAATCTGAGAAATGAGAAATGGAATTGAAAATGTTGGAATTGGGACTATATGGGGTTAAAGGGTGTGGTTGGATTATTTATCACTCACCAAATTGAAATGTCGATATTTTATCCATTTGGCGCATTTATTTTCTGTTTAGAAATAACTGCTTTGGGCTATCGGTGGAGGATAGTCTTGATTGTTGTAGACAATGCATGATGATTAGGCAAACTAAAACTAATCGATTAACTGTACTATTGAATATAGCGATTGGAATAATACATTAACTTTATGTATTGATTGATTGTATATGATAACTGTTTATATATACATTGTTTGTGTGGAATGAGAAATGGGCTGTACTCCACGGTTTATTGGAAGAAAGGGGTTGGACCTCTAAACCGGAAGGTTTATTGGAAGAAAGGGGCTGGACCTCTAAACCGGAAATTGTGTTACGTAGATACAGCTCATATGCTTATCTATTGAAATGCAGATACAGCTCATATGCTTATCTATTGAAGTGCAGATACAGCTAATATGCTTATTTGTTGAAGTATTGATACAGCTTATATGGTTATCTGTTGATGTATTGATATAGCTAGTATGCTTATCTATTGCGAAATGTAAATGTTTAATATGAGTGTCTGTCTCATATAGGTTGTTTGACCAGGTTCTGAGTCATAGTTATGAATTGAGAATTGGATAAGAAACGGAAAGTGAAATGTAACATGGACATGATTGTCGTGAAACTGTAACACGGTATAAATTGGAATATAAGTGTGGACCACCTATTGAATGCTATTATCTTAGTCATTGTTTATAGTTGGTTTAGTATATTTCTACTGGGCTGTGGCTCACCCTATATGGGACACCATTTTCAGGTACATGAAGCATGTCACTTCCAAGGGCGTAGTTTGGGAGGTTAGGGTAGACAGACTGCTTTTGTTATTTTGCTTTCTTTGATGTATTATATGTAAATTCAAGCCAAGGGCTTAAGATGTATTGAGTTAGTACTCTTCTCTTTTTGTAACCAAGTGTTAACTTGGAAAGTTGTAAGCCCGTAGGGCATTTGTTTTGTTATTAGCATGTAATATTTCTGTAAGAACTACTCTGATTAATAGAAAGATGTTTATTTCTCGTACATCATTGCATGTCTAAAATGATGGGTTTTATGTATTATTTTGAGGGCGTGACAGGTTTCATTTTTTGAAAAAAATATAATGAAATTAATAAATAAAAAGGACAATTTTATCCCCATTTTCTTCAAATCTAAAATTAGATTAATATATTAAATTAAAATAAAATAAAATGTAATATAATTAAGAATTTAATTAAATAAAACATAAAATAGATAATAATTAAGAATTGATCTAAAATTTAATTAAATTAACACGTTGGAGATTATAATAAATAATTAAGAATCTATAATTAATTGTGATCTAAAATATAATTAAATTAAAATTAGTATAAAAAGTTTGTAATTACAATAAATAGTTAAATATTTAGGATTAATTGTGATATAAAATATAATTAAATTAAAACTACAATAAAAATTAAAAAATTAGAATTACTAATTAAGAATTTATAATTAATTATGATTTAATTAAATCAATGACTAGGTATTATAAATTATATGAATGAGAGATGAGAGAGAAATAAAATAACAAAAAAATATAAAATTTAAGGGTATTGTAGTCATTTTACATCTATAGTTAATGGTATTAACGATTACATTTTAGTCTAAAACTACATGAGAGACATATGACTATTTTTAAAAGACAGGGGGTAAAGTGCTATCGAGCGATACCAGAGGAAGGTAAATTGGATTTTACCCTTTTAAATAATATACTTTACAAAATAATAATTGAAAAGATATAAAAATAAATAAATAAAAAAATCTCATTACGCCTCAAATTACCTCGAGTCAATACTAGAGAAACTAATTGAGCCCAAAATTCGTTGGCTATTGTGTGTGTGCAAATTTGTAATTGTAGCTAGCTTATTCGCCAGATTAATTTCTATAGGATTGATCGACTAGTAGTATTTTCAAAATTGGGTGGATAAAAATTTAGACCACACAAGAAACATCTTTTGGCATTTGGGAAACTATATTGAACGATGAAAATGAATATGTCGAGATATTTGCTCATAAAATCGAGATTAGTATCTACTCAGCCATATCATCGTTTGAATGACTCTTTAAAGAAAAAGTTAGCAACTACTCTCTAGAGAATATTCAACATCACCAACACCCAAATATTTTTTATTTAGAATTTATTTTTCTCACTTTTTTAGATGAAAAATTATTATTAATATTTCAATTTTATAGCGATTCCGGTTTTCCCTTCCTTATTTACTGTATTCCGGACTCGGTTCCGTTGATATTTGTTGTCGTCTGTATTTCATTTCCATCCTTTAATGCTTTGGATTGGAGTTTAGAAATGTCTTGGGCGTGTTTCGAACAGGTTGGTTGAACTTTAGTCCCATTTTTTGTTGCCCAGATTTTTGGTGGTCCGCTCGAGCGGATCCGTTTGCGCTCGAGCGGAGTTTGCACACTTTCAGCATCTTGTACGTCTGCAAAAGTACTACAGAAGTGTTTTTCACGTTCGAGCGAGTCGCGCTCGAACGGGTATCCTTGCGCTCGAGCGGGTGTTCGATGTCTGTAAAAGTACTGGAAGAGTGTAATCTATGCTCGAGCGGGTTCCTTTTTGCGCTCGAGCGGGTGGTGTCTTGTTTTGTGCCAAGGCGCTTGAGCGGGTATTTTTGCGCTCGAGCGGGTTAAGTTTGTGTGTTTGACGCTCGAGCGTCCTATTCTCCGCTCGAGCGGGTCATACATATATCAGTTGGCAGCTGGGTCATTTTAGATCACTTTTTCAACTCTCACTCTCTCTCTTACTTTTCAAAAACCTATTTTGAGAGCTTCTCTCACGACACTTCACCTTCTCTCTAAGGTTTGATCTAGTGTGAGTGATCTTCTACCTTAGTCCCTTTGTAAAAAGTGTAGAGCTTGGCTTGCGCTACCTATCAATCCGAAAATCTTGGGATTTGGAGCACTTTCGATTTTCTTCACCTTCTCTTTTGGGCTCCGAATTTGAGGTAGGGATAACTACTCATATTTATGGTCTTTGACATAAACTTGTAGTCATTTTGATGTAATGTTGTAGTTGGGAAAGTTTGGGAGTTAGGGTTTCGAACCTTAAAATGTAAAAAAAGGGATTTTCGTTTCATTGAACTATATATGTGTATGTGAGCCTTAAAATAAAGTTATTGAGGTCTATTGATGATATTGGGACCTTTGGGTCAATATTGGGAGAAATGAGAAAAATGCCATATTTGGGTTTTATTGGGTCATTAGTGTAATTAATGACTTTCATTGTGAAATACTGAAATTGGGAAGTTATGAGAAAGAATGGTGGAGTTGGATTGATTAATTGCTCACTGTTGAAAATATTGATAATTTATCTGTTAATGCATTTATTATCTGTTTAGAAATAATTGATTTGGGCTATCGGTGGAGGATAGTTTTGATTGTTGTAGACACTGTATGTTGATTAGGGAAAACTGAAACTAATCACGTTGAGTATGTCATTGGATGTGACGGTTGGAATAATACATCGAATCTGTATATTGATTGATCGTGTATATGATAATTGTTTATATACATTGTTTTGTGTGGGAGGAGATAGGGGATGTACTTCACGGTTTAGGGGAAGATAGGGGATGGACTCCTAAACTAGATGTTATTTGGGAGGAGATAGGGGATGGACTCCGTTGAAATAGCAAATCTGTGTATCATTTATGAAGTATGGAAGTGTTTTAATATGATATTGATACAGCAAATATGTGTATCTATTATGAAGTATGGAAGTGTTTTGATATGAGTTGTTATCTCATTTGAAATGGAAGTATCGTTGATATGAGTTGTAATCTCATTTAAATTGTTGGTCAGGTTCTGAGCCATGTTTATGAATTGAAAACTTGTTAAGTAAAGGAAAGTAAAATGAACATGGACATATTTGTCATGGGATTGGATGGTGTTGTAAGTTTGTTGACCAGTGTTAACATTTATCGAATGCTCATATTTTAGTCATTGTTCATATTATGTTTAGCATATCTCTACTGGGCGTTGGCTCACCCTATATGGGACATCATTTTCAGGTGCAGGTGATATGCCGCCTCCAAGGACTTAGCTTGGGAGGTTTTAGAAGCTGAAGGCTTACTTTTGTAATTATTTTGTGTATTACATGTTATTCAAGCCAAGGGCTTATTTTATGTTTTGAGTTAGTACTCTTTTTTTTGTAACCAAGTGTTGGCTTGGAAAGTTATAAGCCCGTAGGACTTTTACTTTTGTTGTCAACATGTAATACCTTTGGATTAAATACTCTGGTGAATGGAAATATGTTTATTTCTCTTATGTTTATGGATGTCACGAATGTATGATTTATGGGTTTATTTTGAGGGCGTAACAAATTTAATTTTTGCTATATTTAGGGATGTAGTTCATTTTTGAAGGATAGTTTGGAGGGTAAAATGATATTTGGTGTCACATCAGCAAGTTCCATTTGATTATAGACGACAACTGATGGTAGGGTCAAATTGATTTAAAATCGAATAGTTTAGGTATAAAATTAATATAATTGAAAGGATATGATTGAATTGAGTTTTGCGTGATAGTTTAAGAGGTAAAATGAAATTCTCTCAAAACAATATGATGAAGTACTTAAAGCGCCGAGAATTTGTTTCTTTATTTTTTATTTTTCATTTTTTATTTTTTTAACATTGATACTAGAAAAAATCAATATGTTTGTCAATAATCTTGTAATGGCAATAGCTAGTGTTCAAATGACATCATGACACAGAAGAGTGCTGAATTAGGAATGGATACAAGTAGGGGTGGGCGCGGGTCGGTTGCGGCCACGGAACTTTCAATCTGTCATCCATCCGCCAGATTGGCGGATTGGAGAAAATCAATCCGTATCTGTCTGCCAATCCGGTGGATGTGGATTAAACGGATTGGCAGATTAGCGGATGGATGCGAATCGGTTTGGCGGTTTAAAATTTTATAAATTTTCAATATAATTCAACTTGTGCACTTTCTAAAAAAAAACAAAAAAAAAAAATTACAGTCAATGACTTAAAAAGTATTACAATCATTGCATGTCTCATCTAAATAAAGAAAGTTTGAAACTTTAGAATATTACTATCATTGCATGCCTCATCTACATATTACAATCACAGCATATCTCATCTACATATTACAATCACAGCATATCTCATCCACATAAAGTATTATAATCTATGGTTCTAAAAATATAAAAAACAATTCAAACCACCAAAACCATGAACAGAACAGTAGTACAGATTGTATGTCTCTGTATTGTTACATTTATATATGTTTTTAAAAACAAAAACTAGCCAGCATATATCATCTTTTTTATTTATTATTTTTAGAGTTAGATTTAAAAATCAAAAAATATAGATAAATAATACATTTATTTTTTTTCAATTCAAAAAATATATTCAAGTTGAAAACTCTTTTTCATCCAAAACTCTTTTTTAATTGAAAATACAAATAGAATATCTAAACAAATTAAAAATATAATGTTTTACAAATAACTAGGAGTGCTCGCGGTTTGGCAGTTCGGTTGTGGACAAAAAAATCTCAAATTCACCATTCGTACAAAATTAGGCGGATTGGAAAAAATCATACAAGAGTTTACATGACAGAGAAGATAGGAAGTGGAAAGATAAAAATGAAAATGTCACGACCCCAACCCGCCCCTAGTAGGATGGTGCCGTGATGGCCAGTAATCCGAGATCACCGAACGCCATATTACAAAATCCACACACAAACAGAGTACTCATAGGGGGCTTACGAATGCGGAAGCAATAAATCAAATGCGAGTTGTCCATAAGAGCTGTGCGTAAATCAAATGAAATAACATGTACAATATGGCTTACAATTCATCTTCAAATAACAAAATACTAATTACATCTTGACCAAAAGGCTTCTAAAGCCGACATATGCAATTACATTGATTACAGCCAAAGAAGCATAATCTTCAAGATTTGCCGACGAGAATACAAAAATGCCGACATGAATACAAAACATCCGACGTAAATACAAGTCAGGCCGACATGTCAAGAATCCAAAACAAGCTTGCAAAATGCATCTAGGCGTCGCCGCCGTCCTGCTCATCACCTACATATATATAGAGAGGGTGAGTTTGCAACTCAGTGAATGGCACTAGAAATAAAGGTTTTGCATGAATATAGCCGAAATCCTTCAAAGAAAAACAAACATTCCAAACCATACGAATATTAGCCGAGGTCCTTCCAAACCAGACACATCAAGACTTTACCGAAACAAGGGATGAACCGTATTCATCTAACAGGTCTTACAAAACTCAAGGGATGCTTACCAACATCGGCGAAACACACATCAAGATTTACCAAGTCAAGGGATGAACCGTATTCATCAATCAAGTCTTACAATATCAAGGGATGCTTATTAACATCGGCAAACAAGGGATTGTACGATCCGTAATCGATTTGTCAAGGGTACTGCGAAAGTTTAAAGTCCTCCAGCACAAGGGACTTGTGTTACTTAGGCCCGTAGCCCTTTTTAACACGATAGCTTTTCAAGAAAGGACCATATCCTTTTCAACATGCGAAACCTGTGTCACTTAGGCCCGTAGCCCTTTTTGACAAGGTGGTGCTGCGAAAGTTTAGAGTCCTCCAGCCAAGGGACTTCCATACTTGGTACTGCAAAAGTTTATAGTCCTCCAGTACAAGGGACTTTTACACTTAGTGTTGCGAAAGTTTATAGTCCTCCAGCCAAGGGACTTTCATACTTGGTACTGCAAAAGTTTATAGTCCTCCAGTACAAGGGACTTTCACTGATAACATCAAAACAGGGCTTATACTTGATACATCGGAACAGACTAATCATTCATGCTTATCAAATACTTTTATCAAAACAAGGCAAGACAAAGTTTATCCAAAACAGTATAACATAGCTTTATTAAAAGCACCACTCACCTCGGTCTTCAGATGTAGGCTCAAAGCAAAGATCAAAGTCCTACAATCACATGACAAATCACATTCTCAAAACAAGCTTTACATGCGCACAATGATCTCGGCACTCTCACCGAATCCAAGTCAATAACAAAACGAAACATGCTGGGAGTCAAACGTTATTTCCCATTTCGGGAAAACACACTGGGTATCATCCAGGTCTTGCCGAGGTCCCACACCTCCTTGCCGAGGTGTGGTCCTGATGGCCACATACAAAACGAAATCGGGAAAAATCTGGGTTTCCCTTTGAAGAATGTAAGGGACGACATCACCAAGAACGTCAAAAACATGCATGCCAAAATCATAACTTGCTTATTCAAAACTGAGGTTTCATGCCAAGGGTTCAAAAACATGGACTTGGGCACCCTCACAAGGAATCGTGTGAAAACAAACACAAAACGTGGTTCTTGCCAAACACATTCGGATCAAACAAGATCTTCTTCAAGAACACAAGAATATTATTTTTCTCTTCAAGAACCAACTCCAATCCATGCATGGCGTGCAAAACAAACCCAATCATGCAATGCAGCTCGGTAAGCAATAAGAACAAACAGAGGAGAGCAAGAATCAAACCTCAAAACTCGAATCCAACGGCTCGATCCTTGAAGATCAAGCTCGGAACTCTACTCTCTCTCTAAAACTCTTCCTTCTCCCTTGAGAGCTTCTCTCTCTAAAAACAAAGATTTGAGACAAAATGATTTGGTTCAAAGCCTGCCGGCTGTCTTAACACACAGCTCGGACACGTGGCACCACCGGGTTGGTTTGACTCAAAAAGGTGACTGATTGATAAGACAAGTCTCTGACAAAGCGTACTCAATAAGCTAGATGGCAAGACACATCGGCAAGCAAGGACATCGGCTAGAGTCAAACTTCGGCAACGGGGTAACAAAGACATCGGCTAGGGAGGACGACACTTGACTAAGCTGTGCCACACCTTGGCCTGGGTATGCCACACCTCGGTCTAAGTCATGCCTGCCCTGGGACAAAATCACTAAGTGCGAAACGTCTCGGCCTTGGCTCTAAACACATCGGCCCAAAGAGTGACATCTCGGCAAACATGCCGGGGTGAAGATGAAGGTCAACCAAGTGGTTCCAACACGGTTCTAAGTGCAAAGGTTCAAAGGCGAACTAGACTAAACCAACCTCAGCTACACACCAAGCAAGGTACAAGATCAGGCAAGTAACACATAACACAGCACGACTAAACAAGATAACAAGATTCACAACATGACGAGACAAAATCATACAAAGACGTATGCAAGCATGGCTAAGTTAAATGAGGGTTGTTACAGAAAAGAAACTATAATGGAACGAAACTATAATGTCGTGTTTAGATCTACATTACTTGAGGGGAGAAAAAATGAAACATAAATAAATTTATTTAAAATAATTTGTATTTTATTGGTAGCTGAATAAAAACATAAATATTTTCTATAAATATCTATTTATTTCATTCTCATTTTCGTACAAAAAAAAGGGTAATTGAATTTAACTTCTTTTTACTTTATTTTCATTTTCTTTCCATCCCAAAATTTGAGACTTGGGTGCATTCTTACTTTTACTAGTTCAAATCGTTTGTTCTCTGCTTTCTTTATCACACGCAATTTCATGGTGACCATTAAAAAAAAAGAAAAAAAAAAAAACTATGTAATTGATAGTCAAAGGAAAATTAATTTTTACAAAAAGGGCCTGGCTTTGGTCCAGTCTACCATCGGACTGGACCGTACTATTGGGCCCGGGGGGGCCCACCATGGATCCCGTTTTGAAAATCTGAACCGCTGAATGTGTAGAACTCGTCGAGTACTATATGCTTATAAAAAATCACATTGATTGGATATCGATAGCTATGTGATCAAAACAGTTTTTTATCAACCGTTAATTTATTCACCGTCCATTTTTTTTATACAAAACTCATTTGATCACATAGCTATCAATATCCGATCAGCGTAATTTTTCATAGGCATGTAGTACTCGATGAGTTCTACACATTGAACGGTTCAGATTTTCGTAACGGACCCGTAGTGGGCCTCCACTGGCCCACCAACACGGTCCAGTCCGATGGTGGATTGGACCAAAGCCAAACCCTTACAAAAAATTGCACTTTAGTGTAAATTTTCAAGAAAAAGTTATAAATTAATGATAAATTAATCAATTTTAATAATTATAATTATATTTTTTTTATAAATTTATAAATATTTTATAAAAAATACTACTGATTTGTAATTTTTACATATTAACTTAAAACTTTATGGTTTGTTATTAGGGTAATGATAGAGAACTCTAAAGGTGTAGAGCTCTACTGATGTGACAGTGGAATCAGGCCCAGTCCTGAGATTTTCGAGGCACAAAGCCGATAATCAACTAATAAATTTCTGGGGCCCTTCACATTTTTTTTTCATTGAATGAAAAAAAAAAATTGAAAGTAAAGGACAAAAGATTTGTGTCAAAATCACAAAAAATACTTAGCATTACATTACAATAACTAATAAGTATCGCTTGATCCTCACTCTTCTTGTATTTTTAGAAGCAAATAAATCAATCATACTTGCATGATCAAATTTTTTTGCAAAATCATTTTCAATGAATAACAATGCTAATTATTTTAAATGGGCCTTTCAATTTTTTAATGGATTAATTTATTTTTAGTTAATTTGGGCCTTCCTTAAATTTTTTTGAACTTAAAATATACTTAATATATTAGACTAAACTATAATAAGAGCGACTCCTTTTTTGGATCTATTTTCAATGGATAACACTGTTATTTTTTTTGAATGGCCTTTTAATTTTTTAATGGATCAATTTATTTTAAGTTAGTTTGGGCATTTTTAAATTTTTTTAGACTTAAAACATACCTAATTTATTACACTAAATTATAATAGAAAGAAGTCCCTTTTTTTAGTCTATTTTGAGGGGTCCTAGGCCATGGCCTTGTGGCCTATGCCTAGGGCCGGCCATGAGTGGAATTTTTTTTTTTGTTTTAGAGCTCTAAAGGAGTTTTAAGAGATAATCCCCACCTATTGATGTGATGTTTTGATTTTTTTGATTTTTTTTTTTTTTTGGTTACATTATTAGAGTTCAATTAAAATTTAGAGATATACATAATTGCTAAAAAAAATATATAAAAAAATAAATACACACGTCATAGTAATCCAGAGTAAGACTTAGACATTGGACCTTAAACACATTTTAAATCCATCACGTGATCATTCCTAACTTTAAGTTTAATAAGCAAAACTCTTACCACTTATATAACCTACTAAATATAATAAAGAATTTATTTTATTTTTATTTATTTTAATTGCACAGAACACCCGCTAGTGATACAAATAAGTTTTCAATACAATACAATAACAAAAAAAAAAAAAAAAAAAAAGGTAGTGAGTTGCCGAGACTTAAAGTGGCAGGAGGGGTGGGTTTCACACAAATTTTTTTATTATTTTATATCTTACAGTTTTATAATTTTTTAAAATTATTTAAAATTTTTTTGGCAACGTTATTTAAGACCAAAAATTTGATTTAATTTTTAAACTCAGTAATATGATAATCAATTAAAATATTAAAGACAACACTTTCTCATATATTTTTTAATTATTAACAAATCATATCACTTATATATCATTAAATATAAAAAATAAAATTATATATCATTTTTCATTTTTTTTAAAACAAAAAAGTCACAAACGTGTTTCGGTTAGTCATGAACGTGTTTCGGTTTTATAAATTACAAATTCTTTGAAAACACAAACATAAATAAAAATAATTATGAATTAATTTTTTTCTCTCCTTTCTCCTCTTTTCTTTCTCATTTTCTCGCATTTTACATATTAATTAATTAAATTTTATCTCACATCCATCTATTCAACTACAAAAAAAAAAAAAAAGAGAGCTACAAATCGTTCAGAAATTGTTTTAAAAACTCATAACAAACAAATTTTCAATTTTTAAAACTCTTTTCAACAATTTATATTTTAAAATACAATTTAAAACTCAAAATTCTTTTCAAAAATTAAACCAACGGAGTTTTTTATTTATTTATTTTTATTCTTTTTAATTTAGAAGTTCTTATTTAAACATAATCGTTACCAAACAAGTAAGATTGGCTATTTAAAGTCTTCATGGCATGGATAGATTTGCATCATCTCTCAAACACAATTCTCATACTATTGGAGGAATAGAGAGATATGGTCTCTCTTCCCTATTTCTCAGCAACTATTCCAATCATTCTCTTCTTTCCACAATTTGTTAGTTCAGCTACCTCTGTAACCTTCCTCATACATTTGTGTGATAACCGATTGTTTGACAATTTTCACTGTATTTAAATAGATTAAATTCTGTTACATACTAAACAACAACTAGAATAAAAAGATATAAAGGAAATGAGAGAAAAATGTTCGATTACAAAAAATCAAACTAGAAATAGAATTAAATAAATAAAAATAGATTTTATTTTGTTACCAAAACAAAATTAAAATCTGATTTAAATAAATAATAATAAAACAGAAAATAAATAAATAACTTACTTGATTAATATGTTGAATATTGTTCTGATCAAGTCCAGTGTTTGACATTGTGTCCTTAAGACAGATTCGTCATCTCCACGGTGCTTTCAAAATGTGGACGTTTATTTCCCAGGATGAAATGATCAACTATAAACAATAACAGCATTACAAATTGTTTGCCTAACGAACACACTAAGTGTTTATACTCTCTCACAGAAGAAAATAATGTAGCAATATGTAGAGAATGTTTGCAGAATTATGAAGGACGAAAATTAGAGTTACCAAATCCAAATGAGGGCTGTCCTATTTATAGATGGATTGGTGGCTGCAGGTTTTGAATTAAACAGGTGCAAACCTGTTTGAACAGGTATGAAACCTGTTTGGTTTTGAATTTAAACAGATTTGAATATGTTGGGTTCACAATTCAAACAGATAACAAAAACGGGAAGGGCTCTGTTTGGGTGTACAGTAAAACCAGACTAGTTTATTTTCGGAATTAATTTGAATTCTGGATTTCATTTTACCAAAAAATAAAATAAAATTCAAATGTTTTTGACCCAAAAAGATAGGTATTGGGCCGAACAAGGCCAACTCAATCGCACACCACGCACCCGCGCCCAAGCCAAGCCCAGCCCAGCCCAGCCCAGCCCGCCCGACCGACCGATTGGATGGACGGTGGCGCGTGCGTGTGTGTGATGATTTTTGGGTCCAATGGGTCTAGCCCATTTTGCCCATAACCTCCCTCTCTAAAACACCTGGGTACCCCTTGGGGCACACCCCAAGCTCCAATCCCATGCTTTATAAACCCATTGAAAACTTCCCACCAAATCAATGTGGGACAAGCCTTATTCAAACCTTTAAGGATTTTCTACCTAAACACCATTTCCATGGAGCATACTTTGGCTTCAATTTCCCATTCACTCGGTAATGGTTTTGAGCAACCAAATATACCACGTGAATCACAACACGGCATAAAACGCGTTACTACTTTGACCCGCGAATATTGACGTACGAGGCCCACCTAAAAAATAGACCAAACTTAGGAAAAAATTCTGGTTTTACCCAGAAGTTTCCAACCGTTTCCAACAATCCCCCACATGAATGGAATTTGATGACAACGGAAATGCAACAAGATGCAGATTTTATCGAAAGAGTATAAGTCAAAAATATCTTGCATCAGGATAAGTAGCTTTCGGTCTTGAACCTTCCCTGGTGATAACCTATCGGACTTACTAGCTAACCAATGGATGCGATGCCTTGAATTGTTCAGCCGTTTGTGTAAGCCAAGACAATAGATTTCACACAAAATATCTTCTAACAGATCGTGGTTCTCACTGTTGTGTTCATTTTAGCCTTGAACGCTCCTGGTTTTTAGAAGTGTTTCTGGAGAATTTAGCCTCTTATATTCTTATAGAATCGGCCCTAGTTCGATACTCATATAGGTGATTCTTATTGTGAGTATCTCCTTATACTCGTCTTGATTTTATGCCTTAATCAAGATATAAGTAATCATTAAAAGCAAAGCTTATCCTTATACCCCTGCAGACAACATATGTTGCAGATATCACTCTCACCATAGGAATGGGTAGGGTATTTTAATCCCTTGGTGATTTCTGGCGAGCCACACATAACTTAGTTGTCCCTTTGAACTTAGTTCTTGGGATCTCCAGTCATATAAGTAGAGTTACCATTATGACGACTCTTATGTAATAGGCTTTAATCCCATCCCCTTTGATGAACTATACACTAGCTCTTTTGTCAAACCTTTTGTTAACGGATCCGCAATATTCTCTTTAGATTTTATATAATCTATTGAGATTATTCCGTTTGACAACAATTGCCTTACGGTATTATGTCGACGACGAATATATCGTGACTTACCGTTATACATATGATTCTGTACCCTGCCTATTGCAGATTGACTATCACAATGAATGCAAATAGCTGGCACAGGTTTTGGCCACATTGGAATGTCTTCTAAGAAGTGACGAAGCCATTCTGTTTCTTCTCCTGCTTTGTCTAAAGCAATAAACTCGGATTCCATTGTGGATCGTGCGATGCATGTTTGTTTCGTGGACTTCCAAGAAACAGCAGTGCCTCCCAGAGTAAAGACATATCCACTAGTGGATTTTGAATCTTTAGTATCCGATATCCAATTGGCATCACAATAACCTTCGAGTACTGCTGGATATCGAGTAAAGTTCAAACCATGATCACGAGTAAATCTTAGATATCTAAGAACCCGAATGATCGCCTTCCAATGGTCTTCTCCGGGGTTACTAGTATACCTACTCAATTTATTGATAGCATAAGCTATATCAGGACGAGTACAATTCATTAGGTACATTAGGCTTCCAATGATTTGGGAGTATTTTAACTGAGACACCGCATCACCTTTATTTTTCGATAAATAAAGACTAATGTGTACAGGTGTTCTTGCTATATTTATATCATCCTTGATAAATTTACCAAGAATTTTCTCAATATAATGTGATTGAGATAATGCATATCCGCTAGATGTTTTAGTAATTTTCATTCCTAATATAACATCTGCGACCCCCATATCTTTCATATCAAATCTTTTGTTAAGCATTTGCTTAGTTGATTTGATCATGTTTTGACTGCTTCCAATGATAAGCATGTCATCTACATAAAGACAAACTATGACATATCCTTGGTCAGTATTTTTAACATAGATGCATTTGTCACATTCGTTTATCTTAAACCCATTAGTAAGTATTGCATGATCAAATTTTTCATGCTATTGCTTAGGTGCTTGTTTTAATCCATAAAGGAATTTTACAAGCCGACAAACTTTCTTTTCTTGCCCTAGCATTACAAACCCTTCGGGTTGCTCCATATAGATCTCTTCATTTAGATCACCGTTTAAAAAAGCTGTCCTAACATCCATTTGATGTATTTCTAAATTAAACAACGTTGCTATAGCAATAAGCATGCGAATGGATGTTATTCTTGTCACAGGGGAATATGTGTCAAAATAATCCAGACCTTCCTTTTGTCTGTAACCTTTAACTACAAGTCTTGCTTTATACTTGTCAATTGAACCATCTGCTTTCATTTTTCTCTTGAATATCCATTTATATCCAAAAGGTTTAGAACCTGGTAGAAGATCCATCAATTCCCAAGTATGATTTTGCATAATGGATTTAATTTCATTATTAACAGCCTCTTTCCACAAAGGTGCTTCAGGACCTGTCATTGTTGCCTTAAAGCTTTGAGGTTTATTTTCTAACAGGTATGTCAGAAAATCTGGACCAAAGGATTTTGATGTTCTTGCTCTCTTACTTCTTCTTGGTTCATCATCAGATAAATTCTGTTGGTTTAGACCATTACTAGTCTTTTGTGTTTGATTGTCATTAGTCTCTTGACTTCGTATACAATCATAAGTTCTTTTCTGTGAACTTAATTCCTGTCATTTCTTGTAAGGAAAGACATGTTCAAAAAACACAGCATTCTTTGACTCTATAATAATATTCACATTTATATTAGGTATTTCTGATTTATAAGTCAGAAACCGATATGCACTACTATTCTGAGCATAACCAATAAACACACAATCTACTGTTTTTGGTCCAATTTTAGTCTTTTTAGGAACAGGAACTTCAACTTTTGCCAAACACCCCCACACTTTTAAGTATTTGTAGGAAGACAGTCGACCTTTCCACAATTCATAAGGAGTGTTGTTAGTTTTCTTGTGGGGTATTCTGTGAAGAACATAATTAGCAGACAATATTGCTTCCCCCCACAAGTTCTGTGGTAAGCCTGAACTTAGTAACATGGGCTTCATCATTTCTTTTAGGGTTCTATTATTTCTTTCAGCAATTCCATTTTGCTGAGGAGAATAGGGTGTTGTAATTTGGTGAATAATGCCATGTTGTGCACAAAATTCATTTAATGGTGCATCATATTCACCACTCTTATCACTTCTAATATAAATCAAAATATAACATCCATCACTTGTTGTCTATGATGTGCTTGATTCATAAATTTCAAATCATGATTCATTAATTTCAAATGAAAAATCCAAAATAATTATGACTACACAAATCAGAATTAATGTTTTGACAAAATCATATCCTAACAAAAATTTTGCCTAAGAATCAAACAATTCAAAAGACCCATTTGATTGTAAGAGATACAAACAAATATTTGTGACAAAAGAAAATTACATTATCTCATCTAATGCAAGAGATACACTCCCATATTAATATAATGGTTTATGATTTAACAAATTCTACTACGCAAGTAAAATAATAATTAACGACATCTCATGTCACAAATTCAAAACAAACTAATAATCAACATAAAAGATTTCTTAAATTTACTTCCAATTAAATGGAATGATATAACTACATACATCTTCATGTTTAAATTTCTCTGGTGTTTAAACACCCATTCAAAATTGATTAGAAATACTCAAATTAATCTGCTTATGTACAAAGTCAACATATTAATTTATCATTTCAAATCACATGAAATTATTTTTTTTAAGAAATAACTTGAGTTGATATCAGTACATGCATATCAAACGCATCAACTAAAAATAATGAATTAACAAAATAAATTAATCATGCATGATCCCATAACTTGCATCATGAAATAAAAAGATTTTCAACCCCTAAATAAAATTCAATGCGTTTTGAATTTTAAACTCCAAAAATGACAAAACATACATTCATTTAATCAGTTTGATTTGTACATAAATAAACTAATTATATACACATTAAAATGTTCTTGTGTATATATATATATATATTCTGACTCATGTGCAGAAACTATTCACGACTACGGATCCATACATAGAAATTAAAAAATGAATCAGTAAACCAATAAAGAAAATAAACTTGCCACAAAGGTTTCTTCGTAATAAAAATAAAATTAGTTTGTAAAACTAATATTTAACTCCAGAATCAAATACTTCCATGTATACTCACAATGAACTATGATAAATTAACAAAATTAATTTTCTAGTTACTAAAACCAGAAAATAAAATACCGAAATAATATTTGATTACAAAAATCAGAAAAACAAACCACAAATTAATTTTTTAGTTACTAAAACCAGAAAATAAATTATAACACAAAATAATTTTATTTTCTTGTTACTAAAACTAGAAAAATAAAATACCAAAATAATTTTCTGTAACACCAAATAATACTCTGCAATTGTTAATGACACCAGTATATTACTACTAGTTGTCAAAGAAAATAGGCAGTATATTACTACCATCCGTCAAATAGTTTATAAATACTATTTGTATTTTCCAACCAGAATATTACTTTGAAAACAGAGAAAATTAAATACAATGAAAACATCAAAAATATTTCTGTCGTAAGATTGTTTGACAATCTTCACTTTATTTAAATAGATTAAATTCTGTTGTGTACTAAACAACAACTAGAATAAAAAGATATAAAGGAAAGGAGAGAAAAATGTTTGATTACAAAAAATCAAACTAGAAATAGAAATAAATAAATAAAAACAGATTTTATTTTGTTACCAAAACAAAATTAAAATCTGATTTAAATAAATAATAATAAAACAGAAAATAAATAAATAACTTACTTGATTAATATGTTGAATATTATTCTGATCAAGTCTAGTGTTTGACATTGTGTCCTTAAGACAGATTCGTCCTCTCCACGGTACTTTCAAAATGTGGACGTTTATTTCCCAAGATGAAATGATCAACTATAAACAATAACGGCACTACAAATTGTTTGCCTAACGAACACACTAAGTGTTTATACTCTCTCACAGAAGAAAATAATGCAGCAATATGAATAGAATGTTGCAGAATTATGAAGGACGAAAATTAGAGTTACCAAATCCAAATGAGGGCTGTCCTATTTATAGATGGATTGGTGGTTGCAGGTTTTGAATTAAACAGGTGCAAACCTGTTTGAACAGGTATGAAACCTGTTTGGTTTTGAATTTAAACAGATTTGAATCTGTTGGGTTCACAATTCAAACAGATAACAAAAACAGGAAGGGCCCTGTTTGGGTGTATAGTAAAACCGGACCGGTTTATTTCCGGAATTAATTCGAATTCTGGATTTCATTTTACCAAAAAATAAAATTAAATTCAAATGTTTTTGACCCAAAAAGATAGGTATTGGGCTTAACAAGCCCAACCTAGCCTGCCTGCTCGATTGGCGGCACGCACACGTGTGTGGTGATTTTTGGGTCCAATGGGTCTAGCCCATTTTGCCCATAACCTCCCTCTCTAAAACACTTGGGTACCCCTTGGGGCACACCCCAAGTTCTAATCCCATGCTTTATAAATCCATTCAAAACTTCCCACCAAATCAATGTGGGACAAGCCTTATTCAAACCTTTAAGGATTTTCCACCAAAACACCATTTCCCTGGAGCATACTTTGGCTTCAATTTCCCATTCACTCGGTAATGGTTTTGAGCAACCAAATATATCACGTGAATCACAACGCGGCATAGAACGCGTTACCACTTTGACCCGCGAATATCGATGCACGGGGCCCACCTAAAAAATAGACCAAACTTAGGAAAAAATTCTGGTTTTACCCAGAATTTTCCAACCATTTCCAACACCAATTTAATTACACAAATAACAATAATGTGTTTCAAGACAATCTCAACCACCTCCTTACTAATCTCTCTTCTCAAACCCTCCTGACCAACTTCTGCAACTCCACCTTTGGTAGAGACGAAAAAAGCTATTCTTTCTTCTTCACCGAAAGTACGTTAAATCTTCACCATTTATACTTGTTTTTAGAGCTAATATCATCACCATGTTATTTTGGAAATTATTTTCATGAAGAAAATATTATAGGAGAATTTGAGTAACATATAGTTGGAAGTGTCCTTTTTTCTTGATATCATGATGTATTTCCATTACATAGTTCAATTTAGTTATTTATTTCCTATCACTACAATATATAAGAATTTTAGAGATCAAATTTTTTAATCTCTAAAAGTGAAAATTTGGTTACAAAAAACATTTAGGGACCAATTTCTATCGTCGTGAAGATAGTCGGCTAAAGGTCGTCCCGAAAAGTAAAAAACAAGGCTTTTGGCGACAAAATTTTGAAAATGCCACTAATAAATAGACTTTTGGAAACAAAATAATTTGGTCTCAAAATTGTTTATTTTTTTAGACAAAAAATTTGGTCCCAAAAGGATAATAATTCATCACTAATGTTCATTTTTCGTTACTAAAAATACAATAACAACACTTTGCGCAACAAAAATATTTGGTCCTTTAAAAATAATTTTGTTCCTAAATTTTAATTCCTAAAATCTTAATTTTTTTTTGTAGTGTATACTTCCTCTGAAGATGACAATTCAATGCCATCTATCGAATCCTTGCAATTTGACTTTAGAATAATTAGAGATGCAACAGATAATTTGTCACATGCTAATAAGCTTGGAGAAGGGGGGTTTGGCCCTGTTTACAAGGTAACTAGATGCATACTGCCACGACCCCATTCTGCCCCTAGTAGAATGGTGCCCTGATGGCCAGTAATTCGAGATTACCAAAGGCCACTTACAAGAATTCACACGCGAGTCAGAGTATACATATGGGGCTTACAAATACGGAAGCAGTAAATTAAAAGCTAAGTAGTCCATAAGAGCAGTGCATAAGTTAAATGAAATGTCATACATCATTGCATAGCTTTAATACAACAAATGAAGTACAAAAATACATCTTGACCAAAAGGCTTCTCAGCCATCAAATACAAAATACAATGAAGAATAACTAAGAAGCATGATCTTTAAGATGTTGCAAAACATAATCCAAAACACGTCGGCAAAATATATCGGCAAAAGACATCTAGGCGTCGCCGCCGTCTTGCTCATCACCTACATATATATATATAGAGGGTGAGCTTGGATACTCAGTGAATGGTATAAATAATAAAGGGGTTTACATGAATGATATTCGAGATCTTTTAACAAAACAACACAAGGGATAAATCAAGTTCATCTATCAAATCTTTCAAGCTTCAAGGGATGCTTACTAACATCAATATAATACAAGGGATGACACTCCGGACAAACAAACCCACGCGGTAAAACCGTCAGTGGCAAGGCAAGACAAGACAATCGAGATCTCAAAACAATGGTGTCGTTGCATTATAGTCCCCGGACACTAAGGACTTGTGCTACTAATGCTTATAGTCCCCTAGCACATACGGACTTCCAAACTTTGTGCTACGAATGCTTATAGTCCCCTAGCACATACGGACTTCCAAACTTTGTGCTACAAATGCTTATAGTCCCCTAGCACATACGGACTTCCAAACTTTGTGCTACAAATGCTTATAGTCCCCTAGCACATACGGACTTCCCGAGAATGTCATCAAAACAAGATACAATATTTGATACGCAAAATAGGAATAATCATTCATGCTTGTAAGAAATTTCCGAACAAAGCAAAACAAGGTTTTATCAAAGCTTCATAACATATCTTTATTAAAATACCACTCACATAGTTCGTCGAACGTCGGGGTCAGGGCGAGTCCAAGTCCTACAAACACATGGCAAGTCTATTGAATGCACTTTTAAACAAGCTTCACATGCATACAAAATGACCTCGGCATTCGCCAGAACTAAATCAAATCAAAACAAACACTGTTTTTCATCTCGGGGAAACATACTGGGCACTAACCAGGTCTTGGCCGAGGTTCCACACCTCCTTGCCGAGGTGAGGTCCCGTGGGCCACACTCAAGGAAAAATGAAGTCGGGAAAAATCTGGGTTTCCCTCTGCTCAAGAACATAAAGAACAAGAACATGAAGATCATGGAGGAAATGAATGCAAAGATCATAACTTATTATTATAAAATCTGAGATCTCGTGCTATGAGTTTGAAAACATGGACCTGGGTACCCATACTTGAGGATCTTACGAAAACAAACACAAAAACATGTAACTCGTTGCAAACTTTCGGATCAAACGAGGCTTTTCTTCAAGAACTCATGAACACTAACTTTCTCTTTCTAAAACTAACTTTAAATCAATGCATGGCATGCAGAACAGATTCAATCGTGCAATGTAGCTAGATGATCAATAAGAACAACAAGAATAGATCAAGATTCTAACCTCAAATCAAGAATCTAACGGTTTGAACTCTAAGAATCAAGCTTGCAATCCACTTTCTCATTCTAAAACTCCTCCTTCTTCTCCTAGAGCTTCTCTCTCCTCAAGAACAAGGATATGATACAAAATGATACATCTCTCTCTCTGCCGGCTGACTTAACACTCAGCTCGGACACGTGGCAATGGTTGGTTGGCTCAACTTGAAAAGGTGACTGATTGAAAAGACAAGACTATGACAAGGTGTGTTCAACAAGCTAGGCGGCAAGGGACTCCGGCGAGTAATGACATCGGCTAATAACAAGACTTCGGCAAGCAAAGGGACAGTGACCTCGGCTAGAAAGGTCAACACTTGGCCCAGCTGTGCCACACCTCGGCCTAGATGTGCCACACCTCGGTCTAGGTCGTACCAGTCTAGGGCAAGATCACTTGGGTTCAAGGGTAACATCTCGGCCCAGATCATACACATCTCGGCCTTGGTGATGAACACCTCGGCCTAGATAATGATATCTCGGCCAATATGTCAGGGTGCGGGTGAAGGCCAACCAGAGAAATCCCAAGATGGTCCTAAGTGTAAGAGTATCAAAGGGGCGACCTAGGCTCAAGATGACCTCGGCTGAAACACACACACACACCAAGGAACATAGCATTCAAGTAACACCTATGCAAGACAAGTAAAGATTTGAAATGCAAGCTTAACAGAGCAAAATCATATAAAATGCATACGAGTACGGTTAGGGCAGTGGGAGGGTCATTACACATACTCATGCAGTTACAATAAATAAAATGAATTGTCAAAATTGTGGTGTGAAATGAAATGTTGAATATGACCATGTTTCTTAAATTATTCTGAAAAAAACATAGGGTGTGCTTTTAAATGGGCAAGAAATAGCCGTGAAAAAGCTCTCTGGTAATTCCAGACAAGGTCAAAAAGAATTCAAGAATGAGGTTTTGTTACTGACTAAGCTTCGTCACAAGAATTTGGTCAGTCTCTTAGGTTTCTGCTTGGGAGAGAAAGAATTACTTCTCATTTATGAGTTTATGCCTAACAAAAGCCTTGATCATTTCATATTTGGTACAGTGCACTACTTCTTTTACTTTTTCATGTATATATAATTTTTTGGCTTGTGATGCTTATAGGATAAAAGTATATTTGAACACATACTTTGCATGATTATGAAGATCATGTCAAACGTGCACATTTGGATTGGAAAAAACGTTTCAACATTATACAAGGCTTTGCTCGAGGTCTTCTATATCTTCATGAAGATTCACAACATCGGATTATTCATCGCGATCTCAAAGCTAGCAACATTTTGTTAGATGCGGAAAGGAATCCTAAAATTTCAGATTTTGGCACAGGAAGACTAATCGCATTAGATCAATCCCATTACACAACAAGTAGAATCATGGGTACCATGTTAGTATTTCCTTCACAAACTAAGAATTTATCTTGATTCACCAATCCGAATACTAAACAAAAAACAGAAGATACTCTACGAACAAGTTGAACAAATTGATTATATCATGCAAATAGATCATATCATTGAAAATAATATGATGGACAATAACATGCCAGTGGATATACGCCTCCTGGATATTTTCAATGTGGACAATTCTCAATTAAGTCAGATGTCTTCAGCTTTGGTGTGATTCTATTAGAAATTTTAAGTGGTCAGAAGATCTTTTGTTTCCGTGATATGGAGAATGGCGAGGACCTACTAAGCTATGTAAGTACGAGTGTTTTCTTTTCTATTCTTTATATTTTTTTAGGGGATGGGTGGGACTAATGACTTATGAATGCAACTAAAAAGAAGAGTTTTCTTCAGAAAGTTTGAGTTTCAATGAGCTTGAGCCAAAAGAGATAGTAGTTATAGATTGCCAATTATTTGAAACACCAAATTTCTTATAGGTAGTCTCAACTGGGTGGGCCGGGAGAGGGGGGGGGGAAGTTGTTGAGTCAAGGTTATGAAAGCAACTACCATTTAAATTATTGCATGGTTGGTGAAGTTCTAAATCTAAATTTTATTACCATATATTCACCTCTTTGAACTCTTATAGGCATGGAAGTGTTGGAGAAAAAATACAATTCTAGATATAGTGGATTCAACATTGATGACAGGTCCAAAAAGTGAGATTATGAGATGCATCCATATTGGTTTATTGTGTGTTCAAGAAAATGCAGCAGATAGACCAACCATGGCTATAGTTGTTAGCATGCTCATTAGCACCTCGTTTAGTCTGTCATTACCTTCGCATCCTGCGTTTTTATTGCCAAAAAGGCAAGGCCAAGGCAATTTGTCGCATGAGTTCAACTCAATGACAGAGTCAGATCAATCTGAAACTAAATCAACACAGGTTTCAACAAATGATGTTACAATTACTGAGCTTGTTGCTCGATGGTAGTGAAGTAAAATGTAACTCTATTTGAATGTTTATTTTGAAACAAATTGATGTCGTTGTTGTCTATTGTACAACTTTTTGATGGTGGGTTAAACGCACAATTCCTTATTTTATTTTTATTTTATAATTTTTAGGAAAAATTTGTAAAAAGTCTACATGCACTTGCATTCCATTAACTCCCATGGCTTTTTTTTTTTTTTTTTTTTTTTTTTTTTAAATTTTTTTTTTCTTCTTCTTTCAAATAAAGTCTCATTACATAAGTTATTTGGGAGACTAAATCCTTGTTTCAAAATTTTAGTAAAAATTTAGACATTCTTACCCTTATTTATGTACAAGCACAAATCCATGGAAGTGGTCAACACGCCTGTAGCGCCCTCGAAATAATAACAATAAACTCAACAATATTGACATGCATTGATATATAAAAGATCAACATCCTTCTATTCATCAGAGTATTTTCTTACAAAAAGTATTACATGTTGACAACAAAAGTAAATGCCCCATGGGCTTACAACTTTCCAAGCCAACACTTGGTTACAAGAAATGAGTACTAACTCATATACACATTAAGCCCTAGGCTTGAATTTACATGTAATACATCAAAAGCAAAACGACATCCAAAAAGTTTGACAGCCTCTAGCCTCCCAAGCTACGTCCTTGGAGGTAGCATGCTACCTGTACCTGAAAATGATGTTCCCATATAGGGTGAGCCACAGCCCAGTAGAAATACACTAAACCAGCTATGAACAATGACTAAAAGGTTAGCAGTTGATAGATGGTCAACACTGATACATCCACTTATATCACATTACTGTTACATGACTTACAAGTCTATGTTACTTTTCATTTTCCATTTTCAGTAGGTAAGCACACTAGCTAAATCAATACATCAATAGATAAGCATATTAGCTATATCAACATCTCAACAGATAAGTATAAGAACTATATCATACAACCAAAGATAAGCATATGAGCTATATCTACACTTCTCTAGACAAGCATATGAGCTCTGTCTGCACTTCTCAAAGATAAGCATATGAGCTATATCTACGGAGTTCATCCCTTATCTCCTCCCAACGCTATCCGGTTTAGAGGTACATCCCCTATCTTCCCTTAAACCGCGGAGTACATCCCCCATCTCCTCTTCTACACACAATGCATATAAACACGAGGGTTCTATACACAATCAATCAATACATAAAGTTAATGTATTCGATCAGCCGTCATACTCTATGACATATTCCATTTGATTAGTTTTAGTTTGCCTAATCACCATGCATTGTCTACAACAATCAAAACTACCCTCCACCGGTAGCCCAAAGCAATTATTTCTAAACAGGAAATAAATGCACAAATGGATACTATATCAACATTTCAATTTGGTGAGCGATAAATAATTCAACTACACCCTTTAATCCCATACATTCCCAATTCCAACATTTCTAATTCAATTCCTCATTTCTCAAATTAATTATTCAAATTAATTTATCAACCAATTAGGGCAAAATCCCATAATTAACAAAACAACCCTAAGGTTCTATTTTCATCCACATTCCTTTATCTATCTCATTTTTTTATGCCAAACTTGCATTTAGGTTTATTATAAACAAAATCCTAACTTTTGTAAAATTACACAAAAGACCCAAACTTTCTCAAAATTACCCAACAACACCCAACGTATCAAAATGTTAAAATTCAAAGACAAAACTCATAAAGAGGAGTAGGGTATCCCTACCTCGAAGTTTGAGCTCAAAAGGAGATGAAGACCAAAACCCAACGTGCTCCAAATCCCAACTTTTTCAGATTAAAACCAAGCTCTCAACGCCCTCTATCTTTTTAACAAAGGCCCTAGGATAGATTCACACTTTAGAGAGATCAAATCTTAGAGAGAGAGTAAGTTTAGAGAGAGAGGGTCTCAGATCTAGGGTTTGGAAAGAAAAGGGAGTGAAAAAGTTATGTTTAAAAATGCTACTGCCCGCTGATATAAAGTAGGCTCGCCCGAGCGAAGACTTGGTCGCTCGAGCGACCAGACACAGAAACTCTTGCTCGAGCCAAGAAAATCTCGCTCGAGCCAACAACCTAAACGCTCGCTCGAGCCACAAACTTCTCGCTCGAGCCAACAACTCGAACCTTCAGGTCTGCAACCAGACGCACGCTCAAGCGACGGAATGCTCGCTCGAGCGAAGAAAAACCAGACCGCTCGAGCGAAGAAAAGCTCACTCGAGCCAAGAAATGCAACTTTCAGGTCCAGAACCAGACGCAATCGCTTGCTCGAGCGAAGCCACTCTGGCTCGACCCACCAGACACAAAACACACATCTCGCTCGAGCGAAGGACCAAAACAAAGAGCTCGCTCGAGCGTAGGCCCAGAATTCTGGGCAGCAACACTTGGCTCGCAGACACAACCAACCTGTAACAAACCTGCCCAACACATCCTATAACTCAGAACAAAGTGGGAAAGGATGTAAACAAGAAAATAACAACTGCTAATGTCCACGGACTCAAGTTCGGACCACTGTACAACAAGGGGTAAAACCCGGGATCGCTATAACGCTTATATGGTAACTATTTTTTTAAAAATGTTAAAGTTTTATGTATACATCCATTTTAATGAAATTTATACTTTTGAAAATTACTCAATAAGTTCTACAAAACGAAGAGAGTAAAACTACTCAATTGAATATAAAATGAGCAATGCTATTCATAGTTACTATTTTTACTATATTTTCTCACTTTAGACATGAGGTAATAGACCCACAAATGCACATGAGATTTACTCACTTGTATCTAGAAGTGTGAAAATAGCATTTTTCAATTAAATTATTTAAAATGAGAAAAAAAAATTATACTTATACGATTTGAAATTGTAAAATTTTTCTGAGAAATGTTTTTGAATTTCACATAGTTTTTGAATTAAAAAAATTTAAAAATTTTAATTTCTAATAGTGTGAAATTTTACATATTTGAAATGTCAAAAAAAATAAAATAAAAAATAAATAAAAAATAAATAATAAAAAATTAGAAAAAGAAGAAGAAGTAGTTAACTTTCACAGTAACATATTAAGTCCTAATGATAGTTTATGAATTCAAAAAGTCCTTCAACTATGCAAAAGACCACAAATCTCATTTCTAAAACAAGATGGTGGACGTTATGAGAAAATGGAGTTTTATTTTTGAACTACCTCACTACGTTAACATCTTCACAAGAAAAGAAAAAGCAATTTTAAAATTATGACAACGTGACTCCCGAACTCTCACAGCTATATCGTTCCCAACTCTAAATTACTTTGTGTTCATATTATATTTTATGAAATTATTTTGTGCTCAATATTTTGTTTATTATTTTGCTAGACTTACATGATATTGTTGCAAACATTGTGATGTAGACGAACGGCTATAAATCACACCAAAAATATGGAAGATCCTAAAAAATTTCCTATAATTTTCTTTAAAATCTATACAAATTACTACATAACTTCAGCAAACATGGTATTGTTACAAACATTGTGACATAGATGAAGGGCTATAAATCACTCCAAAAATATGGAAGATCCTAAAAAGTTTATTATAAATTTCTTGCAAATCTGTAAAAATTTGAATATAATTTCAGCAAACACCAGTCAATTTGAAAACATCTCTTTCCCTTTCTCTAACAATTTGCCCACAAATTTATCTTTTCATGCATACGAAAAATATGGAAGATCCTAAACCAGAAACAAAATGAGAAAATCATTCATTGCTAATGTCATTGGATAAATGAGTTCAAAGCATGGTATTTAAAAATAGTAATTAAAAAAAATGTTGGTTGGGCAAAATTATATCATTTTCGCATTGGTGCAAAAATGTCAAATTGTAGCATTTTGAACATTGTGCATGCTAAATTTTGGCATTTGAATGGCCAAAAAGACTTCTTTGCATTAGAGATGCTCTTAACGGGTTACATGTAATATGTGTTGACATAATTTTTTTTATTTTTTCTTTTCCTTCTTATCTAGATAAAAAGAAAATTATAATATTTTCAAGCAAATGCAAGAAAATTTAAGAACTACATGCAAATTAAAAGAGCAAAACTTTTGATTTCTTAACAAGACAAAAGCTCTAGCAAACATACCAAAACCTTTCTCAACAATATTTTCCCCCACCTCGACTGTAGTGATTCTCTTCACTGGAAAGTTGAAAAATCTGGGATCTACACTGTTAAATCCTTTTGCAATCATTTTGAATGTGCTTTAGGGGGAGATGATGACAACTATAGCGATCCTGGTTTTTCCCCATTTGGTTGCTGTATTCTGGACTTAGGTTTTGTGGTGTTGGTTGTTGTATATATCTTGTTGTCATCCTTTAATTCTTTATATTCGAGTTTTGGGATGTTTTGGGCAGGTTTGTTATAGGTTGCTAGTGAGTTTAAACCAATAGTTGCTGCCCAGAATTTTGTTTCTTTGCTCGAGCGAGGCTTTTGTCGCTCGAGTGAGCTCTGTGTTTTAGATCCTTCGCTCGAGCCAGGGTTCCTTCGCTTGAGCGAGAGTTGAGTGTTGTGTCTGGTGGCTCGAGCGAGAAGTCTTGCGCTCGAGCTTGCATCTACGTCTGGTTCTGGACCTGAAGGTTGCAATTCTTGGCTCGAGCGAGCTTTCCTTCGCTCGAGCGAGTGAGGACTATGTTTTGAGTTTCTTCGCTCGAGCGTGCTTTTGGGTTGCAGACCTGAAACTTCGAATTGTTGGCTCGAGCGAGGCCTTCTATGCTCGAGCGAGGTTTCTTTGTGTCTGGTCGCTCGAGCGACCACTTCTTCGCTCGAGCGAGCCTCAAATATATCAGCTCGCAGCAGCAGCTTCTTCTTCATTTTTCTACATCTCTTTTCTTCTCATACCCTAGATCGGCTGCCTCTCTCTCTACATTTAGCTTCTCTCTAAAAGTACACCTAGTTCTAGTGTGTTTTTAGCCTAGTCCCTTTGTAAGAAAGGTTGTGCTTGGTGTGGGCTTCACTTTGATCCGAAAATCTTTTGGTTTGGAGCATCTTGGGTTTTCTCCATCTTCTCTATTTGGTCTCTTCATTTCAAGGTAGGGATAACCTACTCTATTCTATGAGTTTTAACATAAATTTTGGTCATTTTGATTAGATGGTGTTGTTGGTAAATTTTGGGAAAGGTTAGGGTTTGATGTGTAATTTATAAAAGAGGGGTTTTGTGTTTTAAAGCTCCATGTGCATATAAGGCCTTGGGAATATGAGTTTGTGAGTTAAATTGATGGAATTTGGTCTTTGGATCAATAATTGGAAAAAGGGGAAAATGCCCTAATTATGCTGAATAATTAATTTGGGGAAATGTGAAATTGAAGTGAAATTCATGAAATTGAAAAACTATGGGAGTAAATGGTGTAGTTGGATAATTTAATCACTCACCTATGAAAATGTTGTTATTTTATCTGTTTGATAATTATATTATCTGTTTAGAGATAACTGCTTTGGGCTATCGGTGGAGGATAGTCATGATTGTTGTAGACACTGTATATTGATTAGGGAAAACTGAAACTAATCGAACGTATTATGTCATTGAATATGACGGTTGGAATAATACAGCGAATATGTGTATTGATTGATCATTGTATATGATAAGTGTTTAAATACATTGTATGTGTCTATTGTTTGAGAGGAGATAGGGGATGTACTCCATGGTTTGAGAGGAGATAGGGGATAGACTCTCAAACCTGTTTGGGAGGAGATAGGGGATGGACTCCACTGATATAGCAAATCTGTGTATCACTTGAAATATGGAAGTGTTGAAGTATGGAAGTGTTTTAATATGAGTTATATTCTCATGTGAGTTGTGAAGTATGGAAGTGTTTTAATATGTGTTATAGTCTCATTGAATTGGTTGGCCAGGTTCTAAGCCATAATTGTGAATCGAAACTGTATAAGTGAAGGAAACTGAAATGAAAAATGGATGTACTTGATGTTGAATTGAAAAGTGTTGTAAGTTGGTTTATAAGTGTCAACCATATATCAAATGCTATTGTTTTAGTTATTTCTCATACTTGGTTTAGTATATCTCTACTGGGCATTGGCTCACCCTATATGGGACATCATTTTCAGGTTCAGGTGATATGCCACCTCCAAAGACGTAGCTTGGGAGGCTTAGAGGCTTGAAGATCTTTTTTTGTTGTTTTCTTTATGTATTACATGTTAATCAAGCCAAGGGCTTATTTTGTATAAAGAGTTAGAACTCTTCTTTTATTGAACCCAAGTATTGACTTGGAAAGTTCTAAGCGCATAGAGCATTTACTTTTGTTGTCAACATGTAATATTTTGTATTTAATACTATGATGAATGGAAATATGCTTTATTCTCTTATGTCTATGTATGTCAAGAATGTTGGGTTTATATGTATTATTTGAGGGCGTTACAACAACTGTAAACTTCTCTGGATAAATTTCGCCCCATCAAAAGTGAAAACCATTGTGTAGTTATCTTTGCAAGGAATCGCTACAAGAGAGATGTTAATCAATCGAAGAATTCTTCCAGATACTGCTAACTTCCATTGCGTGTTTTGCGGACATGAAGTAAAATCGGTGGATCACCTTCTTCTTCACTACCATTTTTGTTGGTGTACGAAAAGAAAATATTCTTCATTTCCATACTCCTTTCATCCAAGCTCTACGTTGCTCCGAATGGTGACGTGGAACCTGAAAGCACAACAACGGTAAACTATCCGGTAAGTGTGTTGCTAGAAAATCCCTCTGACGGTCAAGTTAGCACCCTTAAAGATAGAAGAAAGACAAAAGCAAGGATAGCCCTGGATAAGGAGAAATTGCAAACCTCTTGCTTGGTAGAGTCACGCGTCTTTTATACACTGTTCCCTTGCCTTCCAAAATTGTGTGCGCACTACTTAGCTCGTCCTTTGCCAGACGCATGGATGTACTGCCCTCTCCTTTCTTTGCACGTGTGTGCGTCAATACTACTAAACAATATCTACAAAACAGCCAAACGGTATTGACGCGTACTATTGGCGGGTTTTCCTCCTCGTACTCCAATTGGGCCAAGAGTATATGGCCGCCGAGCTACCTTCAACCGTTCTAAGTTCAACTATTTAAGCCCCATGATGCTTCATGTCCGAGCTAGCTCTGGCTAGTTGGCTCTCAAAGAATTCTACTAGAACGGTCTGCTGTGTTATGCTTTGTTAAGCATCGTTTGCTCATTGCTCAGAAGAACTCTGCACTACCTTTTGCCTTGACTAAGATTATCAGCTCGGTCAAAAGTCGCCCTTGTTATCTTAGCCTAGTCATTCTTCACCATGCATACTTAGTTCAGTCAAGATCCTTCGCCCGATTTATGTCCGACACGTGGACTTATCTCGGCTCATAGTCCAAGCTCATTTAGCTTGGCCCAATGCCCATTTCATGTTAACTCGGTTGCACGGTCAAAGGCCCACATAGAATTTAGGTCGGCCCATTTGTTCGGCACAAATTCCCCTCTCAATTGCCCTTTAATTCCGTCTGCTTTAGCGTGATCAGGATTACCTTATTCCGCTGAGCTAAATTCATAGCTCGGTCAAGAGAAACATTCTCATCCCAACTTAGCCCAACCCATCTCCGAGGCGCGGGTATAGTTCGGCTGCGATTCTTTGCCCTGTCCAACTTGTTAGGCCTAGCAATGTCCTTTTGCAAGGTCTATTTGCAAGCCTAAACATGTGCGTCATCATAGGCCTTATAATTACTTTGCTCATTGCTCTTTCTTATTTGGTTTACAATCGTGGCGAATCTTCAAGTTCGGTCGGTTGTCGTTGCCTGACTTGAAAATATATACATACGTGTACTCTTTTTTTTTTTTTTGGTAATGTCCACCAATTGAGCCGAGCTATTACTTAGCGACATTTAAAAGCAAGCGAAGTGTGCCTTACTCAGCTTTGTTCTAATTTGTATTTGATGTTGTTGCTTGGTTTAGAGTGCTTCAGTTGGGTTTACTTGCTGGTTTGGCCAAGCCGCTTGGTCGTGCTTCAGTTTAGTCTTTTGCTCGGCCTTAAAGTGTTCATGGATCAACAGTCCTCATTGTTTAGCCATCTTGGAAGGCCAACTTTGTTGGGCCGAAGTAAGATTGATGCCCTTGATAGCTAGGGTGAGGTTTGAAATACCTCGACCTAATAGATTGGCCAAGCTTTTTGGGCCAGGTTCGTGCGAAGTTGAACTCGAATCTGGTTTGGTCATCCCATGGTTGAGCTTGGTTGACTGTTTCGCCCATTAGTGCGACTTGCATTCTTTTCGGCTTAGTAGGACTACTTTAGGCATCCAAATTATTGACCTGATTGTTGCATGATCTCTTGCTTGGCCCAATTCATGTTCGGCAACATAGGAGTTCACCTTACGAGTTGCCCATATTCACCGATTCACTAGCTTGGTCGATTACGTCTTGATTAGAAGTTCACAAATCGGCTCACTAAGATGCATAGGGCTCGGTCGAAAGAACGAAGAGTTTTTATTGCTCGAGGTTGTTACTTGGTTTCATCTTTTCAGCACCATCCTCAGTTTGTCCTTGGTTTAATCTTAACGTCATGAGCCGTTTTTGATTTGTTTGTTCAGTTGGTCGTGAGAATGGGCAGAACACTAGTTTGGTGATGTTCACACCACCTTGATCCAACTCATGAACCATTGCATGTCAACCATGAGCTCTGTTGGCCATCGTCAACAATCCGTAGCTCGGTCAAGCTAGATATTAAGCTTCAATTTTTTAAGAGAATATTTGAAGTATTTGTTTGGGCCCATGACTTGGAAGATAAATTACTATTCATCTTAAAGGTTGGTCGGTTGATGATGCTCAGTCATGCTTGTTTAGTTGTGGAACCGGACAACTTTTGTTTTCTTGGGGCCCCATTAATTTATGCATATGACAGACCCACTACCTTGCCTCTTTACACTTTCTCTCTAAAACTTCAAAGTTCTTTTTAGAGTCTGAATGTTTCAGTTGAATGTTTGAACTTGAATTGCGACTACTTATTCCATTCGGTCTGACCCAAACACCATGTCGTCCATCAAATGGGCAAATGACCTTCTTTGGTTGGCCGTCATATGCTTTTCGGCCAGCCGTTCAGAAACTAGTCGGCCATGCCTTGATTGTCATGCACGGTCGTAGCAAGAAAATTTCTTTTCTCAGCTTGCTTCGCATAGTGGGAGGAATGCCCATTTTGATATCTTAGTCATCATGTGTTCAATGCCATCTCAATTCGAGATGAAATCATTCACTTCGTTCGATATCTTGTCTTCTCAGGGTTACACCCATCATTGCTTGGTTTAACCTATGACCGTCTCGCCTGGTCGGCCCATTCGGTAGGCCATTTAGCATGGACAAATATGAAGCTATTGAGATCAACCCTACAACTTCTCTCCAGCCTGGGATCCTACCTTATCTTACAAAGTCAAAGCAGTGACCCAGGCTAAATAGGTTGCCCCTAGATTGTGTCCATTACTTGATTAGAATTCTCTTCGATTGAACAAATCATCAATTTTTCACCAAAAGTTGGTGAGCAAAATCAACTCGGGAACTTCTTGGCGAGAAAAGTCAGCTTTGGTAAGAAATTCTAGAGTTGGACAAACTACCAACTTATCTTTTGGCGAGAAAAATCAACTCGAGAACTTCTTGGCGAGCAAAATTAGTTTCGGCAAGAAATTCTAAAGTTAGACAAACCACCAACTTACCTTCTGGCGAGTAAAATCAACTCGATAAGAAATTTCAAAGTTGAGCAAAGTTAGCTTGATAAGACTTCTTGGTGAGCAAAATTTGCTTGGCAAGGAATTCTAAAGTTGGCAAACAAAATCAGCTCTACCACTTACTTCTTGGTGAGCAAAACTAGCTCCACAAAACTTATTAGATAGCAAAATTAGTTCAGGCAAGAAATTTTAAAGTTGGCAAGAAAAGTCAGCTCAGTAAGGAATTTCAAACTTAGGGAGCAAAGTCAACTCGAAAACTTAGTTCTTGGTGAGCAAAATCAGCTCTACAAGAAATTCTAAAGTCGAACAAAACATTAACTTTCATCTTGTTGAGCAAAATCAGCCCAGCAAGGAATTCCAAAGTTGATCAAAACCATCAATAAATCTCTTCTCGAGAAAAATCCGCTCGGCAAGGAATTTTAAAATTGAACAAAACACCAACTTTCATCTTGTCAACAAAATCATCCCGGCAAGGAATTCCAAAGTTGATCAAAACCATCAATAAATCTCTTGTCGAGCAAAATCCACTGAGTAAGGAATTCCAAAGTTGATCAAAACACCAACTTTCATCTTGTCGAACAAAATCAGTCTTGCTAGAAATTATGATCCTTCCGTCAAAATGACCGTCAATTGCCCATTGGACAGCGCTAAATCTGCTCAATGGGACAAAAATATAGTAATTTTCTAGAAAATGGTTTACTTGTTTCATTACATCAGTGGTGGAAAGGGTTACAAAAGTATAACTAAAAATAAAACTTTGGATTGGCAGTATTCGACGTTTTGGAAATAGATCGGCCATTTATATCTTACGAGTTTTATGTCCCTTTTCCTCAGCATTCTTACCGATGTCTTCCAAAATGATCTCCCCAGATCTCTTCAATCGATCACTCCTTGAGGAGGAACATCTTTCGATTGCTAGGCTATTTGGCAAGCTCTGCTTTTAAGGAGTCGCCTTGACCCCTTCATCAACATAGCGATCCAAATGCCCTGCAGCCATCAATTTTTTCAAGTTTAGTTTGAGCGGCATGCAATCTTCTGTTTGGGCTCTCTCTCTCTCTCTCTCTCTCTCTCTCTCTCTCTCTCTCATTATAAAAGGTGCAACGGTATCTTGGATTGAACCCTCTCTGGGCATCCCCCAACTTGGCCAACCACTGGACGTATTTCTCATCATGGATTTCACTCAATATGCGATAAATTGGTATCTTATAGTAATGCTAGTCCGAGCTTTCAACTTTCTCTTGGCATCATCCTCCACATCACGCGGGTTGTTAGCCCAGTCATTGTTATGACCCTTATCCCAATTGTTCCGATTAGTGTCGCGGTTCTGCTCTCTCCCACGGTTGTTTGCACGGCCATCCTTTTATCCAACAACATTGACTTTCTCTGCGACTCTTTTGTCCTCCACTATTGAATTTGTCTTCACAATAGCTATAGCCACGTCATTTTCAACTTTGATGTGTTCATTGATCATTTTCATCAACAGCTCCATTGTTCCAAGTTGATTCATCGTGAGCTCATCCCTTAGCCTATGTTTGACTGGAAGACCGCGTTTGTATTGGGTGATCGCCAAGTTTGTGGGGCATTCATGTATCTCATTGAATGTCTCCCAATATTTGGCATTGTATCCTTTCAAAGTGTCGTTTGACTCCATCTTCACTCCAAAAGATGGTCGATTTCTTTAGGAGTCTTTGTGTTGGTTTTGAATCTGGTAACAAATGCCTCCATCAATTGCTGCCACCTCTCAATAGTCTCTTTTTGTAGCCTCTTGAACCACGAAGAGTAAATATTCTTTGCTTTTGTACTACTTTCGTCCAAGCTCTACGTCGTTCTGAACGGTGTCATGCAACCTGAAAGCACAACGATGGTGAGCTACCTGGCAGGTGTGTTGCTAGAAAACCTCTCCAACGGTCAAGTTAGCACCTTTAAAGAGAGAAAAAGGACAAAAGAAAGGATAGCTCTAGGTACAGAGAAATTGCAGACCTCTTACTTGGTGGAGTCGCGTGTCTTTTATATATTATTCCCTTGCCTTCCAAGATTGTGAACGCACTACCTTGCTCGTCCTTTGCTAGATGTATGGATGGCCCTCTCATTTCCTTACACGTGTACACATCAATGCTGTCAAACAATATCAACCAAATAGCCAAACGGTATACACGCGTACTATTGGCTAGTTTTTCTCCCCGCACTCCAATTAGGCCACGTAGTATACAATCACTGAGCTAGGTTCAATTGGGCTAAGTTCAACTGGTTAAGCCCTAGGCTACTTCATGTTTGAGCTAGCTCTGGCTAGTTAGCTCTTGAAGAATTCTACTAGCTTGATCCGCTATGTTATGCTCGGTTAAGCGTCGTTTACCCATTGCTCAGAGGAACTCCAAGCAACACTTTGCCTTTACTAAGATTTTCAGCTCGGTCAAGAGTCACCCTTGTCATCTTAGCTCGGTTATTCTCCACCACGCATACTTAGTTTCAATTGAGATCTTTCACCCGGTCTATATCCGATACGTGGACTTATCTTAGCCCATAGTCCAAGCTCATTTAGCTTGGCCCAACGCCCATTTCATGTTAACTCGGTTGCACGGTCAAAGGCCCACATGGAATTTAGGTTGGCCCATTTGTTCAGCACAAATTCCCCTCTCAGTTGATATATTTGGTCTTTCATTCTTAGTTAGTGGTGTTTGAATTTGGTGTGAACAATTTCAGTGGGTTCTCTTTCTTTTTGGTGGTTCAAGTCTAGCTACAAAAGTTTCAAAAAGAATATTTGGAAAGCCCTTCTTAGTGATTATTGGAACCCTTGGTTAGCTAGAAACAACCTTCTCTTTAACAACCGACAAATTTGCTAGATTAAACTTGTAGATGGAGTTGTATGGGTGAAGATAATCTCTGGATTCTTTGGATTATGTGCCAATGACTTGATGTTTAACATGTAGGAGGTTCGAAAAATCAAATCTAAAAGAAGAAAGTTATAGCGATCCCGGTTTTCTCTCCATTGATTATAGTATTCCGGACTTGGGTTCCGTGGTGTTGGTTGTTATTATGTCTTGTTTCTGTCCTTCAATTTTTTGTATATGAGTTTTAGGATGTGTTGGGCAGGTTTGTTACAGGTTGGTTGTGTTTGGGAACAAATAGTTGCTGTCCAGATTTTGGTGTCTTCGCTCGAGCGAGACTTTTGTCGCTCGAGCGAGCTCTGTGTTTTAGCTCATTCGCTTGAGCCAGGGTTCCTTTGCTCGAGCGAGAGTTGAGTTTTGTGTCTGGTGGCTTGAGCGAGAAGTCTTGCACTCGAGCTTGCATCTGCGTCTGGTTCTGGATCTGAGTGTCGTATTTCTTGGCTCGAGCGAGCTTTCCTTCGCTCGAGCGTGCTTTTGGGTTGCAGACCTGAAGCTTCGAAGTGTTGGCTCGAGTGAGGCTTTCTACGCTCAAGCGAGTATCCTTTGTGTCTGGTCGCTCGAGCGACCACTCCTTCGCTCGAGCGAGCCTGGTGTATTTCAGTTGACAGCAGCGGGTTTACACTTCACTTTTTCATCTCCTTTTTCTCTCAAACCCTAGATCCGTCCTCTCTCTCTCTCTCTCTATACACCTTCTCTCTAGGGTTTCATCTATTTTTAGTGATCTTCTACCCTAGTCTCTTTGTAAGAAAGATAGAGGGTCGCGAGGGCTTCACTTTAATCTGAAAAGTTATGGATTTGGAGGACTTCGGGTTTTCACCATCTTCTCCTCTGGACTTCTAATTTCAAGGTAGGGATAACCTACTCCATCTTATGAGTTTTGGCATAAGTTCTATGCATTTTGATTAGTTGGTGGTGTTTGGTAATTTTGGGAAAAGTTAGGGTTTGGTTTTGTAATTTATAAAGAGGGGTTTTCAAATGTTTAAACCCACGTGTATATGAGACCTTGGAAAAATGGTATTATTGTTGTTAAAATGGTGAAATCGAACCTTAGGGTTGATATTGAGAAATGGGAAAAAATGCTCTAATTATTTTAATAAATTGATTTGTATAATTAATTTGAGAAAATACGAAATTGAGTTGAAAATCATGAAATTGAGGAATTATGAGATTGATTGGTGTAGTTGGATAATTTAATCACTCACCCATGAGAATGTCAATATTTTATCTGTTGATAAATTTATTATCTGTTTAGAGATAACTGCTTTGGGCTATTGGTACAGGATAGTCTTGATTGTTGTAGACACTGTATGTTGATTAGGGAAAACTAAAACTAATCACATTGATTGTGTCATTGAATATGACTGTTGGATTAATATAGCAAATATGTGTATTGATTGATTATTGTGTATGACAAGTGTTAAATACATTGTATATGCATATTGTTGGGAGGAGATAGGGGATGTACTCCATGGTTTGAGAGGAGATAGGAGATGGAATCTCAAACCTGTTTTGGGAGGAGATAAGGGATGGACTCCATTGATACAGCAAATATGTGTATCACTTGAAGTATGGAAGTGTTTAATTTGAGTTGTTATCTCATTTGAAATGGAAGTGTTTTAATATGAGCTTTAGTCGCATTTGAATTATTGATATTGGAGGTATTTTTATATGAGCTGTTGTCTCGTGAAAATTGTTTGGCCAGGTTCTGAGCCATGTTTGTATAAATGGAAAATTGGATAAGTAAAGGAAGGTGGGACGTAACATGGACTTGACTGTCATGGAACTATATTGTAATATAAATTGGCTTATAAGTGTTAACCATCTATCAAATGCTATTGTTTTAGTCATTCCTTATATTTGGTTTCGTCTATCTCTACTGGGTTGTGGCTCACCCTATATGGGACATCATTTTCAGGTTCAGGTGGAATGCCACCTCCAAGGACATAACTTGGGAGGCTTAGAGGCTGAAGAATTTTTGTTGTTATCTTTTGTGTATGACATGTAAATTCAAGCCAAGGGCTTAATGTGTATGAGTTAATACTCTCACTACTAGAAAAAACACTTTTGGCGACCACCTATTTTTTTTGGTCGCAAATAGTCTACTTTCTGCGACTAAAATTTAACTTTTGGCGACCACAATTTTCTGGTCGCGGAAAATCACCCTTTGGCGACCAAAAAAAAAAGTTGGTCGCGGAAAGTATACTATTGGCGACCAAAGGATTTTCTGGTCGCGGAAGATCACCTTTTGGCGACCAAAAAAAAAAGTTGGTCGCGGAAAGTATACTATTCGCGACCAAAGGATTTTCTGGTCGCGGAAGATCACCTTTTGGTGACCAAAAAAAAAAGTTGGTCACGGAAAGTATACTATTCGCGACCAAAGAATTTTCTGGTCGCGGAAGATCACCTTTTGGCGACCAAAAAAAAAAGTTGGTCGCGGAAAGTATACTATTGGCGACCAAAAGGGTTTTTTGGTCGCGGAAGCTTACCCTTTGGCGACCAAAAAGAAAAGTTGGTCGCGAAAAGTTATGGCGGGATAAATCTTAAAAAAAAAAATACTACTATAATTACATGTTTTTTTTTTTTGTTTAGGCATTAAAAGTTTTATAAAATAATATATAACCCAATTTTTATGGGTTATATATTTTTATTTCCAAATATGAACAAGAAGCTTGTTGTTGGTAGAGTGGATTGGGTGTGTGGTGACTCTTTGGTCAAGAGTTCAAATCCCAGGCAGCGCAAAAGAATTATATTTTTTGGGCCAAGGCGTTGACTTTTGGCGACCAACTTACCTTTGGTCGCTAAAAGTTTACTTTTGGGTAATATGAATTGGACTTTCCGCGACCAAAAAAGTTGGTCGCGAATGGTCACTTTTAGCGACCAAAGGCTTTTTTGGTCACAGAAAACTATCTGTGACGAGGCTTTAGCGACCAACTCGCGACCAACATATTTTGGTCGCGAAAAGGTTTTAGCAACCAAATATGGTACTTTTCGCGACCAAAATGTTGGTCACAGAAAGTGTTTTTTCTTGTAGTGTCTCTTTTTGTAACCAAGTGTTGGCTTGGAAAGTTGTAAGCCCATAGGGCATTTACTTTTGTTGTCAACATGTAATACTTTTGTAAGGAATACTCTGATGAATGGAATTAAGTTTTTGTTTACTTATGTCTATGCATGTCAATAATGTGGGTTTCCATGTATTATTTTGAGGGCGTTACAAAAGTATTAGCCCCTCGCCCTCCTTTTTTTTTTCTTGCTTTTGTTCCCAGGGGAGAAAGTGGTGTATTTAGTGTCTTAGTTAGCTTGTTGCTGCCTATCTTTTTGTTGCGATGGGATCATTTTGTCTATTTGGATTTTTGGTGCCAATTTAGTTGGGATACGATTCCTCTAAACAAATTTCTTCCTCATTAGCATCTTTATGTTGATCATTGTACTCTTGCTCGTTTTCATCAATATATTTCTCTTCTTTTTGCTGATGAAAAAAAAAAAAATCCCTTAATTATTTACTCCCTTAATTGTGTGTATCATAAATCTTGTTGAAAATTCAGTATTCTGAGTTTCAATTGATGAAATCAAACAAGACTGAGGAACTTGTCTATGGAAAAATCATAGGTAGAAAAATATTTTGGCATGGTTGCAGATTAGATTTTTATTTTACGTTTTCATTTTTAGTAAGCATTTTGTTACAAATTTTTTGAAATTTTTTTTGAAAGCTTTACACTTTTAGATTCTATTCGACCAAACGAACCAGACAAGAAGGAAAAAAATCACGAAGTTATTTTTGGGGCTTTTTGTTTGTTTTTTGTGAACTTTTTTGAATTTTTAAAAATTATTTTACCTTTTAGATCCTTTTACACTAAACTGGCAGGAAAAAAAGAACAAAGCTAAAAGGTTTAGAAAAAAAAAATACTTTTAACTGGATTCCAAACCACTCGTTGTCAAGACAAAAGTGATGACGTGAAAAAAGTTTCAAAACAAACGAGTAATTAATTATTAGTGGCGGATTTAAATAAATAAATAAAAAATGTTAAACTTGACATCATAATATATGTATTACTCAAGCAACAAGGATTTTCTTTCTTAGACCAAAGGTCTTGGCTTGAACACTAAATCCATTCACTTTAGGAGGTGTTTGGCATTTGGACAATATAGTCAAAAAGTCAATAAAATCACTATAAATTGTCACATCACTCTCTCTATTTTTTATACATCTTTTCATAACCCAAAATGCCAATTAAAATAGTTACTTTCCAAATGAGCTATTATATAATATTATAGATTAATGTCCAAAATGAATGGCTATTATATGTCAATGTTAGCTCAAGCAAAGTTTCAGACTAGGGAAAATTACACTTTCCACTTTTGTATTTTACATTAAATTTCATTTTGTCCCTAAATCTTTTAACTCTCTCAATCATTTTTCTACATTTCGAGTGAAGTTATGATTTGGAACAATCAAATAACGTCGTTTAAAAACTGACGGAGAAACGAAAGTGTAAAGGCTAAAGTGAGAATTTCTTAAAAGTACATGAGTGTTGAAAATTAAAATGAAGAAACTAGAGTGACATTTTGATAAAAGTGAAGGGTGCTAAATGTAATTAATACTATCGAGTGATTCTTCTGTTAGTTTTCAAAACAACGTTATACAAATAGACCAAAATACTACTTGACTCAAAATCTAAGGAGTTTATTGAGATAATTAAAATATCATAAATAAAGTAAAATTTGATGTTAAGTATAGAAAGGTAAATTATACTTCGTACTCCAGCACTTCTGGTAAAGTATCAATATCATTCTTTTGTTACTTCACCATATAATTTTTTAACAGAAGTCAATAATGTGATAAGCATATGACTACAAAATAAAGAGAAAAGAGAAAAATCACCCTCATTTCCCGCTTATACACATTTTCATTTCAAACTTTTTTAGAAGGACATTTCTACTGGACTAGTGGGCCTTGCAGAGCCTATCAAAGCCTGACTCTGAACAGACCTTGTGAACAAACTTTGCTAGGCTTGACTCTAGCAACGTTGCAAATGGATCTTACAAATGGACTTTATTAGGCTTGGCTCTAGCAACCTTGCAAATAAACCTTGCTAGGCTTGACTCTAGTGACCTTACAAATGGACTTTTCTAGGCTTAACTTTGGCAACCTTACAAATGGATCTTACAAACGGATTTTGCTAGGCTTAACAAGTTGGACCGGACAAATAGTGCTTGGATGTCGACCAAGCAAATGGAGCTTGGATGTCGACCAAGCAAATGGCATGCAAGTGTCAACCGGACAAATGATGTATCATGTTGACGTGCAGAAAGTCATGCTAAGTCTTTGACCGGTATATTTAGCTTGACAAAGGTTTTCCAAGCAAGGTTAGCACGGTGTAACGTTTTACGTAGCGTTCTTACTTGGCGTTAGTTTCAACCTATGTGGTTTTGCAATTGACGTGCAATTGGGCTTGTGGTTTGTTTAGCTTAGTTGTTGACCTGGGAGTTAGGTCGTTTCATTGGGACTTTGGTGATAAAGGTGTTAAAGGATGGGCCTTATCCCTTTGGACTCCTGGTAGGACTCTACAAAGAGGAATTAGAGTCTTAGTAGGATTCTACCATGCGAAACATATAAAAGCTTAGTGATAACCTAGAACAAGTTAACACAACTTTACTCACAGAATAATTGAGAGTTTTTCCCATATTGATCCTAAGAGTTCTGACTTAAGCATCGGAGGGGTTTTCTTAGCACACACCCGCCGGTACACTCATCGGAGTTGTGTTTTCAGGTCACATTACGCCATTCAGAGAAAAGGAAGTTTGATCACAAGAAATCCACATGCAAGGTGTATTTCTTGCTCATACACTTTTCATCAAATTATGGCTGTATTAGACTAAAACAAAACGCAAATTAAAACGATTAAAGAGATAAACTAGGGTTTTTGTATAAATTAGAAACACGAAACTCTATTTTCCACAGTAATATAGTCTTTTATTTATTCCTCTTTCTTTCACTTCGATTTCTCTACTGTTATTTTTTATTTAAAAAACTCTATTTTCTTACATCTTCATCCCGATTTTCAACATATGAACATATATATTGTATTATATTATGGTTTCGATTGGGATATGGGTTGGCTTTTTAGCTTTTTGACTTTTTGGCTTTTTGGCCTAGGGCTAAAAAGCTTCGTTTGAGATAGGCTTTTTGATTTTTTTTTTGACTTTTGTGAGAGAAAAATAAAATGATTATGATTTAGATGTGACATTTTGTTTCATTGACTTTTTAACCTATTTTGTCTTTTTGTGGCTAAAATAGCCAAACAGCCTCACATGCTTATCATGTATAACAAAGTGTGTATTGGTAGAAAATGAGAATGATTTTCCTTTTTTTACCCTTATTTCGTGATTACAATTTTGTCATATGAATAGATTTTATTAAAGATTTTTAAAAAATGGAGTAACGGGAGGGGGACATTAATACTTGTGTGGGGACTAAAGTGAGATTTGACTAGAAGTGAGATCCAAAATAGATTTTGACAATAAATGCATGAGATTGACTATCAAGATTCATGTGTATGGACAAAAATGAAATTTAATGCAAAATGTAGGGGTACAAAGTAGAAGTGGATATCGGTCCATTGGCCCGCTTAGCCTTGCCCTATTTTTTTAGGATTTGGAAAGGTTGTTTTAGCCCATAATTCCGAGTTGGGCCAATATTTTTAGCCCGAAATATTAATGGGCTAGGTTTGAGATTTACACTTTTAACCCAGCTTCGCCCGCTATTAAATTATTTATTTATTTATTTATAATACGTTAATATATATATTTTTTTGTTGGGATCTAGATTTTATTTTTGTTAATTTTATTGAAACTCACATTTGTGATGATGAGTGATTGAATTTATTTAAAAAAATTTTCAATTTATAATGATGTCAATATATTTATTTAAGAAACATAATGTGTAATTGAATTTAATTATGAAATATTTTAATTTTTTTTAACATATAGTCTAATGGGTAGTCTTAGGATTTATAATTATTTTTTGGACTAGATTTGGACAAATATACAGGTTTGATATTAGGGCCGAACTAGGTTTAGACATACACAAAATCTCTTCTTATTTAGTGCCAAACCGATCTAAACATAGTCCAGTCTGATGTTTATCCACCTTACAACGTGCAATTTACACAATTTAGAAATATAATGTATAATTTTACCCTTCAAACTATCAATGTCATCATCCTAGTCCAGTCCCCTCAAAAAGTGTCTTCTTTCTCATTTTCTACGAGAGAGACTAATTTCCGCACTTAAATAAATCAAGCCGGCTTCCTTGACCAGCTTCAAAACGCTGGAGCTACGGTAACGGTTCCTTAACCCCACCAAAAAAATTAATAATAAATAAATAAATAAAATAATATTAATAATAATAAGGATAAAATTACAGTGATGCCTGTTGAAATTTTAGAAAAGTATAGTATCATAATTTTTTTCATAATTACAATAACTTCTCTTTGAGTAGGATTAAGAGATCAAAATTAATGCAAATGATATGAAAATATAAGATTAAACAAAAAATATATACATAAATTTAAATGTAAAAAGAGATGATAATATTATTTTTCCATCCAAGTGACTAGCAAAGTATTAATGAAAATATGATTAAGTGTTATGTGAATTGAAATATTGAGGGAACTCAATATAATTATGTCAAATTTATGAGACTTATTGTTTTTTCTCTAAATCTTAAGAGACCTCAGTATAATTTACTCTTATTAAATAATAAATTAATTACTTTTCATTTTTTAATTAATTAAAAAATATTTTATTATTTATTTATTTAAGAAAATTTAATTTAATTATGTAAAAATCTGTTTGATCAATAATATCGTGATGACAATGGCTAGTGTTGACATGACACAGAAGAGTAGACAATGGGGAATGGGGGCAAGGGTTTACATGAAAGAAAAGGGAGAAGATGAAACTATCACTACAATGCATGATGGTTTAAGGATCAAATTTTTGTCTCTAAAAATAAAATTTTGCTATAACAAATAATAGGAGATCAATTATGGTCGCCGCCGAAAGGTGGTCCTAAAAAAATCTTTACCAACAAAACTTTGAAATTAGTCTTTAAGATCCAAACAATTTTGTACTAAAAAATTTATTTTCGAGATGAATTTTTTTTCTCAAAACACTACAAAAAAAAACACTTTTGGGGACTAAAGTTTTAGTCGCCAAAAGTCCTGCTTTTAGTCGCCAAATGTCAAATTTCCACTTTCCCCGACAAAAACTTTTGGTCGGCGGTGTCGTCGCCAATAAATGGTCGCAGATTCCTTTGGCGACTAAAAACCTGTTAGTCGGCAATATTGAATGTCTTCAGCGGCGAAAGAATTAGTCGCCAATAGTGTTTTCTATTTTTGGAAATTACACATTTCGCGACTAAACGTTTAGTCGCCAATACTATTTTTTTTTTAATTATTTAATCATTTCACGACTAAACTCTTTAGTCGCCAAAAGTATTTTTGAAAAAAAATAAAAAATTTCCCTCACCCGCCTGAGGACCCCGCTCCCATGTTTCGAACCCATGACTTGCACGTTCCAAACCTTACGCGCACAGTGCCCTCCACTGTACCACTCAACCATCACGTGAAAAGTATTGTAACTTATATTATTTATATATTACTTTGAATGTATTAATGCAACACTATATATATAAAGATAATTATATATATTCAAACATAATTTATGTAAAAAATAAACTATTTCGTAAAAAAAATTTAGCTTACTTTTGGCGACTAAAAATTTTAGTCGCCAATGCTATAAATTTCGGCTACTAATTCTTATTTCGTCGCTAAAAACCCTGACTTAGGCCTAAACGGACGCTGTTTTGGCGACTAAACCGAATTTTTTGTCGCCAAAACCCTGCTTTCAGCTACTATTTTTTTTTTGTAGCCAAAAAGGTCCACTTTCAGCGACGAAACAGTTTTTAGTCGCCAAAACACCTATAATCGGCGACGAAACTGAAGTTTAGTCGCCAAAACCGTGACTTTTGGCTACTAAATCATTTTAGTCGCCAAAAACTGTGACTTTTGACTACTAAACAACCATTAGTCGCTAAAAGCCCTACATGTGGCGACTAAATTGCCTTTTAGTCGCTAAAAGCATTATATTTGGCGACCAAAAGAGTTTAGTCGGCGAAAGTGCGCAATTTTGGCGACTAAATCCAATTTAGTCGCCAATTCCCCTACTTTTAGCGACGAAAAACGTTTTTTTGGTCGCCGAAAGTGTTTTTTGTTGTAGTGAAAGAATAGTAATTCATTATTAAATGTTTAATTTTGTTGTTAAAAATATATCAATTATAATTTTGATTAATAAGATTTACGTTTTAAAAAGTAAATTTGCTCCTAAACTTTTTTCTTTAAAATCATAATTTGGTGTTTTTGGATTTACCAGCTTTGTTAAGGAAAGGAAAATAAATGAGGAACATTTTTTAGAAAATTCTACGTTTTTGTTTTCCTTTTTTTTTTTTTTTTTACTGAATTTTTTAATATTTACGCAATTTTTTAAAAATTTTTAGACACAACTAACATAAATACACATAAAAAGTATAATTTCTGTGAAAAAATATTTTAAAAATTCACTAAATATAAAAAATATAAAAAAATACGAGAATTCAGTATATTTTTCGTATTTTTATGTATTTATTAATTTTTTAAAATATCTTTTCACAAAATTTTTACTTTTTAGATATATCTAAGTAAGGTGCATCTAAAAAAATAAAAAAAAATGTTTAAAATTTTAAAAATATTCACTAAAAACAAAAAAACACGAAAAATAAAAAATTCAATTTCCAACAAACTTAATTCAAAAAACTCAAACCAAACACATACATTAATATCTGTTCATTTCATTTATATTTTCCAGAATAATGCTATATGCACCAATTAGTGTACTAACTAGTATACTAATTGATGATGTGACATAATTTAAGAGGTTTTGGGTATTTGTAATGTGATTAATGAGTGAGACCAATAATATTATCATAACTAATGTTGATACACTAATTAATATATTAATTGATACATGTAACACCACCATATTTTCTTACGTCAAATAAATAAATAAATTTAATTTCTTTCACTTTATTTACTCTTTCTTTCCATCACACAATTTAGGACACAAAGGTATGTCCAAATAGTCTTCTCCATGCGGCAAAGACTTGGGTGCACTCTTACTTTTAGTCTTTATAGTTTTTTTTTTTTTTTGGGATGAAGCCACTATCCATTTCCAAAAAGAATGATAAGTTACCCATTTTGAACGCGTAAAGAACGATTGACTGGCTTGATGATTTCTTCATGATGATCATCATGATGGTGTAAAGTTTATTATTATTTATTTATAATAATAAATAAAAAAAACTTATTTATTTTAATTTTTTTCTAAAAGTAAAATGGAATACATGCATGATACGCAGAAGTTTGTTTGTTTGTATTTTTTTTTTTTAATTTTTAAAAACAAAAATAGTGAGTTGTTGAGCCCCAAAGCTGGAGGTGGAGGATTGGTAGATTGCTGAAGGTGGTGGCAAGAGGTGAAAAATTTTAAAATTATTTTCATTGTTTCAGCCCCCCCCCCCCCCCCCCCAAAAAAATGTTGTGTCTTTGTGGGGATTTTTATGAATAAATTTCATTTAGAAGTATTCTAATTCAAAAAGTCCATGAAAGAATTTTTTAACCCACTTAGTCTCATATATTTATGCTTTTATTTCATAAAGTCTTTTTCTTGATTTACACCATTTTCTTAGACTTTTATACCTTTATATTTAATATTGATATTTAATGTTGCGAGAGAAGAGAGAAGGGATTTAATATTGATATTTAATGTTGCGCGAGAAGAGAGAAGGGAAAGGATCAAGGCATAGGAAATTTCATACACAAATTAAATAACATTGATGTTATTATTTTATATTATTATATAATATGAATATATTTTTAATTGATAATACATTAAAAATAATGTGAACATTCTTTCTCATCTGATGTGAGCGTTCACAACACCTTTCCGAAAAATTCTCTTTCATCTAATGTAGTGATGTGAACGTTCACAACATGTGAACCTTCTTATTTTTAATTGGCAACACATTCAAAATAATGTTCATTATATTTTTAATTGACAACACATTCTTATTCACAACATATAGTAATGTGAACGTTCACAACATGTGAACATTTTCTCTCATCTAATGTAGTGATGTGAACCTTCACATTCGTATGTTTTAGTATAAATATTCACATCATGTAATTGACGACACAATGGCAAAAATTTATTTCAAATTAATGTGAATATAATGATGTGAATATTCATTTCAATTACATGATGTGAATATTCACATCATGTAATTGACAACATAATGACAAAAATTCATTTCAAATTAATATGAATATAATAACAGTCAACATCCTGATGCATGGGAACTACCAAAACGTAATGACAATCAACATTAAACATCAACATTAATAGGGGGTATAAGAGATTGAGGGTGTTTTGGTTTTCTTACCTCAAATAGGACCTGTGGGAGTCGAATAACATTACATGTAGGAAAGCCAAATGAATTTGAAGAAAGTCAGGATATATACTACTCGGCTCCGTCCAGGGGGATCCTGAAGCCGAACAACTAAATCGGCCATAAAATCAGCCGTGCAAGAGGCCAAGTAAGAATATGGACACGACTGAATGGCCGAGTGAGCAGCTATGCGCTGGATTAAAAGTGGGCCCGACCCCCGAGATCATGGATGAGTATAAATGAGAGGAGCATCAACCAAAGTAAGATGTGTGTGAACAGATTAAAGAAACTTAAGCCTCAAGCAAACGAGAGTATACTAACTTGTCCGTCGGAGTGCTAATTCCGGCACCCCCGACCGGAGTGTTAATCTTTTTTTCAGGTGGCAATCAGAGGATCGGGGACGTCCTTCAGAATCTTAGAGTATTTCCAAACCACCTCTCCACAATTGGCGTCGTTTGTGGGAATATTCAGGCATATCCATGGCGAGCGTAACAGAAGATCCTCCGATAGTCGCTGACGAAACTACGCCATAAGACGACCACACTCCAAGAAACAAGCTTGGACTGGAGAATATCGCTGCACGACGGGCCTTGAACTTCGATTCAGTAGCTTAGACCTCACCCTCAACTTCAGTGCATGAGATGATTATGGATCAAGCAAAGCAAAATGAATAGCGGCTGGAGAACATGTTGGTTGAGAACGAATGCCTGTGCCAAGATTTGGCCTTGGAGGTGGCGAAATCCCAACAAGCGGCATGCTAAGACCGGGGTCGACATTCAGGAAAGAATGATGGTCGACAACGACGACTTCAGAAACGCGATAATGACAGTGATTCTGACTCACCATCCCCGAAACTCAAAAAGAAAGGATGAGTTGACGTATCCAGCTCATGTAAAGGAAGTCTGTACATACGACATAGACGATGGAGAAGTGATGATTCGGATGAAGAAGATAAGCACGACCCTTTCATGCGACGAATTACAAGGGCTATGCTATCCAAAAAGTTTAAAGCGTCGTCGTTCACCCTTTACGACGGAAAATCGGACCCCATTGATCACATTCGTCATTATAAGCAAGCAATGATGCTTTACGCTGACGATGAAGCCCTTATGTGTCGAATATTTCCAAGCAGTCTGGGACCACTGGCCGTTAGGGGGTATTATAAACTGGAGCCGACATCGATTAAGAGCTTCCACCAACTTCAAAAGTCATTTAGGGCAAGATTCATCACTAATGAGATCCAGCCGAAGCAAGCCGATTCTCTCTGGGCCATGTAAATCAAACCAGAAGAAACCCTTCATGAATATTCGGCCCACTATTGGGAATGCTTTAATCTAGTAGATGATGCTTGTAACGACTGCATGGCCATCACCACCTTTAAGATGGGACTGCATCTTGATAGTCCCCTCCGCAGTTCATTGACTAGACGGCCCCCCCAAAATAGTTTGGGTGTTAATGAAGAAAGTCAAAGAGTACTGCAAAGTGGAAGACAATGCCTTGCGGGTCAAAGTCGGGTAGAAAGCCGTTGAGACGGCTCCGCCGGGAATCATTCAACCGATTAGCGTCATGCCATCAAGAAGCCCCGAGCTGCGGAATTAGACTAAACGAGACAAAAGGTGTGACTCGCACCGATCAAATGATCAGTGTTCACATCGGGCCAATGAGCAATATCAAGTGGATAACAGGCTCACAAGGCGCTCAGACAAGAAGTACACGGAGTTAACAAAGCCGATTAGTAAGATTTTGTCGAAAGTCCAACGTCTTCCGTTCTTCAAGTGGCCGCCCAAGATGATGGGACCTCCCGATACAAGGAGACGGGATAAACGGTGTGAGTATCATAAAGACCACGTTCATGACACTGACAGTTGTTATGCACTAAAGGGTCACCTGGAGGAGCTAGTGCAGGACGGTCGGTTGGCGCAACACGTCCGGAGGAATAGTTCATCGAACGCAGTAGCCTTACGGCCAAATCTGCCTCCACTTGGTGTAATTCATATGATATACATCTTGTTGACATCATCCGAGGTGCATACGATTCAGGTGTAATCTAGGCTGATCACACCAGCGAAACGGCCCCATGAAACTAGGAGGATTAGTTTTGATGACACCGACTTGGTTGGAGTAACTCTCACACTGATCCTCTCGTAATCGAGCTGCGCATGAACAGATTCACCATTGAACGTGTTCTCATTGATCAAGGAAGTACTTCGGAAATAATGTATTACAAAAAATTTGTCAAGCTCGGCTCTGCTGACTCGGATCTATCACTGGCTGAGTACCCATTATTCGACTTCAACGCTAACTCGGAGTATCCTTTTGGAAAAATCACGCTACCAGCTCGGGCGGGCACCAAATCAGTAGATGTAGAATTCCTGGTTGTTAAACTTCCTTCACCATACAATCTCATCATGGTAAGAACCTGGTTACATACCATGCAAGCCGTGCCGAGCACCTACCACCAGTTACTTCGCTTCCCAACTACGTACGGCATTGAACAGATTCGGGGTTATCAGAAATTGGCACGGGCGTGCTATCTGGTGGCCACAAAAAGACCGAAAGAGCTGGAAGTGAACTCGATTGAAGTACTGGATCGGGAAAGCCTTGAAGACGTTGGGAAGATACCTAGTGAAAAGGCAACAAAAGCCCTAGATCGGGTCGAAATCAATGGGAATCCTGACAAGTTCTTCATGATTGGCGTTTCCTTGAACGAGACCGATAGGAATAAGCTCGTCTCCTTCTTACTCGGCAACCTCGATGTGTTTGCATGGTCACCATACGAGATGCCAGGGGTAGATCCATCTGTGGCTCAGCACCACTTAAACGTCGATCCAAAATGCAAGCTAGTCATCCAGAGAAGTCAGCGGTTTGCCGTGGAGCATACCTCGGCCGTTGTTGAAGAGGTTGACCGATTACTTAATGCTGGGGCAATCCGAGAAGTAACCTATTCTACATGGCAATCCAATACCGTAGTGTTAAAAAAAAATAATGGATCTTGGCGTGTTTGTGTGGATTTCACGGACTTGAACAAAGCTTGTCCCAAGGACTATTTACGGCCCATCATCAACGCATGAGCTTTTTGGACACCTACAGAGGCTACCATCAAATTTCCATGCACCCGGAGGACCAAGAAAAAACCGCATTCGTCACCCCAAGGCAAACATATTGCTACAAGGTCATGCCCTTCGGGCTGAAGAATGCGGGGGCAACTTACCAAAGACTAGTGACTGCCATGTTCAAGGAACATCTCAGCCGTACCATGGAAGTATACTTCGACGATATGGTGGTCAAGTCCATGGAGAAGCGAACTCATCTAGCTGATTTGGCAGAAACATTCGGCATTCTTCGAAAGTACAAAATGAAGCTGAATGCTTCCAAATGTGCATTCGACATCGGATCCAGCAAATTCCTTGGCTACATCGTTAACCACTGCGAAATCGAAGCTAACTCGAGGCAAATCACAGCAATTCTAGAGCTTGGCTCTCCTCAGTCAGTCAAAGAGGTTCAGAAGCTGATGGGAATGGCTGCCGTGCTCAACAGGTTCATTAGCTGTTCCATAGATCGTTGTCGACAATTTTTTCACACACTGTGGTAGGGAAAGGCTTTTGAATGGGCCCTCGAGTTCCAGGCCGCCTTGGACGGCTTGAAGACTTATCTCTGGTCAGTACCACTCTTGGCAACACCTTCAGCAGGCGACCCGCTCATTTTGTATCTGGTGGTATCCGACCGGGCGGTCAGCGCCGTACTGTTGAAAGAAGAACCTGGGGAGCAGTGGCTAGTTTATTATGTGAGCAAAGCAATGGCTGATGCTGAAACACATTATCTTCCGTTGGAAAAGCTCATCCTTGCTCTCGTGATGGCTGCAAGGAAACCGATGCATTACTTTTAGGGGTATACCATTGGGGTATTAACGGACTATCCCCTCCGTTTAGCACTCCACAGTGCAGAAGCATCAGGGCGCGTTTCGAAATGGGCTCTGGAACTCGGTCAGTATGATATCCAATTTTTGCCCAGAACTTCTATCAAGGGGCAAGTGCTCGCCGACTTTGTAGCTGAATTCATGGGATCCCTCCCTGACTTTAAGTCTGAGCAAGTGCAACCTAAGCCAGCCTGGAGAGTATATGTTGGAGACATTTGGCAGATGTATTGTGACGGGGCATCCAACCAACGAGGTAGTGGGGCAGGCGTAGTAATCATGACCCCTGAAGTGACAATAATAGAGCAGGCTATCAAATTGGGCTTCGATGTGTCAAACAACTAGGCCGAGTATGAAGCACTGCTAACCGACCTACGGAATGCACTTCAGCTTAGTGCACGGCGTCTGCTTGTTTTCTGTGATTCAAAACTAGTCATCAACCAGTTGAAGGGAGAATATGCAGCCAAAAATGACTGCATGTCAACCTACATGAAAACGGCGAATTCTTTGGTCACAAAATTCGATCATTATGAATTGAATCAAATAACCTGGTATCAGAACATGCATGCGGACGCCCTAGCTTGCTTGGCCTCTGCCATCAACTCAGAGATTAAACAGACAATTGAAGTAGGATTCATTCCTGAGCCAAGCATTGCCTATTCTGAATCAATTTAGATCAACATTATTGAACCAGGTCCAAGTTGGATAGACCCTAGCACTTCATTCTTGTCCTCCGAACAGCTCCTGATAGATTAGAAAGAAGCACACAAACTGCGAAACAAAGCCCTATGATACTACTTAGATCCGTAGGGAAAGCTCTACAAAAAATTCCTTTACGGTTCGTACCTAGAATGTGTTCACCTGGATAAAGCCAAGGAACTCTTGGGTGAAATACATGAAGGCAGTCGTGGTGCCCATTCGGGCGGGCATTCTTTCGCCCATCGAGCCGTAACACAGGGGTATTATTGGTTGACCATGAGAACATATGCTGAGTGTTATGTCAAGAAATGCGAATAATGACAGAAGTTTTCCCCTTTAACTTATTTGCCTGCTGAGGAGTTAAGCTCTATCACTAGTACTTGGCCATTTGCTCAATGGGGACTTTATATCGTCGGGCCATTGCCACGGGCCCCAGGGAATAAGCTATTCTTGATTGTCGCGACAGATTACTTCACAAAATGGGTCGAAACGGAGGCACTGACACATATTTGAGATATTGACATTAAGTGTTTCATATGGAAAAACATCATAACGCGATTCGGCATACCAAGAGCACTTGTTTCAGATAACGGCACTCAGTTTGATTATGGTGTCTACCAAGAATTATGCAACACGTACGGTATTCGACCCTATTTTCCTCGCTGGCTTATCCACAAAGCAATGGTCAAGCGGAGGCTTCCAACAAAGTCTGTTGGCTACATATTTTGTATAAAGCCAATCACAGTTCGATACGTGGCAAGATAAGGGCAATACGGGAAGACAATTCAAATCTTCAATCATAATCACACACGTGGCAGTTAGTATTGGTTTTTGTAGATCTACGTAGCACTAGATCAGCAAAGAGATGCAAGATAACGTGGCTTCAATGGTTACTCATATTTAAATTCAAAATCAGGAGGGAAGCCTAACTGCAGATATGACATAGTGGAGCTAACTATAAGGCAACATGATCGGCGACCATGGAGGGATGGTTCGACGGTTAGAAATGCAGTTCGACGGTTGTCATTAAGAAGTATAAATAGCAGAGAAGGCCCCAGAAAGTGCTCCCAGACCCAGATTCAAAAAACCAGTTTTATCTACTTTATTTTCCTTCCAGTTTTTATATTTCTTGTTCTTTACATTTCTATACTTCAAATTCTTGCACTGCACTTCATTCAATAGGAGTAGTTTCAAGTAGTTTGTTGTTGTAAACCTCTACAAGGCTGATTTGGATCTTTGTAAGTCTTTCATTTTACTTAATGAAATACTACAATTGTTCTTCATTTAATCATTGTTTGCTTAATTCTCTTAAACAAAGCCACTAGTAAAAGTCCTCTTCATTGAGGCTGAAAGAACTAAAACACAATCGTCTGATAATTGGTTGGCAATTAATATTCTGTAAGGATTGATTGATCCTTACTGGCATGCTCACAATTACAATAATAACCTTTGAAAGCCAAAAAAGCCAACATATATTTTTGGCATGCCCAGTGGGACTAATTAAATTGGCTAGACGTAGGAGACAAGGAGAAAATGAACACTTGGAAGAAGGCGTGGAAGGAGAGGTAGAAATACCTAATCCAGAGGATAATGTGATAACACATCTTGTGGAGGTACCTGTTTTATCAGAACTTATGGTCGAACAAACCAGCACTTCGGAGCAAGTACCACATGTTCAGAGTATTGGACGAGGCCAAGGAATTGGACCATCCACTATTCCATCTACTCAGCCAATGAATCCATGTGGAGGCTTAGTAGATGCCATGGGACAACAGTTAATGAACACAATGGAAAGATGGGCAATATCCTTTTTGGGTTGAATAAATACTCATCAACCAACTAACGCAAGGCACATATAGGAAGTTTCAAATGTCTCTCAGCAAATATTGGCTAGAGATAAACAGCCTATGCAGAGTAATGGACATACTAATGGTCAAACTAGTAACCAAAACTATGAAAGACCATCACCTCAGTCTTGGTATGAGCCTCTTTCGAGGCTTGTGACAAATCAAAATGCCTCATTACTTAATAGTGAAGCCATGCAAATTGGTGGATCTGGCCCAACACAAGAAAATGGCATAAGGGTGTTTCCAAATGCCATGTTCGAAGCCATTCCTGGCACAAGGGGGTTCATTAATCCCTTGTTCGAATTTATACCCCTGGGGGTTGGAAGGGTTTCCTGCAACTGGAAGAGACACAACACCTGTTCCAGCACCTTTCGCAGGTCCTTTTACAGGACAGTCTCTGAGGGGTCACCCATACCCTCAACAGCAGCCAGCACCACAGGGGCAACCAGTCCCAAACATACCGCCCTATGGACCAAGAGGACCCCAGACACAAGGTTGTCCACCAAATCCTGTGTTTGTTCCTCCAGTAGTGGTTCAACAAGCACAAAATATGGTTCATAGGGACCAAATTGCTGATATTGTTAGAGAAATGTGTGGACCAATGGCTCGGGGGGTTCAAACTCCTGTGTACAGGAAGCCATATCCAGAATGGGTAGATAGGGTGCATGAATACCTAAGAGGATTTAGGATACCAGACTTTGCTCTTTTTTATGAGAATGGAAACCAGTCAACGGTTGAACATATTGCTAGGTTCGCTGCTCAATGTGGTGAATTTACCAATAATGACTACATGAAGTTAAGACTATTCCCAAATTCTCTTACTGGGGCAGCCTTCGTATGGTATATTAACCTTACACCTAGCTCTATTCAGACTTGGCAACAAATGGAGGAGGCATTTCATGCCCAATTCTTCCAAACGGAGCCAGATGTTTCCATGGCAGACTTGGCAAGGTTGAGTCAAAGGCCTGATGAAAAGGCTGCTCAATTTATTGCCAGATTCAAAAGAGCATGAAACAAATGTAGGACCATCCTACCAGAGCCAGAATTAGTGAGATTGGCTTAAAATGGTTTAGAGTTTAGGCTTCGAAAGAAGTTTGACTCAACTGAGTTTAGAGATTTAGTGGAACTAACCTATAAGGTGTCTATGTATGAAACATTACTAGAGGAAGAGCAAGATCGAAGTAATGCATCATACAAGACGTATTATAGAGATCCTAATTATGAGATTGATACAGCAGAGATTGTAGGGAAAGAACCTGTGATCTGTGAGACATTAATTCATAAAGACATAACAATTGACCAGCAGTTTAAAAAGAAAGACCTTCATAGGAAATACTCTTTCGATTTAACAAAGGCAGATGACATTTTTGATCATCTGCTTGCGGCCAACTTTCTGAAGTTACCAAAATGAGTCAAAATTCCATCTCTAGAGGAACTTAAAGGAAAAGTGTACTGTAAATGGCATAATTCTTGGTCTCACTCAACTAAAAACTGCATTGTTTTTCGAGACAGGATCCAAGAGCAGATTTGAAAGGGGAGTTTAAAATTCCCAGCTAAAGCAGAAAAGGCCATGGGGATTGACACTAATCCATTCCCAGAAATTGGAGAAGTGGCAGCCAATGTTATTGCGCCAGACTTCCAAAACTTGTCCTTGAAAGAGTAGGAAGAGGTCAATGTGCAAATGCATGTTGCGAGCCAGACTACTGTCGAGAAAGTTGCTAGAAGTTTACCAGTTGTTGGACAAGGTTTTGCAGACCAGAGGGAAGACTCTGATGAAGAGGCACTGGATAATGATTCTTTAGAGGCAGCTGTCATGCAAAGAATGTGCCCCAGATGCAGGTTGAGCTACAAGTGGTTGAAAGGGCTTCCGATTGATGGAAAACAATATTACAAGGATGCGCATGGCGTCCTAAACCAACTAGTGCTTACAACAAAAGGCCATATCTAATTGGTCCTAGGCAACAGCCATTCATGGCTGGGTCAACAGCTACCAGAGTACAATCCAAGGGTAAAAGACCTCTACATCAGTTCAGACCACCCAACTATTATAGAATAGAGGGCAATCGTCCTGAAAGGAGGCTTGGAGTGGGCTCAGGTTATGGGATCAAAGCCAGAGATTGGCCACCTAGATCAACATCACGCAAGATGGAAAGTGGCCACCTTCATGGAAAGCCTGAATTAGGCCCAAAGCAGGGAGTCAGGGCCAAACAGTGGCCTTCATAGCCAGCTTTGAGATTCGCTTCGAAGGAAGAAAGAGACAACTCGACAACTGAGCTAGTGGGTTCATGGGTAGCTGGAGTTCCAAATAGGTTTGTCATGCAGAACAAACCTAGGGAAATGTCTACCCAAAGAAATGTGGTTGGAGACCAGGGTAGGATGGTTAAACCTCCTTTGGTAGCTCCAAATAATTGGGTGTTATTAAAGCATCCAAAAACAAAGGAACTAAACATGGTCCCAGTGATTTCTAGATCCCAGAGGAGGAAGATTCAGCGAAGGTACACTCAGTACCAGAAGGATCTGAAAGAAAGTGGAGGAAGCTCTTCATTGGTCCAGTCAAAGGGCCACACAGAGGGAAAGAAAATTCCAAAGTCAGATCATAGTCCCAACTCGACTCCTCAAGACAAAATGAGTTGCAGCAGAGAGCAATTGGCCAAAGTTCATTCTGAACTGAAAGCCAAAGAAAGATCCAGTTTGGCAGGAATAAAAAAGGCTTTGATGGAAAGTGATAGTCAGACAGAGGGAGAAGTTGGCCTAGGCCAAAGGAAGGAGATGGTTGAGGAAGAAATGTTTGAAGCCTTCATGGCTGAACATACATTTTTGGTCGAAAAGCCAGCAGAAACAGACCATTCGAAGGAGGTTGTTAGTAATGAAGTGCCAGAATGCAACATGGAAGATGCTTCTAAAGTAATTGAACAAGTTGGCCAGGAGGAGAAACAAGTACAGCCAGTCATCCAATTTGGCTTGTTTCCTCCAGTATCAGTGAATGTGGTACATATACTACCACAGGAATTCCAAGTTGAAGATGAGAACCAAGAGGGTCAAGAAATTAACCCAATTCCAGTTTCTAGTGAAGACTCACAAGTGAGTATGGTGCAAGATGAATCCGAAGTGGCCATACCAATGGAAACTGGAGACGAGAGTGAGGAAGAGGTGAGTATTAACCTCTCATACCCTTTTGAGTATCCCACGACATCCATGACACAACATGTCAAACCTTTCTATATCAAGGCCTTCTTCGATGGGATACAGATGAACCGAGTATTGTTGGATAATGGGGCAGCAGTAAACTTGCTTTCGAAATCTTCTTTGAAGAAACTAGGAAAGAGGAACCCCAGACTAATCCCAACCAGTACAACCATTGCTGGTTTCGCTAGAGACAAACAGATGGCTCAAGGCACTTTGCCCATCAACTTGAGTGTGGGAACCAGGATTGTATGACTGCATTTTTCATTGTCGACAGCAATGCTAAGTACAATGCTCTACTTGGTAGGCATTGGATCCACACCAACAAGTGTGTGCCTTCCTCTCTACATTAGAAAATAATGATGGCCTTGGGCAGTGAAGAGACAGAGGAGATCAATACAGATCCTCAACCCTTCATAGCTTATGCAGATTTTACAGAGGCCAAATTTTATACTGAAGGAGTGGCACCACTCAGCGTACTGAGGAAACCTGATGGATCAGCCGAAGTGACGGCTGATGAGGAATTAGCACAACTGAAGCACTTAGTCCAAGAAAGTGCTGATAAAGAGTTTGTCATCAAAGATGACAATGATGTCTGGTTTGTAGGCAAAATGATGGAACTCAGGAGGCCAGATCTTTGGCTTTAATTAAGTTCTCAGTATTGGACATAAAATCAATAGTGGATAAAATGCAAGTGCAAAAGGAAGAAGCCATGGCAATTGGCTATAAGCAAGAGCAACAACAGAACAGGGTTTTGGCCTTGGGTATATATTGTGCATTGGACATTGAAACAAAAGTCTAGGAGATACAGGAAGAAGAAGCCTTGTAGACAGATTTTGTCTATGAGGAGGAGGGCAAAGAGGTTGAATCAAAGAAATTGGGGGCAGGACAAAGAGAGGAGATTGCTTCGAAGATGAAAGAAATCAAAAAAGAAGCATCAGTAAGTCCTCAGATGCAAGACCCTTTGGAAGAAGTGAACTTAGGGGAAGGTTCTATACAGCAGCCCACCTATATAAGTGCTTGGTTGAATGCTTTTGACAGGGACCAGTTGTTGGTGGTCTTAAAGAGATATAAAGATTGTTTTGCATAGTCTTATAATGAGCTACCAGAATTGGATAGATCATTAGTAGAACATAGGCTCTCTATGAGGCCTAATTTCAAGCCATACAAGCAAAAACCAAGAAGGATGAGTCCTGAAGTGATTCAGAAGATCAAGGAAGAAATTCTTAGGCTCCTCAAGGCAGGCTTTATTAGGACAGCCAGATATGTTGAATGGCTATCCAATATCGTGCCTGTAGTTAAGAAGAATGGTAAAATGAGGGTATGCATCGATTTTAGAAATCTGAATCTAGCAACTCCAAAAGATGAGTATCCTATGCCCATAATAGATTTATTGGTAGACAGTTTAGCAGGGCATGAAATTTTATCAATGATGGATGGGCACTCTGGTTATAACCAAATCTGCATTGCAGAAAAGGATATCCATAAGATAGCATTCAAATGTCCTGGGAACGTTGGCACCTTCGAATGGGTTAAAATGCCATTTGGTCTGAAGAATGCTACGGCTACATATCAAAGAGCTATGAACACTATCTTTCATGATCTCATTGGAGGATACTTAGAGTGCTACATTGATGATATTGTAGTAAAGTCCCAATCTATAGAGGAACATTTGTTTCACTTGGAGGCAGCTTTTGAAAGAATGAGAAAGTTCAAGTTGAAACTCAATCCTCTCAAATGTGTTTTTTGCGTATCAACTGGAAACTTCTTGGGCTATGTAGTACACAAGAAGGGAATACAGATTGATCAGAATAAAGCCAAAGCCATCATTGAAGCCAGACCTCTATCAAGTAAGAAAGAAGTATAAAAGTTCCTTGGGCAGGTTAATTTTCTTCGAAGATTTATTTCTAATATTGCAGGGAAAACTAAAGTATTTTCTTCCTTATTAAGGTTAAAGGATGAAGAGGAATTTGTGTGGATAACAGAGCATCAAACTGCTTTCGAAGGAATCAAAGCCTACTTGGCCAACCCTCCAGTGCTGATGCCACCAAGGGGTGATAAGCCCTTGAAGTTGTAGATAGCTGCAGCAGAAGATTCACTAGGAGTTTTCCTAGCCCAAGACAATGAAGAAGGCAAAGAGCAAGCAGTTTATTACCTTAGTAGGTTTCTAAATTCTTGTGAATGTAAATATTCAGCTGTAGAAAAGCTGTGCCTTGCATTGTATTTTGCTGCAATGAAATTAAGATACTATTTTTTGCCTACAACTGTCTTGGTAATTGCAACCATAGATTTGGTTAAATATATGTTATCTAGACCTATGTTGAGGGGAAGAATTGGCAAATGGATACTACCTTTATCAGAATTTCATCTAGAATATGTCCCCCAAAAGACAATAAAAGGATAAGTTTTAGCTAATTTTTTGACAGATCATACATGTCAGACAGAAAGCCAAGAGATAATGGAACTTGGTATGGTTAGTGTTGAGCCATGGTAAATGCGGTTCGATGGATCAAAAGCCAATGGTCTAACTGGAATTGGTATGATGATTAAGTCACCACAAGGGGTAGAAACCGCACATGGTTTCAGAGTGGATGAAATTACTTGTTCTAATAATCAAGCTGAATATGAAACATTAATAATGGGACTGGAAATACTTATTGGATTACAAGCTCATTTAGTTGACATATTTGGAGATTCTCAATTGGTAGTTAACCAGATGAAAGGGATTTTCAAATGTCAAAGTGTAAGCATGTTGCCATACTATGTTGTTGCATTACATTTGCTTTCTCAATTTCAGATAGCAAATGTAACTTATGTCCCAAGATTCTTGAATAATAAAGCTAATGATGTGGCTCAGAAAGCTTCGAATTTCAAGAGAAGGGATAACACTCAAAGGGACATAAGCTAAACAACGTATCAGAAAGTAATACCACCTTTAAATAAAAGGAATGTGGTCCTGGAAGTCAATCATAATGACTTACAAGAACAAGATTGGAGGCATCCAATAAGGCAGTATCTAGCTAGCCCATCTTCGAGAGCCAACAGAAAAATCAAATTGCAGTCTGTGCAATACATAATGTATGGTAATGCTCTCTACAAAAGAGGGGGGGGACAGATGGGTTATTATTGGAATGTTTAGGTCCATAGGAAGCATTGACAGCTATGGCTGAGGTTCATGAAAGCATTTGTGGTGCTCATCAGCCTGGTGTGAAGATGAGATGGCTGCTTCAAAGACATTCTTACTATTGGCCAACCATCCTTAAGGATTGCATAGAATATACTAAAGGTTACCAAGCATGTCAAAAGCATGGCGCAATAAGGCATGTACCCATAACTGATCTGCACGCAGTTGTGAAGCCTTGGCCATTTAGAGGATGGGCTATGGATATGATAGGGAAAATACATCCACCCTCTTTGAAGCATCATTGTTTCATCTTAGTGGCCATTGATTACTTCACTAAGTGGGTCGAAGCTAAGCCATATAAGGCTGTAGATCAGACCGAAGTTATTGGATTCATTAAAGATCTGATCCACAGATTTGGCATCCCATAGACTATAACTGTTGATAATGGGACTGTATTTGATGGGAAAATGGTAAAGTCTTTTGTGGCAGAGTTTGGAATTAGCCTTGTTAATTCCACACCTTATTATGCACAAGCCAATGGCCAAGCAGAGTCATCCAATAAATCTTTGAAGAAAGGAATACAGAAAGTTGTGGAAGACAATCCCAGAGATTGGCATAAGTTAACTTACTATTGGATGTATTATGGGCTTACAGGACATCTCCAAGATCAAGTACAGGAGTTACTCCTTATGCCTTAGTATATGGGCATGATGCAGTGTTACTTGTAGAAATTAACATCAAGTCCTTAAGGGTGAGATGCCAGGATCAGTTAATTCCTGAGCAGTATTATCAGAGTATGTGCTTGGAGTTAGAAAGTGTGGATGAAGCTAGAATTTTGGCCTTAAATGGCATTCTTTTCCAAAAGAAGAAAGTAGCTAAAAACTATAATAAAAAGGTCAAGCATATTAGCTTTGATGAAGGTGATTTGGTATGGAAGACAGTACTCTCAATAGGGATTAAAAGCCATAAGTTTGGCAAATGGTTACCTAACTGGGAAGGACCATATCAAGTTCATAGAATCTTGCCTTTGGGAGCATATCATCTGAAAAATTTGAATGGATATGTACACCCCAAGAAGATTAATGGCAGATATTTGAAGCCTTATTTTCCAACCATATGGGAAACATAAGGAATAAAATAAGTGCTAAATAAAAAGAACATGAAAATACTCAAATGATAAATAAGGATTTTATTTTCATAATGAGTTGAATACATGTAGCCATAGATTGGCCCAGAAGTCAGTACAATGTTTCAGTTGTTCCTTTACAATAGATTTTCTACTCTTAAGAGATGGGAACAACTGAATGGCTACAGCCATATCCTGTTTTCGATCAGCCAGTCCTTGGTTGGTGATCTCCAGCTTGGTGGCTGTTCCATCCAAAGCCTGATTGACCGTTGATAATTCTTCTTCAAGTTGAGCTTTCTTCTCCAGTAGTTAAGCTCGGAATTGGGAGACAGAGGAATGTTGCTCCTTCAATTCTGACACTTCAGCATGAATTTGAGAAACAAAACTCTAGTCTCTCAGCAATTTCTCTTCTGCGACCTTGGCAACATGGCAAATGTTGATGTAAAAATCAATGGTGGCTGCCGCCTGAGATAAATGACTTGAAACAGTCATGTTGGATTGCTTAGCAATCTTACTGCACTAGAGGAAGCCATTTCTGATTATAGGCCTTTATAAAGCTTCGAAAGGAATCCTTGAGAAGGATGTCAGCAACTCCAAACAGCTGTCCAAGTCTACTGAAGGTAAGGAAGTCTTACTACTGGAGGAAGAGCTCTCAAAAATTTCTAGTAGAGAATCAGCCAGGACTAATGGCTCAGTCTCATTGCTAGCTATTGGAGAGGTGGAAGGTATGTCAAAGAGACTAGCCAGCCTAGCTTCGAAGATGTCCACCCTATCTGTTGACATGGAGGGTGCAGAAAGAACTTTGGTAGAAGGAGGAAACGGCTGCATAGGAGTAGGAGAAGAAAGTGAAGTACTCCTAGCAGTCTCTATAGTTTTGGCTACCAGCAGCTCAGGAAAAGAAGGACTGGTGCTAGGCAGAGATAATGGATGAAGAATAAGAGGGCTACTAGGGTCTTCTCTATGGAAATCAACTATCATTGGAGATGATGTAATAGCTGGAGCTTTCTTAGGAGGGGAAGAAGTGGCAAGGTTTAAAGGAAGAGCAAATTGAGTGGAGTTGAAAGATAAGTGAGGAAAGTTTGAAGTCAAGCCAAAGGATAGAGATGCAGGAATGTTTGGCCTCAAGAAAGGTATGGAAAGTATAGGACCAGGAAGTGGGAGTATTATTTGAATGGGCTCCACATTTTGAGGTTGTTCGACTTCAGTTGAAACTGAAGGAACCTTTATTGGAAGAGTAGGCAAAGTAGTTGGTGCTGCAAAAGAAGAAATACAAAACGATGTTAAGTCCCAATACCAACAATTTGAGAAAAGAAAGTGGAGACATGAATGGAAATTACTGGTTTTAGAGGTGGTGGCAATGATGGGAGAACTACGAAGGGAATAATGCTCAGCAGTGTGTTACCTTTTCGCAGTTTCCCTTTGGATTGTATCAATAGCAGCCGCTTCGTCCCTTAGCAGTTGTTGCTGTCACCTTTTTTCAGCCCTCTGGAAAACAATTATTTCTTTAGAGTGTTCCTTCTCTACTGCTTCAACAGCTACCTCATGAGTAGGTTCTTCAACCAAGTCAGAAGGAGAGATAGTTATCTTCTTTCTCTTTTTTCTCTGCAGTGGTATTTCCTGCTCTTTCTCTGTCTCTTTTTCTTCAATCTGAGATTCAGACTCCTTAGGAGTGAATATTAGTTTTCTTTTCTTTTTTTGCTGATGTTTGTCTTTGAGAATAGCTAGGGCTTCAGCCCTCTTGAGAGATTCTTCTTGTGGAGACCGTACACCAAGTAGTATGAATATGAAGAAAACAAACAGAAAATTCTAAAAGAAATGAAGCCTAAAAATGTATACCCTTTTTCGAAGCAGCTTTGGTGACTCTGGAAGGAGAAGATGAGGCTGTAGGTGTGACACCCGAATGTTTTAAATTTAATATTACAATAATAAAAAAAAAATGGATATATATATATATATATATATAAATATATGTATAAAGAATAACAAATATATACATATATATAGGTATATATACACATGTAATGACAATAATAATAACTAAATAAATAATAATAAGTAAATGCATAATAAATTGAGAATTTTGTTATTAAAGAAATACGTTGTGAAACACTACACGTTAAATATTTTAGTAAGTGGTAAGTGGTGATTTATAGTTGGGTAGTGAGGTTTTTAGACATGAACCTAACTTATAGTCATATATAATTCCAAGAGTCATCATGAATTACCAAAGAAGGAAATAACTTTTAAATTAATAAAATGGTCAAAATAAATCTAAGTCTTAAAAGAATGGATTAGTTAATGGTCAAGTAAAGAGATAAATCAAACAAGTTAATAAATGGATGGATAAGGGTGGAACGGAGTGAATAGCAAGATCTACACGCGTCAATACGGAACCTTCTATGACTTGCTACCCACGATTTACCTTCCTATAAATAGGAAAGAGTGGCATGTTTAAGGCAACGGAAAGAAAAATAAATAAAGAGTAGAAAAGAGGACGGCACGGGTGAGAATCTTGAGTGGTGGAAAGGAAGAATAAAGGAATTAATTTAAGGTGAGTTATATTATACCTTGAGTTACCAAAAATGTATTTTACTGATGTTTTGACTTACCAAAATCTATTTTATACTAATTATGTTTTGTTAGTATATTTATAAAAGTTATGTTTTATAAACATTTCAATTACATAGATTTATTTCTGAACCCTATTTGCTTCAAAGGAAACCCATGGATATGTTTGTTTATATTTTAAAGAATATTTGATTATGACCTTATAAGCAATTATGTTTTGAAAGTACCACCACGGGAGTCCCACACCTTGGGGGACTTAAATAACCATTGGCTAGTGTTTGACCACTTTGTGGTCCAGTGTTGTCATGGATCCATTGACCTCTGAAGTGATTGTTACTTTAGTGATGTACCGTGGTTATAGTGATTATTTCAGTTTCTGGCACTTAATTAATTTGTGTATTCAACTCAGCTCAACTTATGTTAATATTTTAGCTTAAATAAATATCCATGGCCATTTTGTGCCCCTACACTCATAGTAAGATATTTCTCACTCTGCTATGTGTTTATAGCTGTTACCCCTTTCAGGTGACGAGGTTTAGCGGGATCAAGATGGAAAATGAATCGCTATGTTATTTTGTTTTCTATCTTTTATTATTAGACTCTTGTAATACAATGAAGTTCAAGTAAACTATGTTTTATTTCCTTTTAAATAAACAGTTGATACCTAGTTATTTATTTTAATTTATTTAATTTATCCGCTTGCGCTGTGACTACAGAATTATCCGAATTATTTTATTTTTATCTTGTTACAACGCCGAGCCTTTGGATACCGGGTTTGTGTCGTGACAAAAGTGGTATCACGGCAATGGTTTTTTTTTTTGTAAAAATATATATATATGTATATATATATAATAATATATAAATAAATAAAGTTTTTAAATTTTTTCTGTATAATTTTCAGATTATTTGCAATTCACATTATTTAAATTGAAAAAAAAAAATGTAAACTTGTATTATTTGGTATTATGTAGTATGTCTACCGCAAATAAACCATGTTATATATGTCTAGGCTAAGTTTTCTTGTGTTGTAGGAAATGACGAACCTAATGGAGTTATTCTGGTACGAGCCCCCAGAAGCTCATCTTCTCTCGAACCAATTAGAGGGCTCGGGTGACTTAGAGAGTCTTGTCAGGCAAGCCCATCCAACATTTGACCATCTCATGGAAAGATCCGTTTATTTACAGGCTGACCCCGATGAGGACTCATTATTCTGGAGACTTAGTCGAGGTAGCACTCGTGAAAGGTACATAGGACCGACCCACGTTGTTGGTTTTGCTCCGGACCTAGAACCACCACATTTTCTGGTCGCACCTCTACCCGTAGGCTTTGCAGAGAGGAGGGGACCCGTATATCCTAGTAGCCACATTCGCACCACGACACCACCTCCCCAGCATATTGCCTATATCCCAGCTGTGGACTTTACCAACGGTGCATCATACCTGGAGACACCGATACGGATTACTGGATGGGAATTCTGGGGTTATGATCACGGTGCTCCGGTTTACATGGTTCAGGTAGTATGGAGCTGCTTCGGAGTTGAGCTTAGTGGGTGGGAGTTTGAGTCCATCATGCAAAGTGAGTTTCCAGGGTTGTTTCATGGACCAGTTTTCCGAAGCCAGTTCTCCTAGTGGCCTAATGGACCATTATAGATGTCTGACCAGAAGTCCCTTTTTGTGAGCTGACCATGAGTAGTCTAATCTTTTTGTATCAGTAGGATTAGACATTAATTTGTGACCGCCAGACTAACGCCCTATGTATGGTAACAATGATGCCTATATATATATGGTATTAATATTAACATGATGGTAAAACTAATATGTTATATATGAATGTGGTGATATTAATAGCAAAACTAATACATTATATATGATTGTGGTGATAATAGAACTAATATGTTATATATGACGTTGTATCAAAATTATATCAATGTGATGTCACGCTTATATCATTTTACCTTGTAGTAATGGCCAACGAAGGAAATGAAACCGGATCATCAGTCAGCGGTACCATCCCAATGGAACAGATCATGGAAAGGGCAGTCACCAACTTTTTACAGGCCTTGCAAAGCAGCATAACCAATGGGACATTAGAAAGACGAGAAGAACCGACTACGATTAAACAATTTCAGGAGCTGAAACCCACCACGTTTATCGACAGTCTGAACCCACTAGTAGCAGAGGCCTGGGTCAGGGACATGGAGAAAATCTTCCGCGCACTACCTTGCACGGAAAGACAGAAGGTGACTTTTGCCACCTTCACCTTCAAAGACGATGCACAAGAATGGTGGCTCCTTACCCTTGAAAAGAAAGATATTATGACTTGGGCGAGATTTTTAGAAGTATTCTATGAAAAGTACTTTCCAGATTCACTACAGGAACAAAAAGCGTCAGAATTCAAACATCTAAGGCAAGGAACCATGACAGTGGCCGAATATGAAAGTAAGTTCACACAGCTAGCCCGGTTCGCGACATATGTAATTCCCACCGAAGCTCGAAAAGCCAGGAAATTTGTAGCAGGGTTGGATCCTGAAATTAAGGACAGGCTGGAGGTTCTGAAACTACCAACCTATGCGGCGGTGGTAGATCGAGCATACATTGCGGAAAAAGAAATTAAAGCCTTACGTTCTGGGGAGCCAAGTCAGAGGAAGCGATTCTGGGAAAGAGATAACAGAAAGCCCGGTGTCGCACCTCCCAAGAGAATAAATATCAGCACAACCAGTTCAACCGGTCCAAGCAATCAAAGTCCTGCAAACCCTAAAGGAGGCACCACTCCAGCTTGCTCAACCTATGGACGGACTCATTGGGGACCATGCCGTCAAGATACGGGAACATGCTTTAGATGTGGCCAAGTTGGCCATTGGCTGAGAAATTGTCCAACGCTCGTCCGCCCCTTTGAACCAGTCTGAAAACCCGCAGTACCTGAAGGAGTGAGAAAGGACCAAAAACGCCAAGGAAGAGCTTTTGCCCTGGTGCCTGGAAACCCAGAAGTTACTGAAAATGTTATGTCAGGTACACTCTCTGTTTGTGGTCACTTAGCCCATGTTCTCTTTGACTTTGGTTCAACTCATTCTTTTGTTACACCACACTTTACTACCAAGTTGACATCAACACCCGAACCCTTAGGATACATACTATCTGTGTCTTTTCCCTCTGGAAATTCCGCCCTCAGTACTAATGTATACAAATCTTGTACTGTATCCTTAAAAGGTGAAACCTTACACGTAGACTTGATACCCCTTGGCATTAGTACCTTTGATGTAATCTTAGGAATGGATTGGTTAGCTGCTAATCGTGCCTCTATTGATTGTAAAGCCAAAAAGGTATTCGTCAGGTCGCCAAACCAACTCGAGCTTGTCTTCGAAGGAACTGGAGCCTCTCCCCCTCCCTATATTATATCCTTCATAACAGCCCAACGACTGCTAAGAAAGGGTTGTTGTGGTTGTATCTGTTATGTGATTGATACTCAACAAGAGACCTCCACACTTGATGCAATCCCCGTAGTTCAAAAATTTCCGGATGTATTTCCTGAAGGCCTGCCTGGCACCCTAGTTGATCGGGAAATCGAGTTCACCATTGAAACCCAACCTGGTACACAACCAATTTCAAGGACCCCTTACCGCATATCCATGGCAGAATTGAAAGAACTAAAAACTCAACTCCAAGAACTACTGAACAAAGGCTTCATCTGACCAAGTACCTCACCATGGGGAGCTCTAGTACTGTTCGTAAAGAAAAAGGATGGTACAATGAGGTTATGTATCGACTATCGAGAGCTAAATAAAGTCACCATCAAAAATTAGTACCCCCTGCCACGAATTGACGACTTGTTTGATCAACTGCAAGGCGCCCAAGTGTTCTAAAAAATCGACTTGCGTTCTGGTTACCATCAACTAAAAGTCAAAACGAAAAGTATCGAAAAGACTGCCTTCAGAACCCGTTACGAGAACTACGAGTTCCTCGTCATGCCATTTGGCATCACCAATGCTCCAGCGACCTTTATGGACCTCATGAATCGAGTGTTCAAACCCTATCTTGATGAGTTCGTCATTGTCTTCATTGATGACATTCTCATATACTCCAAATCGCCAGAAGATCATAAACACCACTTGCGAAAAGTTCTACAGACATTACGTGATCACAAACTTTATGCCAAGTTAAAGAAATGAAAATTCTGGATCACTAGTGTACACTTCCTCGGTCACGTCATTAACAAAGATGGCATTTCAGTTGACCCCCAAAAGGTTGCAGCAATCGTGGATTGGCCACGACCTACCAACGTATCAGAGATTCGAAGCTTCTTGGGCCTAGTCGGCTATTACCGGCGCTTTGTGCAAGACTTCTCGAAGATAGCTTCACCCTTGACCCAGCTAACTCAAAAGAACACATCCTTTAAATGGACAGACAAGCAGGAACGTTGCTTCCAAGAATTGAAAAACAGACTCGTGACGACTCCGATACTAGCACTCCTTGCCGAAGCAGAAAAGTTTGTAATTTATAGCGATGCCTCCTACAATGGTTTGGGTTGCGTTCTTATGCAAAATGGGAAGGTCATTGCTTATGCCTCCCGCCAACTAAAGACTCACGAAAGGAACTATCCAACTCATGATCTAGAATTAGCTGCGGTGATCTTCGCCCTCAAAATCTGGCGTCATTATTTCTACGGAGTAGCCTGCGAGATCTACACTGATCAGAAGAGTCTCAAATATCTGTTTACACAGAAGGAATTGAATATGAGGCAATGACGATGGCTAGAATTTATGAAGGACTACGATATAGAGATTCATCATCATCCCGGCAAAGCTAACGTAGTAGCAGACGCATTAAGTTGAAAAATGACCAAAAGTTTGGCATGTACCCTCATTCCCCACAAGATCAATGGGTTCCTCACCAACATAATCATGGAACCTGAGTTGATTGAAGAAATTAGAATCCACCAATGTAAAGATAAAATTTTGAAGAAAAAGTATGAAGAACAAGGAAGCACGCCCGATCCTGATTTCACGATAAGCAATGGAATGCTAAAATTTCGGAATCGAATTTGTGTACCCGACCTTCCAGAGCTCAAGAAAAGGATATTGGTAGAAGCTCATGGTTCGAGGTTTGCGATCCATCCTGGCAATATGAAGATGTATCACGATCTGAAGGAATACTTCTGGTGGACAGGAATGAAGAAAGACATAGCCAGCCATGTCTCCAAATGCCTGCGTTGTCAACAGGTTAAAGCGGAACATTAGAGACCTGCAGGAATGTTGCAACCACTCCCTATTCCTGAATGGAAGTGGGAACACATTACTATGGACTTCGTGGTCGGGCTACCGCAATCAGTCTTGAAGAATGATGCAATATGGGTTATCGTAGATCGATTAACGAAGTCGGCGCATTTTCTACCAATCAGAATCATGTACTCCCTCTCTAAGTTCGCTACTCTTTACATTAAGGAAATCGTTCACTTGCATGGCACCCCAGTTTCAATCGTATCCGATAGAGACCCCCGTTTCGTGTCTCACTTCTGGAATAAATTACAAGAAGCTTTGGGAACCACTCTAAGGTTTAGCACGGCTTATCACTCCCAAACTGATGGGCAATCTGAAAGGACGATTCAGACCTTGGAAGATATGTTACGTTTGTGTGTCCTAGACCTCAAAGGTAACTGGGATGATCATCTACCTTTAGTGGAGTTCGCATATAATAATAGCTACCATGCAAGTATTGGAATGGCACCATACGAGGCACTGTATGGAAGGAGATGTCGATCACCTCTATGTTGGACGGAAGTCGGAGACAGAAAATTATTAGGCCCCGAGATCGTGCAAATAACGAGTGATAAAATTCAACTCATCCAACAACGAATTCGCACTACCCAGAGCCGCCAGAAAAGCTATGCAGATACACGAAGACGAGACTTAGAATTTCAAATAGGAGATCATGTGTTCCTTAAAATCTCACCGACAAGAGGGGTAATTTGATTTGGAAAGCGAGGAAAGTTAAGACCACGATACATCGGTCCATTCGAAATACTCGAAAGGATTGGTCCTGTAGCATATCGTCTAGCACTTCCATCCGAACTATCCAATGTCCATAATGTGTTTCACGTTTCAATGCTTCGTCGATATCTTCGAGATCCAGAGCATGTTGTCGATCATGAGAACCTAGAAGTTCAAGAAGATCTCTCTTACGAAGAGCAACCTGTACAGATTCTCGATCGTCGTGATCAGATCCTTCGAAATAAGACTATACCCCTCGTAAAGGTCTTATGGAGAAACTATCGTGTCAAAGAAGCAACGTAGGAAACTGAAAGCCAAATGCGAGCCAAATACCCACACCTCTTCAAAAACCAAGGTACGTCAAGTTTGGGGACAAACTCCTTTTAAGAAGGGGAGAAATGTGACACCCGAATGTTTTAAATTTAATATTACAATAATAAAAAATAAAAAAAATAAAAAAAATAAATATATATATATAAATATATGTATAAAGAATAACAAATATATACATATATATAGGTATATATACACATGTAATGACAATAATAATAACTAAATAAATAATAATAAGTAAATGCATAATAAATTGAGAATTTTATTATTAAACAAATACGTTGTGAAACACTACACATTAAATATTTTAGTAAGTGGTAAGTAGTGATTTATAGTTGGGTAGTGAGGTTTTTAGACTTGAACCTAACTTATAGTCATATATAATTCCAGGAGTCATCATGAATTACCAAAGAAGGTAATAACTTTTAAATTAATAAAATGGTCAAAATAAATCTAAGTCTTAAGAGAATGGATTAGTTAATAGTCAAGTAAAGAGATAAATCAAACAAGTTAATAAATGGATGGATAAGGGTGGAACGGAGTGAATAGCAAGATTTACACACGTCAATACGGAACCTTTTATGACTTGCTACCCACGATTTACCTTCCTATAAATAGGAAAGAGTGGCATGTTTAAGGCAACAGAAAGAAAAATAAATAGAGAGTAGAAAAGAGGACAGCACGGTTAGCATCTTGAGTGGTGGAAAGGAAGAATAAAGGAATTAATTTAAGGTGAGTTATGTTATACCTTGGGTTACCAAAATGTATTTTACTGATGTTTTGACTTACCAAAATCTATTTTATACTAGTTATGTTTTGTTAGTATATTAATAAAAGTTATATTTTATAAACATTTCAGTTACGTAGATTTATTTCTGAACCCTATTTGCTTAAAAGGAAACCCATGGATATGTTTGTTTATATTTTAAAGAATATTTGATTATGACCTTATAAGCAATTATGTTTTGAAAGTACCACCACGGGAGTCCTACGCATTGGGGGACTTAAATAACCATTGGCTAGTGTTTGACCACTTTGTGGTCCAATGTTGTCATGGATCCATTAACCTCTGAAGTGATTGTTACTTTAGTGATGTACCGTGGTTATAGTGATTATTTTAGTTTCTGGCACTTAATTAATTTGTGTATTCAACTCAGCTCAATTTATGTTAATGTTTTAGCTTAAATAAATATCCATGGCCATTTTGTGCCCCTACACTCATAGTAAGATATTTCTCACTCTGCTATGTGTTTATAGCTGTTACCCCTTTCAGGTGACGAGGTTTAGCGGGATCAAGATAGAAAATGAATCGCTATGTTATTTTGTTTTCTATCTTTTATTATTAGACTCTTGTAATACAATGAAGTTCAAGTAAACTATGTTTTATTTCCTTTTAAATAAACAGTTGATACCCAGTTATTTTTTTTAATTTATTTAATTTATCCGCTTGCGCTGTGACTACAGAATTATCCGAATTATTTTATTTTTATCTTGTTACGACGCCGAGCCTTTGGATACCGGGTTTGGGTCGTGACAGTGGGAATAGTCTTGGTAGATGTAGGAAGAGTGGGGATGGTCCCAGCTTCTTTTGGTTTGACCTTAGAAGGCACACCTAGCCCCATTAATAAATCAAGAGGATGTATTGCTAGATGCACTTCCATATTAGCGGTCCACCAATTTTGAAATCTTTTCAAGGCCAAGCCATAGAAGAGGAAGGGAATAAATTTAAACTCACTCAAATCTTTCAGCAGTTTGAATGTGGCTTCCTCTAGTTTAGATTTGGGTACTCTCAGGTCTCTGGCTGTGAGATGAATATTCGAGAGACTGCAGAGTGGGATGGGAATTTCCTTGAGTAAGCCCAAATTGCCTGGCAAACTGGGAAGGGCAATATACCTCAGATATGCACTTGTAGGCTCGAGGGTTTAAAGTGCCAACGAATAGTTCTCTCGGCAATAAAATGGAAGCCCACATATCTTTATGTGATGGGGTGGAGCACTCTTTGTCAGCCAAAAATATTTGCAGCCAAGTTAGTCCTTTATTGGCTTCGAAGGGGTAAAAGAAGGTGGCAGCTAGAGAAACATGAAGCTGGTGAAAGAAGGTAAGATAGTAAGCAAAAGAAGTAGGATAGAGGGCAATCCTAGCATACTTTTCTCCATAAGTGCTAGGGTCTTGAACTAAGAATTTCAAACACTTAGGATGCAGATCAATGAAGTATGCAAAGAGCCAAAGTTGAAGCACCCAGAGGGGACCGCCCTGGTTGATATGAAGAGGTCTTTCACAGAATTGGGAGCAGGCTGTATAGACATGGCCTAAAAGATAAGGGGCTAAGGCTATTCGTTTCTTCAAAACAAGGGCCTTCGTGAGTGGGGCGAACTCAGGCATGATTCGCTAAGATGATGTACAAAAGAGAAATTTACACAACCACTATAAAATAAAGGAAAAGAGTTCTTGATCACTCACGGGGCCCTCATTTTTGTTTTCAGCCTTCACAAAGTCGCTGAAGGAAGAATTCAAAGGTGGAAGGGAAAATTTAACAAAAAGGTCTGGATAGTTGGGTGTAAAAGGAGTACCAAGTGGTGAAAGCCCTAAGAGCTGGCAGATATCAAGAACGGTGGGGGCCATCATGCCACACCGAAACTCAAAAAAGTTAAAAACCATGTTCCAAAAGCAAAGAGCGGCATGAATCAAAAAGGGTCTTCAGGAATGATAAACCTGGAAAGACGAAGGGCGTCGAGAATACAGAGCTCTTGCAGGTCCCATTCTCTTGCAGGCACAACCCTGTCATACCATTCCTCTCACTCAGCCCTCAATGTTGGCCAGCAACAATGAGGTCGGTTCACTCTCCAATTTCTCCAGTCAAGCCCTCCTTCATAGAGAAGAAAATGGTCCTCCAAGCGAGGGTACAAAGCAGGGAGTTGGGCGGGAGCCTCTCGAAAGATAGGACCTAGGACATATTCTTGTTTGTCACTATGGCGAGGGATAAAGAGGCGTCCGTCTATGGCACTCGATCCATCAGCTTTAAATTTAGCAATCTCTTCCTCGATACATCTTTTCAAAGCCATTGTTGGGCTTATACATTCGCCAGTTGGTATTTTCAAAGAAGAGGACTCCATTGATAACAAGCAGTGAGGAAGAGAGGGTCAGTAAAGATGAAGGGTTTGTGTGTTAGGCAAACTAGTGAATTCAAAGCACGAAATAAAAGGGTTTTTAAACCTTTGTGTCTAAAAGTATGCCCAACCGTGGAATTCATAAAAAAAAGTACTAAAGGCACAGATGCGAAAAGTTTCCTTCAATATTGTTAATTGTGGAGGGAAAACGCATCTCAAATACTGATGTCAGTTTCGAAATAAAATATTTGGCTTCGAAGCCAAATTTTGGTGCCAAAATCAGATAACAAACGGCTTCGAAGTCAGGAAGTCAACTTCGAAGCACATCCCACGCCTCACGATGGAAGAATGTTTAGGTATTTGTTTATTTCAAAAGGCTTAAGGACCTGTTTTTAAGTTTCTCAATGAGAGTAAAATCCTTCGAAATAAAACTTGAAATACCTTATGATTAGAAATTGTTTGTTCTAAGTTCCAAACCAATAGTTGGTTTGATAATATACAGAAGAAATCGCTTTTTTCGAATAAAACAGTACAGTACTTAACAGAGGGTTCCATATTTTGGAAAATATAGACTGTTTGTTCGAAACAAAATTGATTTGAAAGTCCTTGACTGTGTTAACCATATGTTGGGGAATTGGTTATGATCAAATCAAGTTTCGAAGGGAAAAACTGGTGAATTCGAAGCTTTGATTCCAAAAGGAAACCGACAAAGGTTGTCAATTACACTCCATAAGTTGGAAAAGTTCAAATTGGGTTTTTAGTATTTCATTGGTTATGATCGAATCAAGATTCGAAGGATGAAATTATCGGTTTCGAAGTCCTAAGTTTGTTTGACTTTGACAAATGGGGTAAAATCAGACCATGCCAAATAAAAGAAAACATCTTAGCTTTATTAAAACAAAAACAATTACATCAGAGGCCTTCTTTGGCTACATATTCAAGTTCATAAAAATAAAGAATAGAATAAATAACAAGGTCATGAAATTTACTCCAACTATGGTCAATGAACTTCTGTTCTTTCTTTATTCTATCTTCTATCTTCTCCAGGCTAGGCTGCTGAAGCTGATAGGCTCTTACTTGATAAAAAAGTTTTTCGGCCTTTATTTTGAATTTTGTTTCTTTCAACCCTTGTTCCATCTCATCCATGTCTAAGTCATCCCAGTATGCAGAATCCTTATTTTTGAAATCATTATATTCATCGATGAGGTTCTCTGCTTCATATTGGGTATGAACTCGACGGGTTGAGATTTGATCCAAAGATCGAGTGGTGGCCACAGAAATGTGGTGCCAATGGAGAAGCAATGGGAGTTGGTCCAAAAACATTTAGAGCTCTGCTTGGGCAATAGGGTTGAGGACATGACCCCGGGTCATAACATCACAAGCCCATCGAAAGTTCTTGAGAGGAACATCATCATCGAGAACATTGAAGGGTAAGTGAGAAAAGGCCGCAAGCAGAAGTTGGGCTTGCTGTCGCTGATTTTTAGAAGGAGGAGATGAAGGGTGATAGGAGGGGAGAAACTGGTCCTCAAATAGGGTAAGTCTCAGTTCCTCCATCCAGTGAGGGTTTTGCGAAAGAGGAGGCGCAGGAGCTTCCATCTCGAAAGAAAGAGGAAATTGGGGGTTGTTGACAATATCAAGCCAGTCAGAAGAGCAAAGTTTTGCCTTTTGAGCTAAGAGTGACGGGCTGTATCCTTGGGCCTTTTTTGGATGATGAGTGGCTCGCATTATCTTCGTAGGCATGGAAGACGTGTACCATGCTACGAGTACGTTATCTTCTAGACGGCGTCGGCGGTTGATGGGTACATATGGGTAAAACACCGAACTCCAAGCAAAGAGAGGGAAAGTTAGAGGATCAACGAATTCGACAAAATGAAGATTGATTCGTTCCCTTAACTTAGACTCCTCAGGTTCTGGCCAGCTTCTCCAACGAGAAGCCCCAGAAGAAGAAGAAGCTGCAGCTTCATCCCATGCAGAAGGTTTTGGATCAGAAGAAGAGCTTCCAATATCCATGTTTGCAAGATTTTGGGATAAAGAATTGTGAATAACAGGTTCGTAGTCCAAAGATTGATAGTTTGCAAAAGCTTCCATGACTTGAATATAGGAAGATGGGTAAAGGTGTCTAATCAATGCATGAAGATTCTTTCGAGGATGAACAACATTATCAAACAACTTTTCATATGCTTGATCGAGGTAAGAAAAGGTCTGCTTGGCCATGAGAGCTGAACTAGTCTTTTCGAATACTGAGGTAGTGGGAGTGTTCAAGGGTTAGAAGAGAATTTAATGCAAATGTTTCATTGAGGAATGACAGTTGCATTTCTGAAAAATGCAGAGCCCATGCGCGTTTTAAGACATGGGTAAAATACCTTGATCCAGTAATATCACCAAGTATTGGGTATATTAGTGTGGGGGTAATGTTGGCTACATATTTTGTATAAAGCCAATCACAGTTCGACACGTGGCAAGATAAGGGCAATACGGGAAGACAATTCAAATCTTCAATCATAATCACACACGTGGCAGTTAGTATTGGTTTTTGTAGATATGCGTAGCACTAGATCAGCAAAGAGATGCAAGATAACGCGGCTTCAACGGTTACTCATATTTAAATTCAAAATCAGGAGGGAAGCCTAACTGCAGATATGGCATAATGGAGCTAACTATAAGGCAACATGATCAGCGACCATGGAGGGATGGTTCGACGGTTAGAAATGCAGTTCGACGATTGTCATTGAGAAGTATAAATAGCAGAGAAGGCCCCAGAAAGTGCTCCCAGACTCAGATCCAAAAAAACCAGTGTTATCTACTTTATTTTCCTTCCAGTTTTTATATTTCTTGTTCTTTACATTTCTGTACTTCAAATTCCTGCACTGCACTTCGTTCAATAGGAGTAGTTTCAAGTAGTTTGTTGCTATAAACCTCTACGAGACTGATTTGGATCTTTGTAAATCTTTCATTTTACTTAATGAAATGCTACAATTGTTCTTCATTTAATCATTGTTTGCTTAATTCTCTTAAACAAAACCACTAGTAAAAGTCCTCTTCATTGAGGTTGAAAGAACTAAAACACAATCGTCTGATAATTGGTTGGCAATTAATATTCTGTAAGGATTGATTGATCCTTGCTGGCATGCTCACAATTACAATAATAACCTTCGAAAGCCAAAAAAGCCAACAAAGTCATTCTAGACGGCATCAAGAAAAGGTTGGAGAAACCTAAGGCCGATGGGTCAAAGAGTTGCCCAGTGTGTTGTGGGCTCATCGCACTACTCCAAGGCGATCTACTAGGGAAACGTCGTTCGCTCTATGCTTTGGAACCTAGGCAATCATCCCCTTGGAGATCGGCCTACCCACTCTAAAAACGAAGGTTTTTGACTTGGGCCGTAATGACATGATGTTGGCGTTGGACTTGACTCTGATTGAGGAACGCCGAGATCGTGCCCTTGCTTCTATGGTGCGGTATCAGTAACAGCTTGCTAAATCATATAACCAATGCATACAGCTGCATCGTTATACACCTGGAGAATTGGTCCTCAAGAAAGTGCTTCCCGCTACTAGGAATCCCGCTGACTGAAAGTTAGGCCCCAATTAGGACGACCCTTATCAGGTTAAATCAATCACCAGCACAGGGGCATATCGGCTCAAAGACATGTCTGGAAGAAGTTTGCCACGCCCCTGGAATTTTATGCATTTACGTAAATTTTATCATTAACCCAACCTATATGGCATGGTAGCTTGTTTTGAATTTTCGCTATGTATAACTTTCACTTTCTAATGTAATGTCTTTTTTCTCCCTGCTTTGTGAATTTTGGTTCGGTAACAACAGCCTCCGAATTCGGAGCCCTATCCGTGGATGACACGTTTGGGCCGAGTAAGCCTCCGAATTCGAAGCGCCCTTCGTGGATATCACGATTGGCCAAGACAAAAGCCTCCCAATTTGGAGCCCCATCTGTGAATGACACGTTTGGGCCGAGTAAGCCTCCGAATTTGGAGCACCCTTTGTGTCACGATTGGCCAAGAAAAAAGCCTCCGAATTCGGAGCCCTATCTGTGAATAACATGTTTGGGCCGAGTAAGCTTCCGAATTCGGAGCGCCCTTCGTGGATATCACGATTGGCCAAGACAAAAGCCTCCGAATTCGGAGCCCCATCCGTGAATGACACGTTTGGGCGAGTAAGCCTCCGAATTCAGAGTGCCCTTCGTGGACATCACGATTGCCAAGACCAAAGTCTCCGAATTCAGTGCCCCATCCGTGAATGACACGTTTGGGCAGAGTAAGCCTCTAAATTCGGAGCGCCCTTCGTAGATATCACGATTGGCCAAGACAAAAGCCTCCGAATTCAAAGCCCCATCCGTGAATGACACGTTTGGGCTGAATAAGCCTTTGAATTCGGAGCGCCCTTCGTGGATATTACGATTGGCAAGTGCAAGCGCGGTTGACATAAAATAATAGATGAAGGTCATGACTTAATTTACAAACATTGATTGAAACAATATACAGACATTCAAAGTAAAATGTTTCATTAAGTAGATCGTGAATACATGATTTACATAAAAACGGAACAATATGTTAAAAAAAAAAGATTATTATTCGTGGTGTTGGTAACAGTTGTAAAGCAATGTTGTGGCCAACAATTTGCTTATATCTCATGAAAAATAGTTGGAAGGAAAATGCAGTTGAGTAGGTTTTATAGGGAAATTATTGAGTAGTCCGGGAACTCCAGGTCATCAATCGTTACGTGGTGCTCCGTACCACTCAGAATACTCTATTTTGCCATGGTGTCAGTAGGTCCCCATCACATTGACAACTCAGTAACTCTTGGGGATTGTTTGGGGTATCTTAAATAAGTGTATTTTGTGACTTTTTAGACTAAAAAGTAGAGGAAAAAAAGATAGTTGTTTGTGATAATTTTTTGTCTTTTTATGAAAAAATATGTATTAAAATATTATATAAAATAACAAAATTATATTTTTACCCCTACTTTCTAGACTCATCAATGACAGTGTTGCAGAAGCACCGTATGGAATGGTTGAAATGGTGAGAAGAATCTGAACCATATTCATATCCGAAAGGGCGACCTAGGCAAAAGTTAGAGCACAAAAAATTTGAAATGATAAAAACTAAGCTCACAAGGTTGAAAACCTGCAAAGGGCGGTCTTGGCAAAAGTTAGAGCATAAAATGAGAGTGAAAATACTCGAGTGAACCTGAGCCTGAACTACGTAAGGCTTGATTCCCATCTTTGGGATACGTAGGCAACTTCATCCTGAAGTTCAGCTATAAACTTTTTCCCGATCAACTTTGTCCATTTGATCATCTCGGCCATCTTTGTCTATTCAGCATTCAAGAGTTCGGTTATGATCTCTGGTGCAGTGCCTTTCAGACTAGGGGCAACTTTCCGTTGCTGTGCAGTGCCGCGGTACTATTCAAACTAGGGGCAACTTTCCAGTTGCTAGGATCCGAGGTTGTGCATCTTAGTGACAGATTTCAGGCTTGTCCACTTCTGATCCATATCAAAAATGGTTTTGAAAAGTTTTAATAAAAGTTGACTTTGTTCAAAATTAATCTTTTTACAACTTAGACCATTTTTGGACCAAAGCGGAAAATTTTCAGTACCCACAACCTTCAATTTCGTTGATTTCAATACAGAGTTCTCCTGCTCTTGCATACAAATTGAAGTTGTTTTTGGTTACATTCATAAAGAAAATTTGAAAGTACTAGTAAAGCAATAAATTCGGGGCATAGTTAAGTCAGGTGTTCCTGCGCCCCCTCCTAGAGCTGGTCGAAGCCTCTGATGCAAAAATTGGGCCCTTCCTGTGCCTCTTCATTGAGCTAATCCAAGCACTCATCAGACAATGTGCAACTGAAAGTGGGAGCGGGGGCCAGGAGCTCTCTAGTCCTCCATGCTGTGGCATACCGGGCAAGCTGTGCACCTCGGGTTGGGAATGCAGCAGGGTACTCTATCCCCTCTGGCGGGCAAGTCTGATCATGTTCGAACTGGCGCCGGAACCGGAACGGAAAATAGAAGACACAATGTGTCATGCCAATCAATTGAATCCCAGGTTGACGGGTCATGTTGTAGCTCATTGCCAGCAGATTGAGCCAAGAGCAGCGCCAAGCAATGCGGTCTGCAGACAAACTGCACATCCAGTTGTACCACCACCCCTCATCCAGGGCATCGACCAGGCGTTGTCGAAAAAAGTAGCCGCGAGCTGAGTATGCTGGGCAAGACTCCACAATCTGTAACTTGTCCATCAACCACACCTGGGGAGGGATGAAAAATGAGAGAATAAAGAATAGAGAGATGTACGATGAGAGAAAAGTAAGAAAAGGGTTTTGTGAGAAAAATCGAGCCTGAGGGCCAAGTGATGTGAGCAATACATATGTGAGATTGGGTGGGAAACATTACCTGCAATAGTAGTGGGCTCCTCGCAAGCCTAGCCATCTTCCGGCGATGAAAAGCGTCTAAGCCCATCAATATCTCAGCCAATGTCATGGCAATGCAGCTCTTGCCCTCCTTCAAACCTTAGGCAACCTCGATCAACCGGACACTGAATCCACCGGAGCCCGGGACAAGCAAGAAATGAGATAGCAAGCATAGGCAAAGCGCGTGACGCCGATAGCCCTGCCAACGATGGTCGCCGCGGTCACCAACATCAGAAAACCAGCGAACCAAGCTTGGGATGTCCAGCTCCCCGTCGTGAATCAATGATCGAGCGTCATGCAAAGTGAGGCCGCACATTCGTCCTAGGGCTTGGACGTGACCAAATCGGAGTTAAGGCAAGATTTCCTCATTACGCTCAGATTCCATCAAAGCTTGGAAATCTTCGAAAGTAGGACACATCTCTTGCCCGTTGAAGCTAAAAACATGTGTCACCGGATTCCAAAACCTTGCCACGGCATGGAGTAAAGGAAGATGCAGCGGAGTACGGCCCAACGTGAATAGTACATTCAAGCCGAAGCCCTAGAAGTTCAACTTTTCCGAGCCATCTAGAGAAGCAATCCAAGCTGTGAGATTTTGGATGAGGAACGCCTCCATTTTGATGCAAAACTGAGATGAAATGAATGAACCACGAGGCTGGAACTTTTAAAGAGGATAAGGCACTGTTCGGGGGACACGAGTCGAAAAATTGGTGGTTGCCAAACCAGGTGGTCGGCCGACCACCTTTTTTGGTAGGCCGACCACCCTTTGGTCTCCAATGAAAAAAAGCTGGTCGGGTAGCTTCCTTAGGTGGTCTGCCATGGAGAGAAGTGTGGCTTTGGTCTTGTCCTAGTCCCCAGAAGAAAGTTCCTAGCATTTCCATGCATTGGGAGTGATGAAGGTGCGAGTATTTCTCTGTTTCGGATGCGTTTCGTCACTCTGATCGTCCGAGATACGTCTGTTTATCGAGTTATTGTTGAGTTTTGTTTATTGAGTTATTGTTGAGTTTTGATTATCGAGTTGTTGTTGAGTTTTGTTTATCGAGTTGTTGTTAAGTCCTGCTTATCAAGTCGAGTTGTTAAGTTTATCGAGTTGTTAAGTTTTATTGAGTTGGCGAGTTTTGTCCGTTGAAATTGTTGTTCTTTGTTTATCAACATTTCCGGGATTTGCTTATCAAGTTGTAAACTTGCTAAGGTTTTGTTGTTTCTTAGTAAGTTAAGTTGTTTAGTTTGTTGCGTCGGTTTACTACCTCACTTGGCAATTTTCAATGCACAATTCCATTCAATCTCATTTTCATGAAAAATGATGCGATGCGATGCTAAGAACATAAAATACAACACTTTTTGAACAAAAGTTGTTTCATTCCATCATGTTTCCTTTGTTACAACATTTTACAACAAGGGTACAAGTTTTACAGAAAATAAAACTGCCTAATAATGTACAATGTGCTACAACTACTAGTAAAAAGGCAAATAAAGAAGGAACATTCGCATCAGTGCTCTCAAGTGCAAGAATAAGAGGCCCTCTTCGTCCTCTTCGGCTGAGAAGTCCCTGCACCATCTCCACCAGCACCACCATCTGAATTGGAGCTGTTGTCCTCGGAACCCTCCTCGGCATCACCTCCGCCCTCAGAACCGGACTCAAAATCATCCTCTCTGCCTGCAGATGTCTCTGACTGAGGATGCGCAGTCTCCTCCTCCTCGCTGGACTCCTCCTCTATGACAGGTGCTCTGCGCCTGCCTCGTCTGCGAGACGAGTCCCCTCTCCCAGCTCCCCGAGAAGGCCTAGATGGCCCGGCCTGTGGCCCAGTATGTAGCGGAGGCATCTGAAAAGGAAGAGGACAATTTGAGTACATTAGCCAGTATGTATATCAGATGTAGATGCAAGAAAACTACATAGAGAGGGTGTATGCAGAAATAGTACATGAATGTGGTGTGTGTCAGATGTGCTCTACACATACAGCCAATCAATGCAATGAAATGTTCAAGTTCAGCATGTCATCAGAAGTATGATAAATGCAAGAAAACTAAAGAGTACCGGGACACCGATGATGGACAACTGCGTCTCTCTCCGCAGGACCATGCCCTCGAGTGAGGCCACCAACCCGAGCATCCTATCCATGTACTCCATAGGGGGCTGCAGATGCAAGTGCAAGTTATCAGTAAATGAATAAATATCTGAGTGATACATCAAAACTGTAAAGCATTCCGGTGGCGAGTCAGGGTCTCTGACGTATGGGTGACCAGGCATAGGAGGCTCTATCGGAATCGGGTAGGAAGTCTCGTATCGCCATCTTGTCAACTCAGTTGGAATATCTGGCCATCTGGCGTGATGATAAGTCGGGGGAATTGGGGGGACCAGTCCAGCCCCACCTCTCGATGTGCCGGCCCTGCTAGTAGAAGGGACACCTGCAGCCTGAGCTCGACTCGATGATGGCATACCAGCAGACCTCCTCGTGGGAGTACGGACACCTGTCAATGGAGGCATCAAGTATGTATGACAGTAAGTTGCGTACTCCCCCTCCTCCAATTGTAGAAATACGTCGGTACCCAACATAGCGCTGTCGACCTCCTGGGGAGTGAGCCTCTCAGTGGATCGCATATCGTCTGGAGGTGCTGCAGGGACACTCTGCTCGGGGAAGCCCATAGTTTGGCGCATGAAGCGGTCCCCCAGAAACCAGGCCCTACCAGCTGGCCCCTCAAATAGGATCCTGTACCGAGAAGCGGGCCATCCTCCAGCAAACTGAAATCGGGTATCTCTACCCAAGGGCGCCCAGGGCTGCCATGTGATCTGCGGATAACCAATGCATAAGCCTATTAGACATCGTAAATGTGCAAGATGAATCAAAGATGAAAACATGGAGAACTGAGAGTTCTGAATTACCTCGGTCGCCCGCACTGTATCGAAGAACTGCCGCAGGTAGGGCAGAGTCTCCTGTGCTCTCGGCTGGTACTGACCCTCAAATACGAGCGAGTAAGGGATCATGAGAGGCGCCTCTACCTCAAGCTCCGGGGCTAGTGTCAGAAAGTACGCGAAAACCCATAGCTGTGGAAAATAGGGCAATAGCCATCAGAATACAGAATGCTAAGTGCAGAATGTACAGAGAATATAGGATACCGAGAGCAGAATGCAAAGTACAGAATGTAAAGTGTGCCGTGTGTGCAATGTACAGATGATGAAAAGTAGAAATGTAAATTAAGAGGGCAGAAAATACCTTCCAGGCTCTCCAATAGCCGCCAACTACGTTCCCCCATCCGCGGAAGGTCGCACTCATGTAGCAGTAGAGGGTAGCTAAGCCGGCGCCACCCCAGTCATACTGACTGACTTGTGATAGGTCTACCAGAGCACTCAGCAGATAAAGTCCAACGGTGTTCCCCCTATCGGAGAACAGAGTGGTCCCGAGGAGGAACATCAAAAACCCTCGAGTGTACTGCGCTATCTCCTCGGGAGTCTCGGGCACCCTCTCTCTGAAATGTGTGGAAAACCAAGTGTACCGGACTCGGCCCGAAGATCTGTCAACCGGTGGGCGAGCTCCCAACAGATAAATCCAGGCAGCCTCCCACTCGCCCATGTCCTCGTCGTAGGAGATCGGCCAGCCTCCCATGTCAAGGCCCGTCAGCACGGCAAAATCGAACGGGGTCATAGTCATGTCCCCGGTAGCTGAGAAATGGAAGGAGTTGGTGGTGTCCCACCATCTCTCTACGAGGGCGCCCATCAAGGTCCTGCTCGCTGGATAACGTGATATCCTCGTGCAGAAAGGTCCGAACCCTGGCTGGTCAACTAGATCGCGAATGGCCTCTGGGAGCTCCGCGTACCACTCCCTGGTGATGATCGATCCATATCCTCGTGTAACACGGGAAGATACCTACATTCAGAATGAACACACGTATTCAATTTCAAAATCAAGTACATGAGCTATGTGCAAATTAAATCAGATACAATGCCATGAGCTGCGTGTTCAACATAAAGTATATGGGTTGTGTGTCCATCTCAAAGTGTGTGCTGTGTGCTCACCTCAAAATTTGGGTTGCACGTTCAGAAATTCAAAGTTTGGGGTGCGTATTCAACTCTCAACAAGTGTGTGCTGCGTGTTCAGAATCAAATATGGGCTGCGTGTTCAGAAATTCAAAGTTTGGGTTGCGTGTTCAACTCTCAACAAGTGTGTGTTGCGTGTTCACAATCAAATATGGGCTGCGTGTTCAACTCTCAACAAGTGTGTGCTGCATGTTCACAATCAAATATGGGCTGCATGTTCAGAAATTCAAAGTTTGGGCTGCGTGTTCAACTCTCAACAAGTGTGTGCTGCGTGTTCACAATCAAATATGGGCTGCTTGTTCGGAAATTCAAAGTTTGGGCTGCGTGTTCAACTCTCAACAAGTGTGTGCTGCGTGTTCACAATCAAATATGGGCTGCGGGTTCAAAAATTCAAGTGATTGAGCTGTGTGTTCAAGATGCAAACGGAATACTGTGTTATAGACTAAGTATTCAGAACAACCTGTGTGCTAGAATGAGCAGAAGCATGGTGTGCAAGTGTGTTCAGAACGAGCTGATAAGCATGCATAGCGAAAGCGTGAAATGCACGAAAAATGCAGAATACATTGTAGAAAATGTAAAAGTGAAGTACATACCTCTCGTGCCTGATGAGAGAGGTGGAACTCTGGCTCCCGCAGTAATAGATCTACAGGTGCTCGCTCATCAAAGTTGGTAAAGTGGTAGAAAACGGCTCGAGGAAGGATGTACGCCGGAGGGTCATACCTCTCGGGAACAAATGGCCGAATCCTCAGAGGTAAAGACATAATGTCTGGCTCACCTCCGGCACCTGGAGGACCTCCGGCACCTAGAGGACCTCCGTCCTGAGGAAAATGACCTGCCATTTCAAGAAATCTGCAAAAAGGAGCAAAAATGAGCAAAATGAGCCAAAATTGGAAAGAGTCAACAAAAGTCAACTCTCAGGAAATGAAAAAGTCAACAAAAGTCCACTCCCAAGAAAATGTTCCAAATATTGAGACAAACTTACCTCAAGTGGTGAAAATGGGAAAAGAAGCTCCGAAACCAAATTTTAATCGGTTCAAAGTGAAGAAAACTGAAAGATTTCGCGAAACAACTTTGAGTGGGGCGTTGAAAAACGCGTATAGAGAGCAGATCTAAGAGGGAAAATGGTCTAGGAAGGAGGAGGAGCTAATTTCAGACCTGAAGGTGTGAGGAATAGTGTTTTGGCCAAGTGCATTTAAAGATCCGAATGTAAAAGTACCAAACTGCCCCTGTTTTTGGCTAGGTGGTCGGCCGACCACCTTTTCTGGTAGGCCGACCACCCCCTCTCACCAAACCTGGTCGGTGGCCCTCTAAGGTGGTCGGTAGCCCTCCTGAGTGGTCTTAGATGCCTCTTTGAGCTCCCTGCAAAGTTTGGTGGTGATCGGAGTCCTCGGCACTTGAGAAAGTACAAGGAAAGTGCACTTTTCGTCGCGAAATCCCTCCGTAGGAACTCCAACTCCAACTTTCGATGCGTGTTTCATCGTTACTCGCCGAGAGCGAGGTGTATCCTTTTTGAATACGTTGTGACCTCTTCAGGAGGTAAACCAGAGGTCGCGATTGAGTTGTCCTCGTCAAAGCTTGCATTTCTTTACTCAGTGTTTTATTTTAAACATGCTTGTAAAGTCGCACTTATATTGCATTGATTATGCATGCCACTCGCATTGTTGTGCACGTTTCATTGGTATTGTCATGCCTCCATGACTAACTTGCGTTGTCACGCACGTTTCTCCTTGCATTGCGATGCACTTTTCCATCGGCACCATGTTTGTTTGCGTTTGATATAGCATCGAACATATGTTGCTAACTATGTTGTGCTTGTTAAGTTTCTCTCTTTTGCAGGCACGATATTGTATGTATGGTTCATTTGAAGCTGGTGTGACCAGACGAGCCGCACAGGTATTGTATCTTCTCCATGTGAGACGTGGCGAGAATTGAATAATTCTCCACATTCTTACTGCATGAAATGTAGTTGTTGCTTTGCATTCTGGCTTAAAACTGTTGCATTTATTGTCAATATTTGCCTCATTGCAGCTTGCTGCTTTGCATGATCATGAGTTACGTCCGGCATGGTGCATATTGTTTTGCATTTCGCCCCCGTCTGCGGGCACATCTCTTTTTCTATCTCGCCTGTTTGTCTAAGTCTTCGGCCTTGTCAAAAATGGGTCGTCTCTGGGCTTTGACATTCACTCCCGTCAATTATGACTTCCAAGTTCTGTCAAAAAGGGGCAACTGTAGACACCCCATTTTTGACCGACCTTAAGACTCAGACGTCACCGATTGAGCGGTCGATGATTGCGCATGTTGTGCTCGTTCTGAGGTTACAGAGTCTCGGCTGAGAGCCTTGCCTCCGGATTTCGGGGCTTTTTCGTGCTTTGCCTCGGTTTGCAAACCAGGTCCTGTTTTCTCTGTTTTCTCTTCCCGAAAGGAGGGAGAGGTCTCGTAGACCATCTCTCAGTGGCCGTTGGCCACGTTTCGTAGTCGTAGACCACTGTTCCCGTTTGGAGACTAGTTTTCGATTTTCGGAGCCGTCGGCCGTGCGCCTCGGTTCGGGATCGCTTAACTACCTCCGTTTGCTCCGATTTTTGGCACACACCTTGTTTCCTCTCTATAGAGGGACACTGTGGCCTGGGAGACCACCTTTGTGGTCGCACGCCACTTCCGGTGCCTAATAGTCAGTTTTCAGGGCACCCGGCTGCGCGTTTTGGCCCCCGAACTCTCGTTTTGCATCGGTGTGGGTTCATTTTTGGCATGGACCCTATTTTTACTGTTAGGAAGGTGGTAGTATGGTGGGAGACCACCTTTTCTTCTTGGAGACCACCTTTCCTCGGTCGGCCGTTTTTTCTTGGCAAGTAGGTGGTCTCCCTCACTTTTGGGCCATAATTTCTGGTCTCCCATACCACCATTGTATTGCATTCATCTGGGAGGCCACCAATCTGGTATGGCCGACCACCTTTTCAACCTGACCCTTTTGATCCCTGGTCGGCCGACCAGGGCAAGTGGTCGGCCAACCACTTGAACTGGTCGGCCAGCCATCTCCTTCTTTGTCCCCCTGAGTGCAATACAGCTGTGCCAGCTGGGGGGCATTTGCCCCATCCTCCGAGATTTAACCCTTTTGTTTTGCCTTCTTAAGGAAGATTTGGTCCCTTTTGCTTAGCTTCTAAGAGAAGCTTGACCTTTTTAGCTTCTTAGAGAAGCTTGACCCTTTGCTCTAAGCTTCTAAGAGAAGCTTGAACCCTTCTAAGTTTCCAAGAGAAGCTTGGCCCTTTGCTCTAACCTTCTAGGAGAAGCTTGACCATTTTTGCTCTAGCTTCCTCAAGAAGCTTGGACCTTTGCACAAGATTCTTGAAGAAGCTTGGACCTTTGTTCCTCTGTAAGAGAGGCCCTCCCTCTCCTTTAGAAGGGTCCAAAAATTTTGCTAAGGCATACACATATATCTCTCTTTGTCTCTACACTTAGGCTTAGAAAGAGTGAAGTTCTTGGTCCCTTTGCACACCAACTCTTAGCCTAACACCTCCATCATCAACCTAAGGATCTTGGAGGCCATTTTCAGAGGTTGAAGGTCTGGTTTTTTGGTCTCAAAGCCACTGGTTTTGCTGAAGCTACAAGGGTAACACACTATTCTCTGTTTTAAGCTTTATTTCGCTCCATCTTTTAGCCATACATGCAAGCATATTTGGGATTTGGAATAAACTGAAAAAAGTCTTATTTTGAACTCCTTTTGAATTTTGTTTAAGATCACTTTTGTGTTTGGGGTTGTTTAGCCCCTCTTAGGCCTTGTTTGGCCTCTTTTTTGTGCCTTTTTTGTGAGCTTCGGGGCCAACTTGTATTGGCCCTCTCACCACTGAAATTCAGAGGGATGTCAGTGGTGGGGATGGTGTTTTGAGGTCCTAAGAAGGAGAGGGCCATCCCCTCTCCTTGTTGTCTTGTTTGTTGGCATTTTTGGCCTTACAAAGGAGCCCCCTATTTGCATGTTTCAAAGCCATGTTTCAGGCCACTTTTTGTGAGTTGTGTGACCTGCATAGGCTCTTTCCAGAGCCCTTTTTGCCATGTTGAATGTTTATTATGCATGTGTAGAGTAATCCTCTTCAAGGCCTTCCAAAGGGGCCTTTACTTGCATGCTTTCTAGACTCATTTCAGGCCCTTTTCAGTGAGTTTTAGGGCCCTCATAACCTCTATCTATAGGTAGTTTTGCCATTTTGTGTGTCCATCATACATGTGTAGAACAACCATCTCATTGGCCTTTCAAAGGAACACTTCATTCTAACATGTGTTGACTGAGTTTCAGTGGGTTTTTGGTCATATTTTGGCATGCCATGTTTCTGTTTTTGGCTGGTTTGGTGGCCCCTCATGTGCTTCATATACATGTAGTGTAAACCATGCTTACTAGCCTATGTTGCATGTTGTTTTGGCCCTTCATGTTAGCACTTTTTGGCCATACCTTAAACTGATTTTGTACATGTTTTAGACTGCCTTAACTCTGTTTTTGGGTCTTCTGGTCGAATAATGCTTGTTTTGCATGCTTGTAGTTCAATATCCATGCCTAGCTTTGAGATTTGAGGTCTATTGCATGCATATACTGAGGTGTTTTCATGCTTTGGGATCATTATACATCATATTTCAGAGCTTACATGCATGCCATATTCCCATGATTTCCACTCTTTAAGTGCATTAGAGAGTTGGGCTTGTATGCCTCATTTACCGACCATTGCATGGGCTTCATTTGAATGCATTCCGAGCCACCATCCCAGCACATTTAGCCACTGATTTTGGTCTGCATAGGGACTATTTGGGGTTGGTTTCATCATTTGTGCATCACTTTGTGTACCTCTAGTGTAATCCGCTTCACTAGTTTCGGTAATTGTGCCATCTAGCATGCATTGTGTGAAGTGTTTCCATGATTCGGGACCATTGTGCATCATGTTTCAGAGCTGGAGAATGTATGTTTCCATGCCATATTTCATCCTTTGCCATGCTTAGTTAGAGTTGCATGTTGTGCCTTAGGATCGGTCCTTTGTATTTGTGCATGTTTGCATGTATTTCGGTTGTCTCATTTTCATGTATGGCCACTGATGTGAGTGTGGCTGAGGTCCACTCATATTGGTGTAAGTCCATCTTGCATTGTGTATGCCATTTTAGTCCATAGCATTGCGTATGCTAGGTTGCATGTTAGTCGCATTGTGTATGACATCTTATTGTATTGTGTTTGGGATAGGAGTTAGCCCAAACACGGGAAACGAGGGACGTTTCATACCCGAAGTGACGAAATGTGCCTCAATTCCCGGTCGCCGACACTCCGGATTACCCATGATGGAGTCTAGGCCTTGTTGTGTTGTCATGTGCATTCATTTCACATTGAGTCGTGCAATTCGACTCCTCGGCCATCATGCATCAAGATGCGTGATTGGTGGCACGAGGATCGAGGTGTGCATACATATGTGAAAATATTTTGCCATGCCCCTTTCTTGCTCTCTGTTGCAGCAAACCAGAAATCAGCAGCCTTCTAGAGCTTTGCATAGCATTCCGGGATTAATTGCAAACAGAGACAAATCGGGGCATCGCAAGGAATTTTCCGACGAGGCGACTCGAGCATGTATGTATCTTTCATCATTCGGAGCAGAGCTGGGGCGGTCCATAGACTTGCACGCTAATTTATTTGCTTTCCTAGTTAATTTGTTAATTAATTTGGGCTTTGTAATATTTAATTAGCTAGAGTAGTTAATTATTTATTTGGTCTGTGTTATTTATTCGGACCCTCCGCGAGAGGGCAAACTTTGTAATAAGTGTGCGTGAGTGTGATGTATGTCTTCCAACCCCACGTCTTTCTCCCTTTTATTTACCAGCTTATGATGGTTAGATTAGGGCATGTTTCAATTAGCATACAGTATGATAGCATGTTTGTATTCATTCATCTGTATTGCACGCACCGGGCTCGGCACATCATACTAACTGCATTGTATTTCAATTTCAAGTTGAATACGTGTTAGCTGTAGCATCATCATGTGCCATCTTAGAATAGCCGAGCCTATCTTAGTTGCATTCTTGTATGTGTTGCATTAGGCATCTTAGCATAATTAGGATTCATGCATGATTTCTAATTAATTTCTTTCTTTGGCTCGGAGTACTAGGTAAGCTTTTATGCTTTAGCATCCTTGCATGTGTGTGAGTGATTGCCATGATAGCATGCTTGCCATGAGGCTATGTGCTTATATGATATAACTGCCTGAATGCCTATAGGTGAAGGTTGGGTTATTTGGATTAGAACAATTCATCGACTGTGAGTTTTAAGCCCACTTGAGAGTGGCAAAATCATGTTTTCTAAGCTCACCTTAGGGTGGCAAATCCACATTTTAGCCTACTTACGAGTAGCAAACCGCTTTCAAAAACAAACATGAGATGTTTTGTTCCTATTCAGGCGATCCGGTCTATATTTGTATGCTGTGCGCATCACATAGTAATTCTAGGCTAATAACCAGGATAAGAGCATATAATGTTTTCAAAACTCGATATCATGGTTAGTAGAGGCCGATCTTTGATCGGGCGAGCGGGGGTGCTCACGAAGTGACCTTCCCCAATTGTACCCAAGTTCCCGAGTCGAGACAACTTTGGTGATGATGGACACGTGGCCTTAGGCAACGAGTCAGGGTTTCCTAAATTCCCCCAAAATAAATATTTACGTGGCGACTTTGTATCTGGCAAAGCAATCCATATTTGGCACTTCTTTCTAAAAATGTGTTTTTCAAAAACGATTTGCCGGATTTGGACTCTTTGATGATTCATCGGTCTTGCATTGCACTCTGCGAGATTAGATATAGGACCGTGACATTGAGTCCTGAACTGTAGTAAGCCCCAATGAACAAAACGGGATTCCCTCCTAGGACGTTCGGGGACGTCTACAAGGAGCATCAACCAAAGTAAGATTTGTGTGAACAGATTAAAGAAACTTAAGCCTTAAGCAAACGAGAGTATACTAACTTGTCCGTTGGAGTGCTAGTTCCGGCACCCCGGACCGAAGTGTTAATCCTTTTTTCAGGTGGCAATCAGAGGATCAGGGACGTCCTTCAGGATCTGAGAGTATTTCCAAACCACATCTCCACAGGACCTAATGGAATAGTAAAAAAGAATATGGGTTGAATAGAATAAAACTCTTAAAAAGATGATTTATCAAAAAAGCTCCCTTGTTTCTGGTTTTTTTTTTTTAATTTTTATTTATATTTATTTTTTGTGTGCGTTTAGAAATTCTTTAAAAACATAAACATAAACATAAGAATAAGAATAAATTACACTCATTGAAATTTGAAAAAAATACAGTTAATTCTACATTTTTAACATAATTTTACTAATCAACATTATAGTTAGATCTTTTTTTTTTTGGGTTAGTCGTATGAATGTCATCTCTTTTCTATTAAGATGTATATTTATCTTTATTTGTTTCAATGTCTACTAACCATATGCGTTAGTTTCAATCATTTTAACTTTACTAAAAGATAGTGAAAACTCCAAAAAGGTGAGTGTAATTTATTACCTTAACATAAATATTGAGGACCACCTATTTGAAGTCACCATGGACGGATACAATGCCTCATCTCTCAAACACTTTCCTCATACTCTTAGAGATATGGTCTCTCTTCTCCAATTCTTAGCGACTATTCTATTCATTCTATCATTTCTGCAATTTGTAAGCCCCTCACCAACCTTCCTCATGTACAACTGTGACAACCAATTTAATTACACACAAAACAATCATGTGTTTCAAAACAATCTCAAGAACATCCTCACAAATCTTTCCTCTGAAAGCCCCCTAACCAATTTCTATAACTTCACCTTTGGTAAAAATAAAGATACAGTCTATGCGCTTCGCTTTTGCCCCGCATACATTGCCACACAAGATTGCCTAGCCTGTGTCCAAACTGCTTCACAATCGATCACACAAAGCTGCCCAAATTAGAAAAAAGCTATTATATACTATGTGGAATGTGTTGTACAATATGCAAACTATTCCTTCTTCTCCACTGAAGATGGAATACCTGAGGTTTATTGGAACAATACGACCATCTTTTACAATCCTGATCAACTTGATCAAGTGATGACAAATATAGTGTATGGACTTATCAGTAAGGCTGCCTTTGATTCTCAACAACAACAAAATTTGCAACAGGAGAAAGCAAAATCATTAGTTCTTTTCAGAAGTTGTATTGCTTTGTCCAGTGCAGTCCTGATATAAATGGAAGAGCTTGTAGGGGATGTTTACAGACTGCACTTAGTTATATTCAGGATAACAGTTTTGGGAATGAGTGGTCACTGATGTATGGGCTAAACTGTCAGATGAGGTATAGTTTGGAAGCTTTTTATGATGTAGTCTCTCCTCCTTCTCCCTCATTGCCATCTTCTGGTTTAACGGAAAACACAAATATCAACACAACAACCCCTCCTCCCATACAGCCATCTTCAGGTAGACTCTTATTAACAAGGTAGTTTATTAATTATTTATTTATTTTTTGGGGGAAATTTTATTTTACTCGCTTATAGTTTGACCGGTTTTGATATAGACCCCCACAAAACCCAACCCCCACGACCCCACACACCTATGAGAGAGAGAGAGAGAGAGAGAGGGGAGGGAAATACATACATACGTTGTCTACATCAATTGGGGGTCACCCATTTTGGGGTCTCAAGCATTAACCTAGTTTGACCCATATACAGATTAATTTCTTTATTATTTAGAAATCACCACACAACCTCTTTTGGTTTGTTGTGGGCTGAAGTGCACGGTCAATCATTTCGTCTAAGTTAATAGTAAGCGTAAAATATGTACTAGGACACACTACAATATATGAGTTTTAGAAACCAAATTTTTTGATCCCTAAAAGTGAAAATTTTGTTGCAAAAGACATTTAGGGACTAATTTCTATCATCGTGAAGATAGTCGCCAAAAGATCATCCCGAAAAGTCAGAAATAAGGCTTTTGGAGACAAAATTTTGAAAATGTCACTAATAAGTACACTTTTAGAGACAAAATAATTTGGTCTCAAAAATGTTTATTTTTTAAGGCAAAAAATTTTGGTCCGAAAAAGATAATAATTCATCACTAATATCCAATTTTCGTTGCTAAAAATATAATGACGACATTTTTCGCAACAAAAATATTTGGTCCCTAAAAAATAATTTTGTTCCTAAATTTTGGTCTCTAAAACTTTAACTTTTTGTAGTGACATAATAAGGGTTACGTGCTCATTTTCAAATGTTAGGGGTAAATCATGCAAGGAGTAAAGCATAAGGGGTTAAAGTAAATTTTGCCTTCCAAAGAATGAAGAAAATGTCAATGTTTTGCATAATGTGATTATTTATGTATGAGAATATTTCAGCCTTTTCGTTTAAGTTGTTAACAGACCTAAAGATGCACTTTAGTCTCCAAGAAAAGTAGAATTATGTGCTAATTTTCAAATCCAAGGGATTATGTGCACATTGGCCAAATCATAAGGAATTGATTGAAATTTGTATTCTTTTTTTTAAAAAAATTATTTGCAAAAAAATAATTTTAATAACTCGAAACAAAGAAATACATTGAGATAATATGAGGTGAGAAAAAAAACACATCTTCTAAAACTCCGAAAAGCAGCGTGTTCAAGTTGGCAAGATGACAAACTTTTTTTTTTTTTTTATCGGTAAAAAAAGAATTTTATTGATGAATTTAACATGTATTACAAAAGAACAAAACATCAACAAAGAGGAGACAAAAGCAAAGAGCATCGTAGTAAACCTTCTTAATTCCAATTAGGTTGGCACCAAGAAAAAAATTCAATCATATGCTAGCTTAACCCAAGCGGTTGGTGAGGAACCAACAGGAGAGAGGTGTAAAACAAAAACAAAACAAAGACACATCAAAAACATGCTGCACCAGCAGCAGCCAATACATCACCCAAAAACAAAAACTCTGTTTCTTCTCTGCCCCAACAAACATTGAAAAAGCAGAACAGTCTTCCCCAAAGCTCATACTGCAGGAGATCTAATCGGGTGCATGTTATGTACCAGGTCATGCACTGAGAGCCCACATCTAGGATGATTATACTTAGCCCACAATGCAATCCTAATTTTTACCAAATCACAAAGTTCGTCCACTTGCGGCTAAGTTCCATTGAAGACATATTTATTCCTACATTTCCAAATGGACCACAATAAAGTCATACTAATATTTCCAATAATCTTGGAAATTTTGGAAATTTAATCTTGGAAATTTCATCATACTGTGGGTGATCTAATCTTGGAAATTTACATTATTTGCACACATCATAATCTCTCTTCTCCAATACCTACTTGGCAATATTTCTGAATATTCCTACATTTTTTTTTTTTTTACAGAAATCATCATGAGTTTTGGGGGTTCATTCTCTTGCTCAAGGGATTCATGTAAAACCCAAGTTGTGTGAAGGATTATTTTATTGGATAGATTAGTAATTAAATTAATTTATATGGGCCATTTATTAATATCAAAGAATTAGTTATGAGATGGCATTATATTTCCTATTACTTAGATGGGTAATTTTGTAACTTTGAGAAATTAGGTTAATAAGCCCACCTATTGTGGCTTTAAGTCTTGGAAAACAAACAAAACAGAGGCTGTGAATTGCTCCATAGGCGGCTAGGGTTTGAGAAGGTAAAAGAAAAAAAGAAAAGAAAAAGAGAAGAGTGGTTCAAGTGAGGCTGCAATAGGGATTGGAGGGAGCACGTTGGTGATTTTGGGACACCCAGTGGTTAAGGTAAAATCTGTCTTTACTGTTAATTATTAAGTTTATGTTGAGGAATTTAACAATCAATGCATTAAGGGAATTTGGAAGATCTATAGGTGCCTACTTAGGTTTTGAGAATTGGGTGCAATGTGTAAATGTAACTTTGGGTGGGTAATAGAAACAATGGAGTTTTGTATCATGGGTAAGGGTGTGTTTGGCTATAAAGTTGGGTTGAATGGTTTGATCTCTTGGATATTAAAGCAATACATTAATCTAATATAGTGAGACTTTTGTGGGTACATGTAACATGTAAAAAAATATTAATTTATTTGAGGTTTTATTTATTAGGTTTGTGAGATTGAAGTGGTGAAGCTGGGTGTTTGGAGTTGGTGTTGGAGTGTTATTTTAGCTGTTTGAGGTAAGTAACCCTCTATCACTGTTGGTTCATTTTTATTCCTATCGAATCGTTTAAAATCATAAATATATATTTATAGCCTTCGTGTTCTCTTAAAATAAAACATGGGTCAAGTATAAAACAACATCGAATATTATTATGAAAGTTATTTGAATATTTTGTAAAACTATTCTGAAAATTGTACCAAATGTTTATTCCGAAAATATCGAATATTTTAGTTGAAAGTTGTGTATTGTTTGAATTTTGAACATCACTCCAGTCTGACTATGATTTGGACCCTAGCCAATGGGGGTTATTTATTGGCACAGAAACTAGTTTCTTTTGGGGCTTTACCACCGGCCTATGTGTGGTTCTGGGCCTTGTCACGGGCTAAGTGACCGTAGTCATTAAGACTTGGGTTTTGTGAATCGAATAATTGAACTATCTGAATATCGAACCATCGATTTGAACAACGAATTATTTTAAATTATCACATTGGCTTTTCATTTAAAACGTATTGTACATTGTTTATTTTTAGCTATGAAACCATCTTACAAATAATTGTTCATTTATTGAACTGTAGAAAAATTATATTTATTGGTCATCGATTTATTTATTTATTTTTGTATACTTGATCCAGCTAGCAGTGATGGTTGGTTATTTACTGGGCTGTCTGGCTTACCCTTATTTTATTTTTCAGATTCTGAGAAGTAGAGCTGCGCGGGGTTTTTACTTGTGGGAGTGCCGAGAGTAGGACTATGATTTAAGTATTTGGATCATTATTATTAGTATTATTTTATTAGTGGACTTGGTGCACAATTTCATATGATAAGAATTGTCTATTTGTATGGTTTTTAGCATTATGATATTAAAGGATTTAATTTGAGTATTTTATATTGTTGGTTATGTGTTGGACTCTTAGCCTTGCATGCTCACCTAAATGAGTGTGCGGCGTTGTCACGGAGCTTGGGGCGTGACAATTCAACTGTTGGCAACTTTTTCTAAAATTTTATAACGAATCAAAAGTTTTTTTTTTTATTATTATTATTATAGATCGGGAAGAAAATTTTCATTGCAAAACCAATAAAAAATCAAATCAATCTAGTACAATGGTAGCAAAAGATCTCATAAAGGGATAATGAACTTCCATAGGAGGAAGAATCTTAGCCTAGAGGAGGAAAAAACCCTCACAAAGAGGGACACAATCTCCAAACAAGGAGGATTATTATAACAAATAATGAAAAAAAAATAAAAAAGAAAACAAAAGAAACCAGATCCAAGTCACCAAAAGCATCCAAAGTTCCATTACACCACAACTTTCAACTTGAAATCTGAAGACCCCACCTTAGCTAGTCAAGATGGAACATTGAGGTTGAGGTGGTGGCCTAGCATGAAACGAACACGTTAAACAACGTTAGTTTTTGGATTGTGAGAAGATTTGAAAATAGATCTTAAAGTTTGGGCGTGAAGGTGAAAGTTTGGGCGCGAAGCCAAACATCAGATTTGGAAGATCGGAAAGAGGGAGAGGCAACGCCAAAACCAATGGCTAGAGGCAGATCTGAAGGAGATGAGACAGATCTAGTGAGGGTGGATCTATGAAGGCAGAAAGGTGGCAGATTTGGTGGCGGTGGAGGCACCGAAAAGGGTTGGAAGGACAAGCTTCCAATATTATTAAGCAAAAAGATAAAGAAAAGGAGAAAAAGGGATGGAAGGAGGAGATAGAGGGCCCGGCGGCCAGAACCCCCCACTCTCGGCAACACACCGAGCAGAAGAATCAAAAGTTATTGAGCCATAAGATTTACATCATTTTTTATAATAATTTAATTATTTGAGAACAATACACTAGTAAATAGGAAAACTAAATCAATGAAATTTAGTAAACCTGGTAATTTTAGAATATTTTATACTGAAATAAAATCTCACCAATCAACTATTAAAGATTATGATCCAATTGTTAATATTATTTTTTTACCATTGTCTATGTTGCATATGTGTGTTATTCTGTGAATGTAGTCCACTGTCAACAACCACAATTGTAGTTTATGATAAAATTTCCGTGTTATACTTTGTGAAGACAAAGTTTTGAGAAGAAACGGTATTTATTATTGATCCATTGTCTTGAAGACAAAAACACAAACTTAAATATAAGTAATGTCAAAATTGGCCCAATCTTCAACAATGCTAGCTTTATCTCCACAAAAGAGCAATTTCAGATTCAAAGTTTTTTTTTTTCTCACTATCTTAGTCTAAAAATATTTCTAGTTTTTATAGGGAAGAAGAGAAACACATCTATACTTTTCATCACTACCATTACTATGTCAGCAATTTTGGTGATTCTTGTCATCGTCATTGGCATCTATTTGATAATGAGGAAAATCATGACTTCAAGGGGGGCTATAAAAAGTAAGTAAATTCTTCACAATATATGCTTGTTTTTAGAGCTATCACTATGTTATTTTGGAAATCATTTTCTTGAAGAAAATACTATAGGAGAATTTGACAAACATAATTGGAAGTGTCAACTTATCATGTTGTTATTTTCTCAACGTTGTGACTTATTCAACTTATCAAGCTTAGTTCAATTTTGTATTTTTATTATTATTATTTTTTTTGTTTACTTCCTCTGAAGATCTGGATTCACCTCCATCAATAGAATCCTTGCAATTTGACTTAGGAACAAGTAGAGATGCAACGTATAATTTTTCTGAGGCTAATAAGCATGGAGAAGGTGGATTTGGCCCCATTTACAAGGTAATTAGATGCATCCTCATGCAGTTATAACAAAATAGAATGATCTTCAAAAACTATGTTGTGAAATGAAATGTTGCATATGACAATGTTTCTTAAATTATTCTTGCAAAATCATAGGGCGTGCTTCTAAATGGGCTAGAAATAGCTGTGAAGAAGCTCTCTAGAAATTCTAGACAAGGTCAAGAAGAATTCAAGAATGTGGTTGTGTTACTGGCTAGGCTTCATCACAAGAATTTGTTCAATCTCTTGGGTTTCTACTGGGAAGGGAAAGACTTACTTCTCATACATGAGTTTATGCCTAACAAACGCCTTGATCATTTCATTTCATCTTTGAATTGGAAAAGCTGTAACAAAATTATACGAGGCTTTGCTCGAGGATTTCTATATCTTCATGAAGATTCTCAACCTCAAATTATTCATCATGATCTGAAAGCTAGCAACATTTTGTTGGATGCTGAGATGAATCCTAAAATTTCAGATTTTGGCATAGGCAGACTAATGGTATTGAATCAATCCCATTACACAGCAAGTAAAATCATAGGTACCATGTAAGTATAAGTTTCTTTGATGTAGAAAGAATTTATCTTTCTGAGATACTCGCCACTCTAAACATCTAAAAAATAATAGAAGATATTCTATAAAAAAGTTGAACAAACTGATTATATCAGACACAAATATATCTTTTTTTTATCAAAAATGATATTGGTGGATGATAATATGCAGTGGATATATGGCTCCAGAGTATTTTAAGCATGGTCATTTCTCAGGAAAGTCAAATGTCTTCAGTTTTGGTGTGATACTATTGGAAATTTTGAGCGGTCAGAAGATCTTTTGTTTCCATGATGTGGAGAATGGGGAAAACGTTCTAAGCTATGTAACGAATTATTTTATTTTATTTATTTTCTATTTTTTGGAATGATTAGATGAATTCTAATAAAATCTAAAGAGTTTTGCTAAATTTCATCTTCACTGAGCTTGAACTCTTAAGGCATGGAAGAGGTGGAAGAAAAATACAGCTCTAGATATAATGGATTCAACATTGATGACAGGTTCAAAAGGTGAGATTAGGAGATGTTTCCATATTGGTTTATTGTACATTCAAGAAAATGCAGCAGACAGACCACTAATGGCTTGAGTTGTTAACATGCTCATTAGCTCCTCTTTAACACTCTCATTGCCTTCACATCCTACATATTTTGTGCCTAAAAGCATTGACCCAGGCAATTCGTTGCATGAGTTCAATTCAATTGTGACAAAGTCAGATCAGTCTGAAATTAAATCATCACAAGCGTCAGTAAATGAGCATACAATTACTGAGCTTGTTTCTTGATAGAAGTGAAGCAAGTTGTAGCTCTATTTGAATGTTTATTTCGAAACAATTTGATGTACTATCTTACCCTTTCTGATGGTTGTTTAGATGTACCATTCCTCCTTTCTCATTTCCATGAATATTCTATATAATTTATTACTATCTTTACAATCAATAATATGTTTTCACATTTGTATTTCAATACAAAAATTATTATAATGTTAGAGTAATGGAAAAACGAAGTTGGTACTGACCATCCTTAGGGGATGATAATGTATTCTTTGTTTGTTTCATGTAAAAGTGTGTTGTCTATAGTACCCCCATCCATTCTTTGGACTCTCACCAACTAATTGCAAATTTAGTATAAAATTCTTTGATCGCCCTACTTAATATTAGAATTAACTCCCACCCTCTTAAACTCTAACCATCACTGCTATTACCACATCAAGTTAGCCTTTTTTACCACACCAAACCCCTCCACACCCTATGGTGCCACCCCACTTCCCTTCTTCCTATGGTATACCACTTCTACCCCAACCCCCCCTCCCCCTCCCTTTTTTTCCTATACTCAAGTCCCTCATCACCTTTTAGCGCCACCCCCAACCCCTCTCTACCCTTCATTTCCTTGCCAACACTAGCTTCCATGAGAGAGAGAGAGAGAGAGAGAGAGAGAGAGAGGAATCACAAAGCTGAAGGAAGAAATGGGTCATGAGGGTAGTAAAAATCTTAAAACCCTGAGATAATGATTTGCAATTAGGATTCAATTTTAGCAATGAATAACAATCCCCAATAACACAAGTAGATCTAATTCAATTAAACGAGAATTGAATTATATCTACAAAACAAATATGGACAAATCAACACAACGATATAACATGGAAAAAATCACAATTGAAGCTCCTTCAATTATGGTAAAAAAATTACTAGTCAGAACTACAAAATAATCCACTAAGAAGGCAAAGGAATTACATATGAGAACCCTCAATTACCTAGCGAATCCATACTCAAATTGAACCAAACATATTATGCCTCTTCCATTACCATCATCACCTCGAAATTGTTTTCCAAACGTTGAATCCACAACAACGCCGATGTCCAATCCACGATGAAGAGCCACCTCAAAATCCACCAAAACTTTATATTCAAGTTTTTTGGAATCCACTGGTGAGCATCTCTCTTTTGAATTTGAATTTAGCAAAAGAAGTCCCTTGATGATTGTCAATATGAAAGCCCGTTGATCCATTGATCACCCTCAATTCATCAAGGAAACAAATATATAAACACCCTCCAATATAGAACACTTTAGCTTCTTTCCTCTATGAGAATTCCAGAAGGCTTAAATCCTAAAATCAACAATTGAGGCATTTTATAACAATTAGGGATGCGAAGACCACTCGAGCATAGGAATAACCACTCAAGCGGTTAGACTATAGTAAGATGGTGCTAACGAACTTCCACATGTCACTTCGCTCGAGCACAAGACTTACTGCTCGAGCGGTGAGACACAATTCTTGGTATCTCTGAAATCAAACTGAGATACTGGATGATCCAAAACAACGCACCGAGCACACACATGACTGCTCGAGCAGTCCAAGAAGTTTGACAGGCTCAATAACGCCTCTACTCAAGCACAGCTTTTCTACAGCACAAACTTCTCTACTCAGGCACAAATTTAGTTGGATTCACATCTAAACTCTCACAAACTCACAGAGATAAGCGTGAATGCAATTACATTTGAATAAAATTTTGTCAAACGGGATTACCAATTGCAAAAAACGAACGGGTAGGGGTCTACAAGAGTAGGGAGAGGGTAGGATTCGGGACAAAAGTTGGGATGGACTAGAGAGAGGTGGCCAAAATTGGTGGTGGTAGGTGTTGGTTGAGGTTGGGGTATGGTTACAATTGATGTTAAGATTATGGTTTGAGATATTAGGATTGTGATCGAATTGGAATTTTATGATAATAAAAATGTAAATTTTATTTTTTTAAGAGGAATCTAAAGAAGAAATTAGGATGCTAGTAGCAACAGTGGAACAAAAACAAATTACATAGAATACAAGAACAAATATGCCCCTATACAACTAAATAATGTGAAACCTACAAATGCATTAGCAACATTAACATTACCATTGTCCTAAATGATGAAAATTGGCATCTGTTTTAGTTGAAGAGAAAGCTTTACAAAGGCATTTAGCAGATATAATATGAAATTTCTCAACAAATGATTTAGATAAGATAATGACATAAATATGTTTTAGCAGAGAAAGAGACTAATATAATTTTTTGGTAACCGGCTTTCCATGTTGTTAGTGATCTTCTCAATAAAAAAAAATACAATTGAATTAAAAAAAAAAATAAATCAATAAATAAACAAACTAAAACAACTTTCACCTTGTTGCCATATTTAATTATGTGCTGAATGTTTTACTATATTGAGCTTTTGTCAAGGGCAAAGCTACGTTGGCAGGGAGGGGTGTCACTTTGAAAAAAAACCTATGCACATATTAGGATAGATTGTACTATTGTCCCTCTAATTTGCGAAATTTAATTTTAATTATCGTAATTTTTATTTGAATAGCTTAGTTTCTACACTTTCAATTTTGTTGCAACATAGTCCCTCCATCATACGTTGTCAACATTTTGAATGGGAAAAAAACCATGAGTAAAACTATAGTGACCAAAATGAAATTCAATAAGACCTTGAGTGAAAAACTAGAGAGATCAAAGTGGAATTCAAAATAAATGTTTGTAGTTTTACTCAGTCTTTTTAAGTTCACTGGTGATCCTTATAGTTTGTTTTGAATTTCACGTTGGACCTTTTAGTTTTATTCATGGCCCTTTCCTGTAATGGTAATTGACAGAATTACTATTTTGTAATAAAATTAAAAGTTTATAGTTTAAATTATTTAAATTAAAATTAAGTGAACTAAAGTGACACTTTACTTAAACTATACAAGAATTAATGATGTAATTTACCCTATATACTAATACAAACAGTTTGAAAGTTTTTTTTTGATCGGCAAAGAAAAATTTCATTAAAAAAACGAAATTTACAGGTACAAGGAAAAAAAACGCATTGAGAGAGATTCGAAGAATAAATACTCACTCTCCTACTACTGCTACTCGCGTTTTTACGACCAACCCCTTAGCCTCACGATTTTAAATTTAAAATACAATAAAATACAAAATAAACCAAACACTGGAGCCCCCTACACCAACGCTACACACTGAAACAACCCACTAAACCCACTTGAGCCCCACGCCTGAAGCAAACACTTTAGCCCACAAAACCCAACGTCCACCTGCAATTTTTTTAGTTAACCCACTAGTTCATTTTTGAAACTAAAATAATCACTTATGCTACTACAACTCCCAACACCTATGCTGCTTCCCACCTGTGGCACACCCACGTTTGACAACTCCCGAAGCCCAACGCCCGCCTGCTAGCTAAACTTTTCACCACGCTTCTCTGGCCGGAAACTCCAAAGCCAACATCACCATGGCTGGAAGAACTCCCATGCTTGACATCTCCAAGCTTCTATACACCCATACCTGACATCTCCAAGACCCACATGAAGCTTCACTCCCACTGCCCAGTGAAGGCCCAACTCCGAACAACACACTGCCAAGGCCCCACCTCTCCTACGCTTGCTGCCGAAACACACTGCCGAACAACACACTTGCTACACTCTCACATGACAACACTAGGCTGCAACAACTCCCATCACCCAACACCTATGCTACGAACACACCCAACGCCGAACCTGCCAGCCATGGAGAGCCCTGCACACGCCCACCTGCTACACTCCTTGCTGGCCGGAGAATCTCCTTGCCTGAAAAACTCCTTGCTGTCCCACCTGCTACACTCCTTGCTGGCCGGAAAAACTCCCCACCTGAAAAAAACTCCTTGCCTCTTCACCTCTGAAATCATCCCTCAAACTTCCACTCGCACGGAGCGCTCGAATGAAGATCCTAAATATCTCTGGATCCTTCACCCCTCAAACTCCCTCTCGCAGCGAAGTGCCCGAATGAATTTCCTGCACCACCCGCCCTTGGTCAGCGCAACCACCCAAGGCCGGAACTGAACACCAAGGCCGAAGCTGAAACACCAGGTAAAACTACCCAAGGCCAAGAAAAGAACCCACCAAAAACCACCCAACAAAGCTTCCAAAGCACCAACAACCCACACAGAGAAGATAGATCTAACCACCCACGGGATAAACAGCAAAAAACCCAAAAAGAGACTCGAGAACACAAACAACCTAAACAAATCTAGAGGTTAGATCTGAAAAGGAAGAAAACTGGAGAACAAAAGGGGGCTCAAGATTATTAGGATAGAAAGAGAGAAAAGCTAGGCCAGCCAACCGCCATGGCCAAAGGCGGCGGCCGGCTGGCCAACGGTGAAGCCGAGGTGGATGTTTTTTAGAAAGAGAATTTTTTTAAAACGAGAGAGTTCACTTTACAAACAGTTTGAAAGTTGATGATGTCTTCCTATGACACTACCAGCAAATGACCCCCTTGGTTCATTCTTCTAAATAATTATTTAATAAAAAATAAATTAATCATAATTTGGTTTTTGATATTGAGACTTTCATTTATCCTAAACTCATAAATTATTTTCAATAATATGAATTGTTGCTGTTTTTATAATAAAAAACTTTGCAATTGGATTAACGTTATCATAAATTCATTTGTAAATCAAAAGATTAGTTCATATTTACTTAAATATTATTTGTGTTATTTTAATACAATTTGATACTTTTACTTGGAACGGTTGTAATTCTTGTAACCCAATTTGACAAAATCGCCTCAATACGAGTTTAAGGTCGGTATTTGTTCGAGTTACAATTAATATTGATAAGTTAAATATGAAATTAAGAATTAGTATAGATTTGAGTTGTAATCGAATAACTAAATGATTTTTAATTGACAAAAAATTATTGATTGTTAATAAAATTTGTATAAAACTATGTTATAAGTAATTGTACGATGCAATTATATAAAATTTGATCCATATCCAATAGGTCAATAAAAAGAATGGAGGGACCAATTTAATATTCTGGTTCCGCTCCACGAGACCACCGAATCTTATCAAAAATATATAGAAATCAATTGACTTAGTCCAACCTCAACATCACCATTCCAATCAACTAAATAATGATCATATCATCACCACCCTCATTTCATCGTTGAACAAACACCAAACTACAATAATGTTTCTTCACCATTCCAAACTACAATAATGTTTCTTCTTCAGCTCTGTAATATGTCAACCAAATTACAATTCCCACATCTGTTTAGGCAGTTCTAAAAACACATCCAAAACCAAGTACAAAGCCAACCTCAACACTCTCTTGACCTCTCTGTCCTCCAAATCAGCCCTTTACAGCTTCTACAATGACTCCTTCAATGGCATCTTCAGCCTCTACCTCTGCAGAGGCGATCTCACAATCGATCAATGCCAAAACTGTGTCTTCAACGCTAGCTAAGAAATCAGACAAAGATGCCCATCTGATGAACGAGCAATCATATGGTTCGAGCAGTGCATGTTACGATACTCTGATACCAATTTTTTTGGATTGGAACAGACAAACATAAAGATTTTCATGTGGAATGCTGAGAATAATACTTCGCCTAATGATCCAGACGTTAACACGCTCGCTTTGATGTATACGTTGATATCGAAGGCTACACATACCGAGACCATGTATGGTATGAGTCAGTTGTGGGTAATGCTTCAGAGTACAGATATGGGTTGGTGCAGTGTGGTTGAGATATAAGTGGTGGTGGTTGTAGCCACTGTTTAGGGCAGCTTATGGTTGATATTCAGATGTGTTGCAAAGGGAAGAAAGGGTGGAGGATACTCACACATAGTTGTTAGGGCACCGCCGGTTTTGGTTCCGCCTGTGTTGTCTCCACCAGTGTTGGCTCCGGTGACAAATGCACCACCCGTGACTACTAACAAAGGTGAGTCAGTAGAAATTGTCTAGTCAAAAAATTTTTAGGGTAAAATTGTTTTTGGAAAATATTGGGCTAAGGTAGATCCAAATTGCATATATTGAAAGGAGTTGATGTTGTAGAATTATGATAGAAATAGGGGTACCTTTTCAAAAATGGATGCATCCATATTAGACCATCTAACCAACTGAGGTTAGCCTACTTGGCCAAATCTCGTGCACTTCATTAAAGTGTCAGTAGTTTAAATCTTAAAATAAATTACCAATAGGTTCTGATAGTTGAATATAATTCCTATCAAATTCTATTAAAATTAAGTTTTAGGATAAGCTTTATTGATGTTTGTAAGATTTGTATTTTCATTTCGTCAATAAAGTTTTTCTTTGTTTATCAAAAAAAAAAAAAAAAAAAGAGTTCTAGGATAATCGTGGCTAAAATTAATTTTTTACATGTCGCTAAAAATTAACAATTAATGACTTTTTTTGTCACGATTTTTATAAATTATCACTAAAACTTACAATTAGTAACGTTTTCTGTGACAATTTTCAAACTGTTGCTAAAAGTTAAAAATTAGTGACATTTATTTGTGACACTTTTTTCAAATTGTCGCTAAAACTTATAATTAGTGACATTTTTTGTGACAATATTTAAACTATCGTTAAAAATTAACAATTAGTGACTTTTTTCAAAGTGTATGATGAAAAATGCACTAATTACCACAGGACTTATTGGATAATAAGTCCACTTAGTGTGACCTATTCGTAATTCCCCCTAAATCTAATCACAACTAAGATTTTCTATTTTCTCATACTCTGACCTCTAATGTATCAAAAAAGCAAAAGATATTTAGGCCATCTTACCCATCTATGGGTGAAATCGGCCTTTTTGATGTGGGAACCTTTCAATTTACAAAGGAATTCATTCAATCTGAAATGGTTTATTTTGTCTTTTGAACAGGGTATAAAAAACAATATGTTATATCTAGGAATTGTGTTTGGTTTTTGAATTTCTGAAGGAAAAAAAATATGGAAAGGAAAAGTGACTAAAATATAAGTTAATTTTTATTTTTTTTCAAACTTTTTCATTTCCTTTTCTATTCTATCCACAAATTGATATAAAAATTTAAAATTCAAACACAACGAAAGTTCAACAACAAATTCGTGTGACTGAAACTTTGGATAGAGTTTTGTAACTTAAACTTGGTTGGCCAACTGGTTCTGAAAACAACTCAATTTTAATGAAATACCAAAAAGTACACGAAAATGAAAATTATAGATGTCTTCAAAGTTTTCATTGTTTTGTTTCCGGAAACTCAAAAATGAAAATATAACCAGAGATGAAGTAAATTAGTCCTCTATTACTGAAAGTTGGTAGACTATGCTCCTTTTTTTCTTCCAGCTTAAAATTTTCTTGATATTTCTTACTACGTCAGTGTTACATAAATGGGAACACCAATCTGAGTACTTATTTGGTAGGAAAGGGTTTAAAGAGCACAACAAAGATTATTCTCATCACTGTACCAATTATAACTACTGTGGCGCACTGCAGGAATTATCTGTTTTGGAGGCATAATTTTAATGGCGTTTTTGAAAACGTCACTGTTTCTAATATTTAACGACGTTTTGTAAACGTCACCTTTTCGTTTAATCAAAACGGCGCCGTTTCATGAATAGAAGACGCTTCTAAACGCCTTCAAATGGTGTTGTCCCACGCGCTCCTTATCTCCCTCTTTTTCACCTTTATTTTGAATCTGACAAGCGAAAATGAAAATCTCGAGCTCTCTCTCTCTGCGCTGTCTAAGATCTTTCAAAATCGAAGTCAGAGCCATTTCGAAGATCTCACATCGGTGATTCATCAAAGCCATTTCGAAGTTCTCTCTCAAAATCGATTTAGATCGGTGAGCTCTATTGCTGTCTAAACCCTAATGATCTCAGAGATTCAGATCGGTGAATCGATTTAGATCGGTGAGCTTTACTGCTGTCTAAACCCTAATTATCTCAGGGATTCAGCTCGGTGATTCAGAGATTCAGCTCGATCTCAGCGAAACAGATTGGTGACTCATCAGAGCCATTTCAAAGTTCTCTCTCGAAATCGAAATCGAAGTTCATCTCAGCGATTTAGATCGGTGAGCTCCACTCTCTCTCTCTCTCTCTCTCTCTCTCTCTCTCTCTCTCTCTCTCTGAAGTTGAACTGATGGTGCAATGTCGATTTGGTTATTAAAATCAATCCTGTGAAATTCTATGAATGGTTTTGATATTTGAATGTTGATGTCCTGCTGTTTCTTCTCACTAAACACGCTGATTGTTTGTTGGTTTATATTTTGTTTCTGAAAATATTTCATTTTATGCTGCTTTTGAATGATTTTGATATCCTTTATGCTTGTTCAGCATGCCTATTATTCTCTAGTTGGGGCTGGATTGTTTGTGGCTTCATTTACATTGCTTTGTTCTGATAAATCTTATTGTTATTTTATATGCAAATGCCGTATATGTGTGGATCTTCTTCATCTGTTGGTACATCAGTTGTTGTCATGGGTATGATAAAATAATAAGATTATAAAACACTTGAATTATTTATATTGCAATATTTTGGGTGTCATCAGTTTTAAGTTTTAACCAGTTTAGATCTGTGATAGTTCTAATTGTTATTTCTCTTCATTGATAGGGCTAAAGCAAAACTAGGGAGGTGGATAGTGAAGAACTGTTGGAGCAGTTGCCTACTTTGCAGCAACTGCTATATCGTCTCATTGGATGCCGGGTACTCTTCTGAAACCTCAGGATTCAGATGAGTATATTTAAGTTTCTATTTTTTAGATGATCACTATCTGGGGATTCAGACTGTAGTAAAACATGTGAATGAAACAAATGTTGCATTTTACTTTATAGCCTGAAGGAGTAGCAGTTAGCAATTACATTTTCCAAAAAAAGTCGTCCACAGAAAATGTCCTCCATGCACAGCAAAATGTTTATATTAGTTCTCACAAAGAGAGTAGAGAAATGAAGGTTATGTTCTATTGGGTAAATCTATAAAAAGAACAAAGACAGAGTAGATGGTAAATTTTTTTGAGAATGTTACTTCTTAGTTTGATTCTCAATGTTGAATTAAATATAAACTATAAGGACCATAACGTAATGGAAAGAAGAATAATAACATTCAATTTTATATGTATATGGACAAAACATTTGCTGCTTTAAGTTTTGGATTACTTTGTCCTTTTTGTTTCACTTTGTTGAGAAAAGACCATACTTTGAACATTTCACTTGTTTGAAATTTGAAACCATGTCTGTGTTGTTACCTTGTGAACATGAAAGGTGATGTCTTGAACTTGAATTGCTATATCTGTTGGGATTTCAGAAGTGACAAACCTGCACGATCACACCAACACAAATTAGTGTTATGTTTAGATCATGGATTTATCAAGTGGAAAGTAAAAAAGAAAAGAAAAGAAAAAAAAGTCTTATTTCACTTCATTTTCTTCTTGACTTTTCTCACTACAAGGCAATGATCGAAATATAGCCCAAGGAAAAAGCTGTTAAAATTAATTGTAGGATCTTAGGCTTGTGGCAAGAAATTTCTAATAAACTTGTTCTCTAGGAATAAGAAGCTCTGTTGATGATGAGTGTTTGTTTTTACCATGAATGCTCTTTCTTTTCAAAGCTATCTGCTATGTAAATATACCAAATATCTACGGTTTTTCCCTTTCAAGTAGTGATGTGGCTATGAATTATTTTAATGGCACCCCACTTTTTCTCTATCTGGAATCTACATATGATGCATCACTCCAGAATTTCATAAAAGAAAAGCCCTTAAACAATACATTACTCTTGATCAACGATAGTGCTTATTTTGTTTTCACATAGAATTCCAAAGCCATTATAAATTATTATTATTGTTGTGAAATTTTCAAATCAACTGATCAAAGTCCAGAAGTGGCTATTTGGATTTGGTTTGTCAAATCTTGTATCTCCTTTATTACGAATGCATTGAAACATAGATCATGCTGTTATTGAGATGATCATGTTGTTTGTGGTGTGTGAGTTAGTGTTAGACTGAAATCATTCAGCTGCTAAGTCAAAAGAAGATATATGAATCCCAATAGAATGAATTAGTCATGGAACCCATAACATTTCTAGTTAGTTAGATGGTACATACATTTGAAGAATCTTGTAACTGAATCACCAATGTCAAAAAATAGATGGCAATAATGTGTCCATGAAATAATGCTAGATGTTGTTTTGCACTTTTTACATGCTCATTCTCTGTTTTTACCTGTTCCATCACTGTTTTGGGTTCTCTCTATTTTTTCCCCTTTATTTTATGATTGTCAAGACTGAGAGAGCAATAGAGGGCATGTGGGGAAAAGAATACATTCTCTTGGGCTTGGGGACATAAGAAATATGACACTATATATATGAATAAACAATGCATTTACAAATATGCGTAAACAATGTGATTAAAGAATATGGAAGCCTTATTTCTTATTATTTTTTTAAATACCTCCTTTAGTCTAGCTGTTTGAAAAGTCATAGTTATCCAAGTGGCAAAGGAATTAAACTCTGGAATAAACTGTAAATTGAGATATTTTAAGTTTGACTATTGATAGTAGTTATTGAGCTTAACTGATATTTGTGATTTACTGTGATTTACAGTGATTGTAGGTATTCAGAGTTTACTATGCAGAGTTAGATCCAATTTGGCGCTGTCTTATAGAGGTTTCTTGGATTTAAATTACATATTTGTAAATGGATTATAAGCTCAGCAAAGTAGTCTATCTGGGGGTTCGAGCTAGAGAATTGTTTGACTGGAAAACTATGCTTTAGAGGTTTTAATGTTGCTCCTCATGAATTACAAATTCTTTATACTCAAACCTTTTTGTTGTTTGTTCAATTTTCTGAATTGCGCTAGTGTAGAGTGGTTGAACAATACCTTGTTTATCTTTATCCATTTCTTAAGTAATGCATTCAAACCACTTATTGACAACATTGTATAAATACTTGTTTTGTTCAATTGTAGAGTGTGTTTTTTTGTAGATCGGGGGCACACCAGGGAACTCAAACAAGCAATAACACACAAGATTTAACGTGGTTCGGCAAGTCGCCTACGTCCACGGGCAGCGGATTCACTATATTGAAAGAAATGGAACAATTACACACTCTCAGATTGTTCTCTCTTTGTTTCACTCTAAGCCTCACTCTCTGCTGTGTCTAAACACTTCCCTCAGCCTCTCATTTATACAAGAAGATGGAGAATGGAGAGGCCTTCAACAAATGAGCTGGCTGCCAGCCCATCCCTCTACTTTCGGTGGCTTTTTGCAAATGGCCTCATGGCCTCATGGCCAGCTAGTTGGCAAGGTGTTGGCAATGGCTTTCTTCACATGGCCAGAATACTTGAGCCAATATTCAACAAATCTCCACATTGGCGAGGATTCTCTTATCCAACATAGTGATCGATCAACACTGCCTTGCACCCGAAGGTGCTCAATTCCGAGAGATGTTGACCAAGTCCAAACAATGTTGGAACTTGATCCCAGAAACTACCTTTGTGAGCATATCGGCCGGATTATCTGCAGTACCAATCTTTTGAAGCAGAATATCCCCTTCATTCACAATTTCTCGGATGAAATGGAAACGGACGTCAATGTGCTTGGTGCGGGCATGATGAACCTGGTTCTTTGCCAAACAAATGGCACTCTGACTGTCACAAAACACCTCAACGTGCTTCTGAACAATTCCCAAGTCCTCAATCAACCCGTGTAGCCAAATAGCTTCCTTAAAGGCTTCCGTCACTGCCATGTACTCTGCCTCTGTAGTAGACAAAGCCACCGTTGACTGAAGCATTGACCTCCAACTCACCAGTCCTTTAGCAAGCGTAAATAAATACCCTGTTGTTGACCGGCGTTTGTCTAAGTCACCAGCATAATCTGAGTCCACATAACCTTTCAAATTCTGCCCGAGTCGGTTATCTCTCTCGAACTTCAATCCCAGATTGACTGTGCCATGTATGTACCTTAGGATCCACTTCACTGCCTGCCAGTGATCTTTTCCTGGATCATGCATATACCTGCTTACCATACTCACAGCATGCGAGATGTCAGGCCTTGTACAAACCATAGCATACATTAATGCACCAACTGCATTTGCATATGGAACCTGTGCCATATTCTTCCGTTCTTCTTCTGTGCGTGGAGACAACGAAGCACTAAGCTTGAAATGAGGAGCCAATGGTGTACTTACAGCTTTGGTTTTCCCATTGATGCCAAATCTGTCTAACACCTTTTTCAGATACTGGGTTTGTGTCAGACAAACCGTGCCCTTCTTCCTGTCTCTCTTGATCTCCATGCCAAGAACTTTCTTTGCTTCTCCCAAATCCTTCATTTCAAACTCCCTTGCTAACTGTGCCCTGAGTTTGTCAATCTCCACCTTGCTCGTAGATGCAATCAACATATCATCTACATATAAGAGCAAATAGATGAAGGAACCGTCGGGAAGCTTACGGAAATATACACAATGATCAAATTGACTTCTTGTGTATTCTGTCTCCATCATGAAACGATCAAATCGCTTGTACCACTGTCTCGGGGATTGCTTCAATCCGTACAACGATTTGTTCAGCTTACAGGCCCAATTCTCTTTTCCAGCAATTTTGAAACCATCTGGCTGGGACATGTATATCTCCTCTTCAAGATCTCCATGTAAGAAGGCAGTTTTGACGTCGAGTTGGGCGAGCTCGAGATCAAACTGTGCAACCAAAGCTAACAAGATGCGAATAGACGTGTGCTTCACAACAGGTGAGAATACCTCATTGTAGTCTATTCCTTCCTTCTGAGCATAGCCTTTAGCTACCAATCTAGCTTTGAATCTGATGTTGTTGTTGCCTGGGATGCCTTCTTTCTTGGTGTAAACCCACTTACACCCAATTGCTTTCTTGCCTTTTGGAAGTTGCACCAACTCCCAAGTCTTGTTCTTATGAAGTGACCTGATCTCTTCATCCATAGCCTCCTTCCATTTGGCACTTTCTGCATTCTGCACGGCTTCTTTGAAAGTGCACGGAACATTGTCTTCAATGATTGGAAGTGCATAGGCTACCATATCGGTCATCCAACTGGGTTGCTTAGTAACCCTTTTACCTTTCCTGATTGCAATGGGTTCTGATTGTTGCGGAGCCTCTGGATCTTCATCTGAACTCTCTTCAGAGCTATCCTCTAAGACTTCTTCAGGATGGTTGATTGGCTGACTAGTCTTTGCTGGAGTCTCAAACTCCACCTGCACTGACTTCTTCAATGCTTCCTCATTCTCTTGAGGATCTGGTTGCTTCAGCATTGCAGACTCATCAAAGGTAACGTCTCTTCTGATGAGAACTTTCTTTGATTCAGGGCACCAAAGTCTGTATCCCTTGACACCGTTGCCGAAGCCCAAGAAGATGGCTTTCTTGGCTCTTGGATCCAACTTAGATTCTGTAACATGAAAATATGCTGGACATCCAAAGATACATAACTGATCATAATCAGTAACTGGGACTCCTGACCATACCTCCATGGGAGTCTTGCCATCTAATGCTGCAGTAGGTAGTCTGTTGACAAGATGACGAGCATAGTTCAATGCCTCGCCCCAAAATGCCTTGCTCAATCCAGACTATGACAGCATACACCGGACTTTCTCCACCAAAGTGCGGTTCATGCGTTCTGCAACTCCATTCTGCTGCGGTGTTCCAGGAACTGTGAAATGTCTCACTATCCCTACATTCTGGCAAACCTCAAAGAAGGGATCTGATGTGTATTCTCCACCATTGTCAGATCTGAGCTTCTTGATCTTTCTGCCTCTCTGGGTCTCAATCATCTTCTTCCACATAAGAAAGATGTCTAAGACTTCATCTTTGTGATTCATTGTGTAAATCCAAACTCTTCTGGAGAAATCATCAATGAATGACACAAAGTAGTGTTTACCTCCCAACGAAGCATTCTTGGAAGGACCCCATACGTCGGTGTGGACGTAGTCTAGAATCCCTTTGGTATGGTGAATTGCAGTACCAAACTTGATTCTTGTTTGCTTTCCCAGTACACAATGCTCGCAGAACTCAAGCTTCCTTGTCTTGGCGCCTTTCAACAGGCCTTGCTTTACCAACCCTTGTAAAGCCTTCTCACCGACATGCCCTAGGCGCATGTGCCAAAGTCTGGAAGTGTCTGATGCATCATCTTCTGAGCTGGAACTGGTGGAGACAGCCACTCTCCCTGTGACTGTAGAGCCGTCTAGGAAATATAAATTTCCCTGTCGAGTACCCTTCATTGCAACCAATGCTCCTCGAACAACTTTGAGGACTCCACCTTCCATGGTTACTCTGTAACCTTTGGAGTCTAAAACTCCCACTGAGATGAGATTCTTGGTTAGATCTGGTACATACCGTACATCTTCAAGAATTCTAATTGTTCCATCATGGATCTTCAGTCGAACTGTTCCAATCCCCTTTGTCTGGCAAGCTTGGTTGTTGCCCATCAGCACAACTCCTCCATCGAACTCTCGTAAGCTCGAGAACCACTGCTTGTTAGGACACATATGGAATGAACATCCGGAATCTATTATCCATTCATCAGACTGGCCATATGATGAAACTGTGAAGGCTCCTCCTTCATCATTATCTCCATCTCATGCAATATTCACCTTCTCTTCTGTCTTGTCTTTATTGGGACAATCTTTTGCCCAATGCCCCTTTTGGCGACAAGCAGCACACTCGTCTTTTGCAAGACGTCTTCTGTCTGAAGATTTCCCTCTGGTTTTTGAGCGAGACTTTCCTCGCCCTGCATTTCTTCTGTTATTTGTTCTGCCTCTGACTGTCAATGCCTCGGATTCTGAGTCCCTGTTTGCAGACTTGTCTTTCCTTCTGAACTCATTGTTCACCAAGGCGTTTGCAACATCAACATACTTGATCTTCTCTTTACCGTACAGTAAAGTAGTAGTGAGATGATCATATGAGTCAGGCAACGAATTCAACAATAACAGTGCTTTATCTTCATCACCAACGTGATCATCCAAATTCTTCAAGTCCGTAATAATTTTGTTGAAGTTATTTAGGTGTTCGTTCATCGAAATACCTTTAATGTAGTCGAAACGAAACAACCTCTTCCTCAAGTAGAGCCGGTTCTCAATGCTCTTTGTCATGAACTTATCTTCCAGCGCCTTCCAAAGCTTCTTCGCAATATCATATTCTGTGAAGGCATACTTCTCCTCTTTTGCAAGGCAAAGTCGGATGGAACTGCAGGCCAGGAGATTCACCCTCTCCCATTCTATCCCGTCCATGTCATCTGGTTTGTCTCCCAGAGTGAAGTGCAGGTTCATCTGGACAAGCATATCCTTAACTTCGCATCTCCACATGCCGAAGTTGCTGCTTCCATCAAACTTCTCTACCTCGAACTTAGCATGGGACACCGGGGTCCAATGCCTAGAGGTGCTTGTACTGGCTGGATTATTCAATTCAAAAAACTGACCGTACGGATGTGTCCGGAATACTCCAAATAGATGGGAAGCACTATTGGATCGTCAAAAACGGACTCCGAATGCCTCAGATCAAGCCAAAATATTTTGAACACCTCTGATTCAAACACTAACCATGCGGATGTGTCCGAAATATCCCAAATAGTTGGAAAACACTATTGGATCGTCGAAAACGGACTCCGAATGGCTCTGCTCTGGCAAAAACAGTTTGGACGGGTCAGATCTACAAAATCTGGTGCGCTGAGATGCACCAGATAATTGCTCCCGTCAACGGCTGGTCAACGGAGGCTTGACAGCGGCAGTCGACGGCGGCTCAGACGGCTCGGTCAACGGCGGCGCGGTGGCGTGGTGGCTTAGTTAGCGCTCAGGCTGACTGGGCAGGACACGTGGCGTATACGTGAACTGACGTCGTGCTGACGTGGCGTGACGTGGCGTGACGTGGCGATGACGTGGCTCGTCTTCCTCAGCTTGACGACGCGTGTGGCGCGTGTGGCGCGTGGAATTCACGCGCTATATTCAGGTGGCGCGTGACGGCGCCTGGAGACCTTTCTGGGCTTGGTCTTTGCTGTTCTGGACTCCTCTCGGGGAGATCTTCCTCCTGGTATGCTCAAAAGTGGATTTTGAGCACTTCGAAATCTGGGCACTTTCGGAAAAAATTCAATTTTTCGCAACCCGAGCTCTGATACCAATTGTTGTAGATCGGGGGCACACCAGGGAACTCAAACAAGCAATAACACACAAGATTTAATGTGGTTCGGCAAGTCGTCTACGTTCACGGGCAACGGATTCACTATATTGAAAGAAATGGAACAATTACACACTCTCAGATTGTTCTCTCTTTGTTTCACTCTAAGCCTCACTCTCTGCTGTGTCTAAACACTTCCCTCAGCCTCTCATTTATACAAGAAGATGGAGAATGGAGAGGCCTTCAACAAATGAGCTGGCTGCCAGCCCATCCCTCTACTTTCGGTGGCTTTTTACAAATGGCCTCATGGCCTCATGGCTGGCCTCATGGCCTCATGGCCAGCTAGTTGGCAAGGTGTTGGCAATGGCTTTCTTCACATGGCCAGAATACTTGAGCCAATATTCAACATGTTTCTCTACCTAGCATCCCCAGTGGTACTTGGTACTGCAAATATTGCGAAAACATGTTCTAGAAAGAAAAATTTGTGGAACACAATGCAAATGCTGTGGTAGCTAGAAGAATCGCAGGAATAGATCCTCTAGAACAGATAACCAAGCGTTGCATCCACATTGTTGAAACTACAGAGACTGATGTTAGTGGATGTGCACTATGCAGGTTGTATTCACACTCTTTTATTCCCACCATAATTTCTCTTTTGAAGCTTAAGCTGTCTCTTAATAGTTTACATAAGCCTTCACCAATAGAAGGCTCTTGAAAATGGTTCCACTAAACAGAAACATTTTTCAATTTGGTTATAGAAATTCTTGCCTCCCATGGACCAAATGCATGCAAAAACTCTGTTGTGTGGTGTCTTTTTGCTAAATTCTGCAATTCAGTTTTGTCTCTGTCTTTTATTTATTTATTTTCTTTCGTAATCAGCATTTATGAGCTTATATTTTTCTACACATTGATGATGCATGCAGGGGCCATGGTTTCAGCAAATCAGTATTTGGCCCTCAGACAGTTATACTGTGTGACCAGGTATTTCGTTGATATTTTTGTCTTTGCTTTGCCATGTTTGAGTTTCCATGTTCTTTTTTTGGTTCTTAAATACTTTTGATTTTAACAAATGTTTTAATCTCTCTCTCTCTCTCTCTCTCTCTCTCTCTCTCTCTCTTGTGTGCTGCCTTTTCTACTTTTAGTGTGAGAAGGAGTATCACATTGGCTGTTTAAAGGAGCATAAAATGGATGATCTAAAGGTCTGCAGATTATTTAACTTCATTTCATCTCTTTGTTTCAGCATCTCTGTATATATGTTTTTTATTTATATTTTTTTTAGTACGTCTGTATTATGTTTGTGCATGAATATTTTTAGTTCAAGTGGAATTATTTCTGAATAATGTGTTGATACCACACATACAATAGGAATTGCCCAAGGGGAAGTGGTTCTGTTGCATGGACTGCAACAGGGTTCATTCTGCTTTACAAAATCTGGTAGTTAGTGGAGAACAAAAGTTACAGGACTCTCTGTTAAGCATTATAAAGAAGAAGCTAGAGGAGAAAGGTTCCGAGAGTAGTGCTGATCTTGATATAAAATGGAGGCTTCTTAGTGGACAGATGGCTTCTGACGACACTAGATTGTTGCTCTAAAAGGCTGTTTCTATCTTCCATGTGAGTATATTGTTGGTTGCTATTTTCCAGTGGTATTTATCTTTCTTTCAGGGTTCTTCATGTATGATTAGATTATGTTTGAATGGAACTGTTTAGTGTCAAAACTTCCTCAATCAGTGTTAAGTTTTATGATGTCTGAAAGGAATTGGGTGCCAGGAAAATTTGACAATATTTCTGAAGTTAATTTAGAAGCCTTCTTGTGTCAAATCAATAATTAATAAAGAAGAAAGAATGAAGGAAAGGAACAGAATACAAGGCAACAAAAGCTATAACCATCACAACAACCCATGGAATGAATTTTCTGAAAGGACTTTTTTTTATTCAAAGTTTTTACACCAAAAAGTTTGAGGTCCAGCATTTAGGTGCAAGATTACTTTGAAGGGATTAAGTATGAACTAACTTTGTTATTAGTTTTGTGCACTTGGAGCTCTTTTAAATATGGCATATTGATGTGTAGAAGCCATTTCTTGAAGAAGTTACTGTTGTTTGGCATGCCATGTATCTTATTATAATGAGCTCTTGCTTCCATACTGCATCAATACTAACCCAAATTAAGTGGGCACTGGGAGATGGGCGCTCACGAATGCTTTATTTTGGATGGTTCCAGCTATCAAAATTGAAACAATTTCTTTTATGGTGTACTTATTCCCTGTTATTTCTTATATGTTAAAGTGGAGTCATTTTCCGAAACTACTATTGCACCATGTAAATTTGTTTTGCTTGTTGTCATCAATTTATGGATTTCAGCCATTGAGATTTTCACTTATCAACTGAGTTAATGTTGGGGACAGTTGGTAGCTGCTGTTTTTCTAGGCCTTCCATGATTTTAGTTGATGTTTCACTGTCTTGAACATGAAAGAAATATTGTCACAGGAGCACTAATAAGTTCTTTTATTTCATGGTTGGACTTTAGGATTGGTTTGACCCGATAGCAGATTGAAACACAATCCGTAATGATCTTATTCCTCACATGGTTTATGGGTGAGTATTAAAATTTGCTTTCTAATCTTTTTTGTTTTATCTTTGACTTTGTTCTTAGCCTTCTTTGTGGGTGTTGGTATGAGTTACATGGAATTTGCATGTCACGATTACTTTAAATGTTTCTGCAGGAGGAACGTGAGGGATCAAGAGTTTGCATGTCACAATTATTTTTCTGCTGCTTTATTTTGGAACTTATATTCTACAGGAGAGAGAGTCAATTTGTGTTTTAAGACAATTCTAATTGCCTTCTATATTAGATTGTTGTTGGATGATGTGAAACTGTGCATGAGATGGCTGCTTGGTTTTTTTGGGATTGAACTTATTGGATTTTTTTTCTTGAAGGATGTTGTATTGGGTACTATTATAGATGTGAGGGAATAGTAATCTCACAGAAATATATGTCTATACAAAGTTTTATTCATTATTGCTATTTTACAGGTATATTTTTAAAGTTAAATCTCACAAAATTAGTAGTTTAAAAAAAAAAAAAAAAAAAAAATCTATTGCGGTGTTTTACAAAACTCCACCGTAGTTTTTTTTTAAAAGAAAAAGCTATTACAACGTTTTTGAAGCATCGCTGAATGCCTGTGTGACGTCATTTTACCGTTGGCTGTCACATTTACCGGCGTTTTTATATAAAAGCGCCTATACTAATTTTGCGTCATTTTTAAAGCGTCATAAACTTACAGCAACAGCCGCGTTCTCGGCATTTGGTGGTAAGTGTCACTAAAGGAATTAGCGGCATTTTTCAGACATATAAAAAACGCCGCTAAAAATCATTTTTCCAGCAGTGGCGGCTCTCTTTGGTTTCTACTTGTACTATAGATTTGGCAGAAGAAAGCAAAAAGGTAGACCTAAATCAGAATATCTCTTGTGATATGATGTTCACTAATATATCAATTGATACTATCTAGTAATAAATATAAGCTGATTTATGATTGTACCGTCAATACTAATATGTATCTCATTTTTATTTGGTATGCAGTTCAGGAGACAAGCCAAGAAATTCTATTAAACATTTTGGAATATCGAAGTAGTAGTAAACACAAAATGGAGGAACTTATGGTTGTGAATGACCGGGACAACAGTGGTGATATCCATTACTTTCATTTAAGTGCTATCCAAATTGCTACAAACAATTTCTCTGATGCAAATAAGCTCGGACAAGGTGGTTTTGGCCCTCTTTTACAAGGTAAATGGCATTTATACATAGTATATTTGTGTAGGGTTTTTTTTTTTTTTTTTTTCAAGTTAAAATGTTTGAGAAATGCATTCTAGGGCAAGCTTCATGATGGGAAGGAAATAGGAGTTAAAAGGCTATCAAGGAACTTGGGACAAGGACTTGACGAGTTTAAGACTAAAGTTAAGTTGATTGTAAAACTTCAACATAGAAATCTTGTGAATCTCATAGGTTGTTGCATTGAGGGAGATGAAACTCTTCTTGTCTATATGAGTACATGGCTGTAGACACCCCATTTTTGACCGTCCTCAAGACTTGGACGTCATCGTTTGAACACTCGGTGATCATCCATGTTTGTGTTCGTCTTGAGTTCCCGGAGGTCTCGGCTACGCGCCTTGCCTCAGGATCTCTCGACTCGACTGTTTTGTGTTTGGTTTTATACCAAACACTTGTGTTTTTTGCCTTGGGGGGGAGGGGGGCAGGGAATGGCTTGTTGGCCATCTCCACACTTCACCGACCATGGCTTGAGGCCACCGGCTGTGTTTTGTTGCCATTGGCCAAATGTTTGGCCGGCCGGCACTATAGATGGTTGACCGGCCATCTTTTTTTGGTCAAATTGCATTTTTGGCTAGCCGACCACTGTTCATCTGCTTTTGCAGATATTTTTGTGCCAGCTGTGATAGCTACCACCCACCTTTGCTCCCCTCCATACATGTGTGTGGAGGGATTTCAACCTTGTTAGCTTGCCTTGGAAGCTTTACAAGATTGAATCTTCTATAAGAGGAAGCCTCTTCTCCCTCTTTTAGGTTAGACAACATTTTCAGAGGGCTTTGGTTTTAGGGTTTGAGTTGTGTATCTATCTTATATCTATATCTCCCTCTCTCTTGTGTTTTGTGTGTGTTTTGTCTTACTTTTGTGCACAAACACCCACCATCACACCTTATCTTGGTTGCTGAGGGGCCAGAGGTCTGTTCTTGGTGTTCTTGGGTGGTTTTGAGCTCAAAGAAGCAGCTGGTCCACCATTTGTGAAGAGGGTCATCAAGGGTAATATTCTTGCTCTTTTTACCCCATTTTTGCATAGTTTTTTTGACTACCTTGCAACTATTTTTAGACTTGGTGTATAACATATAAAAGTCTTTTTTTTGCCTACTCTAAATAGTTGTTTAAGAGTGTTTTGAGCTTTGAGGCTGTTTGACCCCTCTTAAGCCTTGTTAGGCTCCATTTTTGTGCATTTCTGGTGAGCTCCAGGACCACTGTGTTTGGGCCTCCTCACCACTGAAATCTTGAGGGATTTCAGTGGTGAGGATGGTGCCTTGAGGTCCTAAGAAGGAGAGGGCCACCCCCTCTCCTTGTTGTCCTTGAAAAGGGCCATTTTAGCCTCTTGAGTGAGCATCTTGCTTAAGTGTGTGATGGCCATGCCTTAGCTGTTTTTTGTGCTTATATTGCCATGTATTAGCACTGGTTTATGTTAGTTTAGACACACCTTGCATGCCTTGTATACATGTCTTGTAATGCCATGTTTAGGCCTTAACATGCTTTAGGTTTCGACCCTTGTTCTAGCATGATTTTGGCCAAGCTTTGTGAAACTTTTGTGTTGGTTTTAGCATGCTTAAGTTCTGTTTTTGGTTGTTTTGGCCAACCATGACATGCTTAGTGTAGCCACCTTGCATTTTGGCTTGTTAGCCTTAGGTGTGTGGGTGTGTAACATGCATTACTTGCATTATTCCAGTGGTTTGGAACCACTTATCATGCCATTTCAGTCCTTGTGGCATGCTTGCATGCTTGCATTTGATACTCCTTTGATGCTTCAAGAGGTTGTGTTGTATGCTCCATGTTTAAGTATTTGTGCATGCTTCCATGTGTAGATCATTTAGATGCCATCTAAGTGGTTTTTGGGGCTTGCCTTAACATGATTTGGGACTGTTTTGGTTCATTTTGGTCATTTGCTTCATGCGTCATATGATCATGCTTTAGGTCCTTGGGCTTGGTTGCATGCTTAGCTTGTATTAGTAGGTTGATTTGGTATCATTTCCTACATGTTTTCAAAGCTTACAATGCATGCTATTTGTCCATGTTTGCATCCTCTTAAATGTGCTTGAGGGTTGCTTCTATATGCTTAAGTGTTGGCCCATCAACATGTGCATGTATGTGTGTGTGTTGGCCCTCATTTCCATAGCATTTGGCCACTGTTTTAGGCTTGTTTGAAGGCTGCCTAAATTAGTTTAAGTCCATAGTTTGCATGTAAGTGCATGCTAACCTTGTGTGTTGTTGCATGATTGAATGAATTCACATGCTTGCTCGCATGCTTGAACATCCGTATTGCATCTTGCATAATTGTTGTTCGCATTGCTTCATGCCTTCGATGCTTCTTTACCTAGGTTGTGTGCCTAACATACATTGCTTGTTTGCATGCTCATTTTGCACACTTAGGCTCACATGCTTAGGATTGCATTGCATTGGCATGCATGCTTCACCTCTTGAAGTTGAGTATGATAGAGGTTGAGCCCCTTTGTTTATTTATGTGCATTGCATTTCATTTAAAATCAAAATGCATACTTGGTTTCTTGGGCCATCACACATTGAAATGCGCGATTGGTGGTCCGGGAATCGAGAACCACGTCCCTTTGAGCCATAAACATGATAAGGGATATGTTGGTGCACACATTTGCTTGAAATGCATTGCCATGCTTTGTTTTGCCCTCTGGTGCTGTTAAAACAGGATTCTGCAGGAAGCTTTGGCCGGTCGGCACTGGCCGGCCATCTGCAGTGCCGACCGGCCATCCATCAGTGGCCGATAGCTTAATCAATGGCCGGTGACCATCCCCCATAGCCGGTGGTGTTCCACAGCACTCATAGAAGCAACCCTGGAGTTTGTGCAATTTTCAGAGGTGCCAGGCAGGGAAAACAGAGGCAACTTATGCATGGCAGTGGACTTCCGAGCGGAGCCGAGCATGCATTGCATTGGGCCCTCTTCCCGAGGCTGTTTATTGCTTAAATTAGATTAGTTATTTGCTTAACTAGTTTAATTGGTCTGTAGTAATTAATTAGCTTGTAGGTTAATTAATTGTATTATTCTTTTGGTCCCTCCGAGCGAGGGCGAATTTGTAATAAGTGTGGGTGCATGTGTGCATGTCTTAAATTAGCATACCTTATGCTATGCATGCGTGCATCCATACATTTGTCTTGCATGCACCGGGCTCGGCGCATCATACTAACTGCATTGTATTTCAATTCCAAGTTGAATACATGTTATTTGTAGCATCTCATATGCCATCTTAGATTAGCCGAGCCTATTCTAGCTGCATTTTGCCTGTGTTGCATTAGCCATCTCAACACGAACTAGGATCATGCATTGATCACTAACTAGTTTCTGTTTTGGCTCGGAGTACTCGATAAGCTTTTATGCTTTAGCACCCTGCATGAATGTGAGTGTTTACCATGACAGCATGCTTACCATGTGGCTAGATGCTTATGTGATATAAATTGCCTGAATGCCTGTGGGTAAAGGTTGGATTGTTTGAGTTGGAACAGCTCATTGAAATCCGTGTTTTACCCTACTTACGAGTAGCAAATTTCAAACGTTTTTCAAACAAACGGATATGCAATGCTTCGTTCCAAATTAGGCGATCTAGTCTATACTTTTGTGTTGTGCGCATCACAGAGTAATTCTAGCTAATTAACCGGAATAAGAAGACATAACGTTTTCAAAATCAGATATCATGGTTAGTAGAGGCCGATCTTTGGATCAGGCGAGAGGGGGTGCTCATAGCTGACCTTCCCCAATCGTACCCAAGTTCCCGAGCCGAGGCAACTTTGGTGATGACGGACACGTGGCCTTAGGCAACGAGTCAGGGTTTCCTAAATTTTCCCAAAAAATAAAATATTTAGGTGGCGACTCTGTATCTGACAAAGCAGTCCATGTTTGGCACTTCTTTCTAAAAATCTGTTTTCTCAAAACGATTTGTCGGATTTGAACTCTTTGGTTCAGATTAAGAACCGTGACAATTTGAGTCCTGAACTGTAGTAGACCCACAGACGAACAAGACGGGATTCATCCTCCCGGGGCATTCGAGGACGTCTACAATGGCCAACACTAGTCTTGATGCCTCTCTCTCTCTCTCTCTAAATTCATTACTTCCCTAATTGAAGATTTCAAAATAAAATCAACAACATTTTCTTCTTATAGATGCTACAATATATAAGGAACTAGATTGGGCTAAGAGTGCAAGTACAGTTCATGGAACAGCAACGGGACTTCTATATTTGCACGAGGACTCACGACTCAAAATCATCCATAGGGACTTAGAAGCGAGCCTATTTGAGACTTGGGAAAAAATTTAGCTAGGGCCTTCATAATTTTGAAGAATTGAATTTTAGACAAACTTCATTTTACCCCTATAATTTGTGCTATGTGCAGTTTACCACTGACATTTGAAAATGATCATATAACTCCCATGTGATTTGTGAACTAAAATGCACCATTAGATATTCCATCCAACTTACAGTAAGTAAACACATGGTAGATATAAGAGAGTTATATGCTCATTTTCAAAGTTCAATGGGGTAAATCGAATATGGAATAAAGCACAAAAGTTAAAGTGCACTTTATGTTCTAAACAAATGTCGAAAATACAAGGTTATTAACGGTGCATTTCAGTCCACAAACCTCAAAAGAATTATTTGGTCATTTCCAAACATTAGGGGAAAAATCACATATGATCCAAACCACAGAAATAAAGTGAAGTTTGCCCTATAATTTTATTATTCTTATTGGGCACTTTATATTACAATTTTGATAAATTTATGTATATATATTTTCTTGATTAATAAAATAAAAGAGATATAAATATAATAATGAAACCATTTTTGTATCTAATGAAAGATGTTTTAGTTTCTTTTTGATTTGACTGAGAGATCAGGATAATAGATGAAGTGGTTTTTGTGTGTGTGTGTGTGTGTGAATTTAATTTTAACCTTTTGTTTTTTTTACAAAGATTTTTTATTTTCAAAAATTATTTTGATTAATAGTTACTTTTATGTGTATATATACACATTGTAGAATGGAGATATAGTAAGTGAGGAAAAATGTTTGGGTGTTCTAAAATTTGAGCTCTCTAAAGGAGCTCTAAGGGGTGGATTTCACTCATTGATGTGACGTTTTGGTCTTGATTTTATTTTATTTTATTATGAATTTCCACATCATTAGAGCTCAATTAAAGTTTCAAAATTAGTGGATGTATCATTGCCCGTAAGTGAGGATCATGTTAGGTTACAGTATTTGTACAACCAAACATCAAAGATATACTTTGAAAGAACTGAATTGAAAATGAAACCAAATCTTATTAGTTAGCATGAATTACATTAATAGTCTCTATAGTTTGAGATTTGTGTCAGTTTGATTATTAACTTTTTAATTGTGTTATATTTAATCCTAAATTTTGAATATTGTTCTAAACAAGGACGATCAAAAATACTTTCTTTGCAAACGGTCTATTTTGTATTAGTTAACTTGTATATTGTTTGAAATATAATGGTCTTTTTTTAATGAATAATATTGAAACTTTCTTAGTTATAAACTTCTATTTGGTTTGATTTTCGTAATCTATTTTTAGAAATTTTTCTAAGAAATTAAAATTTAAATTAGTGAAAAAATTAAAAACACATCATTTTTATATAATTTTATCTTTTGAGAGGGTAAAAAAAAATTTAAATATTTTTTATATTTATTTTTATTAAATTAGTTTTTATTTTTTTCAAAAGTCAAACATGTCGACAAGATTGATGTCATTACTAAATTAATCCATTAAAACAAAAAATTTAAAACTAAAAATATTTCATATATTAAACATATTGGTTACACATTAAAAGACTAGTAACCATTTATTGTGGGTGTTTGAAAAGTTGCTATTTTAGTTGACTATTTTAGTAGGTTAAAATTTTTATATTTGGAAAGATAGTTGAATTTTTTTGTAATTGGATGTGATGTTTGTGAAAGAAAAAATGAACTGATTATGGATTTAATATGACATTTTGTCTTATTAGTTATTTTAGCCTATTATGTCTTTTTTGTGAATTTTTGTCAAAAAATGCTAAAATCCAACTTGCCAAACACTCCCATTATATGATAACAATCTAAAATTATCTGTTAACAATAAATACAACCATCTATTACATGATAGCCATCTAAAATCAACACAAACAACTATTCATTACATGATCATCATCCAAACCTATACTAAAAATTAATTTGGTAAAAAAATAAAAAATAACAAAAATATAAAAGATTTATTTTTATATAATTTTTATCTTTGGTGGATAAAAATAATTTTTGACATTTATTTTTGTAAAACTAATTTATATTTTATCAAATGGACAACTTTGCCCTTGAAATGGAGTAACAGTGTCTTTAATTGTCATTATTTAGAATGAGATTCAAAATTTAAAATCAAATATATCATAATTAAAAAATTAAAAACTAAAATGATACAAATCTCAAATTACAGAACCGTTAGTGTAATTCACCCTATTAAAGGAATTTTTCGTCCTTAATGGAGGACAAAGAAATAAAACAAATGAATAGAACAAATCCTAAATTCCATATCCTTTATTTTTTGGGTAGTGCTACATTGAGGGGAAAAAAATTTAGAAAAGAAAAAAAAATGAGATTTTAAAAAAGAAAATTCAACTAATTAATTTTTTTAAATAATAAAATCTAAGATATAAACAGTCTTACAATTCTCTAAATGCCAATAAAAATGTTAAAATGAATGATAGAATTGTCATGCTGACTGCGGCTACTCCATGACATAATTTTCCACCTCCTGTATTGCCAAGTAAAATCAATTAAATTCCAAGGTGAAAGTATCAATAAATTTTAAATAGTAATTTTATAAATGGTTTGATCTTTTATTTTTTCTTATGGGATCAACATTCTCTCCCACCCTAGACAGCCACCCTAACTCTAGCCAATAGAAAAATCTGGTTTCAAAGAATGCTGAAGCATGAAAATTCAAAGTTTGAAGGTTTAATGTCAAAATAAGATTGCATTATTGTATAAGCATTTAATGCCTTCACATTACTGGTTTTATTTATATATAGCTATTGTATTTTGAGAATTCAGAGTGTGGGAGGGAAGAAGAAAAAAGTGTAGGAGTTAGAGAGACAGAGAGAGTTTTTTTCCTTACTCTGTAATTCTTATCAGTAATTTAAAAAGTTTGTGTGTTTGTCTCCAAATTTATCTCTCTGAATTTTATTTCAAGCTACCATAAGTAGTTTGAAGTCTCTCTTCCACCAGCCTGCACTGGCCCCACGCGCCGTCGACACCACCAACACGCGCAATAAAGCGTACACGCGCTTTCACGTGCCTTCTTCGCCCGGGTTTGCAAAGTCCAACCCATTTGACGTACGATCCAATCCATTAGATCGGATCCGAATCCGTATCCAGAAGCTGACGTCATTGATGATGTCAAGCTAAGCTATTAAGCCGAGCCGAGCCACAAGCCAAGCTGAGCTGCATCGAAGAGTGGAGTCGCACCGCCAAGCCATAGACCGAGCTGAACCATGCCGCCAAGCCACTGATGTCACCCTGACGTCAGCCGATTGGGATAAATTATCCGATGCTTCTCAGAAGCTCCAGATTCTGCCGATTTGAACCGTCCAACTATTTTGGCTCGATCTAAGCTGTTTGAAGTCCGTTTTTGGTGATCCAATAGTGTTTTCCAACTATTTGGAATATTTCGGACACATCAGTATGGTTAAAATTTGCAAATTACATCCTAAAAATTTGCAAGTCTCTTAAAGTTAACCAATGGCCAACACAAACAATTTCTTTCAACCTTAGTTTCCAAAACTCAACAAGGAGGACTATGAAAATTGGAGTATTCAAATGCAAGTCCTACTGGCCTCACAAGATTTGTAGGAGTTAGTGGATTGAGGATATGACGAGCCACCTAATCTTGAAGATGAAGGAAATCTAAATAAAGCTCAGAAGACAACGTTAAAAGATTCAAGGAAAAGAGATAAAAAGGCCTTGTATCTACCCTATCAAGACATTGATGAGTCAAGCTTTAAGAAGATTTCAGTAGCAGCAACCTCTAAAGAGGCATGGAGATTCTTCGTAATTCACACCGTGGAATTGAGAAATTGATCAGAGTTTGACTCCAGGTGTTACATGGAAAATTTAAGATGTTGCACATAAATGAGAATGAGTCAATTTCTAAGAACTTCAACAGAACATTGACCATTGTTAATCAGATCAGAAAACATGGACAAAAGATGGAATCTCTTCAAGTGATAGAGAAGATTCTACGATCACTCAATCCCAAATTCGAGCACGTGGTTGTAGCAATAGAAGAGTCCAAGGATCTCAGTGCCATGACCATCGATAAGTTGATGGACACACTTCAGATTCATGAACAAAGGATCAACAAGAAGACTCCCTCAAGTTCTCTAGAGCAAGCTCTTCAATCAAAGCTGTCTTTCAGAGATGACAGAAATGAGCAAGGGGGGACATCACAAAAAGGCCGAGGAAGAGGCCGTGGTTACAATAACCGAAGTTTTGGTTTTTGAGGAAGAGGCGGAAAAGGTCCAGCCAGAGAAGGAAGAAGTCAACCACACATTGCTCCAAGAGGAAGAGCAAGAAGAAGAGGAGGTGGTTACAACAACGAACTAGGATTTGACAAAAGCAATGTTCAGTGCTACCATTGCCACAAGTTCGGGCATTACAGCAATGCATGCCGAAGTAGAGCAACAACAGAAGCTGGAGGGCAAGTAAATTTTGCCGAGCAGGAAACAAACAAAGTCGGACCTACAGGCACAAACCAAAACAATGTTTGGTACCTAAATTCGGGAGCCAGTAATCACATATGTGGTAAAAGAGAGTTATTCGTCGAGCTTGACGGAACTATATAGGCACAAGCCTCATTTGGCGATGCCTCAAAGATTCCAGTGAAAGAAAGAGGTAACATTCTGATCAAGCTCATGAATGGAGATCATGAGTACATCTCCATTGTTTATTATGTTCCTGCCATGAAGAATAACATTTTGAGTATGTGACAACTCCTAGAGAAAGGATACGGCACCAGCATGAAAGATTGTCATCTTACCATCAAAGAAAATCATGGTAATTTGATCGCTCGGGTGAGAATGTCCAAGAATCGGATGTTTGCGTTGAACATCCAATATGATGCTGTGAAGTGTTTAAGTGTCATCATCAAAGACCAAGATTGGTTATGGCATTTGAGGTTTGGACATCTCAACTTTGGAAGTTTGAAGCTGTTGTCAAGTAAGAATATGGTGAAAGGGCTCCCTCATATTGCTTATACTAATGAAGTCTGTGAAAAATGCATTCTTAGCAAGCATCACAAAACTAGCTTTGCCAAAGAAGTGAAGTGGAGAGCAAAAAAGCTGCTGGAGCTAGTGCACATTGATGTGTATGGTCCACTGAAGCCAATTTCAAATTGACAGAATAGATATTTCCTCACCTTCATTGATGATTATAGTTGGAAGACATAGGTGCATTTTCGTAAAAGAAAGTCGGAGGTATTCAACATCTTCAAAGAATTCAAAGCTTTTGTAGAGAAGCAAAGTGGCTACTACATCAAGACATTACGGTCAGATCAAGGTGAAGAATATACATCTGATGTTTTTGAAAGATTCTGTAAAGAGCATGGCATCAAGCATCAAACAACACCATCCTATACACCACAGCCGAATGGTGTTGTTGAAAGGAAGAATCGCACAATCTTAGATATGGCAAGGAGCATATTGAAAGGAAAGGGATTGCCCAAACAATTTTGGGCTGAAGCCGTATCATATGTTGTGTATCTGTTGAACAGATGTCTAACTTATAGTCTTCGCTCCATGACTCTAGAAGAGGCTTGGAGCTCATTCAAGCCAAGTGTTAACCATCTCAGAGTATTTGGTTGTGTTGCCTACACGAAGATTCCAGAAGCAAGAAGAACCAAGCTTGATGACAAAAGAGAGAAATATATCCTTGTTGGATATGGTGATAGAATAATGGGATACAAGTTATACAATCCCATCACCCAGAAGGTTATCATGAGTAGAGATGTGATCTTTGAAGAAAAAGAAGCTTGGAATTGGAATCAAGATGAAGCTGTTAAAGATGTGGAGCTTATTATTAAAGATGAAACATTAGAAGTACCAGGTGAAGCTCCAAGAGAAGTTCAAGATGAGCCACAAACTCTTCCACATAGAATACCTGCACCTAGATCGCCAGTGTCTCACAGAAGTGATGCATCATCATCATCATCAGATGATAGTTTTTTCAAACTACAAAGACCAATGAGAAATTTGCAGGAGATATATGAAGTTACAGAAGTAGATGATCTGAATTTGTTTTGTTTCTTTACAGACAGTGACCCATTCACCTTTTCAAAAGCTGTCCAAGAAGACAAATGGAAGAAATCGATGGATGAAGAGATTAAAGCTATTGAGAAGAATGATACATGAAAACTTGTAAGTTTACCACAAGGCCACAAAAGCCATCGGAGTGAAGTGGGTATACAAAACAAAGAGGAATACACAAGGTGAAGTGCAACGATACAAGGCAAGATTGGTGGCAAAAGGCTACAAACAAAGAGCTAAAATTGATTATGGAGAAGTACTTGCTCCAGTTGGCCGGTTGGAAACCATCAGGTTGATGATTTCTTTCGTTGCTCAACACAAATGGCAGATTTATCAACTTGATGTTAAATCTGCATTTCTAAATGGTTTCCTTGAAGAAGAAATCTATGTTGAACAACCTTCAGGGTATGTCTAGAAAGGGCATGAAGACAAAGTGTACAAGTTGAAGAAGACCCTTAACGGGTTAAAGCAAGCTCTGCGTGCATGGAATACTAGAATTGATCAGTATTTCCGTGATAATGAGTTTGAAAAATGCCCATATGAGCACGCGCTGTATTTAAAGAAGGAAGCTAATGGAAGCATGCTGCTTGCTTGCCTTTATATTGATGATTTGATATTTACCGGCAACAATCCAGCTACGTTTAAGGAATTCAAGAAAAACATGGTTCGTGAATTTGAAATGATAGATATCGGCATGATGGCACAGTTTCTTGGAATTGAAGTGATACAAAGAGAAAATGGAGTATTTATCTGCCAATGTGGCTATGCCAAAGAGATTCTCAAGAGGTATGGAATGGAGAATTGTAATCCAGTGAACACTCTTGTAGACATTGGAGTGGAGCTCAAAAAAGGTACAAAGGTGGATCCAACTTATTTCAAGAGCTTAGTTGGAAGTCTTTGCTATCTTACTTGCACTAGGCCAGACATACTCTATGGAGTAGGACTGATTAGCAAATATATGGAAACACTGGATTAGTCACACCTTTATGCAGCAAAGAGGATCTTTCGGTACATCAAAGGGACAATCAATGATGGCTTGTTCTATAAATCGACTGACGATTTCAGTCTTGTTGGTTACTCAGATAGCGACTGGGGACGTGACTTGGATGAATGGAAAAGTATTATGGATTTACCTTCTTTATGGGAGATACAGCCTTCACATGGTCGTCCAAGAAGCAAGCCATTGTGACGTTATCGACTTGCGAAGCCGAGTATGTTGCAGCCAACTCAGCTGTGAGCCATGCAATATGGTTATGGAACATGCTGAACCATTTGGGATTTCCATAAGAAAAGCCCACCAGGATTTTTGTTGATAATCGCTTAGCAATTACAGTGGCGAAAAACCCAATTTATTATGAACGAAGCAAGCATATTGATACACACTATCATTTTATTCGAGAGCATGTGAAAAATAAAGAGGTGGAGTTGATTCCTTGCAAATTTGAAGACCAAGTTGCTGATATTTTCACAAAGCCATTGAAGAGTGATGTGTTCACAAAGTTGAAGAGAATGTTAGGCATGAAACAACTTGAAGAATCAAGCTTAAGGGGGGATGTTGGAAAATAAGCTTGATAGCCACCCTAGACAACCACCCTAACTCTAGCCAACGGAAAAATCTGGGTTCAAAGATTGTTGAAGCATGAAAATTCAAAGTTTGAAGGCTTAATGTCAAAATAAGATTGTATTGTTGTATATGCATTTAATGCCTTCACATTACTAGTTTTATCTATATATAGCTATTGTATTTTGAGAATTCAGAGTGTGGGAGAGAAGAAGAAAAAAGTGTAAGAGTTTGAGAGACAGAGAGAGTTTTTCTCCTTACTCTGTAATTCTTATCAGTAATTTAAAAAGTTTGTGTGTTTGTCTCCAAATTTATCTCTTTGAATTTTATTTCAAGCTACCATAAGTAGTTTGAAGTCTCTCTTCCACCAACAATCATTAACAAATAAAGAGAAATAAAAATAATAAATAGAAGCTGTTAATTTAAAAATAGATCAATTAATTTCCATTGTTGAGAAAGAAATAAAATAAAAAAGTAAAAGCTGTTAATTTAAAATAAATAAATAAATAAAATATAATGTGGCTGCTGGGATACGAGCCCAGGTCTCCACGGCCACAATGTGGAATTCTCACCAATAAACTACAACCACTAGTGTAATTTTACAAATAAATATTTATATATAATGAAAACCTTCCCAGCTAGCTAAGTAAAATATTTAAATTATTTGTATGGTTGCAGATCCCAAATCCTTATGACCTTTTTGTATGACACTACTTTTACACATTCAGAAAAAAAAAAATAATCAAAAGTTTACTAAAAATTCTCAATCAGCAGCCAAAATTCATACATGTTATAGGCTCACAATAGTTACTTCAAATTTATAACCATAGATCTACCCTTTTGGGTAGTACTTTCTATTTGTATAAAAAAGACTCGAGCAACTCAAACCTATGACAACTTGGTTCTAATATCAATTGTCAGACCGAGTTTAACCATCTTTCCTAAAATTAATTGTTGAGAGAAAGTCGTTAACTTAAGTCTTTTATGGCATTAGATTTAATGTCTTGCGAGCTTACTTTCAGAGCATTTATAGAAAGTGACATTATGTTCCAACAAATAAGGACCAAAGTTAAATATAGGTCACGTTATAGGAGTGAAAAGTATAATTTACTTAAAATAAAATAAAAGAGAGACTAGGGGTAAGTAGTTTGAGATGGCTAGAAACTGAACCGAAAAACAAAAACATAAAGAATTGAAGCAATTTACTAAACTTACCAGTACTAGCAGTGGTTGAGATGTTGGAATAGAATTGGAAATCATGATACCACATGTTACAACTCATCCCATAAATCTCCCATCCTATTTTATCTTCAAAAGAGTACCTAAAACTCACTAACTAATCATCCAAAACACTTACCATAACCAGACCTACTCAAATCCCTCCTGCACTGAGCCATCTCATACCTCTTCCTGTTCTGCCCAACATCCAACACCGACATCTCAACCATCCGTGGCTTATTTGGAGCCATCGACGCAATCCCAACCATGAATGCCACCCCTTTTGGTGCCACAGCAGTGTCATCAAAACTCGTGTCAGTCGTCACTCCCATCGGGCCTTTTTCCCAAACATCGAAGAAACTTTCATTCGAATAGTGAAGAAAATGTTGGAACAAGTCGTCCTGAATTCTTCAGTTGGTGATCTTCAGGTCTTCAAAACTTAGTGATGATCTTTTCTATGTAGAACAGAAATTTGGTGCTTCATGAAATCTTGAGATTTTCTGAATAGACATCGCCATGTCTAAACATTGTCTTTAGATTGTTGGAATAAGTCATCTTGAATTCTTCAGCTGGTTGTCTTCGGATCTTCAAAACTTGGTGATGATCTTGTCTATGTAGAATAGAAATTTGGTACTGCAAGTCGCATTACTTAGTCGCTTTCCTAAAGACAATATTTGTACCCACCAAAAGGTGTACAGGGTGTTACAGCAAATTTGCCTCCAGGATACAATGAAGCCTAATCTAAAGATCAAGTTTACCAGCGCCTGGACTGGCGACAATAGATCAGAATACTCTTAATATAATCAAGAAAACCAAGACACTAATAATCAAGTTTGCAGAATTTGATTATTAGTAAGAAAAGTAGAAATTTGCTTAAGAAACTCTTGATCGAAAACTCTAAATAAAAAGGGAGAGGGAGAGGGAGAGGGAGAGGGAGAGAGAGAGAACTGTAGGAATACTTTCTGGATTTTAGATGGATTGAAATGGCTGATTTCACAGCCCATTTATAGGCCCTGATGCATCTAATTGAATGGTTATGTCCCTTGATCGCATCTAATCAGGTCTGACAGTTGAATCGGTGATCTATGGTGCAGATCATTTTCACACAGAATAGATACCTTGACTGATCAAACTTGATCACGATTGGGTGCCATCTTATCCGCACGATCGTTCGCATCTCCAATCAAAGGCTATGATCAAATCACTCTAGATCAGACATGCAACCGTTTGATCGGTTGGTTGACTCATTGCCAACAGACGCCACATCACTACCATGTGGAGCTTACTATATTCCACGTCAGCCATGCCACATTGGATCCATGCCATCGCTCCAACCTGTCCGATGCAAATAGGAAAGCACCCTCATGGCTGTTTGAAATGTTTTGCAATGCCACATTGATGGACTCATTGATACAATTGGTGCAATTGGCGGGTGAGATGTCGGCTCTGCATTGTGCTAGGCCATAGATCTTGTCAAAGTGTTTGCCGAATGTGGATTTGTATAAGCCATTACTACAACAAATTGGGTCTTGAATGACGAATATTTTTTGTCTCCAATGACCTAATTTTGTCACTATATATATTTGTGAGGAAATATTTTCTTCACTAGTTTCGTCATTGAATGTTTGTCACTAAAAATGATTGTGATGAAAAGTAATTTCGTCACCAATAACATTACTTTAGTGACGAAAATTTTTGTCACTAATAAGATAACATTTTATCGCAAAAAATTCTCATTTTCGTCACCAAATAATTACTCAGTACTATATATAAAACTTTAGTTGATGAATAAATTTGTCACGCATGTTGATCATTGGTGAAGAAATAATTTCGTCATAGTAAGATATAAAGGTGACGAAATAATTCATCTCCAAAAGTTACACATGGGTGACGAAATATATTTCGTGATAAAAAGATGTATATGTGACAAAAATTTTAGCCACCAAACAACAAAATCAACAAAACTTTTCATATATAAGCTGCTATAAATTTTGTCACAAAACTTATTGTTCCATATTTTATAATTCAATTTAAATTATTATTTCACAAATATCTCTGCTCATATCTCAATAGCCTTCAGATATACTAACAAATCCATAACTATTATACACTACTCTACAAAACAATTCAGTAACCAATTTATATTATAAATCAAAATATATCCGTCAAACAAATTTAATAATAATTCATAAAGTATAACAAAAACACCATCACAGCTAATCTCAAAATGAACTAAGTATTAGTCGACAAAAAAAATAACACTTGATCTTGATTTACAAGTAAAACTAAGTATCATTCTACAAAAAATATCAACACTTAATCTTGATTTGCAAGTATGCTTCCAAATGTTATCAAAAACCAATCTGCAAAGAAAACAAAAAGGAAAACATTAATATATTATCAATTACATCTAAACTAATATATAAATAATTTTATTTTATAAACCAATTTAGCAAAAATGCATTTTTTAATATTGGATTTTCATCTGTCCTAAATCACAAAAAACAACTGATCTAACTGGGAGCAAGTGAATCATGTGAAATGAACACATATGAACCTGCCAATGTTGAAAACAATCAAGCAACATATTGACTTTTATTGTCATATAGAACGATTCAATGAAACTTGGAAATTGGAATCAAAGGTGGTCCACTATTATGCAAGTAGTCCACTATTATGCAAGCATCATATCCAGTTGGTGAGCAACTAACCAAAAACATAATAAAACAACTACAAATAAACATAGGAAGGAACAAAACCAATGTACACCCCCTAAGCTACCATCCCTTGAACTAGCATACATTCCATTCATCAGCAACAACAACTAAACACACTCCAGCAACAAAACCAATATACACTCCATTATTGGCAGTAGCAAATATACACCTCAGTAGCAGCAAAATAATATATCTTGGCAAGTTCTGAAAATTTAATAACATATGCTCTATAAACTCAAATCCATTTAAGTTCCTAACTAAACTGACATACTTAAAAGCTTAATTTCCTAAGACTAAGTTTGAATCATGATTTTCAATTTTCTATAGCATGACAAACATAGAATTACCAACTCTTTCGCTTTAATATTGCATTTCAGGCCAGCACATCTCAAATGAAACCATATTTTTTAAAACCCATCTCAAAAATGAAATTACTTGTTCACAAAATAAATATTTCTCATAACTTCTTAAATAACCACAAAGAAAAACAAAATGTAAAAATAAAATAATCTACCAAAGAACATCATATGATTACATTCTAATAGTATATAAATAATTGTGGTGGAGATCCCAATTACACAAACATGTGTTTAATAAAAAATACTTCACACAACCAATGTTAATAAGTGAATAAACTTCTAAATGGAAAAGGAAAACTATTAAAAGATTAAAATAATTGGCTGTGATGTTAATGCAAGAGGGATTCGCCCCCCGAAAGTCCTTTTTCGACTAAGTTTAAGGTGTTTTCGGCTCTAACTCTCAAACTACGCGTGCAAATTACATGTTGTCTGTGGCCGCAGGTCCTATTTGTCACAAGGATGCTACCCGTGACAGCCATACATTGGTTCAAGGGCTATTTTGCAGTTTTACCCCCTGTGACAGCCAAATTTCCTTTTTCTAGAAAAGTAGGAGGGGGGCATACATAAAAAAGTTAAGTATACAATGTTTGATTTCTACAAAACAAAGAACAACCAACATGATTATGTCCAAGAAAAAGTTATATGTTATAACAAACAGTAAACAATAAGCAAACTTTGACCATATGAAAATTTGCACAAACATTAAATATAAACAATAAATAAATAAATAAAATAAACCTATACAAATATACTCATTATGTTATTAAAATAAACATTAATTTATACATCTTTGTGTCTACGAACCCATTCAAACCAAGCTCTTTACTCAAACTTGACTCGATTATTAAACAAGCCAATCATCAAAACAATGCGCAATTTTTGTCTCAATTTTTGGTGAAATTTGAAATTCTAAATCCGATAACTACTCTATTCATTACCTTGCCACCCAGGAGCCTTCTAAGTCATGCTTAGTTGATTCAAGTTCTTCAGACTGATGCAAGTGATTATTGCTGACACTTAAAACTTCAATAATAATGAACCAAATCAGCACCCCAAACATGATTTAGCAAATAAAACCAATAATATTAGTTGAAGTTCCATGCATGGCAAATCGTATATATACCAACAGTAACAGCCATTTCATCATAAGCCACAATCAAGATGAGCCAAAAACAAAAATTACCTGAAAGATGCCATAAGAAATAGTGTAGTATCAAACCAGGTGTAAAGCAATTTAACTATCCTAGTGGTTATTGCTCCTACAGTGAGCATTTATTACACAGGCAAGGTTGAACCATATTAAAACCATAAAAGCATAATTTTTTGTGAGGATGAAATGGTCTGAAACCAAAGAGGACCAAAATAAAGATAAAGCTATCATATTTCTGCCCAAAAAAAAAAAAAAAAAAAAAAAAAAAAAAAAAAACCATAATATTTCTAAATGAATGGCTCACAACACAGAGACATAGGATATGCATATGAACAAAAAAGACGTAAAAAAGCACAACATAAAAGATTAAAATCTATTAAGTCCAGTCCAAGCCCTCCATTCTTGAAGCCTACACTACCGCACTTGAAATTAACTACCACATATGGTTTGTTATGCAAGATACTGAAGACAATCTAAATTTTACAACATCCATGAAATAGCAAAAGATGAAACTACAAAATACTTATAGACTACCTAGGCTTACTCAACTAACGTATTTCTAGAAGCAATGCTCACAACACATAGACGCAACATATGCACATTGACAGAACAGATGTGAAAAAAGCAAACATTAAAGGTTAAGTTCTATTATTAAAACCAAAACACTCCTTTCCTCAAATCATAATACTACACTGAAATTAACCATACATACAATTTACCCAAGATACCAGAAGGTAAGGCATTAAAAAACAAAACAAAACAAAAGACTATCAAAGTATCCAAAGATTACTAACCGGTGCATAAAGGACTTTTGTGCCTCGCTTTCCATATTAGCTATTTTATCCAACAAAGTCTTTGCAGTACCTTGGCCATCACCAGCATCCTTTTCAGGAAAACAATGCCTAATCAATATATCTGAAAAATGTCGAAAATTTGGTTTATTAGGCTTATTTTAGGCCGACTTTGAGCCCAAAATTGAGTGGGCCCCGAACGTCTTTTGGGGCGGGTCTGAAGAGGTGAAGTGTTCCTTGCTACATGGCAAGTCACACGGTGAAGACGGTTCGTCAAAACCATTTATGAAGTTCACATCATTTTCGGGTTCGAGGAATGGACATTTAAAGATTTACATGTGGGTTTCCTTTTAATAGGTTGTCCCACATTAAAACTTTAAGAGAGTTTATTTGTGTATATAAGCTCTAGCCTACAACACTTGGGTTGGGCCCCAAGGGGCACCCCAAGTTTGTAGAAGGGAGGAGTTATGGACAAAGTGAACCTTAGCCCAAACCATCACACGCACGTGCGCGCTGCCACCGTCGTCCGGCTGGCCAAGCTGGGCGCGGGTGTGGGTCTGGTTGGTTCTAATATTAATTTTTTGGATAAAATTCATTTGAATTTTTTCAAAATTATTGCGGGAATTTAATTCAAATTTGAATTCCAATTTTTTGTCCAACTCTTGAGCCTCCTTCAGTCCGAATTATGTAACAGATTAACTGCTCATAACTGCCCAGCAGTTATAGTCCGAAACTGCACTGTTTGTCAGATTCAAACAGTTCAAACAGATCTACATTTCTAGCAGTTATCTGTTCAGTTCTAGTATGCACCTGTTCATTTTGAAACCATATTTGTTCAGTTCAAATTTCTGCACCTGTTCGGCTCTATTTAATCCAGCACTGTCCAACAGTTTTATGATCCAAAAATCAGTCTGGAAATTGTCTTATTTGCTGTCCACTTTGCTCTAGTGCATATATTCTTCATATATAATTTTAGGAAAAAATAAAGAGAGTATAGAACACAGGTCTTGGTTCGTCGTACAAATTTGTTTGGTGTGCTACAACAATTTTGTGAAGATCATTGTATCGTGGGAGATAGACGCCACTCAACCGTAAGCACTGTAGCGAGGCGAATCTGTCTTAAGGACAGAGTGTCACACACTCGACTTGGTCTTTTAATTTTAATTCGGTTCAATAAATAAATACGGTACGTTATTTATTTATTTGTTTGATTTAGTTTCAATTTATTTTATTTACACAGAAGATTGTTCCAACAATTTTAAGACAGATTCGAATTATTCTGTTTACAGAATTTTTTGTTTGTTTCCTTTTCTCTTTCTTCTTTTAAGAAAATTATTTTCTGTGAATTTACAAAATAATATTCTGGTTGGAAAAACAAATAGTGATTATATGCTATTTGACAGATAGTAGTAATATACTGTCTATTTTCTTTGACAACTAGTAGTAATATACTGGTGTCATTAACAATATAAAATATATTTTTGTGGAATTTTGTCAGAAATTAATTTTGGTTTTTAGAAGTTATTTTCTAAGTGTTCATTAATTAAAATTCTATTTCAGTATTTTAATTATTGGAGTGTTACAGAAATTTAATTTTCTGTGTGGAATTATTTTGGTTAAATAAAATTTTATTTTATTTCCAAATTAATTGGAAAATAAAAGTTACATTCTTGTTTCTTTTATTTTTACAGAATTTAATTCTATGAATTTGGATTAATTTTCTGTGTAATGTAAATTTTAATTATAATTTTGTTTCATAATTTAGAATTTATGGCTACTGAAACTGGTCAAACTAATGTTCAAACCAGTACTGGTATGGTGATTGCCATTACGCCAACCCCTCCTTATGTTGAGACTATGCCAGTGAATCATGGTGAAAAACCAGAGAAGTTCTTAGGAACTGGTTTTAAAAGATGGCAGAAGAAAATGCTATCTAAAGGAGGGGAAATTAAGAAGTACATGTTTAATGGCATGTGTTACATTTGTAACGAAGAGGGAAATGAGGCCAAAGATTTTCATTACAAACGTAAAGGCAAAGGAAGATCAAGTAAGAAGGTTGCTAAAGCAAAAAATGACCGAAATGGATAAAATTTTCAATGGTGTAGATGTCATAAATCTTTCTGCAGTTGTTTCCGAAGAAAATCTTGTCGGAAATCCTAAAGAATGGTGGATGGACACTGGTGCTACTCGCCATATCTATGCCGACAAAAAGATATTCACATCTTATTCTACAGTGGACAATGGTGAACAACTTTTTATGGACAACTCCTCAACTTCCAAAGTTGAAGGACAAGGAAAGATTGTACTTAAGATGACATCTGGAAAGGAACTCACTCTCAACAATGTGCTGCATGTACCGGACATTCGCAAGAATCTTGTTTCCGGATCTTTGTTGAGTAGGAATGGGTTTAGGCTAGTATTTGAAAGTGATAAATTTGTACTTACTAAGAATGAGATGTATGTAGGAAAATGTTACATGTCTGATGGCCTTTTCAAGTTAAATGTAATGACCATTGTACCCTCAGTTATTAATAATAATACATCTTCTTCTTACTTGCTTGAGTCTTCAAATTTATGGCATGGTAGACTAGGACATGTTAATTATGGATCTTTGCATAGATTAATTAATATGGAATGTTTACCTAAATTTGACATTGATTCAAATCATAAATGTGAAATTTTCCGTTGAGGCAAAATTATCCAAAACTCATTTTCATTCAATTGAAAGAAGTACGGAACCACTTGAATTAATTCATAGTGACATATGTGACTTTAAATCAATTCAAACAAGAGGTGGGAAAAAATATTTTATCACTTTTATATGTTTATTTAATTCGAACTAAGGATGAAACTTTGAAAACTTTCATTCAATATAAGAATGAAGTTGAAAATCAACTTGGTAAGAAAATCAAAAAACTAAGAAGTGATAGAGGTGGTGAATATGAATCACCTTTTGGTGAATTTTGTAAAGAACATGGAATAATTCATCAAACGACCGCTCCTTACTCATCTCAGCAAAATGGAATTGCTAAAAGGAAAAATAAGACTTTAAAAGAAATGATGAATGCCATGTTAATCAGTTCTGGATTACCTCAGAACTTGTGGGGGGAAGCAATACTTTCTGCTAATTATATACTTAACAAAGTACCCCGAAAGAAAGTGAATCAAACACCTTATGAATTGTGGCATGGAAGAGTACCATCCTACAAATACTTAAAAGTGTGGGGGTGTTTGGCTAAAGTGGCTATTCCTAGTCCTAAAAAGACTAAGATAGGTCCTAAGGCCATTGATTGCATTTTCATTGGTCATACCAAGAATAGTAGTGCATATCGGTTTTTGATTCATAAATCAGAACATATCGAAATGCATGTAAATACTATTATTGAGTCTCAGAATGCATCATTCTTTGAACATGTATTTCCAAATAAGACTGAACAAGAGACTAGCAATAATAGAAGATCTTTTGATGCTATTACTAGTAATGATCAAGAACATGATCAAGAGCAAGAGTTAGATCAAAATGAGAAAGAGGAACCTAGATGTAGTAAACGTGCTAGAACCTCAAAATCTTTTGGTCCAGATTTTCTAACATTTTTGTTAGACAATGAGCCTTTAACTTTTAAAGAGGCTATGTCTAGTCTTGAAACTCCTTTATGGAAAGAAGCTGTCAATAGTGAAGTTGAATCCATCTTGCAAAATCACACTTGGGAATTGGTGGATTTGCCACCAGGTTGTAAACCTCTTGGGTACAAGTGGATTTTCAAAAGAAAATTGAAAGCGGATGGATCAATTGACAAATACAAGGCAAGACTTGTGGTCAAAGGTTTTAGACAAAAAGAAGGTCTCGATTACTTTGACATGTACTCACCGGTTACTAGAATAACATCCATTAGAATGCTAATTGCTATTGCGTCTTTGCACAATCTAGAAATTCATCAAATGGAAGTGAAAATCGCTTTCTTAAATGGTGAGTTAAATGAAGAAATTTATATGGAACAACCAGAAAGTTTTTCTGTTCCAAGAAAAGAAAAGAAAAGAAAGTGTGTAAATTGGATAAATCATTATATGGTTTAAAACAAGCGCCAAAGCAATGGCATGAGAAATTTGACAAGACAATGATGTCAAATGGATTTAAAATTAATGAGTGTGACAAATGTGTTTATATTAAAAACACAGACAAAGGTTATGTCATTGTATGTCTTTATGTAGATGATATGCTCATCATAGGTAGTAATAATGATATGATTAAAACTACCAAGAAAATGTTGAATAAACATTTTGACATGAAGGACATGGGCATTGCTGATGTAATTCTTGGTATGACAATTACCAAAACATCAGAAAGTTATGCTTTGTCACAATCTCATTACATTGAGAAAATACTTGACAAATTCAGCAAAGATAATGATCATCTTGCTAGAACACCTGTAGATGTTAATTTGTTTCTTTCTAAGAATGTACAGGAAAGTATTTCTCAATTAGAGTATGCTCAAATTATTGGAAGCTTAATGTACTTGATGAACTGCACTCGCCCGGATATTGCTTATGTAGTAAGTAAATTAAGTAGATATATGAGTAACCTGGGAGTAGAACACTGGAAAGCAATTATAAGGGTTCTAAGATATCTCCTTTTTACTCGTAACATTGGGCTTACTTATACTAGATATCCAGCAGTACTTGAAGGATACTGTGATGCAAATTGGATATCGGATACTAGAGACTCGAAGTCCACCAGTGGGTATGTCTTTACTCTTGGTGGGGCGGCTGTATCTTGGAAATCTTCCAAACAGACTTATATTGCTAGGTCTACTATGGAATCAAAATTCATAGCTTTAGTCAAAGCTGGAGAAGAGGTAGAATGGCTTCGCCACTTCCTTGAAGATATTCCAATATGGCCAAAACCGGTGCTTGCTATATGTATACATTGCGATAGTCAATCAGCTATAGGTAGAGCATAGAGTCATATGTATAACGGTAAGTCACGACACATTCGTCGTCGACATAACACCGTGAGACAACTACTCTCTAATGGAATTATTTCCATAAAATATGTTAAGCCTAAAGACAACATAGCGGATCCACTAACCAAAGGGTTAGCAAGAGAGTTAGTTGAGAATTCATCGAGGGAAATGGGACTAAAGCCTATTAAATAAGAGTTACCACAACGGCAACCCAACCTAATTGACTGGAGATCCCAAGATCTAGGTTCAAAGGGACAACCGAGTTGCGTGTGACTCAAAAGGATCACTGGGCAGTCCAACTCCTACCCATTTCTAGGATGAAATTAGTGATGTCTGCAGTGGCTTAGGTTAAGTAATACTTTTAATAATTCTTATATCTAGGTATACCTAGTGGAGTATGGCAGGATACTCTTCATAAGAATCACCTATATGAGTGTGAACTAGGCCGGTTCTATGAGATTTGTGAAGGGCTACAATTCTCTAGAGCACTCATAAAAGACCAAGTTGTTCAGGGCCAAAATGAACACAATAGTGAGAACTAAACTGTGTCTGGGGATATACTGTGTGAGTTCTATTGTCTTGGTTTACACAAATGGCTAAACAGTTCAAGACATCATGTTCACTGGTTAGCTAGTAAATCCGATAGTGTCTCACAAGGGAAGGTTCAAAGCCAAAAGCTACCTATCCTTTGCAGAATATTTTCAATTTCTGTACTCTCTGCATTTAGATCATGTTTTTGCATTTTCTCTCCGTCAAATTCCATTCATGTGGGGGTTGTTGGAAAATTGGTTTATTAGGCTTATTTTGGGCCGACTTTGAGCCCAAAATTGAGTGGGCCAAGAACGTCTTTTAGGGCGGCTCCGAATAGGTGAAGTGTTCCTTGCCGCGTGGCAAGTCACGCGGCGAAGACAGTTCGTCAAAACCATTTATGAAGTTGACGTCGTTTTCAGGTTCGAGGAATAGACATTTAAAGATTTACATATGGGTTTCCTTTTAATGGGTTGTCCCACATTGAAACTTTAAGAGAGTTTATTTGTGTATATAAGCTCTAGCCTACAATACTTGGGTTGGGCCCCAAGAGGCACCCCAAGTTTGTAGAAGGGAGGAGTTATGGACAAAGTGAACCTTAGCCCAAACCATCACATGAACGCGCGCGCCGCCGCCGTCCGTCCGTCCGGCCGAGCCGGGCGCGGGTGTGGGGTGTGGGTCGTGTCAGTTCTAATATTAATTTTTTGGACAAAATTCATTTGAATTTTTTCAAAATTATTGCGGGAATTTAATTCAAATTTGAATTCCAATTTTTTGTCCAACTCTTGAGCCTTCTTCAGTCCGAATTATGTAACAGATTAACTGCTCATAACTGGCCAGGGCAATTATAGTCCGAAACTGCACTGTTTGACAAATTCAAATAGTTCAAATAGATCTACATTTCCAGCAGTTATCTGTTTAGTTCTAGTATGCATCTGTTCATTTTGAAAACATATCTGTTCAGTTCAAATTTCTGCACCTGTTCGGTTCTATTTAATCCAGAACTGTCCAACAGTTTTAGGATCCAAAAATCAGTCTGGAAATTGTCTCATTTGTTGTCCACTTTGCTCTAGTGCATATATTCTTCATATATAATTTTAGGAAAAAATAAAGAGAGTATAGAACACAGGTCTTGGTTCGCCGTACAAATTTGTTTGGTGTGCTACAACAATTTTGTGAAGATCATTATATCCTGGGAGATAGACGCCACTCAACCGTAACCACCGTAGTGGGGCAAATCTGTCTCAAGGACAGAGTGTCACACACTCGACTTGGTATTTTAATTTTAATTCGGTTCGATAAATAAATACGGTACGTTATTTATTTATTTGTTTGATTTAGTTTCAATTTATTTTATTTACATAGAAGATTGTTCCAACAAAAAATGTTGTGGGATGACAAATAAGAAAAAGAAACCTATAACTGAAATCAACCTTTTGTGCCTGCTTGTATCTACTATCAAATTTAACATAGAAGTCTGAACCATCATTCTTTATCCACTTCCCACCAAACACAAGGACAAATGGCATACCCACATAACTGTCATCTTCAATTTCTATGTCTAAGGATTGAACCTGAAAATTTAATTGAGGATGAGCTTGTTGCTTATAAATCACATTGTCTATTAATTCACAGGCATAGGATCAAATCAAATGCATCTTGGCACACCTTGTCGATTGAAACATAGTTAATTTTTTTAAAAACAAATTTCACCAAAGTAACAACAAAATTCTTTAAACAAATTTTTTTTTTTTTTTGGGATCTGTTTCAAACAGATTCATACAAACTTTTTCAAAAAAAAAAAATTCACTGAAAACAACAGCAACAATCAATTTCAAAAAAATTATTGGTAATCTCATACAAATTTCAACAAATCTCAACCAAACAACAACAATCTCAAGCAAAGATTACAAAATCTAAAATAAATTTTAAACAAGAAATACCTGTATTTCAATATCCTTGCGAGTTTGGGCTTGTAATATGTGATCTACGAATAGGGCTGCGATCTTAGATCTCATCAATTGATGTTCTTCGAAGAGGGGTTTGTGATCTTAGATCTCATCGATTGATGTTCTTCGAAGAGGGGTTTGTGATGTTGGATCCTCGTCAACTGATTTTCACCGAAGAGAGATGAAAGAGATGGAGAGAAAGAGGGGGGTAGGATGTTGACTGTGAGAGACCGATCAACAACGAGAATAGAGAAAGTGAAGCAGATTGGCGACGAGAAGAGAAGGTTCTGGATTGGGAGAAAGACTCTCACAGTCGTTGATGAGATAGAGTGAGGGGGCCGGTGATGAGCAGGTTCTGGATTGGGAGAGCACAAATAAGAGAGAGATGAGAGAATGAAAAGGATGGAAAGAGAAACAAACCAAGTTGTCTGATGATCTCAAAAAATAATAATTTTTAAAGAATTATTTTTTTCAAACAATAATCTCCAGTAATTTTTATTTTTCAATGGTGGAGTGAATTATATATATATTTTAAATTTTAAATTTTTGTTTAGTCAGATATAATATAAATATTTAATTTTTTTAAAATTTTAAATTCTATTTTTCGAATAAGTGATGTCAGCGGCGCTAACGATTGCTCGAAGGAGAATGTGGGTGACGTCGGTGGCACCACTGATGGAGGAGAACGGGTGACATTGGCGGCGGCACTAAAAGAGGAGAACAAGCTGAAGGAGGAAAAGGGGGGCTGAAGGCAGAGAACATGTGTTTTGCAAGAGAGGAATGAGAGGAAAATTGAAGCACCAAAAAAAAAAGGTAGGGCGGAAATTAGTAGGGATTTTTTTTTTCATTACCGCTAATATCACAAACTTCTTCCTCCAAAATTAGTGATAAAATAATTTTCTCACCAAAAATTTTAAAATGTTAAAATTATTGACGACTAAAATATATTCTTCATCAAATAGTTTCAAAATATTTAAAATTATTGGTGACAAAATTCCTCACTAATAATTTTATAATTGGTGACAAATATTTTTCTCACCAAAAGTCTCAAAATTTTGACTCCACCCAAAAAAATTAGAAGGAAAACCTTTGGTGACGAAATTTAATTTTTCTTCACCTAAAAAGAAATATTTATTAACGAAAATAAATTTCGTCACCTATTATTTTCACTTTCTTATTATATGTGGCAAAATTTTATAATTCGTCACGGGTTATTCTTATTTAGTGATGAAATTTATTTTCTTCATTACTTTTCGTCACCATATGTTACTTAAAGGGCTAATTAACTTGTGTCTTGTTTTGTGTGTGTGTGTGTGTGAGAGAGAGAGAGAGAGAGAGAGAAAGAGAGAGAAAGAGGGGAGAGGAAAACTGATAAACAAAAAAAGGGGAGGGAAAGTTAGTAGTCTATTTTTTTTCATTACCGCCCAATATGTCAAAATTTTTCCTCCAAAATTAGTGACAAAATAATTTCCTCACTAAAAAGTTTCAAAATATTAAAAATTATTAGTGACAAAAATATATTTCTCACCAAATGGTCTTCAAATATTTTAAATCAAGTTTTTCAAAAAAAAAATATATATAAAATTATTGGTGACGAAAATATAATCCTCACTAATAATTTTATAATTGGTGATAAAATTTTTTCTCACCAAAAGTCTCAAAATTTTGGTGCTACCAAAAAAAAAAATTAGCGGAAAAACCTTCGATGACGAAACTTAATTTTTCCTCACCTAAAAAGAAGTATTTGTTGACAAAAATAAATTTCGTCGCCTGTTATTTTTATTTTTTTATTATATGTGACAAAATTTTATAATTCGTCACGAATTATTCTTATTTAGTGATGAAATTTATTTTCTTCACTACTTTTCGTCACCATAGGTTACTTTTGTTGTATTTGATGACAGTGAATTGAAGAGATTGTTGAGACTGGACTTGAATTTGTCACTGAGACCTGTGTTGTCTGAGAACTGGTAACCTTTGCTCTTATTAATATCACCATTACAATGAGTACATGACAACATGAAAATTGATACTACTAAAATGAGAAATTTTAATCCTTTGGACTGAGATGTCTTCATTTCTTTTGAATCTCTACTTGCTTTCATGAATTTATAACGAAAAAAAGAAAAAGAAAAAGTCAATGAAAAGATTTGCCCATTTCTTTTAAACCACTTGAAACTTCACATTTCTTGTTGAATGTCCAAAGTCAACTTATCTTGATTAAAAGAGATGAGTTGTTCAGAATGAAGCAAAGAGGTGGGCACATTGTGGCTTCTGGCATTTTATATTGAAGTCAAATCAGCTAGTATTATTTTCATTGAAATCGATTCTTTTGAGTTTAACATGCAATTTGAGAAGTGTTGTTAGGTTTAATGAGCTCATTCTGTTGATTTGAACCGTTAATTTTATAAAGTTTATTCAACAGAACATTCATGTCAAAAAAAAAAAAAAAACAAAAATAAAATGATTGAATATCAGTTATTTTTTAAAACATCTTATAGGGCTTGTCAAATTATTATTATTATTATTATTTATTTCTTTTATGACAAATTCGATTTGATAATATAGTTATCGATTTTCAAGCCATCTTATTTTTTGTATGGATGATGTTTTAGTGTGTTTTATAAGATGATCAATTCAAATTAATATATATTAGTGAAAACCGGTGCTATGCATGGGGATGTGAAAATTTTAATAAAATTTGTTTCTATGAAATAATATAAATAGTTAGATTTTTGTAAGTAAATTATAAATAAAAAAAAATATTGAGGCTTACAATTTAAGTTTTATAATTTTATCACAATTTATATATCAATTTTTAATTTGTCACAATTTCAATAATATAACTTTTAACCCCTTGTTAAAGTTGTAAATTTAAGCGGGTTGAACCCAAATCTATTATGACATTTAAATTATGATATATGTCTTAAGATAAAACAACTTTTATTTAATATTATTATTATTTTTTTTCAAAAAATCTATTTATTTTATTATTTAACGATATCTAATCTTGATGCTTTTCACTACGTCAGAAACCCAGTTGAAAAGTCCAACTGATTCATCATTCACTTCACGTATCACCAGGTTTTCTCACATATGCCCTTCTATTTTGAATTTTCACAATCATTTAAAGTTAAATTCATTAAATTTAATATGACCTTAAAATCTTAGAAAGCTATTAATGTGGGTGATTTTATCTAAACAAATAAATTGGGTTCTTCAAGTACATCGGTTCACACTTGTAATTAGTATTGGAGTAGTTGATTTTTCTTTGAATAAATAAGGGCATCTTCAACGGTTCACCAGAAATTTTATCAAATTTGAGTAAAAAAAAAGATGAATTCCTCAATTTGATATCAGCCACTCCACTAGTGAGTACTATAACCTTCATCAAAATGCACTAGACGTCCAGGGGGACGACTGGCCGGTCGACTAGAAACAGGAAACGAAATTTTTTTTTCCTCCATTCTTATTTCCTCAATTCCTTTCCCATTTCTTTTTCCATCTTTTCCATTTCTGTTTACTCTTTTTTTTTCTATCTATTTTCCCACATTTTCATCGAAACCCAGATGGAAAATGATTAAATGAAGAGAAGAAAAACACGGGTCTCACCGCAGGGACACTGCGAGGGCAGTAAATGTGTAACGCCCAAAATAAATAAAATAACTAGTCTACAATATTAATCTAACAACAACACGATAAAATAATTATCTGTCATTAACTTCTAGTTTCTTGTACAAAAGTGCAACATATGCGGATATACATTCACAAATCTAACCCTGAATCTATAGCATATGTTACATGATAAAAAATGTAAAATGAAAGATAAACAATTAAGAGAATGCCCTAAAGGTTTACAACTTTCCAAGCTAGTACTTGGTTATAACAAAATGGATTTTAAATGCAATACATGTAACGGCCCTTTTTTTTTTTTTTTGTTACAGGAAAATCCTCCCTACCCGCCCGCAGGTCCAAGGCAGCGCCCCTTACAGAGATCACCAAGGTGTCCTGTTAGCCGGTCCGAGTGAGGAGACTATAACCTGAGAACTTGCCCCGACCTCCCAAAACAAGCTCCGCTTAAGTCAGGACTCGCACAGCGGGGGAGTATTGAACCCACACCAAGTGCTGACTAGACAACTTGAGGTCCAACCTCCTAAACAACAGTGCTTCGCCCAGGAGATTGGCCCAAGGAGGGAGTTGAACTTGTGACCTTGGGGCTTGAACTTGTAACGGCCCTTGGCTTGTACAGAACAAATACACAATTAAACAAAAATGAAACTCTTGCTCCAAGTCCTCCTAAGCTATTGCTTTGACAGAGGCATATCACTAGCACCTAAAAAATGTTTTTCCCGTATAGGTTGAGCAAATCCCCAGAAGAAATAATCCAACACAGCATATGAATTTTAACAAAGGTATAAGGTGAATGCATATGCTATGCTCATGCTAAAGTACTTCATTTCTTCTTTCTCATAGTCATACGATACCCCGATTAATATCACAATTATGAATAATGTCCTTTACAATAGAAAAAAGGGCTATACAAGCACTACTATTGCCATTTCACGGAAATTTCGTCCACGGGATCGGCAACCATGTACACGCGCAGTTTTCGGGACTGTCACCATGAACACTCCGACCAACTTATTTCAATATATAACATTTAATTCTCGGATTCACCTATTTTTCTCAAAATGATACACATTTCCAAAGTATAAATATGAAACAATGCTCAATGCAAATGAATGAGAAAATAGTTTCAATTCTCCTAACGCTCAAGCAATTTCTACAACAATCATAGTTATCCTCCACCGATAGCCCAAAATAAATACCTCTAATAAATAGAAAAAAAAATTCAATAACAACATATATTATTATCATTCCCAAGATGTGAGTGATATACCATGTCCAACACCACCATCATCATTAATATTCTCCATCACCATCGTCAAGACATGAGCGATATTACAAAACCAACATCATTCTTCAATCTTTTTTCAACACATGTCAAACCCATGGTGTAGACGTGCTCCGGAGAACTCCCGGAGCTCTGCGCTATGAGGACGCGGAATTCCGGTTTGCTCTCTAGCTACTACAGTTCGGACTCAATGTCACGATTCTTAATCTGATCTTACAAAGTGCAATGTAAGATTGATAAATCACGAAAGAGTCCAAATCTGGCAAATCGTTTTGGAAAACTGATTTTTATAAAGAAGTGCCAAACATGGATTGCTTTGCCAGATACAAAGTCGCCACCTAAATATTTTATTTTCGGGGAATTTAGGAAAGCATGACTCGTGCCTAAGGCCATGTGTCCATCATCACCAAAGTTGCCTCGGCTCGGGAACTTAGGTATGAGAGGGAAAGGTCATGCAATGAGCACCCCCGCTCGCCCGATCTAAAGATCGGCCTTTACTAAGCATGATATTTTGTTTTTGAAAACACATATGTTCTTATTTCTGTTATTTAACCTAGAATTACTATGTGATGCACACAACATACAAGTATAGACTAGATCGCCTAAGTTGGAACAAAACATTGCATATCCGTTTGTTTGAAAATTGTTTAAAGTTTGCTACTCGCAAGTAGGCTAAAATAGGGACTTGATGAATTGTTCCAATTCAAGCAATCCAACCTTCATCCACAGGCATTCAGGCAGTTAATCTCATAAGCAGTTAGCCTCATGGCAAGCATGCTTTCATGGCAATCAATAACTCACATGTAGTATGCTAAAGCGTAAGCACTCACAGTGTACTCCGAGCCAAAACAAAGAACTAGTTAGAAATCATGCATGATCCTAATTCATGGTAAGATGGCTAATGCAACACATGCGAAAATGCAACTCAAAATAGGCTCGGCTATTCTAAGATGTCATGTGAAATGCAACTTGATACATGTATTCAAATTGGTATTGAAATACAATGCACTTAGTATGATGCGCCGAGCTCGGTGCATGCAATATAGATGAATGAATGCACGCATGCGAGCATAAGGTATGCTAAATGAAATATGCCCTAAAACTAACCATCGTAAGCGGTTAGGTAAAAAGGAGAAAGAAATGGGGATTGGAAGATATGCATCACACACACGCACGCTTATTACAACAGTAGGCCCTCTCGAGGGAGAGTCTGAATAAAGAAGCTAACTAGCTAATCTAAGCTAATTAAACTAATTATTGCATCATAAAACTAATTAACTAACAAGCTAATTAATTAAGCTATTACAAAACAACTTAAATTGTTAAACGCATTAACTAATTAAGTACAGATCCAAAGCATAACTAGCTAAGAAAATTAGCTAAGTAAAGCAATCAAGCAGGAGCTCCAGAGGGAGAAGAATGCATGCATGCCGGGTTGCCTCGTTCGGAAATCCAATGCGATGCCCCAACTTGCCTCTGTTTACAGCTGTTCTCAGAACCTTGCACCAAGCTCTAGAAAGCTTCCAACTCACCTTGGAGACCTGTGGGAGGGCTGCCGACCAGTTGTTGACGAAGGAGACTACCTGCCGACCACTTTCTGTGCTGAAAAACCAGAAAAAGTGGTGGGCCAGCTAGTAATGCTGGTCGGCTGACCACTTGTTGCTGCCAAACTGTAATTTGCTGCAACAGAGAGCAAGAAAGGGCATGGCAATGTATTTGCAAGATATGTGTGCACAACCACCCTCCCTATCATTTCATAAGCTCAAGGGAGTGTGGTTCTCGACCCTTGGGCCACCAATCGAGCATCTCGATGCATGATGGCCGAGAGGCGAAATTGCACAATTCAATATGAAAATGAATGCACAAGTAAACACATAAGGCCTAAAACTCTATCATGTATGATCAAGAGCGTCGGCGACCAAGAATTGAGGCACGTTTCATCACTTTAAGTATGAAACGTCCCTCGTTTCTCGTGTTTGGACTAACACCTATTCCAAACGCAATGCGACACATAACATGGCATGCACAATGCTATGTAACATGGAGTATGCAAAAATGCAATGCAACACAAGCATGCAATGTGCAATATGACTTAAGCATGCAAATATGCAATGTAATATGAACAACCTAACAAGGCTAATGGCATGCACAATGCAAATGTCAATTAGCATGGACAATGCAATGATGGCATACTTAATGAAATGTGACCTAAGCATGCAAACAACATGGCATACACAATGCAATGAATCAACATGCAAACAACACTAATGCATGCATGCACAATGCAATGCAACAAGGGCAACTTATCAATGTTAGGGACATACATACTCAATGCAAAACAAGATAAGCATGCAACAATATGATACAATGCAACTAGCATACACAACGCAAATGTCAACTAGCATACTCAATGCAACATGATCATGGCATACTCAATGCAATATGATCTTGACATACACAATGCGAATCAAGAGCATGACATGTGCAATGCAAACAATAACATAACATGCACGATGCAATATAACATGACATACACAATGCTTAATGGACTTAAACCGAATGTGGGTAGACCTCAGCCACGTCCAAATCAGTGGCCATTAACACCAAAACCAAGGCACAAAAGGCAAGGTATTGTAGACACCCCATTTTTGACCGACCTTAAGACTCAGACGTCACCGATTGAGCGCTCGGTGGTATTGCATATTGTGCTCGTTCAGAAGTCTCAGAGTCACGGCCGTGAGCCCTGCCTCCGGACTTCCGAACCCTCTTCTGTACCTTGTCTCGGTTTGCGAACCAGACTCAGTTTTCTCTGTTTCTTTTCCTGAAGGGAGGGAGAGGTCCCGTACACCATCTCTCAGTGGCCGTGGGCTACATTTCGTGGCCGTAGGCCATTTTGCCCATTTCGGAGCCCAGTTCCCGGTTTTCGGAGCCGTCAGGCCGTGTGCCTTGGTTCGGGACCGTTTAACCATCTCCGATTCCTCCGGTTTTTGGCATACATCTTCTTTACTCCCTTTCGAGGGACACTGGGGCCTGAGAGACCCACTTCGTGGTCGAATGCCACTTTCGGTGCTTAACAGCCTATTTTCGGGACCCCAAACAGCGTGTTTTGGCCCCCGAGCATTCGTTTTGCATCGGTTTTCGTTCATTTTTGGCAGGTACCTCTGTTTTATCACCAGGAAGGTGACTGAAGGGTGGGAGGCCAGCAATTGTCTCAGCAACCAGTTATATTCCTCTGGCGCCCTCCGACGCACATTTTTCTCACTTCCGAGCCAATGTTGACCACCCTAGGGCCATTTTCTTCAACCCCAAACCACATATTTGTGTTGTACACACATGGGAGGACCCTAAAAGTCTATGTCCGGTCAGTAATTCAAATTGAACCTTTTGAACCCCTCCTAAAAGTGGCCTATTCTCTCTCTTGTTTTAGAGTTGCCAATTTCCAACCACAGGGTCTTGTTGAGGACACATGGAAGGACACCTTTTTGTGGTGGCCTACCAAAATTTCCTCTGGACCATTTTGCCCCTTGGCCGGCCGGCCATAGGGGGTGGCCGGCCGGCCACCTGCAACAAAAATACCTGGCCGGCCAGCTTCCTCAGTGTGGGTGTATTACAGCTGTATAGCTGTTTTCCCCCAAAAATATCTAGATCCGGGGAAAAGTTTTGGAGGGAAACTTGATGCCATTTCCCTCCACTTTTTCCTCCACTTTTCTCCCCCATTCTTGTCTATATAGCTGGCCTCCCAACTCAAGAAAAAGGGTTGAAAAAATTGCTTACACTCATCTCCCTCCATCTCTCATTTTCCTTCAAAATTCCTAAGTTTCAACCCCATTTGTTCATCACTACCAAGCACCACCACCACCACTCCACTTCCAGCACCTTGAGAGGATTTCCAGCAGCTAAGAGGCAGCAAACTCAAGCCAAGAAGCAACAAAAGCATTGGTCTCCAAGGGTAAACCATTTTCCCTCTTTTGTAGCTCATTTTTGCACCTTTTTTTCTAGCCTATTTTCTTACTGTTTTGGGCTCCGACCCTAACTGAAACTAGACTTCTTTTGAGCTATTCTACATGTTTGTTTAAGGGCTCAACCCTGTTTGAGCCCCCCATTTGGTACTTGCTTCAATACCCTCTTGTATGCCATTATTTTGCATAGTATTTCTAGCCTATTTGTGATCTTTTTTTGAGCATGATGTAAACTTTGGTTAGGCTTATTTTGAGCCCCTCTAAAACATTGTAGAAGGGCTCAACCTTGTTTGGGACCTCCATGCATGACTTGCCATTGAACCTCTTTTGGGTCCCTATTTTTGCATGCTTTGTTAGCCTATTTTGCTTCTATTTTTAGGCCATGATCAGAACTTTAAGTGGCCATATTTTGACCTTGTTGGAATATTTTATTAAGGGTCTTTGACTGTTTGGTGAATGCTTTGTATACCTCATGTTATAGCCTCTTGTTGGCCTACTCCTTGCATGGCATTTTTAGCATGTTTGTATATTGTTTTAGGGGTTTTCACCTACTAAAAAACAGCATGTTTTTAGGCCCTCTTTAGTGTTGTAGAAGGGTCTTTTTCCATTTGGGCTTTACATCTATCACTTGCTTCATTGCTTCCCTTGCGGAGCCATTTTTGTATGCCATTTTTGCCCTACTTGTGATTGCTGTTTTGCCTTGATTTGAACTGAAAAAATGTGAGTTTTAGGGCTGCCTTTCTTCTTCTTCTTCATGTCATGTTCAAATTATGCATGTATTGTATAGCTACAAGTCATTTCGGATGCCTAGTTTTGCATTTTGGGAGAGATTCCTTGCATCGGGTTTCGGGGCTGTTTCACCCCTCATTTTTCCACTGATTTTTTGCATGTTTGCATGTCATATTCCGTGTCTTTGCCATGTCTCATTAGAGTGGCATTTCGGTGCCTGAGGGTCCGTCCTCGGTTTGCGTGCACGCGGGCACGCATTTCGAGTTGTCTTGTTTTCATCTGATGGCCTCTTATGTGAGTGTGGCTGAGGCTCTCTCATGTTGGTGTAAGCCCATATTGCATTGCGTATGTCATTTCATCCATAGCATTGTGTATGCTCGGTTGTGTATCACCTCGTTTAGCGTGTATGTCATTCCATAGCATTGTGTATGTTAAGATTGTATGTTAGTAGCATTTCATGCATGTCATGCATATTGCATCATGTTCGGAATAGGAGTTAGCCCGGGCACGGGAAACGAGGTACGTTCTGTACTGCGAGTGACGGAGCGGGTCTCAATTCCCAAGTCACCGACACTCTGGATTATCCATGATGGAGTTAGGTTTTGTTATAGTGTTCATATGCATTCATTCTATATTGAGTTGTGCAATTCGGCTCCTCGGCCATCATGCATCGAGATGCGTGATTGGTGGCACGAGGATCGAGGCATGCATATATCTGTGAAAATACATTGCTATGCCCCTTTCCTGCTCTCTGTTGCAGCATATCAAGAATCAGCAGTCTTCCGAGGCTTGGCGCGCTTTTCAAGAAACATTGCAAAACAGAGGCTAATCGGGGCATCGCCGTGGATTTCCGCGCAAAGCAGCCCAAACATGCATCATTCCATCATCCGAAGCAGAATCAAGGCAGTCCCTGGCTTGCATGCCAGTTTTATTTTTCTTAGTTAATTTGTTAATTAATTAGGGATTTGTATGTTATTTGGACTGTATATTTTGGACTGTATTATTCTTTTATTCGGGACTGTACATTTATTCGGACCCTCTGCGTGAGGGCATAATTGTAATAAGTGTGCGTGAGTATGATGTATGTCTTCCAACCCCACGTCTTTCTCCCTTTTATTTACCTGCTTATGATGGTTAGATTAGGGCATATTTCAATTAGCATACAGTATGACAGCATGTTTGCATCATTCATCTGCTTTGCATGCACCGGGCTCGGCGCATCATACAAACTGCATTTGTATTTCAATTCCAAATTGAATACGTGTTGGTTGTAGCATTCCATATGCCATGTTTAGAATAACCGAGCCTGTTACAATTGCATTCTGCATGTGTTGCATTAGGCATTTCAGCATATTTAGGATCATGCATGATTTCTAATGAGTTTCTGTTTTGGCTTGGAGTACTCGGTGAGTTTTATGCTTTAGCATCCTTGCATGCATGTGAGTGTTGCCATGAATAGCATGCTTACCATGAGGCTATATGCTTATGTGATATAACTGCTTGAATGCCTGTGGGTGAAGGTTGGGTTATCTGAATTGGGACAGTGCATTGACTGTGAGTCTTAAGCCCACTAGATAGTGGCAAAAGCATGTTTTCTAAGCCCACCTGAGGGTGGCAAAATCTGCATTTTAAGCCTACCTGCGGGTAGCAAACCATCTTTCACAAACAAACATGAAATGTTTTGTTCCAATTCAGGCGACTCAGTCTATACTTGTATGTTGTGCGCATCACATAGTAACCTAGGCTAATAACCGGAATAAGAGCACACAATGTTTTCAAAACCTAATATCATGGTTAGTAGAGGCCGGTCTTTGACCGGGCGAGCGGGGGTGCTCACGAAGTGACATTCCCCAATCGTACCCAAGTTCCCGAGCCGAGGCAACTTTGGTGATGACGGACACGTGGCCTTTGGCACCGAGTCAGGGTTTCCTAAATTTCCCCATAAAAAAATATTTAGGTGGCGACTCTGTATCTGGCAAAGCAGTCCATGTTTGGCACTTCTTTCAAAAAAAATCTGTTTTCAAAACGATTTGCCGGATTTGGACTCTTTGGTTCAAGATTAAGAACCGTGACATTTGAGTCCTTCGAACTATAGCAGACCCAATATCGAACCAGAACGGGGGGGGGGGGGGGGAGTCGCACCCTCTCCGGGATGCGTTCGAGGACGTCTACAGGTATGCATGCACATGCATTGGCCTATCAACTAGGCTTAAGAGCACAACTCTCAAGAGTGCTCAAAGAGTGACAAAAGTGGAAGTATAGCAACACTAAGTGCACTGAAATTAAGAAAGAAATGATGCCAAATCACTCAAACAAAGCAAGTAAAGGATGCAAAGGTCCTAAAGCATGAAAGCTAATAAAGAGGACTACAAAGGAGGCATGCAATACATGGAAAATATGCATGAACCAACCATAAACAGAGCTCAAGTAGGTCAAGACAATGACCAAAACATGCTAAGATGGAGGCCCAAATACCTAGGCAAGATGGCATACATGCTAGGCCACAAACTAGGCAACAATGCACAACACTCAAAGGCACTTAAAGAGTGAATGAAGTGGGAACATGGCAATGCTACATGCTCTGAAATGTCATGTTAAGTGATGCCAAATCATAAACACAACACAAATGAAGCATGTTATGGCACTCAAAGCTTGAAGCTAGCATAGGCACTTGTACTACAACTATGCAAAACATGAAGCATGTGACCAAGGCAACCCAAAACAGTCCTAGACCATGTTAAAATGAGTCTAAAACATGCATGGAAGGAAGCCAAAACAAGCTAGCATGAGGGGTATAAGGCATGATGCATACAAGGTAAATAAGGTGGATTACACTACACCTATTAAGACCAAGAATGGGATGACTTAACCAACAAAAATCAGAGTTATATCATGGCAAAATAACCCCAAAAACACATCGAAATGATAGCTCACAAGCTTAGGCATGAAGGCATACGCAATGACGCATTCTTAAGGCATAAAGGACCAACCCTCCAACGCATTGAATAAGTGAAAGATGCAAGTGCATGACCATGAAACATGGACTGAAATCACATAAAAAATGATGCCAAATCATTCAAATAGGCCAAGTAATGCATGCTAGTGGACTCGGTACACAAAGCTAACAAGCTAGATTGAACCATGGCTATACAAAGCAAGTCATGCATGGCCAAAACAACACAAATCAGAGCTAAAGCATGTTAAAACATGGACAAAAGCTTCTTGAAGCTAAGCCAAAAGCATGCTAGAATGACATGTTAAAGCATGACACACATTAGGCTAATTCATGGAAATGCACTACAAGTGCATGGAGCGTGCATGGGCCAACCAAACCAAACCTTGACAGAGGTATGAAATGGCAAAACATCACCAAAAACATGCTGAAATGGAAACAAAACAAGCTAGAATGACATGCTACTTCATGAAGCATACAAGACTAGTTTGTGTGATTTACACTACAAGTGTATTAGGCATGCATTGAGTGACAAAGCGAAGTAAAAACAGAGGTATGCCACAGCAAAATAACCCCAAACACATGCTATGATATGGCCAACATAAACTTAACAAACATGCTCACACATGAGGCATTCAAAGCAAGTATTGAAGACACAAGGAGAGGGGATGACCCTTGCCTATTTGGGACCCCAAAACCACCTTTCCACCACTGAAAATCCTCTGTATTTCAGTGGTAGAAAGGTCATGCAAAGGCTAGAACAAGAGCCAAAAGGGATGGCTTAAAACAAGGCTTCACAAGGCCTAAGAGGGGGTGAACCACCCCCAACGCAAAAGTTACCTTAAACAAACATCCCAAGGACTAAAAAACAAAACTTTTTGTAGTTTAAAGTCAAGCCTAAAACAGCATGCAAGTAGGGCTAAAAGCTTAAGCAAAAATGGGGGTTTAAAAGGTTAAAAACTCACCCTTGAAAACCACCTTCAAAGCTACAACTCCAGCAACTTCTTTGAGTTCAAACCAGTCCAAGAACTTTAAAAACAACTTCAAGGGACCTCAGCTCCAAGCGTATGATGTTTAAGTGTTTGTTTGTGTGTTAAAGTATGAAGAAATTACACTTTAAGGCACAAATATGAGACCAAAAGAGAGATATAGAGATATATGTGTATGTATATCTCAAACAAGAAAATCTGAACCTAAGGCATGAGGGATGAGACTCCCTTATATAGAAAAGCAAGGTTCAAGATTGTTGAGGAAGTTTGAAGCTAAATGCAATCCCTCCATACACGTGTATGGAGGATGCTTTCTGTGCCTTCCAGCTGGCATAGCTGGCAAGAAAATATTTTCAGAAAGCTGAAAGAAAATGGCCGACCAGTTGAAGTGGTCGGCCAGCTACTTTTACTGGTTGTCCGAAAGAGAAAGTGGTCAGCAAGTGGCTTCCAAGGCCAAAAAGTGGTCAGCTAGTGTCCAAATTGAAGCCCCAGAAGTTAGCTTTCCAATGGAGCCAGCCTTGCATCAAAATGCCAACTGTGCAAAAAGTTATGCCTGTTTTGGTGAAGCTGCGCGATTTCGATCCAACCGGATTGATGCCCTACTTCAACCAAACATATCTCCCCCATCCAGACTTGGCTTTAGGAGATTCTTGAGTGCTAAATGAAGCCCCAGAAGTAAGCTTTCCAACGGTGGTGGCCTCATAGCTGAAATCCAAGTATTCAAAAGGATAGGCTTGATTTAGCAAGGACTGCTCGATTAAAAAACCAGCTGGCCGACTAGAAAATTGGCTGGCAGGAAGGAAAAGTGGTCTCCAAGGGGGAGAACTGGTCTCCCACCCTTATTCCACCCTCCAAGCAAGGAAAATAAGGTTTGTACCAAAAACAAACCAAAACGGATGCAAGACGAAAGTTCGGGAGGCAAGGTACGCGGCTGAAAGCCTTGAAAACTAGTCTACGAGCATCAAAAGTGGTCTCCCGGACCACAGTGTCCCTCTAGGTAGAGGCAACAAGGTGTGGTTCAAAAACCACGCCAAACGGAGAACGTTAAGCGGTCCCGAGACATGGCGCACGGCCGAAGGCTCCGAAAACCAAAAACTAGTCTCCAAGCGGGAAAAGTGGTCTATGACCACAAAAGAGTGGTCTACAAGACCTCTCCCTCCCTCCAGGGAAGAGAAACAAGGCTTGGTCCACAAACCGAGCCGAAACACAAAGAGTTCAGAGACACGGAGGCAAGGCATTCAGCCGAAAACTCTGAAACCTCGAAATGAGCACAACAAGTGCAATCACCGAGCACTCAATTGATGACGTCTGAGTCTTAAGGTCGGTCAAAAATGGGGTGTCTACAGTTGCCCCTCTTTAACAGAACTCGGAAGTCAAGAAGTGACGGGAGTGAATGTCAAAGCCCAGAGACGACCCATTTTTGACAAGGCCGAAGACTTAGACAAACAGGCAAGATAACAAAGAGATGCGCCCGCAAGCTGGGGCAAGATGCAAATGACATGCACAAAGCCGAACATAACTTATGATCATGCAAAGAAAGCAGTAATAAAGCAATTATACAAAATAAATGCAATAGTTTAAGCAAGCGAATAAGAAATAACAATCTCACAAATTCTAACAGAAAGGATGTAAGAAATTTATGCAATCTTAGCGAGCTTGTGTGATAGATACACAAAGCGAGCGTGTGATAGATACACAAAGTGAGCGTAGTGTGATAGATACACTAAGCGAGCGTGTGATAGATATACAAAATGAGCGTGTGATAGATGCACAAGGTGAGCGTGTGATAGATACACAAAGTGAGCATAGTGTGATAGATACACAAAGTGAACAAAGTATGATAGATACACTAAAGGTGAACACAAAGTGTGATAGATGCACTAAGTGAACAAAGTATGATAGATACACTAAGGGTGAACACAAAGTGTGATAGATGCACTAAGTGAACAAAGTATGATAAATACACTAAAGGTGAGCACAAAGTGTGATAGATGCACTAAGTGAACAAAGTATGATAGATATACTAAAGGTGAACACAAAGTGTGATAGATTATGATAGATACACTAAAGGTGAACCCAAAGTGTGATAGATGCACTAAGTGAACAAAGTATGATAGATACACTAAAGGTGAACACAAAGTGTGATAGATGCACTAAGTGAACAAAGTGTGATGGATACACAAAAGGAAGAGAGTGTGATAGATACACTAAATGAATGAAGTGTGATTGATACACTAAATGAAGAGAGTGAAGTGTGATTGATACACTAGAGCAAATGAAGTGTGATGGATACACTAGAGCAAATGAAGTGTGATGGATACACTAAAGTAAATGAGAAAGAAACTTGATAGGTACAATGCGATACAATGCATGATGCTAAAGGAATGCAATAAACAAACATAGCGGCGCTTTAGAAAGCACCTATTTAGGATTAATTGTGATATAAAATATAATTAAATTAAAACTACAATAAAAATTTAAAAATTACAATTATTAAGAATTTATAATTAATTATGATTTAATTGAATCAATGACTAGGCATTATAAATTATATGAATGAGAGATGAGAGAGAAATAAAATAACAAAAATATATATAATTTAACGGTATTGCAGTCATTTTACATCTATAGTTAATGGTATTAATGGTTACATTTTAATCTAAAACTACATGAGAGACATATGACTATTTTTAAAAGACATGGGGTAAAGTGCTGTCGAGCGATACCAGAGGAAGGTAAATTGGATTTTACCCTTTTAAATAATATACTTTACAAAATAATAATTGAAAAGATATATATATAAAAAAAAAATCTCATTACGCCCCAAATTACCTCGAGTCAATACTAGAGAAACTAATTGAGCCCGAAATTTGTTGGCTATTGTGTGTGTGCAAATTTGTAATTGTAGCTAGCTTATTCGCTAGATTAATTTCAATAGGATTGATCGACTAGTAGTATTTTCAAAATTGGGTGGATAAAAATTTAGACCACACCAGAAACATCTTTTAGCATTTGGGAAACTATATTGAACGATGAAAATGAATATGTCGAGATATTTGCTCTCAAAATCGAGATTAGTATCTACTCGGTCATATCATCGTTCGAATGACTCTTTAAAGAAAAAGTTAGCAACTACTCTCTAGAGAATATTCAACATCGCCAACACTCAAATATTTTTTATTTAAAATTTATTTTTCTCACTTTTTTAGATGAAAAATTATTATTAATATTTCAATTTAATTTTTTCTATATTTAGGGATGTAGTTGATTTTTGAAGGATAGTTTGGAGGGTAAAATGATATTTGGTGTCACATCAACAAGTTCCATTTGATTATAGACGACAACTGATGGGAGGGTCAAATTAATTTAAAGTCGAATAGTTTATGTATAAAATTAATATAATTGCAAGGATATGATTGAATTGATTTTTGCGTGATAGTTTAAGAGGTAAAATAAAATTCTCTCAAAACATTATGATGAAGTACTTAAAGAGCTGAGAATTTGTTTTTTTATTTTTTATTTTTTATTTTTTTTAACATTGATACTAGAAAAAATCAATATGTTTGTCAATAATCTTGTAATGGCAATAGCTAGTGTTCAAATGACATCATGACACAGAAGAGGGCTGAATTAGGAATGGATACAAGTAGGGGTGAGCGCGGGTCAGTTGCGGCCACGGAACTTTCAATCCGTCATCCGTCCACCAAATCGGCGGATTAGAGAAAATCAATCCGCATCCGTCTGCCAATCCGGTGGATGTGGATTGAGTGAATTGGCAGATTGACGGATGGATGCGAATCGGTTTGGCGGTTTAAAATTTTATAAATTTTCAATATAATTCAATTTGTGCACTTTCTCTAAAAAACAAAAAAAAAAAAAACAAAAAAAGTATTACAATCAATGGTTTAAAAAGTATTACAATCATTGCTTGTCTCATCCAAATAAAGAAAGTTTGAAAAGTTAGAATATTACAATCACTGCATGCCTCATCCACATATTACAATCACAGCATATCTTATTCACATAAAGTATTATAATCTATGGTTCTAAAAATATAAAAAACAATTCAAACTACCAAAACCATGAACAGAGCAGTAGTAGAGATTGGATGCCTCTGTATTGTTACATTTATATCTGTTTTTGAAAACAAAAACTAACCAGCATATATTATCTTTTTATTTATTATTTTTAGAGTTAGATTTAAAAACTAAAAAATATAGATAAATAATATATTTATTTTTTTCAATTCAAAAAATATATTCAAGTTGAAAACTCTTTTTCATCCAAAACTCTTTTTTAATTAAAAACACAAATAGAATATCTAAACAAATTAAAAATATAATGTTTTACAAATAATTAGGAGTGCTCGCGGTTTGACAGTTCGGTTGCGGCCAAAAAAACCTCAAATTCACCATCCGTCCAAAATTTGGCGGATTGGAAAAAAATCATACAAGAGTTTATATGACAGAAAAGATAGGAAGTGGAAAGATAAAAATGAAAAGAAACTATAATGGAACGAAACTATAATGTCGTGTTTAGATCCACATTACTTGAGGGAAGAAAAAATGAAACATAAATAAATTTATTTAAAATAATTTGTATTTTATTGGTAGCTGAATAAAAACATAAATATTTTCTATAAATATCTACTTATTTCATTCTCATTTTCGTACCAAAAAAAAGGGTAATTGAATTTAACTTCTTTTTACTTTATTTTCATTTTCTTTCCATCCCAAAATTGGAGACTTGGGTGCATTCTTACTTTTACTAGTTCAAATCGTTTGTTCTCTGCTTTCTTTATCACACGCAATTTCATGGTGACCATTTAAAAAAAAAAAAAAAAAAAAAAAAAAAAAAAAAAAAAACTATGTAATTGATAGTCAAAGGAAAATTAATTCTTAAAAAAATTGCACTTTAGTGTAAATTTTCAAGAAAAAGTTATAAATTAATGATAAATTAATCAATTTTAATAATCATAATTATAATTTTTTTTTAAATTTATAAATATTTTATAAAAAATACTACTGATTTGTAATTTTTACATATTAACTTAGAACTTTATGGTTTGTTATTAGGGTAATGATAGAGAACTCTAAAGGTGTCGAGCTCTGCTGATGTGGCAGTTGATTTTATTTTATTTTATTTTATTTTATTTTATTTATTTATTTTTTTTTTTAGAGCTCTAAAACAAGAACTCTAAAAGAGTTCTGAGAGATAGTCCCCACCCATTGACGTGATGTTGTGATTTTTATTTTTTTTTTTGGTTACATTATTAGAGCTCAATTAAAATTTCCAAATTAGAGATATATATAATTGCTCAAAAAAAATATAAAAAAATAAATACACACGTCACATCATATAAGTGAGTCCCATTTTTTAATGCGGCAAAGAATAATTCACCCAAAAAATGGGGCAAAGAATAGTAACCATACCCATTTTAAACGCATACAAAATGACTGGCTTGAGGACTTTTTTTTTTTTTTTTGGATCAACGGCTTGATGACTTCTTGATAATGATGGGTGCCTCTCCTACTTAATTTACTATGTTTATTTTTGAAATATTTACCCATCTCATAAACAACTATACCAATTAGTCCCACTTTTGAAAAGTTTATCGGATAAGGCCCACTAGTGGAGAGGTTTAGATCTATCTGATCCTATTTTCCAACTTTGGTAGTGAGGCTTGGACAGTTATGCCCTTTCCTATTTCATTGGGTTATTTTTGGTGGGATCACCTTCATTTTTGGTAACTTCATTGATTCGGTGATACACATTTCCACAATTTGACTGTTAGGGTTTTGGGTTTTTTGGGGAGGGGGTTTGGTGCGCCGTCTGTGTGACGTCGCAGCAGGGGTAGCATTTACCAATCGTCAAACTCACCGTCATGCAGGTATGTATTTTTTTCCCTTCATAATAATGCAGAGTTGTTTTGTTTTGTTTTGTGATGGGGTTCTTTGTATCCATATCAGGGTGTCATCGTTTTTGTTTCCCAAGTGGTTGGGTGTGTCTCAAATATGCTACGACTTGACGATAGTAAGTGTTGTAATGTATGATCTAGGTAGAGGGGGGGGGGGGGACTCAATGGGTGGGTTGCGTATATGTTATTGTCAAGGGATTTATGGCACTGGTTGAGTTCGGGGTTGTGGTAGTCGGGGGGAGTTGTGTGACATCGTATGGTGTGGGTTATGTTATTGATGTCATGCTAAATGTATACAGGTAATGGACACCCATGTCATGCTGGTTTGTTGTTACGGTAATACAAATGCCACCGTTAATTTGCAAGCCCCGTTTCGTTACCATGATCTGGTGAACCATGTGTGTGGCAATTTTTTGGGGTTGACAGCCAATAATGTGTGTTTGTTTTTCAAAATCCCAGGATACAATAACTTCACGTTGAAGAACGATGTTGATATGGAAAACATGGTCTCATTTGCGTGGTCTTTTCGCCTACAATGTGTTGACGTCATTATTCATTTGCGAGACGTCGAAGATGCCGATAACATTGACAACCCACCTCACAATGCACGGACTATCCCATGTCAGACGTATGGTCCGTTTGACGAGACAGACATGGATGATGAACAAGATTTATTAGCCAAATTTTGTCCTCACGTAGATAAGGTTTTTTTTTTCTGCTTCGTGGGCTAATGGGATTCAACATGTTGGGCAAAGTTTTGAGAGGGGAGCTGCTGAGTTCCGAACGGTTCTCCGCAAGTATGCCGTTGAGTGTGGATTTCGGTTCAAATATGTAAAGAATGATTCCGTTCGGATTACAGCAGTATGCATGATGAGGGAAACTTAAGGATGCACGTGGTCTATACACGCACGTGTCTTACATGGCAATGGATATTTTTACATTCATAAATGGAATAGAGAGCACATTTGTGGTGTCGCTATTCGGACACCCACTAATCCACTTGTTGGGTCTAACTTAGTGTGTGATGTAATATCCGAGAGGGTACGTGACAAACCATTCACACAGCCTACCGATGTTGTCTACGACTTGAAGAAAGATTACGGTTTAGAGGTTAGTTACTGGGTCGCCCAGTTAGGTGTTGAGAAAGCTCACGGGGAAATGTTCGGTGCACATTCAATTTCTTTTGACCAATTACGGTGGTATAATAACGTAGTTATGGAGAACAACTCGGGAAGTTATATCAACATTGACTACGACGATCAAAACAATCGTTTCATAAGGTATTTCATATCATTCAAAGCATGTATTGATGGATTCAACCATTGTAGACCGTTACTTTTCTTGGACGACACGTTTCTAAAAGGGAAATTCAAAGGGAACTTGTTAGCCGCCACTGCAAAAGATGGTAACCAAGGTATGTTGTTGTAGACTATGATTTTTCATTATTTAATATCATATCTACATTTTGGTCTGTTTCCACACACTTGGGCTTTTGGGGAGGTTGTTATGGGTTTGTTTGTACCGCGACCTTCGTACGGGTGGTGTGTGTTTACGCCACCCGATTGTGTGTTGTCCCATTAAATTTGTTAACATGTTTTAATCAACATTGCTTGTTTTGTTCTTAATTGGAAAAAAATAAAATAAAATAAAAAAATAAAATACAAACAGGATTGTTTCCTTTAGCTATCGCGATCGTTGATTCGGAGAGCACTGCCAACTGGTCTTGGTTTCTGGGACACCTTGCGAATGTGGTGAATGAACATAGAACACTTACATTCGTTTCAGACCGACATACTGGATTGATAGAATCAGTACCCATCGTATTCCCAACCGCTCATCATGCTTTCTGCTAACAACATTTGCAACGTAACTTGCAAGACAAAATGCGTTACATGAACAGTTCTTACCGGGCTGGGTTGTTGGCTAAATTCTGAGCATGCGCATATGCTCCAACAGTCGTAGCATTCAACCATAGTTTAGGGTAGTTCATGAAATCCAAACGTAATGTCGCTCCAACATTTTTGAAGGATTTGCCCCCCGCATATTGGGCGAATACTTATTTCCGGTAACTTTTTTGGAACCATTTTCATTCATGCCTATAGCATATTCAAGTTGCTTTTTATCACAACCTCCGTGAACGTTTCACTTTGCTAATTGTTTTCAATTTTTTTTCATTTTTTATCCACTAGCGGTGCACGTTACGGCGAAATGAGTTCCAACACAATTGAGTTATTTAACTCATGGATACGAGATGCACGACACCTTCAAATAACTCAAATGGTAGACAGTATCCGGACTCAGCTAATACGTCAAAGGGCCAAACGTCGACGCAAGGCAGAAGCGTGGCATGGTGTTGTATGCTCAAAGATGGAAGCACGTTTGGTTAAAGCGTATAATAAAGGCAGATCGTGGCTTGTGAAATAATCAAACGATAACGTATATGAGGTTCACTTTTTCCCATCAGTGTTGGTTGATGTTAGGAGGCATACATGCTCATGTTTTCAATGGCAAATCAAAGGTTTCCCGTGCACTCATGCAGTCGTTGCAATCCGTAACAGTGGCAAAGACCTTTACAATTTCGTTGATGCGTATTACCATGTAGCAGAGTACCGAAGTTCATATGCACACAATGTTATCCCTATTTCAATTGTTGAAAAACCACCGTTTAACACGAATGATTTTGTCATTCAACCACCAATTGTCAAAAGACCACCAGGCAAACCCAAGAAGAAACGGATGCTTTCCAGGGGGGAACAAGTTCAACAAATTCGGTGTGGTCGGTGCCAACATTTGGGGAATCATAATAAGAAGACGTGTAAGGAACCAATCTAGCATTCAAGGCAACCAAAAAGTTTCTGGACATTTATTTCCAACTTTCAATTTTTTTTTTTTTTGCACAAATAAAGGCGTGTAACAAACACACCTATTCAGACATGTATGATGCTTACTTACCTCATACATAACAATTTTATTTTCCATAAAAACAATTGTGGCTTTGCATGTTTCCCTTCAATCTGATTATACCAGTTACCCACGTATTTCATAGCTTATTTTTAATTTTTGTACAGGCAAATCTGTGTAAACTAATACACAACAACTTTCGTAAGCTTCCGCACACTCACCCTTTCAATACAACCCGCAACACACATTACCACATCTAAGACTACACTGTCGAATGTATTGTCCCTAACGACACCACCACACCTGTAGCACTAGCACATGCACTAGCATCCATCCAAAAATTCACTAAACAACATGCTCTATAATTTTTTTGTTTGCTTTTAAGTAAATTATTGTAATAACAAAATACGTATGTACAACGAACTCAAAAAACGGCTATAACAAACACGAACATGTTTCCATCCAACATTGCTTATTCCATTTTCATTAAGCAGTAACTGTTACACACCCATAACTACACAATTCCCAAAAAGGTGCGTACATAATGCCCAAAAAATAGTACGACATGTATTGTCACGTATAACTGGATGCAACAATAACAACCGAAAAGCCAAAACAAAAATAAACAACCTTCAAATCCAACGCAAAAAAAAAAAAAAAAAAAAAAAAAAAAATTTTGCGGCATAGTGTTCATCCTTTTTCCTATCCAACATGACGCCATAACACAAAATCTTCAACTACAGTCCTTAATTCCATGCACTGGATCATTAACAAAACCCTTAACCATGTTTGCACGTAAGACGCTGCAGTTCGTGCCTTGCGAAGATTGGGTCACGTCATAGTGGTGCATATACTGCTGCATTATCGCACATACAATCACCCCACAATCAAACCTACATAGGAAGCCATTACGTGCAATAAGACATATGTTTGCACAATTAACATTATACAAAAAATAAATTCCAATAACACCTAAAAACACCTGCCACTTACGTGTCTGGTTTCTGCTACGGGCACTGTGAGACAACTTCTAGTGGCTGACTAAAATTGACTTCACTACCTGCCTCCTCCATTCCAAACGCACATAAGGACTTCTTCATCACATTGGACACATGTTCCTTCTGCCACACATATAACAAAAACAGAAACAAAAACCATTTAAAAAAAAATGAAAACATTATTCAACCACCCCATGCAACACATTATCATCAAAGTGTGTACTCATTTTTACCAGAAATATAGCTTCACTGTAATGCACGTTTGTCCGCACTAAACGTTGCCTCATCGGATTAAAATGCTTCCAAGTACCATCTTCAGTATCATAAACAACAAGCGTCTAGTGTGCGTCATGGCAGATGGGGAAATGAATGTGTCTACATATGCTTCCCTCTGTGACATTCCTTGTAACATACTTCTCCATCGCACAGACGTCATTATTTTTCACCATTTCCTGCCACACATATGTCAGCCACGTCAAACTAAACTCATACACAAATTAAACATACAACATTCGCCTACCCCAAACTTACCAGGCAGATGCTACTAAAAAAATAGGACTTGTCGCGGTCTCATCATTTGCATACATTCTATGCTGTTCAGTTTTAAGCAACTCCGCATAAGCATCAATAACCTAACATGCACCAAAAACAAATTGACCATATTAAATACATACAACATACAGTAACCAACTGCCGCTATTTTTAAAAATTCACACATACGCAAAACAAAACCATCTAAAATTTAATATTTTCTTTATAAAACAAAAATAAATAAAAAATAAAAACTTACATTGCCACGGATAGAACTTCGCCTAATAAGAGCCTTCACATCGGTGAAATACATGGACACTCCATTAGTATTGACCCCCCACATGACGGCCCTACATAACAACACAGTTGACACACATTAGTCCGCACATGTTCACATAAACGACAACGTAATATAGTACTAACCCGTCTCTGTGCCGCTCATAAACAGTTGTGATCTTCGCCTTCTCTATGACCGTCATCATTTTCCAAACGCCTAAACGATTGTTTATACCAAAACCGGACCACTTATTACCAGGTAAAACAACTGCATCCACATCAATAATATCATCTCCAACAACACTCGTGTCTTCTCCTCCAACATTGCCTACAACCGAGGCCATTCTTGTCCCACGTCCAGCTAATAATGGGTACTCAAAATCAGGCATCTTCCACACTTTTCTCACTTTACTTTTAATGCTACGCACATAAGACTTTTGGACACCAAACCCCAGAGTTGCCTGCAACACTTGTGGTACCACTTCTGTTTTACAATCAAACATGTTCAAATCACAAGGCCCATCCACCTGCACCATCCTATCATCCGTCCCCAAGTTGAAACCACTTTCCCCAAAATTATTTACACACACTCCAACTACACGTAACGGTGTCACATTGCTACAACCTTCACCTCCAACGCCGATACTACCTGCACCAAACCCCCCAACATTACGATCAGCTTCTACCGTATGAAATGCTTGTGTCACCTCATGAACATCATGATTTGCCAATTGGTCTTCAAGAATCGCCATTTGTTTATGCAAATCCATGTTCTCCTTCTTTAACTTCTCAACCTCTTCATCCTTCATTTTCAAAACACACCCAAACCCACCTACTATATGAACAGTTGCATCTCATTCTCTCTTTTCAACCTAGATGCTTCAGCTTTAAGCATTGCAATCTTGCTGTCTTTCAGTTTGTTATCATTTTCCAGTGCTGATATTGCATTGCGTTCTTGTTCATTAATGACACCTTCCACACCGGCACACTTTCCCCCTTCATAGGAGCCACTCACAACATTTTTCGATACATCAACCGCATCGCCACTCGGCCAACGAACATTCTGCGCACATTTATCACCATCCTGTACCGTGTTTTCAATTTTATCCTTCACACCAGACACAACATGCTCACTTGTTTTATTTCCCTGGTTCCCCTCTTCAACAAAACTATCACTACCACCTGCCTCTTCTGAAATCCCATCAACAACATCAGTCACTTCTCCCCCACCCACTTCAATATCCAATCCCATCACCTCTCGTTCATACTCGAAAGATCTCAACCTGTCGACCTTCACCTATGCAATTAAAACCAAAAAATAGATGTCACATTTCTACATTCACTAATAAGAAATATCCACCGCACACATACCACACTACTGGGCACAACTAACATACCTGAAACTTGACACGCCTCGACAGATCCACCCCTTGACAACTATTAAGCAATTCCCCAATGTCCCACTTCAAAAACCTAGGAAACATGTTCTCGCTTTTTTGGCTAAACTATGTCCAAATGTTCACAAAGCCAGAACTACATGACAAACAACACATATTGTATACGTTATTCCAACGACGTGCAAAATTTAACAACACATTACCCACAAAAAAAAAAAAAAAAGCAAAACAAAACAAAACCCAACAACATTACCCAATTAGCCATACAAATCATACCAGCAATACAACCACGCAGCCAGTCACCTTCCAGGCATGCGATAGAACTCTTTTACTGATCTCATCAATGTTGTTAGTATCGCGCCAGTCCAGTCATACATTCTGACTGTAGTCAAGTCGTTGAGGTACCGAACAAACACCCAACTTATAGTTTCCCCCATGTTGGAAAAAAAGAGTTTCCCACACATGTACAAAGCTAACAGCTTCGCTGTGTCTTCCTCATCCTGTCTTGTGCGGCCACTAGCTACCTCTAAGAACAAAGTCTTCACCAATTTCGACGTTACTCGCGAAATGCCACGTGCCCTACGTTGCACAAAATCTAACACTGGCCTCTGCCCGGGTGACAAATCAATTCGCCTCTTCCAGCATTGTAATCCAAATAGTAGCCTTATGTCGCAGCTCCCAAGCTTCACATTTGACCCACCAAATGTCGCAGCTCCCAAGCTTCACATTTGACCCACCAATGTTGAACGCATTTTCCCATGGGTTATATTCGTTTTGGAAATAAGGTCGTCACACTTTCTGAAATTGTTGTGATTTAATTTATTCACATGAATTGCCATGACCATGATCCAAAATGGCGTCCTTTTCAATTGCCGTAAATGTGCCTCCCGCAAATTTGCCGAGTTGATAACGTTAATTATCCTAGCTATATTAGACCGAAAGTTCAACCTTGTTTGAGGTTGATGTTGCACACCAGCAGCCACCTTCTCCACATTACACCCAATCCCTTGCGTGACAACTTTAGCCTGTTTGAAGAGCATACGACCTTGCATTTTCATCCCAAGTTTGTTTGACTTCGAACTAATACCCTGCTCAGCTAGCCTTCTTTCACATGAACGCGTCCATGGACTAGTACCCTCTGGAGACCCTAAAATAAAAACAACACGAACTTTTCAGCTTCGTTGCAATTTTCAACATTTAGAAAAACACAAACAGCGTCACACAACACATATGCATCATGTAACACCCACCAACATCAACATAATCCATAAAAAACAGAGACAAAAACACACACCACACACACTTCAAATAAAACAAGTCTAGCTCACTACCCCCAACCCATTACCACCTCACCCATGACCTAACCCACACAACCCAACAACATTTATCCCAAACCTTTCACAACAATCAACTTACATTACAGAAATCCACACTAACTACCAACAAATAAAGTAAACAAATGGGACCCCAAACATGAAAGACAACTAAAAACACAAACACATCTACACCCTACATCAACAAAAAAAAGTCAAACCATTGGACCCCAAACATCAGCAGCAAATGACATCAAACACACTCCACAAATGTCACCACAAATAGCGACAACAAACGACAACACATAAACTATTCAAATGGGTCCCCACATATCCATTAAATACAATAAACAAAACAACTTTGTCACACTACCCCCCCCTCCCCCCAAAAAAAAAATATAAAGAACACACAAAAAAAAAAAAAAATCCACATCAAAACCCCTGCACACAACACAGACACACTTCAACTTAAGCAAACCCATATCACAAACACAGACACACTTCAACTCAAACAAACCCATATCACAAACCCATTTCACCTCACAACTGACCTCACCCACACAACCCAACAACATTCAAAAACAAAACAAAATACATTACATAAATCCACAATACGTACCAAAAACAAAAGTAAATAAATACATGGGACCCCAAACATGAAAACCACCTACAAAAACACATACACATGTAAACCCTACAGCAACACATTAAGTGATAACATGGGACCCCAAACATCAGTAACAAATGACATCACACACTCCACAAATGTGACCCCAAACTGCAACAACAAATCACAATAGATAATCGTCGCAACTAGGTCCACACACACGCTACTAACACACGCAAAAAAAAACTATGACTTCTCACATACCTTTACCAACCATCGATTCAGTTGACAGTGTTGATCACTGAAACATACACGATTTCGATTCACCCTCGTTATCCCCGATCGCCTCAAGTGTGACGATCAAATCTGCAAAATTTCAGAATGTGTCGTGCTACCACTACCACAGCTTTAGTACATTCCTATCATCCCCACAAATCTCACACAGAATCGCATTTCAAAATTTTTCAAATTCCGTAATTTAGGGTTTCACACGAATCTGTAAAACTCCCCTTCAAAAAGGGATTTGGGTCGTGGGTTTGGTTTGCAGGTATGGTGCAAAAAAAATTTTTCGGGTGGGCTATGTGCCACGTCACAATTGCCCTACTAACGCAATAAACACAAAAACCCTTTAGTGCGCTCCCCCTATCTGTGACACCCACAATGTGCCACATGCTTAACCCAACCCAAACATAACACACGTCCACTACAGCCCTAAAACACACAAGTCGTGTGTGGCACACGCACACTTCTCAAAACAAAACAACCCAACCCAACCCAACCCATACAAAAAACGCTCAAGAAAATGGCAAATATGTCATTTGCAAAATAAAAGGACCAAACAGAATATTAGAAAACAAATGAGACTAATTGGTCTACAAGTATAACTTATAGGATTTATTGGTAAATCTCCCTTTATTTTTTATTTGTTTATTTTTCAAAAATAAAATAGAAAACATGTGTGATATCTATGTTAATACTATTATTAAAAATAAACAATTCTCTTGCTGTCTAAATGTTGATCGCTTCTTCTTATGCCACACATTCTTATTTTCTTATTTAAAATAAAAAAAAATCACATAGTAATCCAGAGTAAGACTTAGACATTGGAACTTAAACACATTTTAAATCTATCCCGTGATCATTCCTAACTTTAAGTTTAACAAACAAAACTATTACCACTTATATAACATACTAAATATAGTAAAGAATTTATTTTATTTTTATTTATTTTAATTGCACAGAACACCCGCTAGTGGTACAAATAAGTTTTCAATACAATACAATAACAAAAAAAAAAAAAAAGGTAGTGAGTTGCCGAGCTCTAAAGTGGTAGGAGGGGTGGGTTTCACACAATTTTATATCTTACAGTTTTATAATTTTTGAAAATTATTTAAATTTTTTTTAGCAAGGTTATTTAAGACCAAAAATTTGATTTAATTTTTAAACTCAGTAATATGATAATTAATTAAAATATTAAAGACAACACTTTCTCATATATTTTTTAATTATTAACAAATCATATCACTTATACATCATTAAATATAAAAAATAAAATTATATATCATTTTTCATTTTTTTTTTAAAACAAAAAAGTCACAAACGTGTTTCGGTTAGTCACGAGCGTGTTTCGGTTTTATAAATTACAAATTCTTTGAAAACATAAACATAAATAAAAATAATAATGAATTAATTTTTCTCTCCTTTCTCCTCTTTTCTTTATCATTTTCTCACATTTTACATATTAATTAATCAAATTTTCTCTCACATCTATCTATTCAACTACCAAAAAAAAAAAAACTACAAATCGTTCAAAAATTATTTTAAAAACTCATAACAAACAAATTTTCAATTTTTAAAACTCTTTTCAACAACTTATATTTTAAAATACAATTTAAAACTCAAAATTCTTTTCAAAAATTAAACCAACGGAGTTTTTTTTTTTTTTTTTTTATTCTTTTTAATTCAGAAGTTCTTATTTAAACATAATCGTTACCAAACAAGTAAGATTGGCTATTTAAAGTCTTCATGGCATGGATAGATTTGCGTCATCTCTCAAACACAATTCTCATACTATTGGAGGAATAGAGAGATATGGTCTCTCTTCTCTATTTCTCAGCAACTATTCCAATCATTCTCTTCTTTCCACAATTTGTTAGTTCAGCTACCTCTGTAACCTTCCTCATACATTTGTGTGATAACCAATTTAATTACACAAATAACAGTAGTGTGTTTCAAAACAATCTCAACCACCTCCTTACTAATCTCTCCTCTCAAACCCTCCTGACCAACTTCTACAACTCCACCTTTGGTAGAGACGAAAAGACAGTGTATGCACTTAGATTTTGCCCAGCGTAAATTGCCGCGCAAGATTGCCAAGCCTGTGTCCAAGATGCTTCACATTCCATCACACAACACTACCCAAATCAGAAAAAAGCTATTATATACTATGTGGAATGTGTTGTACGGTATGCAAACTATTCTTTCTTCTCCAAAGAAGAATATGATCCTGGCCTTTATTGGAACAGTTCAATATCTTTCTACAATCCTGATAGGTTGGATCAAGTATTGGCAAATTCAATGGATGGCCTTATTACTAAGGCTGCTTTTGGTTCTTCAACAACAAAAACAAAATTTGCAACAGGAGAAGCCAAGATCACTACTAGTTCTCAGCAGTTATATTGCTTTATGCAATGCACTCCTGACATAACTGAAAACGCTTGCAGGGACTGTTTAGTATATGCACTTGATAGACTTCAATATTATAGTCACGGCAAAGAGTGGGGACTGAATTATAGGCCAAATTGTCAGGCAAGGTATCAGTTGTTAGCATTTTATGAAGTAGTCCCTCCTCCCTCCCTGCCACCTTCTGCTTCCACAGAAAACACAACTGTCAACACAACCGGGCCTCCTGCTCCCTTACAACCATCTTCAGGTACGGTACCACATGAGAATTGCTCTCATATACTCTTATTTATGCTTCATTTGATTTTTTCAAAAAAGAAAAAATAAAGTTGAAAAATCTAGAAACCTCCTAGATGTTGATTTGTGATTATGTATCAATTTTAAGCAGAATATAAAAATCCCAATCAAGCAATCAAGAGAAAGAGACACAAAGATTTTACGTGGAAAAACCACAATTGGACACCTTCCAATTGTGATAAAAAAACCACGGGCCACAGCCACCAGAACAATCCACTAAGAAGATATAAAGGAATTACACAGGTATCACTCTCAATTATCTAGCGAATCCACAACGCCTAATTGAACCAACCTCTATGTGCCTCTTCCAACCCCATCTTCACCACGGAATTGCCTTTCTGATGAGCCACTCCGGATTCCACCACCGAAGCTTCAGGCTCGAATTCTTCAGAATCCACAACTGAAGAACTTCCTTTCTCTTTTGTGAAACAAACACAAACCTTTGATGTAGTCTTTTTAGATCATGAGTTGAATACTCAATAAGACATCAAAGAAAAAAATAAAATATCCCCAGATATAAACCTTTAAGAACCAAAAAGAAAGATCTGGAGGATTCAATGAATGAATCAATGAATAGCCTAGATTTGGGAGAAACCCAACTATTTATAGAAAATCAAAGCAATCCTAGTTGGGAAAGAAAACCAACTTCTTGTAGAAAACCAACTTCATGCAGAACTCTAAAGTAATCCTGTTTTTGAAGGAAACCAACTTCTTAAAGAACTCTTGTTACAACCTTGGTTTTGATCCATGGAATTTGACAACAAAAGGTCCTAACAATCTCCCCCTTTGTCAAATCCTGGATAAACTAATCTAAAACAAATTTCCTAACAAAAACACTAAAACAAATTTCCTAACAAAAACACTAAAACAAATTTCCTATCAAAACAAGAACAACATCACCAGCTAGGAACCAGCACTTATAACCAAATCTCTTTCCAAACTTATTTTTCAAGGTCATGATCTGCAAAACAACTATTAGTGCCACCATCTCCAAAACAACTATTAGTCCCACAAGAATATATGAAAAAGCAATAAACATATGACACGATTATCTTGAAGTATGAGATGGAAAACATAAATAGATGCAACTTGGAGATTTTAAGAACATGTAGTATGAATAGATGAAAATTAAGACACATGCACCTGACACAAAATAATAAATAAGCAATACAAGGCATCAAGCAAACCAACTAAAGCCAATCTCCCTTACCAAACAAAACAAAGTGTTCATGTTAACAAACTCTTGAATGATAAACCACACTCCCCCTCACTAAACAGGTAAAACAAAATATAATATGGTTGAGCAAGTAAGGAATTTCAGATTTGTACCTTAAAACACACAAGATTATCCAAGAAGCACAATTACTTGAAAATACAATGTGCACAGTTTATAGAAGATTCCTCATGAAAAAAAGTGATGCATTATGTGAAAAGCATAGATCTCATGATAAAAGTGTGTGTGTGACTCTTGGAGTTCGACAAACACAAGATTCAAATCCTAGTAGTGATATGAAAGCTGGACCTCCAACGAGAATCTAAGCATAACTAAGGAAAGTCAAACCACTAGGAATCAAGGGGTATTTGGTGAGTAAAGGCGGAGGCTCCCCCTCAATCAATGAATCTTTTTTTTCACATTTTTTTTCTTTCTTTTGCACATATTTTTTTTTTCCTTTCTTTTCTTACTTGTGCACATTTTTTTTTTTTTTTCTTTTCTTTTCTTTTGCACACTCATCGGCGGCTGACACGCTCAAGAGTATGGAAACCGAACCAGAGAAGCATGGATATATTAAGGATGGCCTGGTTGGTGACTCTGAGGTAGCCTTTTCCTCATGGCTGGACTACAAAGAATAGAGGGGAAAGCCGTGGAGGTGCAAAATGATGGAAGGTGGTTAAGAGACTCAACATCACCCATGATATGCTAGTATAGGTCAATTCCTCTAGAAAAGCAAAAGATACAATGCCAGAAGTCCATAGAGAAAAATAATCACTAAGGCGGAAGACTCCAAAATTTGCTAATCCAAAAGTGTGTACAGAATGAGACATACTAATCAAAGAACACACACTTCATAATGAGTAATGACCATAGAAAGCACACACATATTAACATGTAATGTTTATTCTCATCAATTCCAATATGCATCAAGGACATCTCAAAAAATTCAAACTTGCAAAACCATACTAAGAAAATCTTTTTGATTTTTTTTTTCAACAATAAAGTAAGAAAAAAAAACATGCACACAAATCAAACAAGATCTCGTTCTAAAAAAAAAAAATTTTAAAAAATAGAGCTTTCTAAAAGAATTTTTTTTTTTTTTTTATAAAAAAAATAGAACGACCCGCTCTGATACCAATTGAAAAATCTAGAAACCTCCTAGATGTTGATTTGTGATTATGTATCAATTTTAAGCAGAATATAAAAATCCCAATCAAGCAATCAAGAGAAAGAGACACAAAGATTTTACGTGGAAAAACCACAATTGGACACCTTCCAATTGTGATAAAAAAACCACGGGCCACAGCCACCAGAACAATCCACTAAGAAGATATAAAGGAATTACACAGGTATCACTCTCAATTATCTAGCGAATCCACAACGCCTAATTGAACCAACCTCTATGTGCCTCTTCCAACCCCATCTTCACCACGGAATTGTCTTTCTGATAAGCCACTCCGGATTCCACCACCGAAGCTTCAGGCTCGAATTCTTCAGAATCCACAACTGAAGAACTTCCTTTCTCTTTTGTGAAACAAACACAAACCTTTGATGTAGTCTTTTTAGATCATGAGTTGAATACTCAATAAGACATCAAAGAAAAAAATAAAATATCCCCAGATATAAACCTTTAAGAACCAAAAAGAAAGATCTGGAGGATTCAATGAATGAATCAATGAATAGCCTAGATTTGGGAGAAACCCAACTATTTATAGAAAATCAAAGCAATCCTAGTTGGGAAAGAAAACCAATTTCTTGTAGAAAACCAACTTCATGCAGAACTCTAAAGTAATCCTGTTTTTGAAGGAAACCAACTTCTTAAAGAACTCTTGTTACAACCTTGGTTTTGATCCATGGAATTTGACAACAAAAGGTCCTAACAAAAGTTTTGGTAGAAAAAGTTCTATGTTTGGTTGCGATCTTAAAACTAATGTACTAGTAGCTATATTAGCAGTGTTGTCAAAATCTGGCCAATCTTTAGGAATACTAGCTTTATCTCCACATAAGAGCAATTTCAAATTCAGTTTTTTTCACCATCTTAGTCAGAAAATGTTTTTGGTTCTCGTAGGGAAGAAGAGAAAAACATCAGTAACATTCATCACCACTATTACTTTGGCAGCCATTTTGGTGATTCTTGTCATCTTCATTGGCAACTATTTGATAACGAGGAAAGTTAAGTCTTCAGGGGAGGCTACAGAAAGTAAGTTAAATCTTCACCATTTATACTTGTTTTTAGAGCTAATATTATCACTATGTTATTTTGGAAATTATTTTTATGAAGAAAATATTATAGGAGAATTTGAGTAACATATAGTGGGAAGTGTCCTCTCTTTCTTAATATCGTGATGTATTTTCATTACATAGTTCAATTTAGTTATTTATTTCCTATCACTACAATATATAAGAATTTTAGAGATCAAATTTTTTAATCTCTAAAAATGAAAATTTTGTAACAAAAGACATTTAGGGACTAATTTCTATCGTCGTGAGAATAGTCGCCAAAAGGTCGTCCCGAAAAGTAAAAAATAAGACTTTTAGCGACAATTTTGAAAATATCACTAATAAATATACTTTTGAAGACAAAATAATTTGGTTTCAAAATGATTTAATTTTTGAGACAAAAAATTTGATTCCAAAAGAATAATAATTCATCACTAATGTTCAATTTCCATTACTAAAAATATAACAACACTACTTTTCACAACAAAAATATTTGGTCCTTAAAAAATAATTTTGTTCCTAAATTTTAGACCCTAAAATCTTAATTTTTGTAGGGTATACTTCCTCTCAAGATGACAATTCAATGCCATCTGCCGAATCCTTGCAATTTGACTTCGGAACAATTAGAGATGCAACGGATAATTTCTCACATGCTAATAAGCTTGGAGAAGGTGGATTTGGCCCTATTTACAAGGTAACTAGATGCATACTCATGCAGTTACAATAAATAAAATGAATTGGCAAAATTGTGGTGTGAAATGAAATGTTGAATATGACCATGTTTCTTAAATTATTCTCACAAAAGCATAGGGTGTGCTTTTAAATGGCAAGAAATAGCTGTGAAAAAGCTCTCTGGTAATTCCAGACAAGGTCAAGAAGAATTCAAGAATGAGGTTTTGTTACTGACTAAGCTTCGTCACAAGAATTTGGTCAGTCTCTTGGGTTTCTGCTTGGAAGAGAAAGAATTACTTCTCATTTATGAGTTTATGCCTAACAAAAGCCTCGATCATTTCATATTTGGTACAGTGTACTACTTCTTTTACTTTTTCAAGTATATATAATTTTTTGGCTTGTGATGCTTATATGATAAAAGTATAGTTGAACACATACTTTGTATGATTATGAAGATCATGTCAAACGTGCACATTTGGATTGGAAAAAACGTTTCAACATTATACAAGGCTTCGCTCGAGGGCTTCTATATCTTCATGAAGATTCACAACATCGGATTATTCATCGCGATCTCAAAGCTAGCAACATTTTGTTAGATGCAAAAATGAATCCTAAAATTTCAGATTTTGGCACGGAAAGACTAATCGCATTAGATCAATCCCATTACACAACAAGTAGAATCATGGGTACCATGTAAGTATTTCCTTCACAAACTAAGAATTTATCTTGATTCACGAATCTGAATACTAAACAAAAAATAGAAGATACTCTCTGAACAAGTTGAAAAAATTGATTATATCATGCAAATAGATCATATCATTGAAAATAATATGATGGACAATAACATGCCAGTGGATATATGCCTCCTGAATATTTTCAACATGGACAATTCTCGATTAAGTCAGATGTATTCAGTTTTGGTGTGATTCTATTGGAAATTTTAAGCGGTTAGAAGATCTTTTGTTTCCGTGATATGGAGAATGGCAAGGACCTTCTAAGCTATGTAAGTATGAGTGTTTTCTTTTCTATTCTTTATATTTTTTTAGGGGGTGGGTGGGACTAATGACTTATAAATGCAACTAAAAAGAAGAGTTTTCTTCATAAAGTTTGAGTTTCAATGAGCTTGAGGAAAAAGAGATAGTAGTTATAGATTGCCAATTATTTGAAATACCAAACACTACAAAAAAAGTCACTTTTAGCGACTAAAATATCGGTCGCCATTTGTCTGTTTTTTGGTCGCCAACGACATTCTGCGACAAAAAATTTTGGCCACTATGTTTGTCGCCAAAACCCTATCGGGAAAAGTCTTGGAGGGTTTTGCTGACCAAAAAACCTTTGGTCGACAAAAAGCATGTCTTTAGCGACCAAAATTTTGGTCGCCAATAGTCAATTATATTTCTTTAAAATTATACATTTACTGACCAATGTTTTAGTCGCCAATAGTCAATGAATCGCCGACCAACACCTTTAGTCGCCAAAAGCAACCAATCGCCAACCAACACTTTTAGTCGCTAAAAGCTTCAAACGTGAAAAAAAAAAAAAATCGTTGTAGAACAATTTGATCTACTCTTGCAAAGACTTGAACTGCCAATCTCCCGCATCATAAACCTTATGCACCACACTCTTCCCACTACGCCTCTATAGCACCACATGACTGTATATGTGACATATTATTTATATAGTACATACACCCATATTAATAAAAAAGTATATGTATAAACATAATTATTTTATTGAACATAATTTATGTAAAATAAACTATTTAGTAGTAAAATAAAAATAAAAAATTAACTTTTAGTGACTAACATATTTTTTAGTCACCAATTCTATGCTTTTGGCTACTAATTGTTTTTTAGTCGCTAAAAAACTTAACTTTTACCGACCAAAGTCGGATTTGGTCGCCGAAGATGCACTTCCAGTTACCAAAATTTTGGTCGCCAAAAAATTTAATTCCTGCCTTAGGATTTTTGTTCTCCTGCGCTAAAAATGACCACTTTTGGCGACTAAACTTATTTTTTTGTCACAAATTGCAGACTTTTAGCTGCTAAAATTTGTTTAGTCGCCAAAAGGTTTTATTTTTGGCTACTAAAATTTTTTTAGTCGGTAAAACCCATATGATCAGCGACCAAACTAATTTTAGTCACCAATTGTAGACTTTTGACTACTAAATTTTTTTAGTCGCCGAAAAGCTTTACTTTGGGCTACTAATTTTTTTTTTAGTTACTAAAACCCATATAATCAGCGACCAAACTTATTTTTAGTTGCCAATTGTAGACTTTTGGCAACTAAAATTGTTTAGTGTAGACACCCCGTTTTTGACCGTCCTCAAGACTTGGACGTCACCGCTTGAACACTCGGTGATTACCCATGTTTGTGTTTGTTTAGAGTTCCCGGAGTTCTCGGCTACGCGCCTTGCCTCAGGATCTCCGAACTCGACTGTTTTGTGTCTGGTTTTGCACCAAACACTTGTGTTTTGCCTTGGAGGGGCAGGGAATGCTTTGTGAGGCATCCCCACACACCACCGGCAGTGGCTAGAAGCCACCGGCTGGTGAGTGTTGCCATCGGCACTATATTGTGCCGGTCGGCACTATTTTGTGCCGGTCGGCACTCCTTTTGGCAAAATGACCATTTTGCCCTGCCGATCACTTTACAGCTGTTTTTGGAGATATTTTCAGACAGTTTTGTAGCACTTTCTTCCCCTCCATACACGTGTATGGAGGGATGAGCCTCTTGTCTTGCTTAGTTGCTAAGCTTACAAGATGGCCTCCTCTATAAAAGGAGGCCTTGTCTTCTTGCCTCAGGGTTGGCCATTGGAGAGACAAAAAACCAGAGCTCACATATCTCTCTCTCTATATTTTCCATCTCTCTCATCCTTGTGTGTGTGTTCTAAGCCTAAAAGGTGTGTTTTACCATACTTTTGCACCATTACACACACCATTACCCCTTAGCTCGAGATTGAGAGACTTAGAGGGTTGTTTGTTGAAGTTTTGGACTGACTTTGATCACTAGAGAGTGGCTGGACCACCTGTTCTTCAAGGGATCTTCAAGGTTAAACTCTTTACTTTAGTTTCCCCATTCTTGCAACTAGTTTCTACCCCTCTTGCTTTGTGATTTAAGCTTTGTGCATAACATAAAAAACTCTTGTTTTTAATTTCTCTTGAACCTTCATTAAGGTCATTTTGTGGTTTGAGTAAAGACTCACCCCTTTAGGCCTTGCTTGGCCTTTTTGGTGTCTTTTGGTAAGGCCTTGTTTACTTGGTGTTTTTAGCCTTCTCACCACTGAAAACCAGTGGGTTCTTAGTGGTGAGGAAGATGGTTTCAAGTCTCATATAGGGGAGGGACACCCCTCTCCCCTTTGTCCCTTGCTTGCCTTTGTTTTTGGGCTCAAATAATAGCATGTATGCATGGTTGGTTTTGGCTGCATTTCAGAGCATATTTGTGGTTCATATGACATGTTATGCCTCTGTTTTAGGTTGGTTTTATGGTCCTTAACATGCCTCTTATGTTTGCTTTGAAATGCTCTCTTATGCCTAGAAGTATGCCATGCTTTGAGGCCATGTTTTCTCACATGTTTTAGCTTAGTTTCATGGAGATACTCACATCATTTTGCCATGTATAAGGGCTGTGGGCCACTGTTTTGGTCATATTTAGCATGCCTGACATGGTTGTTTTGCATGATGGCTTGTAAGCCTTGGGTAGGTGATCCATGTACATGCATTGGTTAGTCTACTTAGATGATTTGGCATCATTTGACATGCTATTTCAGACCCTAATCCATGCTCATATGTTTGTACTTGTCATCTCTTTCATGCTTTAAAGGTGTGTCCTTTTATGCCCAAGAATAGGCCTTGTGTATGCTTCCATGATTAATGCAATTTGGGGGTGCCATGTAAGGGGATTTGGGTGTCATTTTGCATACTAAGAATCTGTTTTTGGTTGTTAGATTCATGCCATGAGTGGTTGTGTAAGTGGTAGTAAGATGCTCTTTTTGGTGCCTTGGGTTTAGGCCCATGAACTTGCATGTTTGTATAGCATTTTGGTCATCATTTAGGGCTTGTTTGGCCACTGTTTTGGGGTGGTTTGAAGGCTGCCCCATTGAAGTTAAGGCCACCATTGTATGTTCATTATATGCTTGATGCATGTTTGGTTCATCGAGTGTTGTAGTAGGTTGGTCCCATTGCTTGATCGGCCCATGTTTGCATGCCACTTATACCTTGCATGCTCTAACATTTTGCATGCCTATTGTGATAGTTGCATGACACTTGGTATGCCTCGCATCTTAGTCCCATTGTTGCATCATTTGAGCTATGTTGCATACATGCATTCCATGGCTTGGCTCGGGGATTGTCAAGCCAAGCATAAGGTTGAGAGGAGTTCACACTTCAAGTGGTGCAACTCGTCTCGATTCTTGATCACTAAGACCTTTGACTAATACATGATAAGGCCTTGGATTTCATTTGTTTGTTTGCATGCATTACCATTAAAATGCAACCTTGGTTCCTTAGGCCATCATACATCAAGATGCATAATTGATGGCCCAAGAACCAAGAGTCATGCCTCCTTGAGCCCCCAAGCATGATAGGAGGCATTGGCCATGCTTACATATGCTCAAAATCCATGCCATGCACTGCTGGTTTGCTGCTGCTGTCAAACTGTCCTCTGCAGGAACTTTCTGCCGACCGGCAGTATAATGTGCCGACCGGCACACTTTTTGTGCCGATAAACTTTACAATAAGCCGATGGCCAATTTAAGCAGCCGGTGGTCACTTCCTCCAGCCGGTGGGATACTGCAGTTCATGAAAAAGGTATTCTGGGACTTTGGGAATTTTTTGGGAGGCAGGGCAGTAGAAACAGAAGCAGCAGTGTCATGACACGGGTTTTCCGGGCAAGTCAGATCGAGCATGCATCATTCGCGTATCCCGAGGCGGGCGGCTGTGGCCACCTTTCCTTTTGCATCCATTTCGTTAATATAAGTAGAAATTTCTGTAATAATTAATTTATTTATTATTCGGACTGTAATATTTATTCGGTCCCTCCGTGTGAGGGCATAATTGTAATAAGTGTGGGTGTGTGGGTGTATGTCTTCCAACCCCCATTTCTTTCTACCCTTTTATTTACCTGCTTATGATGGTAGATTAGGGCATATTTACTTTTAGCATACCTTATGCTATGCATGCGTGCATCCATGCATTTGTCTAAACATGCATCGGGCTCGGCACATCATACAAACTGCATTGTATTTACAAATTCCAAATTGAATACGTGCATCGAATAAAGTACATTTCACATGCCATTTTTAGGGTTAGCCGAGCCTATCCTAAATTACATGATTGTATGCGATGCATTCGACAATCTAACATGAACTAGGGCATGCATGTTTGCTAACTAGTTTATTGTTTTGGCACGGAGTACGATGTAAGTATTTTTGCTTTAGCATACCACATGCGTGTGAATGCTAACATGACAGTATGCTTAGCATGCGGCTAAGTGCTTATATGAGATAAACTGCTTGAATGCCTGTGGGTGGAGGTTGGATTGCCTGAGTTGGGAAAACTCGTTGAAATCCGTGTTTTAGCCTACTTGCGAGTAGCAAATTCCAATGCATTTTCAAAACCAACGGATATGCAATGTTTATTTCCAAATTAGGCAATCTAGTCTATACTTGTTTGTTGCGCGCATAACATAGTAATTCTAGGCTAATAATTGGAATAAGAGCATGTAATGTTTTCAAAATCGAATATCACGGTTAGTAGAGGCCGGTCTTCGGACCGGGCGAAAGGGGGTGCTCATAGCTGACCTTCCCCGATCGTACCCAAGCTCCCGAGCCAAGACCACTTTGGTGATGACGGACATGTGGCCTTCGGCACCGAGTCAGGGTTTCCTAAATTTCCCATTTTAAAATATTTAGGTGGCGACTCTGTAATCTGGCAAAGCAGTCCATGTTTGGCACTACTTTTCAAAAATCTGTTTTCTCAAACGATTTGCCGGATTTGGACTCTTTGGTTCAGATTTAGAACCGTGACAACAAAAGGGAGTCCGAGTTGTAGCGCGAGGTCCCCCCGCGGACGTGTTACAGTTTCTGGCGACTCTGCTGGGGAATTTAGAGAGCTTGACTCGAACTCGTGATATCCTGTTTTGACTACACTTATGTGTTTCTTTGCATTGCATGTGCATTGGTGCGCCTAGGACACCGTGTTGGCCATCTGCTATTCCTGAGCGGTTTGCTGGAGGCTTGTCTTGTCAAGACATGACCATAAGGCTGACCGGTTGCGGGCTCTGCCAGTATGGGAACACAAACCCCGGTTTTACCGGGGCACCCTTTTTGACCATTCGACCTAGTGCATATTCGGATCCATAATGACCATCCCAAACTAGGACAGGTTGCTTACCCGATATAGGTTGTTTGAGACCGTTGCGTGCGTAGTGAAACCCTAGCTCCTGACAAAATCGGACAGGGAAACCCTACCCCAACATAGGGGTGTATTGGCTCTCTTTTACCTGTTATGTCCTTTTAGAGTGTATCTCTGCAGGGAACGCATGTATCAGTTTGCAAGTTTGGGTATCCGGCCTGAGGGCACCTGTATCAGTATTGTCAAGAATTAGTTGTGTCTGTGGGTATCAGTTCAGTTTTGAATAGTGATTCTGGGGAACAGTGTTCAGTAGTAAAGTACAGTTGTCCAGCTACACCCGTGTTTGATCTGTTTGGGGCTGAAATGCTGCTTGTTTTCCGTTTCAGTTCAGAAATCCAGAGGGTCAATCTAGAACAGCTAGTGTCTTCTCCTTGCTGAGGCAAGACTGAACATGACGCAAAATTCAGAAGAGATCGTGGTCATGACGGCCGCGTTGAGTCAAGGAATTACCCCGCAGGATGAGACTACTGTTGACATGTCGCATCCACCCAGGTCGCCTGCCGCACACCCAATTTGGACCCCCCCAACTATATCAGGCTCGCGAGCCTACTACGTTTGAACTAATGGGAATGATAGGTGATCTTCAAAGGTCCATGGCGGATCTCGCCTATGGGATGTCTGTTTCGCCACCAGCTGCACCATATGCCGGAGGCTTTATACCCCAGGAGCCCCCACTACTGGGACGGATTGTAATTGAACTTAACCAACCGGAGATGGCCTCCGGCTATGGCAACGACGCATCAAACCAAGTTCTAGATCAGGCCGAGGCCGGAGACAAAGGCAAGATGAAGGCAGATGCCGACCCTATCGAACAATTGCTGTGGGCAGTAGAGACTTTGAAAGCTGGGGGAATGAGCAAGCAACAGATATCCGCAGTTATGTCAAAAGCTGTGGAGGATGCTTTCCCCACTCCGCCTGAGGGCAGTTCCAGTCAATCGGAGAACCGGGATAGGCCCCGTCATGCCAAAACGGTTCTTCCTGCTCCCAGCCTTGTATCCGGAAAGAATCAGAAATCCAAAGCCGCACCTGCTGACCCGTTCGCTAGTGCATCTAGCAAGAGTGCTCAGGTTCCAAAGTACCTGCCCCGAGGGCGCAGGGTCTTCCATCCTCTCTACATGCCTTTGTCTAGGGCACTTCTGATTTTGGCCAAAAAGGGGCATCTTACACCCCTCGATCCTAGGCCGCTCCCCAAACCCCTTCCAACAGGCCATGATGCCACTCAGTACTGTGCGTACCACCAGCAGACTGGTCATGCTACTGATAATTGCTTCTGCCTCCGTCATGAGGTACAGGATTTGATTGACAACAAGGTTATCCTCCCGCCTACCTCGGCCAAATCAGTCACTACAGAATTCTTGGATTTTGAGGACATAGATACCGAGGACACAGATACCGCAAGTGTGTAATTAGAAGGTGAACCGCCTGCGGGCAGTGTCTGGTACATTTTTGGATGTGGCGTTTGGCATGCATTTTTGAGCATCTGCCAACGCTAGTTTTGTAAATCCTGACTTGGGTGTCGAGTCAGTCTTTTGTTTTGTTTTGAGTCTGTCTCTCTGTATTGAGTCAGTCTTTTGCTTACAGAGTCTGTCTTGTTATAATGAGTCAGTCCCCCTTATATAGTATACCAGGTGATCTCGGGGTTGTCGCCTCGAAACACCGTTTTGTTTTATAAACAGTTGCTTTTGCTTTTTGAGTCTGTTTCTACCAAGGAGCCAGTTATGCCAACAAATCTGAATAAAACAGCTGTGGCTATCACGTTCCGTACTTGTTGCTGTTCGAATCAACCGTGCCGGAGGATGTGAATGGAATGACAGCGCATTCTACCTGCTCTCTTGTGCCTTGAACTCGTTGTAATGACCTAAGTTTTTCAAAAAAAAAAAACTTTTTTTTCGTACGCTGCGGTGATAAAAACAAAGAGGAAGGAATTCCTCAGGTTTTGCAACACTTTGATCAAAATTGAGAGAAAGAGAAGCATGTTGAGCTTTTAATGAATGAAATCATGCCTGTCAACGTGAGTACTGAGAAGGACCCTGGCTTGATCCAGACTGGTTCCACACTATCTTTAGCGCAGGCGATGTGTCGCTTTCTTAAAAACTTCCAAAAAATGTTTTGCGCGGTTCTGCGAAGACCTGTGTGGAATCGCTCTTGAGATGGTGCGGCCTAGGATCGCTCTCAGCCTCAAGGTTCCGTCTATCTGTTCCGAACCGGGAATCCGTTCAGAATGTCCAAGCAGTCAAATGCCCGTGTGGCCCAACTTGAAGCAGCCCTCGAGCAAGAAGCACCAGAGTCAAGTCAAGCAGATCAGATCCCGCCAGGCAAGGCTCGTGAAGCAACCATGATGGACTTTTCTGCAAGTCGACACAACAGTCACACTTTTGGATACAGAGGGGCTTCGATTGCAAAACCATTCGGCATGGGCTAGCTACACTTTTACCCTTTGAGAGGCTCGCTGGGCCGAAAACCCGGAAGGGCGACCCAGGCAAAAGTTAGAGCTAAGAAAAGAATGAAAAAAAGAAAAGAAAGGAAAAATACAAAATACAAAAAAGAAGGAAAAGAAAACAAGAAAAAAAAGAGAGCAAAAGAAAAGAAAAAAAGAAAAGAAATGAAAAAAAAAATGTGACGAAAAGAAAAAGAAAATGAAAAGAAGCTCGCAAGGTTGAAAACCCGCATTGGGCGCCTTGGCAAAAGTAAGAGCCTAAAAATAGTGAAGGTTAAAATACCCGAGTGTACCTTAACCCGAACTACGTAAGGCTTGATTCCCATGTTTGGGATACGTAGGCAACTTCATTCTGAAGTCCAGCCCCCAACGCTTTCATAGCGTCTTAGTCCATGTCATGGTTTTGATTACTTTTGCCTCCTTCGAATCCAATGTCTCGATTGCAGCAACCCGGAATTACGTGATTAACTTCCTCTTGAAGTCCAAATCACCAGCACCTTCCAGGTGACTGTGTCCACATATTGATTCAAACCGTCTTCGCCCCTTCCACGCTTGAGGGTCCGATCGTCGTCAACAAAGACTGGCTTACAACATGTCGCGGCATCATCCAAACAAGGGGCAACTTTCCGTTGCCATCCATTGCCATGAGTTGCCCCGAGTTACCGTCCAAACTAGGGGCAACTTTCCGTTGCCTTATCCCCCTTTTAAGCCAGGGGCAATTTTCCATCATCCCCGACCCAAGGTTGCGCATCTCGAGGGTAAGTTCTGTGCTTGTCTAGTAGTGATTATTTGCAAAAATAGTTTTTGAAAATTTTCACCGAGGTTGACTTATTTTCTCGAAAACTATTTCATTTTCAAAATTGGACCACGTTTGGACCCAAAAAGGAGAATTTTCAGTGCTCACAGCCTGATTCGCATGATTTTCAAATCAAAAATTGAACAAGTGTGTTAATCCAACTCTTATTTTTGATCAAAACTGTTTTAGAAAACAAAAAAAATGGTCAAAGTAATGAACCAGGGGCACAGTCGAGTCGGGTGTTCCGCCTCTCCCTTGTTGTCGACGTACTTGCCAGAAAGGCACCCTATCTATCAGAAGAAATAGCCGTGAGCTAGCTGTATCGGGCGTGAACCCGCGACTTCCTATTCACTCATTAACCACCCAGGGGAGGGATGGAAAAATGAGAGAATAAAGAATAGAGAGGTGTGAATTGAGAGAAAATTAAGAAAAGGGTTTTCTGTGAGAAAAAAACGAGCTGGAGGGCCGAGTGATGGGAGAATCGCAAATCAGAAAAGGGCGGGAAGTATGCCCGGAGGAATTGGCTCCTCGGAATCTGTAGTCTTTTGTTTTCTCTAAACACGTCCGTGTGTCGTGTCTTTTGATTGCCAGTCTCAACTGTTGTTTTGAGTCTTTCCCGAGTGTGTCTCGTTGTGTTTAGGTCGTGCGCCTTTTGTTTCCTTTGCCGAGTCTTCCCACTGTGTTCGGTTGTAGGCTCGATACCCAGGTTTGAAAACCTTTCTTTATCTCAAATCGTTTGTGCTTAGAGTGCTATGCCGTTCTCTACATCCATGCGAGGCAAGAAAAGAAAAAGGAAAATTTTTGCTGTGGTCCATCTTGTCAGATTGAGGCTGTTTGTTCAGAGTTTGTTGTGTGCAGAATGAACCAAATGCTGTGTTATGGGCTATATGCAGATCAATCCTTGGTAGAGTATGGGCTGTATATCCAGATTGAGCAGTTGGTTTGTATGAGTCGTTTGCTGTCAGTTGGTTGGTTATCCGATTATCAGAGTGCAATTGCTCAATTTTCAAACAACAAGATCAATATCATTTACATTTGAGGTGTAATATGACGCCATGCGGTGCAAAGTATGAAATGTGCAGATATAACATTCTTTTTCAGATAAAAAGTTTGTTCCATTTCATAATCTTTTCAAGTACATAAGTTTTGAGGAAAGCAAAATCTGCCTGCGGCAGTACATAGTACTCTATCTACCAAAAAGAGAAAAGTACAAGAAAAGAAAATGAAAGAAAAATAGCAGAAGTCTGTAATCATCATCAATGGCCTCGCGCCGGGGGATCCGTCCTCGCCCTCTTCCTGGGCAGAAGCACAGGAGCATCGTCAAAAGTGTCGCTGTCGGAGCCCGAGCCCGAGCTGCCCCCGGCCTCCTCCCCAGAGGCCTCCGCCTCCGACTCGCCATCCCCTGCAACTGGAGCCTGCGAGCTGCTCCCCACATGGCCACGCCCCCCCTCTGGTGCGGGGGAATATCCTGTCATCCCGAGTAGAAATGGGAGGTCCAGATGGAGCGCCACCACCCACGGGAGGAATCGAGAAGGGAGGCTGAAAAGTGCAAAAAGACAAATGCATCAGTATACATGAAGCAGTTTATCAATATATGAGTACAGTGTGTGAATGCCGTGAGCAGTGAATCAGTACAGAATGCAGTGTATGAGTACAGTGTGTGAATGCCGTGAGCAGTGAATCAGTACAGAATGCAGTGTATGAGTACAGTGTGTGAATGCCGTGAGCAGTTTATCAGAGGTTGTGTAATGCATCAGGTTGTATGAAACCATGTGTGGTATCAGACTGTGGTCAGAAGAACATATCGGAAGACTGTAGATGGCCAAGACATCAAGGGTCTGCTGCAGCATCCCCATCAGGGAGGCACACAACTCCACCGACTGCCGTGTGTACTCGGAGGAAGCCTGCAAAAGCATTAGATGCGTCAATATTCTGTGGAATATCAAATGAACTGAACTGAAATGACAATGCAAGATGCAGAAATAAAGTGGTACATACCGGAGGCAAGTCAGGAATGCCAGCCAACTCATGACCAGCCGGGGGAGGAGCAAAAGGGATCTGGTAGGTCTCCCCACTCTACCCCCTGTATGTCAGCATGGTAGGCAGAGCGGGCCAGCCCGTCCCTCGTCCCCTCTGCACTCCCCTCCTGCCGCGAGCTCGAGCTCTCTGTGACGATCCCGCTCCTGCTCCCACCTCTGCCCTAGCCGCCGGCGCCGCAGGTCTCTCTGGCTCAGCTCGGGAGCCCCCGCTCAGAGGCCGCATAAGGAAGGTCCGGACGTACTCTGAGTAGTCGCCCTCGCCCCTGTAGCCGTCCTCGTCCCAGCCAAGGGTGTAGTCCTCCATCTGCTGCAGAGAAAACCTCTCGGTGTCCCTCATGTGCTCAGGAGGGTGAACCGGGACTATCTGCTCTGGCAACCCTAGGGTCTGGCGTAGGAAACGCTCACCCAGGTACCACGCCCGACAGACCGGGCCCTCCAGCAAAATCCGGTAGTGAGAGGTCTCCTCCGCGCCGGCGAACCGATCCTGAATGTCTGCTGACACCGCAGCCCACGGCCGCCAGGTGACCTGAATTAAAACAGTTGGTTATTTACTGGTTATCAAAATACACAAATGCAAAGCAAAATTTGAATGAACTGTAAGTAAAATATACCTCGGCAGAGGTGATGGTGTCGAAGAATCGACGGAAGAAGCTGAAGGTATCACGAGGCCGCCGTGTGCACCTCCCGTCATAGCGGCGTGAAAAGGGGATGACCAGAGGAGTCTCCGTCTCCGGTACTGGCTCCAGCTTGGGAAAGTAGGCATAGGCCCACAACTGCAAAATAGATGTCAGTATGACCATCAGATAAAGCAGAAATGAAGAATAAAGCAGAAATAGCAGAGCCGTGTGTTGTGCAGTGTATTGTGTAGAGTATGTGTGTGCCGTGTGTACAATATACAGTCAGTGTAAAGCAGAGTATGTGTGTGCCGTGTGTACAGTATACAGTCAGCGCGAAACAGACTACAGTGTGTGCAGTACAGAGTACAGAAAATGTAGAGCAGAAATGTAAAGAAGAGAAGAAGACATACCTCCCAAGCTCGCCAGTAGCCCCCGAGCAGCTGCCCGCTGCCACGGGAGACGGAGCTCATGTAGCCATAAAGGGTGGCCAGAGCCGCGCCACCCCAGTCATACTGCACAATCCGTCGGACGTCCACCAGTGCGCTGAGGAGGCAGAGAGGCACGGTGTTCGCCCGGTCGGCGACTAGGGTGGTCCCTAGCAAAAACATCAAGAAGCCGCGTGCGTACTGCTCCACGGCCTCCTGGGTCATCGGAGCTGCATCGACGAGGGTAGGCTGGACCCTAAACTGCACCTCGAACCAGGAGTAGCGAACAAATCCCGGACGAGCAAGAGGTGGCGCCTCGCCAAGCAGATAAATCTGAGGGGCGGTCCACTCATCCATATCGGTGTCGAAGGGGATCGGATCACCCCCCACCCCGATGCCGGTGAGCATCGAGAAGTTGTAAGGGGTCATCGTCATGTCCCCGGTCGCCGACAGATGAAATGAATCGGTGGTGTCCCACCACCTCTCTGCCAGAGCAGCAAGAAGAGGTCTGCAGGCAGTAAGTCGGGACAGCCCCCTGCAGAAAGCGCCGAAGCCGGCCCGGTCCACGATCTGGCAAACCGCCTCGGGAAGCTCCGCGTACCAATCTCGCGCAGCAATATTTCCATACCCGCGGATGGTATGGGAATCTCCCTGTTTTCAAACAAATAATTGCGAAGCAATATAAAATGTACAGTTTTTAAGAAATAGTTAAGGTTGGTACAAATCTAGCATGTGTGCGGGTTTTCAGATTCTAGCAGATACCGGGTGCCGGTGTGCTTACAGTGAACTACAGCGTGTGATGCGTCAGCGTGTTTGAGTGGTTCAATTCAGTATAAATCTAGCATGTGTGCAGGTTTTCAGATTCAAATAAGTACCGAGTATCAGTGAGTTTGCAGTGAAATACGGTGTGCCGTGTATATGGGTGATTAAGGCTAGTGCAGTGTGTGTGCACGTGTCGGTCCTAAAATAGATATCAGTTGTGAGTTTGTCTACGATCAACTACAGTATAGTATATCAGAGCTAAGCAATTAAGGGTTGTAATCAGCTATGGCAGTTGACAGTTTACAGTTCTACATTGCAGAAAGTAAAACAGAGAAAAGGGTTACCTCGGAAGCGCCGAATGAGAGGTGAGAGGCAGGCTCGCGTAGCAGAAGCTCCGGGTCCAGTGCCCTGTCGAAACTCCTGAACTGGCGAAGTCCATCGGGTGGTAGCACGTGAATCGCCGGGCGGTAGGTCGCCGGGTCGAAAGGACGCTCACCCAGAGGGAGGAGCTCGACCCCGGGGTCCATCTCGTGGTCCGGAGGAGTCCCGACATGTGGAATGTCGTCAGCCATGGAAATGGTAGGGAGAAAATGGCCAGAAAAGCCGGAATATGAAAAGTCAACCGAGAAGGTCAACCCCGAAAGGGCCGGAAATGGCCGAAAAAGCCGGAAGGTGAAAAGGCACGGAAAGGAAGATGAAATCGAGGGGAACAAGTCCCGAAAAGGAGGAAATGGCAAGGGATGCACTGAAATGAGATTTTGTTCGGTTGAAAATGTCCGAAACGCAGTGAACTTCGCGAATCGGACGACGAAAATGGCGCGAAAACTCAAAGAAATGAGCAAATGAGGAGGAAAAGAGGCTCTAGAGAGAGAGGGAGAAGTTTTTCGGCGGCAAGGAAATAAGAAAATAGGGTTTAGGAACCCTATTTTATAAGACCCGAAGCAAAATGGCAAAACTGCCCCCGATCAGGCATTTTTGGCCGGTCGGCACAATATTGTGCCGATGAGTATTTTCTGCAGCCGGTGGCCAGCCAGTGGCCTTCTAATCCAGCCGGTGATGTTCCTACAGCATTGTTTAGGCCAAGTGAGGAGTTGTTGGTCTTCATAGCTCAAGAAAGTGCAAGAAAATGCACCCTCGATGTTCAACCGGCCTTCGTTCTGACTTCGGACCGTGTCTACTGTGCGTAACACTCAAATTCAAGCAAAGATTGTATCCTTTTTGTATCCTTTTGTCGTTTATAAAGATTCAAAAGTTGCCCCGTGTGCGCTACATGCGTTCATCGCACTACTTCAGTACATTGCATCACGCTGTCGGGCATCTTGCACCTGCATTGTTTTGCATTTAGTGTGGCATGCGTGTCACACTGATTTCATCTCACATTCAATGAGGTATGCGTGCCTCATTTTGCATTTCATTGCATCTCGAGGTACGTATGCCTCATTTTGCATTCTTTTTTTTCATTCAATGAGGTATGCGTGCCTCATTTTGCATTTCATTGCATCTCGAGGTACGTGTGCCTCGTTTTGCATTCTTTTTTTTCATTCAATGAGGTATGCGTGCCTCATTTTGCATTTCATTGCATCTCGAGGTACGTGTGCCTCATTTTGCATTCTTTTTTTCATTCAATGAGGTATGCGTGCCTCATTTTTCATTTCATTGCATCTCGAGGTACGTGTGCCTCGTTTTGCATCCCATTTTCCATTCAATGAGGTATGCGTGCCTCATTTTGCGCTTCATTGCATCTCGAGGTACATGTGCCTCGTTTTGCATTCCATTTCTCATTTGTATTGGCATACGCATCCCATGTGCATTACCTCATTGTTGCCCATGGTCTGACGAGACCTTAAACACGTACGGTCTAGGAGACCTTAAATCCTTGGAAGGTGCGAAACCTTCACCATATGTGCGTGGTCTAGGAGACCTTAAATCCTCGGGAGGTGCAAGACCTTCGGTGCATTAAGGTGTGCACCTCATTGCATTTGGCATGCATTCCATCGCGCTATTTCGCGCACCTGATCAGTTGTCCCCCCCGGGTCTGGCGAGACCTTAAACACGCACGGTCTAGGAGACCTTAAATCTTTGGGAAGTGCAAGACTTTCGGTGCATTAAGGTGCACACCTCATTGCATTTGGCATGCATCGCATCGCGCAATTCCACACATCGCACTGTCTTGTGCACCGCATCTCAATTCATGCATTGTCATGCATTCGTAAAGCCGCGCGTTACCGCGCATTTCAGAAAACATGCATTGTCATGCATGCATTTTGCATCCCGGTCTAGGAGACCTCAAATCCCCTGAAGGTGTAATTCCTTTGGTGTTTGTCGTGCCCGAACGACTTTCGGTGGTCTGGTAAAGCCACCTGTCTGTGTTTCCGGTGAGTTCCTAGAAGACCAACTGGGACGGTGAAAACTAGAGTTTGAACGGCTTATGCCTAGAACGCAAAGGTTCGGAATTTCCGAGACTAAAGTCTGGTTTAAATACCCAGGGGGTGTACCCTCGGCTTGAAATTTGTATGGAAACCCCATAGGTTGAGGAGGCGTGTTTACGCCTCAGTTCTGGATACTGAACCAACCTAGTATATCGCCCTGTTGGTAAGATAGGGAAAGCTGCAACCATAGTCATTGCATCATAGTGCATTGTCATGCATCATTGTAAATATTGCATATGTCATGCATTTCAAAAATTCAAAACCGAAAAAAAAAAAAAAGCATGCATACGTCATGCATCATCATTGTAGCATAGTGCATATGTCATGCATTTTCTGTAAACATCCATTTCTATTGCATTGTAGTTGCATGCATTCCAGCATCATGTTTGCCATGATCAATTTCAAGTTCTTTTCTATACACATTGCATTGTATGCGTGCATTGCTTTACTGATATGTGTTCAAGTTTCCTTTTATACACATTGCATTGTATGCGTGCATTGCTTTACTGATATGTGTTCAAGTTCTTTTCTATACACATTGCATTGTATGCGTGCTTTGCTTTACTGATATGTGTTCAAGTTTCCTTTTATACACATTGCATTGTATGCGTGCATTGCTTTACTAATATGTGTTCAAGTTTCTCTATACACATTGCATTGTATGCGTGCTTTGCTTTACTGATATGTGTTCAAGTTCTTTTCTATACACATTGCATTGTATGCGTGCATTGCTTTACTAATATGTGTTCAAACTTCTCTATATACACATTGCATTGTATGCGTGCTTTGCTTTACTGATATGTGTTCAAGTTTCTCTATATACACATTGCATTGTATGCGTGCATTGCTTTACTAATATATGTTCAAATTCCTGCCCATACACATTGCACTGTATGCGTGCATTGCTTTACTGATATGTGTCCAAGTTCCTTTATATATACACATTGTGTGCACATCTGCATTGCTTTACTCACATGTGTTCAAGTTCTCTTTCCATACACATCGCGTGCATACGTGCATTGCTTTACTCATATGTGTTCAATCCTACTATCTCGCTGCACACATTGCATGCATTGTCACGCACTTTCGACTGCCTTGTCATGCATGTTGCTAACAATATTGTACCTGTTAAGTTTGCTTTCTTTGCAGGCACGGTATTGTATGTACGGCTCATTTGAGGCCGACGCAACCGGACGAGCCGCACAAGTATTGTATCCTCCGAGTGAGACGTTTGAGAATTGCATAATTCTCTTACATCCTTTCTGCGTTGTAGTGTAGATTGGCATATGCTAGCTTACAACTGTTGCATGCGTGCTTCATTACAGCTTTCTTTGCATGATCATAAGTTATGCTCGGCTTCTTGCATCGTCTTGCATTTTGCCCCTGCCTTCGGGCGCATACCTTGCTTTGTCTTGCATGTTTGTCCAAGTCTTCGGCCTTGTCGAAAATGGGTCGTCTCTGGACTTTGACATTCACTCCCGTCATTGTTATGACTTCCGAGTTCTGTCAAAGAGGGGCAACTGTAGACACCCCATTTTTGACCGTCCTCAAGACTTGGACGTCACCGCTTGAACACTCGGTGATTACCCATGTTTGTGTTTGTTTAGAGTTCCCGGAGTTCTCGGCTACGCGCCTTACCTCAGGATCTCCGAACTCGACTGTTTTGTGTCTGGTTTTGCACCAAACACTTGTGTTTTGCCTTGGAGGGGCAGGGAATGCTTTGTGAGGCATCCCCACACACCACCGGCAGTGGCTAGAAGCCACCGGCTGGTGAGTGTTGCCATCGGCACTATATTGTGCCGGTCGGCACTATTTTGTGCCGGTCGGCACTCCTTTTGGCAAAATGACCATTTTGCCCTGCCGATCACTTTACAGCTGTTTTTGGAGATATTTTCAGACAGCTTTGTAGCACTTTCTTCCCCTCCATACACGTGTATGGAGGGATGAGCCTCTTGTCTTGCTTAGTTGCTAAGCTTACAAGATGGCCTCCTCTATAAGAGGAGGCCTTGTCTTCTTGGCTCAGGGTTGGCCATTGGAGAGACAAAAAACCAGAGCTCACATATCTCTCTCTCTATATTTTCCATCTCTCTCATCCTTGTGTGTGTGTTCTAAGCCTAAAAGGTGTGTTTTACCATACTTTTGCACCATTACACACACCATTACCCCTTAGCTCGAGATTGAGAGACTTAGAGGGTTGTTTGTTGAAGTTTTGGACTGACTTTGATCACTAGAGAGTGGCTGGATCACCTGTTCTTCAAAGGATCTTCAAGGGTAAACTCTTTACTTTAGTTTCCCCATTCTTGCAACTAGTTTCTACCCCTCTTGCTTTGTGATTTAAGCTTTGTGCATAACATAAAAAACTCTTGTTTTTAATTGCTCTTGAACCTTCATTAAGGTCATTTTGTGGTTTGAGTAAAGACTCACCCCTTTAGGCCTTGCTTGGCCTTTTTGGTGTCTTTTGGTAAGGCCTTGTTTACTTGGTGTTTTTAGCCTTCTCACCACTGAAAACCAGTGGGTTCTCAGTGGTGAGGAAGATGGTTTCAAGTCTCATATAGGGGAGGGACACCCCTCTCCCCTTTGTCCCTTGCTTGCCTTTGTTTTTGGGCTCAAATAATAGCATGTATGCATGGTTGGTTTTGGCTGCATTTCAGAGCATATTTGTGGTTCATATGACATGTTATGCCTCTGTTTTAGGTTGGTTTTATGGTCCTCAACATGCCTCTTATGTTTGCTTTGAAATGCTCTCTTATGCCTAGAAGTATGCCATGCTTTGAGGCCATGTTTTCTCACATGTTTTAGCTTAGTTTCATGGAGATACTCACATCATTTTGCCATGTATAAGGGCTGTGGGCCACTGTTTTGGTCATATTTAGCATGCTTGACATGGTTGTTTTGCATGATGGCTTGTAAGCCTTGGGTAGGTGATCCATGTACATGCATTGGTTAGTCTACTTAGATGATTTGGCATCATTTGACATGCTATTTCAGACCCTAATCCATGCTCATATGTTTGTACTTGTCATCTCTTTCATGCTTTAAAGGTGTGTCCTTTTATGCCCAAGAATAGGCCTTGTGTATGCTTCCATGATTAATGCATTTTGGGGGTGCCATGTGAGGGGATTTGGGTGTCATTTTGCATACTAAGAATCTGTTTTTGGTTGTTAGATTCATGCCATGAGTGGTTGTGTAAGTGGTAGTAAGATGCTCTTTTTGGTGCCTTGGGTTTAGGCCCATGAACTTGCATGTTTGTATAGCATTTTGGTCATCATTTAGGGCTTGTTTGGCCACTGTTTTGGGGTGGTTTGAAGGCTGCCCCATTGAAGTTAAGGCCACCATTGTATGTTCATTATATGCTTGATGCATGTTTGGTTCATCGAGTGTTGTAGTAGGTTGGTCCCATTGCTTGATCGGCCCATGTTTGCATGCCACTTATACCTTGCATGCTCTAACATTTTGCATGCCTATTGTGATAGTTGCATGACACTTGGTATGCCTCGCATCTTAGTCCCATTGTTGCATCATTTGAGCTATGTTGCATACATGCATTCCATGGCTTGGCTCGGGGATTGTCAAGCCAAGCATAGGGTTGAGAGGAGTTCACACTTCAAGTGGTGCAACTCGTCTCGATTCTTGATCACCAAGACTTTTGACTAATACATGATAAGGCCTTGGATTTCATTTGTTTGTTTGCATGCATTACCATTAAAATGCAACCTTGGTTCCTTAGGCCATCATACATCAAGATGCATAATTGATGGCCCAAGAACCAAGAGTCATGCCTCCTTGAGCCCCCAAGCATGATAGGAGGCATTGGCCATGCTTACATATGCTCAAAATCCATGCCATGCACTGCTGGTTTGCTGCTGCTGTCAAACTGTCCTCTGCAGGAACTTTCTGCCGACCGGCAGTATAATGTGCCGACCGGCACACTTTTTGTGCCGATAAACTTTACAATAAGCCGATGGCCAATTTAAGCAGCCGGTGGTCACTTCCTCCAGCCGGTGGGGTACTGCAGTTCATGAAAAAGGTATTCTGGGACTTTGGGAATTTTTGGAGAGGCAGGGCAGTAGAAACAGAAGCAACAGTGTCATGACACGGGTTTTCCGGGCAAGTCGGATCGAGCATGCATCATTCGCATATCCCGAGGCGGGCGGCTGTGGCCACCTTTCCTTTTGCATCCATTTCGTTAATATAAGTAGAAATTTCTGTAATAATTAATTTATTTATTATTCGGACTGTAATATTTATTCGGTCCCTCCGTGTGAGGGCATAATTGTAATAAGTGTGGGTGTGTGGGTGTATGTCTTCCAACCCCCATTTCTTTCTACCCTTTTATTTACCTGCTTATGATGGTAGATTAGGGCATATTTACTTTTAGCATACCTTATGCTATGCATGCGTGCATCCATGCATTTGTCTAAACATGCATCGGGCTCGGCACATCATACAAACTGCATTGTATTTACAAATTCCAAATTGAATACGTGCATCGAATAAAGTACATTTCACATGCCATTTTTAGGGTTAGCCGAGCCTATCCTAAATTACATGATTGTATGCGATGCATTAGACACTCTAACATGAACTAGGGCATGCATGTTTGCTAACTAGTTTATTGTTTTGGCACGGAGTACGATGTAAGTATTTTTGCTTTAGCATACCACATGCGTGTGAATGCTAACATGACAGTATGCTTACCATGCGGCTAAGTGCTTATATGAGATAAACTGCTTGAATGCCTGTGGGTGGACGTTGGATTGCCTGAGTTGGGAAAACTCGTTGAAATCCATGTTTTAGCCTACTTGCGAGTAGCAAATTCCAATGCATTTTCAAAACCAACGGATATGCAATGTTTATTTCCAAATTAGGCAATCTAGTCTATACTTGTTTGCTGCGCGCATAACATAGTAATTCTAGGCTAATAATTGGAATAAGAGCATGTAATGTTTTCAAAATCGGATATCACGGTTAGTAGAGGCCGGTCTTCGGACCGGGCGAAAGGGGGTGCTCATAGCTGACCTTCCCCGATCGTACCCAAGCTCCCGAGCCAAGACCACTTTGGTGATGACGGACATGTGGCCTTCGGCACCGAGTCAGGGTTTCCTAAATTTCCCATTTTAAAATATTTAGGTGGCGACTCTGTAATCTGGCAAAGCAGTCCATGTTTGGCACTACTTTTCAAAAATCTGTTTTCTCAAACGATTTGCCAGATTTGGACTCTTTGGTTCAGATTTAGAACCGTGACAACAAAAGGGAGTCCGAGCTGTAGCGCGAGGTCCCCCCGCGGACGTGTTACATTTAGTCGCCAAAAAGCTTTACTTTTGGCTACTAATATTGTTTTGGTCGCTGAAAGCTATACTATCAGCGACCAAATTTTTTTTAGTCGGGGAATTTGGTCGCCAAATGTGCTTTTTCCTGTAGTGAAATTTCTTAGAGGTAGTCTCAACCGCCGGAGGGGGGGTGTTTGGGGAAGTTGTTGAGTCAAGGTTATGAAAGCAATCTAAATTTTATTACCATATATTCACCTCTTTGAACTGTTACAGGCATGGAAGTGTTGGAGAAGAAATAGAATTCTAGATATAGTGGATTCAACATTGATGACAGGTCCAAAAAGTGAGATTATGAGATGCATCCATATTGGTTTATTGTGCGTTCAAGAAAATGCAGCAGACAAACCAACCATGGCTATAGTCGTTAGCATGCTCATTAGCACCTCGTTTAGTTTGTCATTGCCTTCGCATCCTGCGTTTTTTTTGCCAGAAAGGCAAGGCCAAGGCAATTTGTCACATGAGTTCAATTCAATGACAGAGTCAGACCAATATGAAACTAAATCAACACAGGTTTCAACAAATGATGTTACAATTACTGAGCTTGTTGCTCGATGGTAGTGAAGTGAAATGTAATTCCATTTGAATGTTTATTTTGAAACAAGTTGATGTTGTTGTTGTCTATTGTACAACTTTCTGATGGTGGGTTAAATGCACAATTCCTTATTTTATTTTTATTTTATGATTTTTAGGAAAAATTTGTAAAAAGTCCACATGGACTTGCATTCCATTAAGTCCCATGGCCTTTTTTTTCTTTTTTTTTTCAAATAAAGTCTCATTATATAAGTTATTTGGGAGACTAATCCTTGTTTTAAAATTTTAGTAAAAATTTAGACATTCTTACCCTTATTTATGTACAAGCACAAATCTATGGAAGCGGTCAACATGCTTATATGGTAACTATTATTTTTAAAATGTTAAACTTTTATGTGTACATCCATTTTAATGAAATTTATATTTTTGAAAATTACTCAATAACTTCTACAAAACGAAGAAAGTAAAACTACTCAATTGAATATAAAATGAGCAATGCTATTCATAGTTACTATTTTTACTACATTTTCTCACTCTAGACATGAGGTAATAGACCCACAAATGCACATGAGATTTATGTTAGGGAAAAATATAAGATTCCTCACAAGTAAATCAATCAATGAGAATAAAAACTAATGCGGAAAAATTAAATCAAAAGCAACACAAGAATTTTACGTGGTTCCCTCAATGTGAGGTACGTCCTCGAGATCGAAATCCGATTCCACTATCAACCAAATAGTTTCCAAACAATTACAAACGAGACACGAATAATCTCACAAACCACCCTTAGGTGAATTCCAAATAATCATAAATAAACAAGAGGAAAGACCTCACTAAATAGATGAACCAAAACCTTCAGAACCAGAGTTGAAAAAGACCCAAAATAACAACCCAAATCAGCACTGAAAAACGAACCAAACGAAGCAGCCGAAACCACACCACCAAAGCAAGTATTAATCTCACCAATAATAATGATCAATAGTTGCTCACCTTGGAAAAATAAAATATGGAGCAGCCGCACAAAACCTTTTTCTTCTTGGGAAAAACAATACCAATAATATGTATTGTGAATATAGGGTTTTTTATCAAAACCTTAGTTGTTTCCAAACTGAATTGGGTCTCCACAAAATTAGATATAATATATAAAAATATATTATAACCAATACCAAATCAAATTAAACTCTTTTAATAAGCCAATTGGGTCCCGTACTCCAATAAGGAGGTATACCCAACAATTCTCCCCCTACGGACTTAGGTGGAGATATCAACCATACCAGCCAAAGTTCAATACTTTAAATGTTTGTTCCTCGACAAAGTCTTAGTCAACATATCTGAAATATTATCATCTATGTGAACCTTTTCGAGTTGTAACAATTTCGAATCTAACACATCACGAATCCAATGGTATCTCACATCAATGTGCTTCGATCTCGAATGAAAAGTAGAATTTTTACTCAAGTGAATAGCACTTTGACTATCACAATAAAGCACATACTTTTCTTGCTTCAAACCCAACTCTTGCAAAAATTTCTTCAACCATAACTCTTCTTTGCAAGCTTCCGTAATGGCAATAAATTCAGCTTTGGTAGTTGAGAGAGCAACACATTTTTGTAATTTAGATTGCCATGCAACAGCTCCCCCTGCAAAAGTCATCAAATAACTCGAAGTAGATTTCCTAGAATCAATATCACCAGCCATGTCAGAATTTGTGAACCCATCAAGCACCGGCTTACCATCTCCAAAACACAAACATACCTTCGAAGTCCCTCGAAGATACCTAAGAATCCATTTTACCGCTGCCCAATGTTCTTTACCCGGATTAGAGAGAAAACGACTCACCACACCAACGGCGTGAGCAATATCCGGCCTTGTACAAACCATGGCATACATCAAAGAACCAACTGCTGAAGCATAAGGAACTTTCAGCATCTCTTCCTTGTCTTTCTCACTTGTAGGACATTGATTTGAACTAAGCTTGAAGTGACCCGCAAGTGGACAATCAGGCGGCTTTGCTTTATCCATGTTGAACCTCTCAAGAACTTTCTCAATGTGGCTTTCTTGAGACAACCAAATCAGCCCCTCTTTGCGATCACGAACAATTTTTATACCAAGTATTTGCTTTGCCGGTCCCAAATCTTTCATAGCAAAAGATTTACTCAACTCTAACTTCAACTTGTTAATCATGATAGAATCTTGACCCACAATTAACATGTCATCAACATAAAGCAAAAGAATAATAAATTTACCGTCCGGGAAATTTTGCACAAACACACAATGGTCCGAAGTGGTTTTAGAAAAATCATTATTCATCATGAAAGAGTCAAATTTTTTGTACCATTGTCACGGGGCTTGCTTGAGACCATACAAACTTTTCTTCAATTTGCAAATAAATTTCTCTTTCCCTTTTTCCACAAAACCTTCTGGTTGCTCCATGTAAATTTCTTCTTCAAGATCACCATGAAGAAATGCGGTCTTCACATCAAGTTGCTCAACTTCAAGGTTCATACTTGCAGTCATGCCAAGTACAACCTGAATAGAAGACATTTTTACAACCGGTGAGAAAATCTCGTCAAAGTCAATACCTTTCTTTTGCCCAAAGCCTTTCACAACAAGACGTGCCTTGTACCTCAGATTCTTGCCATCATTCTTCAATTTAAAAACCCACTTATTTTTCAGAATTTTCCTCCCTTTAAGCAACTTCACTAAATCATAAGTCTGGTTTTCAAGCAGGGAATTCATCTTCTCGTCTATGGCCTTTTTCTAATCACCTTTCTTTGCATGCTCAATTGCTTCTTGGTAGCTCTCAGGCTCCCCTTGATCGGAAATCAACACAAATTCATTAGGAGGATACTTTCTTGAAGGTTATCGGTCCCTTGTAGATTTCCTCAACTCAAGTTGTGGTGGCGGTTCTTGAGTTGGATGCTCTTCCTCAATTTCTGACTCAACTTCATTAGGATTAGCATCATCCTCTACATCTTCAATAGGTGGCTGCACATCTCCCCCATTTTCATCATCCACCGAAGATGAAGGAGATGGATCCATGTCAATGAGATCACTAGTTTTTGGCTTCGGTTGATCACCTTTGCCAAAGTCTTCAATTGTTTGGTCTTCAAGAAACACAATATCACGACTTCGAATGATTTTCTTGTCGACTGGATCCCACAATCTATACCCGAATTCATCACGCCCATAGCCAAGAAACATATATTGTCTTGACTTGCTATCAAGCTTGGACCTCTCATCTTTTGGAATGTGAACAAAAGCTCGGCAACCAAACACTCTCAAGTGCTCATAAGACACATCTTTACCGGTCCAAACTCTTTCAGGAACATCACCATTCAAAGGATAGGAATGAGACAAATTGATTACGTCAACCGCTGTCTTCGATGCCTCACCCCAAAAGGATCTTGGCAATTTAGCTTGTGAAAGCAAACACCTTGTTCTTTCCACAACGGTGCGGTTCATCCTCTCGGCAACGCCATTTTGTTGAGGAGTCTTCTTAAGCGTCCTTTGGTGCCGAATACCTTCACTGCGACAATACTCATCAAATGGCCCAATGTATTCACCACCATTGTCTGATCGGATGCACTTCAATTTCTACCATGTTTCTCTTTCAACCATGGCTTGAAAATGCTTAAATACTTCTAGAACTTGATCTTTAGTTTTTAGTAGAAAAGCCCAAACTTTCCTTGAATAATCATCAATGAAAGTAACAAAATAAAGTGCACCACTATGTGTTCTAACTTTCAAAGGACCACAAACATCCGAATGAATCAACTCCAACACATTTTCTTTTCTAGAAGCAACATTTTTACGAAAAGAAACTCTATGTTGTTTACCCACCAAACAATGAACACAAGTTTTAAGATGTATACCTTTCAAACCGGGTAAAAGCTCTTTCTTGAACAATACTTGCAGCCCCTTTTCACTCATGTGGCCAAGCCGCTTGTGCCACAATTCGGTAGAAGTATCATCTTCAAGTGTATTGACAACACCTTTACAAACTTTTTCTTGCATCAAATAAAGTGTATGAGTCTTCTTGCACTTAGCCACCACCAAAGAACCCTTTGTGAGCTTCTATTTTTCATCACCAAATTTGTTGTTGAAGCCTTCATCATCTAGCTTCCCAGTAGAGATCAAATTGAGACGAATGTCGGGAACATGCCTCACATCTTTAAGCAACAACTTGCAGACCAAATTTGTTTCCAAGCAAACATCACCTATGCCAATAACCTTGGACAAACCTTCATTACCCATTCGAACAAAACCATAATCTCCTTCGGTGTAGGTAGTGAAGAAATCAACTCGAGAAGTCACATGAAAAGAAGTACCGGAATCAATCACCCAATTGCTCTCTTAGCCCACAAAATTGATACAATCATCTTCACAAACAACCATGAGATCATCGGTAGTAATTGTCGTTGTGTCTTCTTGCTTCTTATACACACTTTTGTCACGCATTTTCTCCTTATTCTTGAGCTTTCGGCATTTCCGCTTCATGTGCCCTCTCTCATGGCAATAATAGCACTCAATGTCTTTCTTTGAAAAAGAACCATCTTTTGATTTGTCATGGCTTTGATCATGACCATGAGGAGTCTTACTCCTCCGCCTTGTTTTGCTTCGGCCTCTCACAACAAATGCTTCCGAATGAGAGGAACCCGCTAATTTTCTTCTAGTTTCTTCATTCAACAAGCTACTAGTGACTTGGCCCATTGTGACAACTCCATCAGGTGCCGAATTACTAACCGTCACAACCAAAGTCTCCCAACTTTCGGGCAAAGAACTAAGTAGCATCAAAGCCTGTAACTCATCATCAAAAACAATTTTCATAGAAGCAAGTTGGTTAACAATACTCTTTATTTCATTCAGATGTTCCGGAATAGGGCTACCCTCTTTATATTTTAAATTAACCAGAAAGGCTTTATTTGTGGCTGATTTTCTATCATAAAAACTCTAATTTTTTCCATAAATCATGTGCCGAAGTTTCAGTAGCAACATGATGAAACACACTGTCATCAATCCATTGACGGATAACACCAACGGCTTTTCGATTAAGCCTATTCCATTCATCATCTTTCATATCCTCGGGTTTGCCACTATCACCCTCAATGGGTCCATACAAATCTTTACAAAATAATAGGTCCTCTATTTTAGTTTTCAAAGTTACCCAATTGCTTCCATTGAAGCTAGACATACGACCCACATTCCCCTCCATTGATTTACACAAATAAATAAACCCAAATAAACCGTAAGCTCTGATACCAGTTGTTAGGGAAAAATATAAGATTTCCCACAAGTAAATCAATCAATGGGAATAAAAACAAATACGGAAAAATTAAATCAAAAGCAACACAAGAATTTTACGTGGTTCCCTCAATGTGAGGTACGTCCATGGGATCGAAATCCGATTCCACTATCAACCAAATAGTTTCCAAACAATTACAAACGAGACATGAATAGTCTCACATACCACCCTTAGTTGAAATCCAAATAATCATAAATAAACAAGAGGAAAGACCTCACTAAATAGATGAACCAAAATCTTCAGAACTAGAGTTGAAGAAGACCCAAAATAACAATCCAAATCTATAGCGACCCCGGTCTTTTTCCCATTTGATTATTGTATTCGGACTTATATTCCGTGGATTCCGTTGTCATATTATTGTCGTTGTTGTCCTTGATTCCTTATTCTTTGGTTATAGGATGTTTTGGGCAGGTTGATTACAGGTTGGTCGAGTCTAGAAACAAATTCTTGATGTTCAGTTTTTGGCTTGCTCGCTCGAGCGAGCTTCTCTTCGCTCGAGCGAGGTCCTTCTTGGTTCGTCGCTCGAGCGAGCATTTCTTGGCTCGAGCGAGGGTTGCGTCCAGTGCTAGACCTGAGGGCAGTGTTTGTTGGCTCGAGCGAGCTTTCCTTCGCTCGAGCGAGATGGTTTGTCTTTGGCTCGAGCGAGCTTCTTTTCGCTCGAGCGAGGTCTGTTTTTGTGTCTGGTCGCTCGAGCGACCAGGTCTTCGCTCGAGCGAGCCTGTCCAGTATTTAAACGCAGCAGCAGTTTTAAAACGTCTTTTTTCACAATTTTTGATCCAGAAACCCTAGTTTCGAGTTTCTTTTCTCTCAACTCATCTTTTCCTTGGGTTTGATCTATCTAGAGGGCGTTTTTAATCTAGTTCCTTCATTAAAAAGGTAGAGGAGAGTGAGAGCTTTCATTTAATCGGAGCAATTGTTGATTTGGAGCACTTTGGGATTTTGAGCATCATCTTCTCCTTCTCCTTTTGGGTTCTTCTGTTTAAGGTAGGGATTTCCTACTCCTTGTATACGTTTTAATCCTAAGTGTTGGTGTTTTGGTATGTGGGAGGTAGTTTGGTAATTTTGGGGAAAAACCTTAGGGTTTTGTTATAGATTAATTCATGTAATTAATTTAAAGAGGAATTGTGTATTGGTTAAATTCATGAGATTTGGGGAAATTGAGATTTTGTTGATGTAGTTGAATATTTAATCACTCATCTGTGAAATTGATATATATATTGTGATATTTATTTCTTGCTTAGAAATAATTGTTTTGGGGCTATCGGTGGAGGATAGCCAGTGATTGTTGTAGACCTTGCATGTGGCTTAGGTATAACTGGAATTTAGTCAGCTGTTTGACTGTTGAATTAATACAGAACATTACTTGTATTGATTGTGTGTTGTATATGGCAAGTATTAATTATGTTGCATATGCATTTGGTTTTGGAGGAGATAGGGGATGAACTCCCGGTTTAGGGGAAGAAAGGGGATGGACTTCTAAACCGAATTTGTTGGAGGGTTTAGGGGAAGAAAGGGGATGGACCCCTAAACCAGATGTGTTGGGAGGAGAAAGGGGATAGACCCCTTTAGCATCACATTTATGTGTACTTATTGTTAATAGAAGTATTTCTATTTATTGTTGGCATGATACATCACCACCATGTGTATCAGTTGGGAAGTATGGAAGTGAATGTGATTGTGATTGATGTAACACCTGTATGTGTGTTTATTATATTGTAAGAAAGGTTAATCCGATGTGTTATCCTTGTTGAGTTGTTTGGCCAGGTTGTGAGCCATGTAGGTATAAGTGGAAAGTGAGTTGTGTCGTAGACCACGTGTCATAGACTGTATAGGCATTCGTGTCATAAAATTTGGGAATTTATTATCTTGTGCTAACCATGTATCGGATGTTAATGCTTTAGTTAATTCTTATGCCTGGTTTAGTATTTCTCTACTGGGCTGTGGCTCACCCTATATGGGAACTTCATTTTCAGGTGCAGATGGTTCACTGCCTCCAAGGACTTAGCTTGTGAGGGATTGGAACTCGAAGATTTGTTTCTAGTTTATTTGCTTTTATATGTAAAACACTCAAGCCTAGGGCTTTATTTGTTTTTGAGTTAGAACTCATGGATTTGTGTCCAAGTATTGGCTTGGCAAGATGTAAGCCCGTAGGGCATTTATTTTGATGTTTTATTTCCTAATACTCTGATGAATGGAATTATATTCTTGTTTTGATGTGATGATGTATGTTAATATTATTTATTATGGGTTAAATTTTGAGGGCGTAACAACTTGGTATCAGAGCGTACCGGGTTCGAATACTTTGGGTACGTGGGAAGTGATTAGTATCACAATGGGTTCGTCTCGTTTGATAGAGACTTAGTGTAATGATTGCATGCTTATATGATAACATGTTTATGTGACTATGTGGGTATGGAATGTAGTTTCTGGGATGTTGATTGGACCCTTGAGTCCCTGAAAGTCTTGTTGGAAAGGCACTTGATCAATGTTGTTTCCAACCGGAACTTTAGTGACGCCTCGGGACTATCATTATCCAGAAATGAAATTCGTAGGTGCTTATGTGATTATGTGCTTACGTGGTGTGATTTATTGTTGTCCAATGTATTAGGACGCGAGTGTCATAGTTTTGGCATATTATTTAGAGTGCTAACGTCTTTGTTTCTTTTATTAGGATGTCAGGACGAGGACGAGGTCGTGGTAGGCGTGGTAGGCAGGCCAGGCAAGAAGTGCCTATACCGGAGGAGATTCCGACGGTTCAGGAGGGTGTTGGCCAGGCCAATGCGGCCGAGCCAGTAGGGCAGCAGGGTTTGGGCACTTTGGCCCAAGAGATAGCAGGGGCATTTCAGGCGTCAGTGGACATTCTGAGGGCTGCGAATCCAGCCCAGGTAGTTCCGGCCCCGGTAGTTGCTGCAGATGCAGGGCCTTCTTTTCTGAAAAGGGAGTTTTTCCGGTCTCAACCGGAAGTGTTTGTTGGTGATCCTAGCGAGCCGCTTAAAGCAGACGAATGGCTCGAACAGACAACGAAAACGTTTGAGATGCTTGGCATCGAAGACGAGGGGTTGAAGGTGACCTTGGCATCTTTCCAGCTGAAAGGGGATGCGGGTCAGTGGTGGAAGTTCACCAAGGGTCGCATTGGAGGTACTTGGAAGGAGTTTGTTGATGCTTTTCAGGAGAAGTACCTGTCTCCAGCTGTTCAGGAGACGTTGAGAGATCAGTTCTGCCAGCTGAAGCAGAATAGTTCATCAGTGGCTGAGTTTGAGGCCTTATTTACTAGTTTGTCCAGGTTCGCACCTGAGTTAGTGGCGTCCGAGGAGCGCCGGTGTATAGAGTTCGAGAAGAAGTTGAGGCGCGGCCTCAAATTGAGAGTTGTGCCGACTATGATTAGGGATTTTGGGCGTTTGGTTGATGCAGCAGCCCATACTGAGATTGCGATGCGGGAGGAGGAGGAAGGGCAGAAAGGCTCCAAGAGGAGTCAGGATGGTCAGGGCGATGGCAGGAGGCAGAGAGGTTTCACTCCTCAGCAGCCTCAGAGTAGCTTCTCTAGGTCTACTTTTCCTGTACCGAGTGCTAGTTCGGGGAAAGGCAGTCAGGGAGATATTACCTGTTTCAAGTGTGGCCAGCTGGGCCATAAGTCTTCAGTCTGTCCTCAGAAGGGAGGAGTACAGAGGGCAGCATCTTCTTCGGCTCGATCACAGAGCCAGAGTCAGGGTAGAGGCCAGTCGCTCTCTTGTTTTCAGTGTGGTCAGCCGGGGCATATGAAGAGGTCCTGCCCGCAGTTAAGTGGCACACCTGGTGCGTCTGGTTTGAGTTGTTTTCAGTGTGGTCAGCCAGGGCACCTGAAGAGGTTTTGCCCACAGTTGAGTGGCACATCTGGTGCATCTGGGTTGAGGCAGACTCAGAGTCAGCCAGTTCAGTCCGTTCAGGCCTCGAGGACTAATCAGGGGGCTTCATCGTCTCATTCGGTGCAGCAGTCTTATGCTCCTAGGGGTGAGCAGGTTGATCAGAGGTCGTCTGGGCGCGTGTATGCAGTTACCGCGCAGGATCTGGTGCCGACTCCGTCGGTTGTGAGAGGTACCTTCTTGTTTTGCAATTCAGTTGCTAGTGTTTTGATCGATACGGGTGCATCTCATTCTTTTGTGTCTGCTGCATTCGCATCTATTTTGGAGTTGGAGTTAGCACAGTTAGCATCTCCCATTTGTGTAGTGTCACCACTTGGGGGCGAATTAATTTTGAAACAAGGTGTTAGGGGTTGTGATATAGAGGTCGATGATCATAGAATCCCTTTTTCTTTTGTGGTTATGCCCATGAAGGGCTTCGATGTTATTTTGGGTATGGACTGGTTATCGTCATACCGGGCATTTATTGATTGCTACCGTCAAAGGGTCACCTGTTGTACAGTTAGCGGGGAACGTTTCCATTTTCTAGGGGACAGAGTTGGTAGTGTTTTGCCACCAGGGTACGATCCGCGAGGGCGGAGTGAGCTTAGTGGTCTACTTGCTAGCCTTGAGAGTAGTGAGTGTGATGAGACCCAGATTGTGTTACCGAGGGTGGTTTGTGAATACCCGGACGTCTTCCCCGAGGATCTTGTTGGTTTGCCACCTCATCGAGAGATTGAGTTCTCTATTGATTTAGTGCCCGGCACGGCGCCGATTTCTATGGCACCTTACCGTTTCGCCCCAGCTGAGTTAGTTGAGTTGAAGGTTCAACTCCAGGAGTTGCTAGATAAGGGCTATATCCGTCCTAGTGTTTCGCCGTGGGGAGCACCGGCCCTATTTGCTAAGAAGAAAGGTGGTGCTTTGAGACTGTGTATAGACTACCGGAAATTGAATCGGGCTACGGTTAAGAATAAGTACCCTATGCCTCGTATAGATGATTTGTTTGACCAGTTGAAGGGTTCCCGTTGTTTCTCTAAGATAGACTTGAGATCGGGTTATCATCAGTTGAGAGTCAGGGAGGAGGACATTCCAAAGACGGCATTCCGTACGCGGTATGGCCACTATGAGTTTCTGGTGATGCCGTTTGGGCTCACCAACGCACCGGCAGTGTTTATGGATTTGATGAATCGGATCTTTCGGGAATTCTTAGATCGTTTTGTGGTCGTCTTCGTGGACGACATTCTGATTTATTCACCTTCAGAGGAGGAGCACGAGGAACACTTGAGAGTGGTGCTTGAGTTACTTAGAGCCCATAAGTTATATGCTAAGTTTGGGAAGTGTGAATTCTGGCTAGAAGAGGTAAAATTTTTAGGCCACGTAGTTTCTGGGAAAGGGGTGTCTGTTGATACATCCAAGATTGAGGCAGTGCAAGATTGGGTACAACCTAAGAGTGTGTTTGAGATCCGCAGTTTTCTGGGATTGGCAGGGTATTATCGTCGGTTTGTGAAGGATTTCTCCAAGTTAGCTTCACCGTTAACTAGATTGACTCGGAAGGGAGTCAAATTTGTATGGAGTGAGACTTGTGAAAAGTCGTTTCAGGAATTGAAGGTTAGATTGACCACCGCTCCGGTCTTGATTATTCCGGAGAGAGGGTTAGGTTATGCAGTTTACTGTGACGCCTCACGAGAGGGTCTGGGTTGTGTGTTGATGCAAGAAGGGAAAGTGGTTGCCTATGGCTCACGCCAGTTGAAAATTCATGAGAAGAATTACCCTACGCATGATCTAGAGTTAGCAGCTGTGATATTTGCCTTGAAGATTTGGAGGCATTATCTGTTTGGTGAGAAATTTGAAGTATTCTCCGATCATAAGAGTCTGAAATATCTGTTTACACAGAAAGACTTGAATCTGAGGCAGAGGAGATGGATGGAATTTATTGAGGATTACGATTTCGAGTTACACTATCATCCGGGAAAGGCCAATGTTGTGGCCGATGCCCTTAGTAGGAAATCTGTTGGTGACGTTGCTAGTATAGCCATCCGAGAGTGGGAGATGTTAGGTGCAGTTGGGGAGTTTGATTTGCATCTGGGCGAATCCGTTGAGGCTGCGACCTTGTTTTCTGTTGTTGCACAGCCTACACTTGTGACTCGAGTGTTAGAGGCTCAGAGGGGTGATCTTGAGGTAGAATCTCTCCGGGAGAAGATTTCTAGTGGTAAGGTTGAGAAGGGTTTGACGGTGTATCCCGATCTGAGTGTGAGATACCGAGACCGTCTGTTTGTGCCGGAGTCGTGTCGAGAGGAGGTACTCCGAGAGTTTCATCATTCGCGCCTTGCGGTGCATCCGGGAGGCACTAAAATGTATAGGGATTTGGGTCGCCAGTTTTGGTGGCGGGGTATGAAGAGAGATGTGGCAGCTTTCGTATCTAAGTGCCTTACTTGTCAGCAAGTGAAGGCCGAGCATCAGAGGCCAGCGGGTTTGTTGCAACCCTTACTTATTGCCGAGTGGAAGTGGGAACATGTCACTATGGACTTCGTTGTGGGTCTTCCTAGGACTCAGCGAGGTAATGATGCTATTTGGGTGGTTGTGGATCGGTTGACTAAGTCAGCACATTTTATTCCTATGCGTGTGAGGGATTCGGTGGATCATCTTGCCGATTTATATGTTCGGGAAATAGTAAAGTTGCATGGGGTTCCAGTGACGATTGTCTCAGATAGAGATCCTCGTTTCACTGCCAGGTTGTGGCAGAGTTTGCAGAGTGCTTTAGGCACTAAGTTGACCTTTAGTACGGCTTACCATCCTCAGACTGACGGGCAGTCAGAGCGTACCATACAGATCCTTGAGGATATGCTTCGGGGTTGTGTTCTTGATTTCAGTGGGTCGTGGGAGAGGCACTTGCCATTGGTGGAGTTCGCCTATAACAACAGTTTTCAGTCTAGTATCGGTATGGCACCATTTGAGGCCTTGTACGGCCGACCGTGTAGATCTCCAGTTTGTTGGGCCGAGGTGGGTGATGCACCTTTGATAGGTCCGGAGTTAGTGAGGGAGACGACGGAGAAAGTTGGGCTTATCCGTAAGAGACTTGTTACAGCCCAGAGTCGTCAGAAATCTTATGCCGACCGTAGGAGGAGACCTTTGGTGTTTGAGGTAGGTGATCATGTCTTTCTAAAAATCTCACCTAGGCGAGGTTTAATGAGGTTCGGGAAGAGTGGGAAGTTGTCCCCTCGATTTATTGGCCCCTTTGAGATCCTTGAGAGGATTGGCGAGGTTGCTTATCGTTTAGCTTTGCCACCGCAGTTGTCCGGAGTTCATGACGTGTTTCATGTGAGTATGCTTCGGAAGTATGAGCCGGATCCATCGCATGTGTTGGATTGGACCGATTTAGTTGTTGATGAGGATGTTTCATATGAGGAGAGGCCGATTCGAGTCTTGGATAGGCGGGATCAAGTCCTGCGTGGTAAGACCATCCCTTTAGTGAAGGTTTTGTGGAAGCATCACGGAGTGGAGGAGGCCACTTGGGAACGTGAGTTGGAAGTCCGTGAGAAATATCCGGACTTGTTTGTGGAATTGTAATCTTGTGTTTAGATTATGTAATATTGTGGAACTTGAGAATTTTATATATGTCTTAAGCTAGAAAACATTGAGAATGTTTTGGTTTAATGTTAACATGTTGAAACTTGCCTTTTTATGGAAGTGGAGTATAACATTTATATATATTGAATGTGTTGTTTATATCATGGGATTGAATATGATATGGAAATTGTTAACATTGAGAAGAATAATGCATAATATTCGTGCAAGTTGAAATATATGTTGATTTATATATACTGTGAGATAACTCTTGATAAGAGATGAAGTGACCGGTTTTGGGTCAAGTTGTTGTTTATTGTTGTATTTATATCATTGGGAATTGAGAAAAAATTCATTTTTACAAACTCATGCTTAATTTCGGGGACGAAATTCTTTTAAGGGGGGGAGGTTATAGCGACCCCGGTCTTTTTCCCATTTGATTATTGTATTCGGACTTATATTCCGTGGATTCCGTTGTCATATTATTGTCGTTGTTGTCCTTGATTCCTTATTCTTTGGTTATAGGATGTTTTGGGCAGGTTGATTACAGGTTGGTCGAGTCTAGAAACAAATTCTTGATGTTCAGTTTTTGGCTTGCTCGCTCGAGCGAGCTTCTCTTCGCTCGAGCGAGGTCCTTCTTGGTTCGTCGCTCGAGCGAGCATTTCTTGGCTCGAGCGAGGGTTGCGTCCAGTGCTAGACCTGAGGGCAGTGTTTGTTGGCTCGAGCGAGCTTTCCTTCGCTCGAGCGAGATGGTTTGTCTTTGGCTCGAGCGAGCTTCTTTTCGCTCGAGCGAGGTCTGTTTTTGTGTCTGGTCGCTCGAGCGACCAGGTCTTCGCTCGAGCGAGCCTGTCCAGTATTTAAACGCAGCAGCAGTTTTAAAACGTCTTTTTTCACAATTTTTGATCCAGAAACCCTAGTTTCGAGTTTCTTTTCTCTCAACTCATCTTTTCCTTGGGTTTGATCTATCTAGAGGGCGTTTTTAATCTAGTTCCTTCATTAAAAAGGTAGAGGAGAGTGAGAGCTTTCATTTAATCGGAGCAATTGTTGATTTGGAGCACTTTGGGATTTTGAGCATCATCTTCTCCTTCTCCTTTTGGGTTCTTCTGTTTAAGGTAGGGATTTCCTACTCCTTGTATACGTTTTAATCCTAAGTGTTGGTGTTTTGGTATGTGGGAGGTAGTTTGGTAATTTTGGGGAAAAACCTTAGGGTTTTGTTATAGATTAATTCATGTAATTAATTTAAAGAGGAATTGTGTATTGGTTAAATTCATGAGATTTGGGGAAATTGAGATTTTGTTGATGTAGTTGAATATTTAATCACTCATCTGTGAAATTGATATATATATTGTGATATTTATTTCTTGCTTAGAAATAATTGTTTTGGGGCTATCGGTGGAGGATAGCCAGTGATTGTTGTAGACCTTGCATGTGGCTTAGGTATAACTGGAATTTAGTCAGCTGTTTGACTGTTGAATTAATACAGAACATTACTTGTATTGATTGTGTGTTGTATATGGCAAGTATTAATTATGTTGCATATGCATTTGGTTTTGGAGGAGATAGGGGATGAACTCCCGGTTTAGGGGAAGAAAGGGGATGGACTTCTAAACCGAATTTGTTGGAGGGTTTAGGGGAAGAAAGGGGATGGACCCCTAAACCAGATGTGTTGGGAGGAGAAAGGGGATAGACCCCTTTAGCATCACATTTATGTGTACTTATTGTTAATAGAAGTATTTCTATTTATTGTTGGCATGATACATCACCACCATGTGTATCAGTTGGGAAGTATGGAAGTGAATGTGATTGTGATTGATGTAACACCTGTATGTGTGTTTATTATATTGTAAGAAAGGTTAATCCGATGTGTTATCCTTGTTGAGTTGTTTGGCCAGGTTGTGAGCCATGTAGGTATAAGTGGAAAGTGAGTTGTGTCGTAGACCACGTGTCATAGACTGTATAGGCATTCGTGTCATAAAATTTGGGAATTTATTATCTTGTGCTAACCATGTATCGGATGTTAATGCTTTAGTTAATTCTTATGCCTGGTTTAGTATTTCTCTACTGGGCTGTGGCTCACCCTATATGGGAACTTCATTTTCAGGTGCAGATGGTTCACTGCCTCCAAGGACTTAGCTTGTGAGGGATTGGAACTCGAAGATTTGTTTCTAGTTTATTTGCTTTTATATGTAAAACACTCAAGCCTAGGGCTTTATTTGTTTTTGAGTTAGAACTCATGGATTTGTGTCCAAGTATTGGCTTGGCAAGATGTAAGCCCGTAGGGCATTTATTTTGATGTTTTATTTCCTAATACTCTGATGAATGGAATTATATTCTTGTTTTGATGTGATGATGTATGTTAATATTATTTATTATGGGTTAAATTTTGAGGGCGTAACAAAATCAGCACTGAAAAACGAACCAAACGAAGCAGCCGAAACCACACCACCAAAGCAAGTATTAATCTCACCAATAATAATGATCAATAGTTGCTCACCTTGGAAAACTAAAATATGGAGTAGCTGCACAATGCCTTTTTCTTCTTGGGAAAAACAATACCAATAATATGTATTGTGAATCTAGGGTTTTTTTTTATCAAAACCTTAGTTGTTTCCAAACTGAATTGGGTCTCCACAAAATTAGATATAATATATAAAAATATATTATAACTAATACCAAATCAAATTAAACCTTTTTAATAAGCCAATTGGGTCCCACACTCCAATAAGGAGGTATACCCAACAATTTACTCACTTGTATCTAGAAGTGTGAAAATAGCATTTTTCAATTAAATTATTTAAAATGAGAAAAAAAAAATTACACTTCTAGGATTTGAAATTGTAAAATTTTTTTGAAAAATGCTTTTGAATTTCACATGGTTTTTGAATTAAAAAAAAATTTAAATTTTTTAATTTATAATAGTGTGAAATTTTACATATTTGAAATGTAAAAAAGAATAAAAAAATAAAATAAAAAATAAAAAATAAAAATTAGAAGAAGAAGAAGAAGAAGAAGAAGAAGAAGAAGTTAACTTTCACAGTAACATATTAAGTCCTAATGATAGTTTAAAAATTCAAAAAGTCCTTCAAATATGCAAAAGACCACAAATCTCATTCTAAAGCAAGATGATGGACGTTATGAGAAAATGGAGTTTTATTTTTGAACTACCTCACTATGTTAACATCTTCACAGAAAAAGAAAAAGCAATTTTAAAATTATGACAACATGACTCCCGAACTCTCACAGCTATATCGTTCTCAACTCTAAATCACTTTGTGTTCATATTATATTTTATGAAATTATTTTGTGCTCAATATTTTGTTTATTATTTTGCTAGACTTACATGATATTGTTGCAAACATTGTGACGTAGACGAAGGGCTATAAATCACACCAAAAATATGGAAGATCCTAAAAAATTTCCTATAATTTTCTTTCAAATCTGTACAAATTACTACCTAGCTTCATTAAACATAGTATTGTTGCAAACATTGTGACGTAGATGAAGGGCTATAAATCACTCCAAAAATATGGAAGATCCTTAAAAGTTTATTACAAATTTCTTGCAAATCTGTAAAAATTCGAATATAATTTCAGCAAACACCAGTCAATTTTAAAACATCTCTCTCTTTCTCCAACAATTTGCCCACAAATTTATCTTTTCATGCATACGAAAAATATGGAAGATCCTAAACCAGAAACAAAATGAGAAAATCATTCAATACTAATGTCATTGGATAAATGAGTTCAAAGCATGGTATTTAAAAATAGTAATTAAAAAAAATGTTGATTGGGCAAAATTATATCATTTTCGCATTGGTGCAAAAATGTCAAATTGTAGCATTTTGGACATTGTGCATGCTAAATTTTGGCATTTGAATGGCCAAAAAGACTTGTTTGCATTAGAGATGCTCTTAACAAGTTACATGTAATATGTGTTGACATAATTTTTTATTTTTTATTTTCCTTCTCATCTAGATAAAAAAAATTATAATCTTTTCAAACAAATGCAAGAAAATTTAAGAACTACATGCAAATTAAAAGAGCAAAACTTTTGATTTCTTAACAAGACAAAAGCTCAAGCAAATATACCAAAACCTTTCTCAACAATATTTCCCCCCACCCCGACTGTAGTGATTCTCTTCACTGGAAAGTTGAAAAATCTGGGATCTACACTGTTAAATCCTTTTGCAATCATTTTGAATGTGCTTTAGGGGGAGATGATGACAACTGTAAACTTCTTTGGATAAATGTCACCCCATCAAAAGTGAAAATCATTGTGTAGTTATCTTTGAAAGGAATCGCTACAAGAGAGATGTTAATCAATCGAAGAATTCTTCTAGATAGTGCTAACTTCCATTGCGTTTTTTGCAGACATGAAGTAAAACCGGTGGATCACCTTCTTCTTCACTGCCATTTTTGTTGGTGTACGAAAAGCAAATATTCTTCGTTTCCATACTTCTTTTGTCCAAGCTCTGCATTGCTCCGAATGGTGTCATGCAACCTGAAAGCATAACAATAGTAAAATCCCCGCGCGAGTATGTTGCTAGAAAACCCCTCCGATTGTCAAGTTAGCACCCTTAAAGAGAGAAGAAAGACAAAAGCAAGGATAGCTCTGGATAAGGAGAAATTGCAGACCACTTGCTTGGTAGAGTCGCGCGTCTTTTATACACAATTCCTTTGCCTTCCAAGATTGTGCGTGCACTACCTCGCTCGTCCTTTGCCAGACGCATGGATGTACTACCCTCTTCTTTCTTTGCACGTGTGTGCTTCTGTACTGCCAAACAGTATCTACAAAACAGCCAAATGGTATTGATACATACTATTGGCTGGTTTTCCTCCTCGTACTCCAATTGGGCCAAGTGTATACGGAACTACCTTCAACTATTCTAAGTTCAACTATTTAAGCCCCAGGCTACTTCATGTCCAAGCTAGCTCTAGCTGGTTGGCTCTCGAAGAATTCTACTAGAACGGTCTGCTGTGTTCTGCTCTAGTAAGCGTCGTTTACTCATTGCTCAGAAGAACTCTACGCGGCCCTTTGCCTTGACTAAGATTATTAGCTCGGTCAAAAGTTGCCCTTGTTATCTTAGCCTGGTCATTCTTCACCATACATACTTAGTTCGGTCGAGATCCTTCGCCCGATTTATGTCCGACACGTGGACTTATCTCGGCCCATAGTCCAAGCTCATTTAGCTTGGCCCAACGCCCATTTCATGTTAACTCGGTTGCACGGTCAAAGGCTCACATGGAATTTAGGTCGACCCATTTGTTCGGCACAAATTCCCCTCTCATCAATTGCCTTTTAATTCCATCTGCTTTAGCATGATCAGGATTACCTTATTCTGCCGAGCTAAATTCATAGTCTGGTCAAGAGAAACATTCTCATTCCAGCTTAGTCCAGCCTATCTCTGAGGTGCGGGTTTAGTTCGACTGCGATTCTTTACCCTGTCCAACTTGTTAGGCCTAGCAATGTCCGTTTGCAAGGTCTATTTGCAAGCCTAAACATGTGCGTCATCATAGGCCTCGTAATTACTTTGCTCGTTGCTCTTTTTTGTTCGGTTTACAACCGTGGCGAATCTCTGAGTTCTGTCGGTCATCGTTGCTTGACTTGAAAATATATACATAGATGAACTCTTTTTTTTTTTGGTAATGTCCAACGATTGGGCCGAGCTACTCAGCGACATTTAAAAGCAGGCCAAGTGTGCCTTACTCAGCTTTGTTCTAATTTGTATTTGATGTTGTTGCTCAGTTTAGAGTGCTTCAGTTGGGTTTACTTGCTGGTTTGGCCAAGCCGCTTGGTCGTGCTTCGGTTTAGTCGTTTGCTCGGCCTTAAAGTGTTCATGGATCAACAGTCCTCATTGTTTAGCCATCTTGGAAGGCCAACTTTGTTAGGCTGAAGTAAGATTGATGCCCTTGATAGCTCGGGTGAGGTTTGAAGTACCTCGGCCTAATCGATTGGCCAAGATTTTTGGGCCAGGTTCGTGCGAAGCTGAGCTCGAATCTAGTTTGGTCATCCCATGGTTGAGCTTGGTTGACTGTTTCGCCCATTAGTGCGACTTGCATTCTTTTCGGCTTAGTTAGGCTACTTTAGGCATCCAAATTATTGACCTAATTGATGCATGATCTCTTGTTCGGCCCAATTCACGCTTGACAATGTAGGAGTTCACCTTACGAGTTGCTCATATTCACCAATTCACTAGCTTGGTCAATTACGTCTTGATTAGAAGTTCACAAATCGGCTCACTAACATGCATAAGGCTCGGTCGAAAGAATGAAGAGTTTTTATTGCTCGAGGTTGCTACTTGGTTTCATCTTTTCAGCACCATCCTCAGTTTGTCCTTGGTTTAATCTTAACTCATGAGCCATTTTTGATTTGTTTGTTTAGTTGGTTGCGAGAATGGGCAAAACACTAGCTTGGTGATGTTCACACCACCTCGGTCCAACTCATGAACCATTGCATGTCAACCATGAGCTTCGTTGGCCATCATTAACAATCCTTAGCTTGGTCGAGTTGGATATTAAGCTTCAATTTTTTGAAAGAATATTTGAAGTATTTGTTTGGGCCCATGACTTGGAAGATAAATTACTATTCATCTTAAAGGTTGGTCGGTTGATGTTGCTCAGTCATGCTTGTTCAGTTGTGGAACTGGACAACTCTTATTTTCTTAAGGCCCATTAATTTATGCATATAACAGACCCACTACCTTGCCTCTTTACACTTTTTCTCTCTAAAACTTCAAAGTTCTTTTTAGAGTCTGAGTGTTTCAGTTGAATGTCTGAACTTGAATTGCGACTACTTATTCTATTCGGTCTGACCCAAACACCATGTCGTCTATCAAGTGAGCAAATGACCTTCTTTCCTTGGTCGTCATATGCTTTTCGGCCAGCTGTTCAGAACTGGTCGGCCATGCCTTCATTGTCATGTACGATCGTAGCAAGCAAATTTATTTTCTCAGCTTGCTTCGCATGGGGGGATGAATGCCCATTTCGATATCTTAGTCATCACGTGTTTAATGCCATCTCAATTTGACATGAAATCATTCACTCCGTTCGATATCTTGTTTTCTTAGGGTTACACCAATCATTGCTTGGTTTAACCTACGACCGTCTCACCTAGTCGGCCCATTCGGTAGGTCGTTCAGCATGGACAAATATGAAGCTATTGAGACCGACCTTACAACTTCTCCCCAATCTGGGATCCTACCTTATCTTACAAAGTCAAAGCAGTGACCTAGGCTGAATGGGTTGCCCCAAGATTGTGTCCACTACTTGATTGGAATTCTCTTCGACTGAAAAAATCATCAATTTTTCGCCAAAAGTTGGTGAGCAAAATCAACTCGGGAACTTCTTGGCGAGAAAAGTCAGCTTTGGTAAGAAATTCTAGAGTTGGACAAGCTACCAACTTATCTTTTGGTGAGCAAAATCAACTCGAGAACTTCTTGGCTAGCAAAATTAGTTTCGGCAAGAAATTCTAAAGTTAGACAAACCACCAACTTACCTCTTGGCGAGCAAAGTCAGCTTGATAAGACTTCTTGGTGAGCAAAATCTGCTTGGCAAGAAATTCTGAAGTTGGTGAACAAAATTAGCTCTGCCACTTACTTTTTGGCGAGCAAAACTAGCTCGACAAGACTTATTAGATAGCAAAATCAGTTCAGGCATGGAATTTTAAAGTTGGCGAGCAAAGTCACAAAGCTACGTTGGCAACCCGTAGCCAAAAGTGAGTTGGCAAAAGTTTTTGCCGACGAAATTATGATTGCGTTGGTAAAAGTAATGCCTTTAGCGACGAACATAGTCGTCGCTAAAAGCCTCCATCTATCGTCGGCAATTTACCTTGCGTTGGTAAAAGTCATTCAAATATGATGATTGTGTGGCACTTTTCGCGACACAAATTTGCATGGGCAAAAAATGTACTTTTAGCAACAACATATGCGTCGGCAAAAGTAAACTTTTGGCGACACATTTACGTTAGTAAATGTTGCCATTTGCCGACGATTTGTTTGTCGCTAAAGCTTTACTTTTGGCAACGACAAATTGGCATTGGCAAAAAATACACTTCTACCAACACAATATGAGTGGGGAAAAGTAACTTTTAGCGACACATTTACATCAGTAAATGTTGCCATTTGCCAACGATTTGGTTGTCGATAAAGCTTTAGTTTTGCAACGACAAATTGGCATTGGCAAAAAATACACTTTTAGCAATACAATATGAGTGGGCAAAAATAAACTTTTAGCTACACATTTACCGACAAGTTATTTGTCGAGAAAGTTTCACTTTTTAACAACGACAAATTTGCAACGGCAAAAATAATTGAAACTCATTTATAATTTTTTAAAAGATTTACAGATTTACAAGAGGCATCCCTCAGGCACCACTATAACAAACTAATAACATGGATATGAAATCACACAAAATACCCCCTCCATACCCTTCCAGCCAAAACACCAGCAGTTGCCCGAACTTACACCTAATGACAACCCCCATTAATGAAAACCTGATCTATTACAGATTGGACAAAAAGTCATGCACCCTTCCAAACATCAACAACACGAGCAAACATCCAACAACAACACAGCAGCACCTCATCGTAACAAACACCATCATAGCAGCATCACCACAGCATCTCAGCAACATCACAGCAGCACCAGAAGAATAGCAGATCAGCAAACTGATTCAACACAGATCATCAGCAGTACAGAAAACCGTTTCAACTCGGCAGTGTAATGAGTAAAAGTGTCACATGAGTAGAAGTGTCATATGAGTAGAAGTGTTAGTGCTTCTTGCATTAAGGTCTGGTTACTTGTTAGATAGATTTGAATTAGACATAAATTCAGCAAATAGGAAAACAAAAGCATGAAAGGAGTAGCCTACTCCACAAGGGTGGCTTGAGATACACACACAAGTCAACAGGGAATTTCCACACTGGCTCTTTAATTCCAACTCTAAATTCATAATCAAGCAGGGGCCTCTTTATGTGGACACTAGTAAACCATAATGAGAAATAAACTTTCTAAAAATTACCCCATTTAGAGACTGTAAAATATTCAAAATCTACCAAAATTAGTAATTCTAAACAAGTAATTGGCTGGATTACAGCCCAAGAAAAGTCCACTAACCAACACACAAACTATAGCAAAGAAATCCCTAAAAATAAAATACATCCAGAACATTCTGAAGCTCCTAATAGGGGACTAACAAATTCTAATGAAGAATAAAATGAAGACTCATAAATAAACAAACTTCATACTAACTAGACAAACTTGACATTATTTGCTTGGGATTTGTCCTCTTCTACTTACTGCTTCTGCATCACAATGTCACACACTCATGTGAATAATTGGGGCTTATGTTTTCAATGAAAGAACTGAGATTTCAACTATATTACACTGAAAATCAATTGTGAGAACAAGATGGAAAAATTTGTTACTAGCAACATGGTCAAGCAAGACAAACTCAACACTGGAAACAGTTTTGAGGCATGAGAGTTAAATAATAGGAAGGCAGTTTTAGCTCCTGAGACATTTACGTAAGATTTTTCTACAAAATTAGACCTCAGAACTTAAATCTGTTTTCTTATGTTGTAGAGCTTTTAAAAAAATTACCTTTGGATACTTCAGCTGGAGAGCTCCCAATCAAGCCACCCTCATTTGCAAACCGAGATAACATCGGTTCATACACCTACAATCCAAAGACAAAGCAACTACCATTAATTTTGAAGATATCTTATTTAGAATACTCCAAACAACCCCTTACTATTCATACTACAAGACTCGGTAATCTAGATAAAAATAACCATGTGTTCCTTTTTCATATAATGCAGACTCAGTCAAAGTAGTCAGACCTTTCATAAAAGAATGTATTGTGGAAACAATATGTGGCTTTTGCAGTCACAATTTAGGTAAAAATTTCATTTTCTTGGAGAGATCATTAGGAGTGACATCCTTCTCAACAGATAATACCAAGTAAAGGTTTCTCAGAGGCAAACACAAATATCTATATTTCATTATTTATTATTTCCAATTCTCTAAAGGCAAGAAAGCAGGCCCATTAATGGCTTTATTTTCTACTGATCTCAACAGTCCCTCTGAGGATGTCATTGAAATTCCTAATGAGCTGCTAACTAAAGAATCTTCAGGCTCATGCCCAAGACAGCTTTTCCATTTTTGAGCTGTTAATTTCAACTTGCAAAATGAATTACTATCAGAAAAAAGCAATAATGAGCTGCCTGATACTTAACTAGTTCTTGATTTCTTCTCTTCACTGGAGTCTTTGGAGATGACTTCTGGGTCATGCAGTAGTCTGCCGCAGTCATGTCATATTTACTCGCTTCCAATTTTGTATTGCTTACCGAATCCAATTTGTTCAGTATTTTCTTCCCATTGGTGAGGCCAGCTGCAGTTGCTGGAGAATCTAGGCTAGAAGTTTTGATGAAAGAATTTGCATGTTGTTTATTACAAAAGAAATTAAATCAAGTAACAAAGTGCGTTATTGACCATCAACTGGACATGCTCATTTGTGTACTTCACTGCAGGTCTCATGACCTGTTATTGACCATCAAACGGACTTGCTCAAATTTCACTCTACTGATTCTATATTATAAGGGATTACAGCAAAATGTTAAAGAGTACCAGGCCTAACTCAAGCAAAGCTAGATACTTCTTCAATAACAGTTTATGCAATAAGTGTTATGCTTACTAAATCAAGTAACCAGTTTGAGCTACCTTAACTTTTATTGTGCAAAATATATAGTTCCCCAGGAAGCAAAAATTGCAAGAAGAGGAAATGACCTTATAGTAATATATCAAGTATAAACTTCTCATTCAACTATCATGAGAAATGAATAGTCATCATAACTAAGCAATATATCAAAATTATCAAGGTCTCAATGAAATCTGAAATATATTCCCAAATATGCTCCTGAAGGCGCATTTTCAATAATCTGAATGACCAGCAATAGAAGCTCCAACTTGAGCAGTAACTACCCAATTGGATACCGAGTATCAAAGGCATACCTTGAGTTGTTCATGGAGCCGTTTCTGAACTTCCATCTGCATTCGCAATGCTTCAGTAATCCCCATACTCCTGTTTTCAAAATCAGAGGAACAGAGTTCAGTTTCAAGTTTTAAGCATAAGAAACGTAAAATAAAACTTTACAATGTAACTTTATATACAAGGGATAGGGCTAGAAATCCCTGCCAAGAATGTATTATACCAGCTAAAAAAAACACACCCGAAAAGAAAAGGGGGGGGTTGGTGGGGGACAAAACAAAACAAAACAAAACAAAACAAAAAAGAGGGAAGAAGAAGAAGAGGAAAAATGCATTATTTTTCACCTAGCCAAACAAGCAGAAATAAATTAAAAAGTAACACTGTAACACTATATATAAACAGATTTTCCACCAGATATTCTTACCATTAGACACAAAGGTAGTGGGATCCACAACAACAAAAACATATAGGACCCATGCCTCTGTGTCCAGGGGTTAAGAAAATCAAGTAAGAAATTTGTTTATTTATAGCATTTTTCTAACTTTATTACAAGAAGCAACTTTAACTTCAAACAGATGACGAAAGACAGAAACCAAAATGCTCATAGCAAGAAAGTTGATATTCAAGAACTAGTACACAAAAGAATCAAGAATTCAGAAAATGGATGACAGAATTTAGCAAGAATGTAATAAGTCTAAACTTTTAATTCTTTCAATGATCATAAAGAGTTTCTTGACATCAATGGATCTCCTAACAAAAAATTTACATTGACCACTTCACTGTGTAAGAGAGAAGGTTGAGAAAGATAGTTAATTTCGACATACAGGGTAGTTTGTAGGTCAGTTATACAGGGTGTTGAGCATGTTAGTGAGTGAGGTTTGTTAGCTGTGTGTTTGTAACAGTAGTTAGTTAGGGAACGTACTGAGGTGGAATTGGCAGGTGCATAAATAGAGAGGCTGTGTGTTTGTATCAATTGAGCCAGAATGGAATAAATTAATCAACATCAACTTTAATTAAACATGTTGTACAAAGAGAAGGGAAGGTATCTTCCAGTACTCATCAAATTTTATCTCTCCCTCTCTATTTGTGTGAAATCTGTAACTTCTGTGATGAAATTAACAATCTATGGTAGAATAGACAGAATGATTCCGCTGATGTGCCTCTTGAATCAGACATTGTATTGTTTCCATGGCCTACCAAGAAACCACCAGTTAAAAACACCCAGATTTTACGTCCCAAGAACTAAGTATGAACGAGCATATATGAGGGGAAAAAATAAGTATGAACTAAATAGGGGTCAGATTAAAGACACAAGAAGTGAACAGGATGAAATGCCCAGCCTTATGATCATTCTCTTCTTTTCTTTTCCCTTTTTCATATCCCACGCACTTGTTTTCAAATTAGTACATCACTCTACCAAACCACCTTTCCAGAATTATAATAAATCCCAAAACATGTCCTGTGGTGTGTCCAGAAATAGGACATGTGTCCTCGACGTGTCCTCCAACATGTCCACTAAAAAATTAATATAAATGCCACATGGCATGTCCGACACATATCTGAGTGGTGTCTTGTCCGACATGTGTTGCACACTACTACGGCAACAAAAATGGAGTGTTTCATAGCATATAGAAATGAGAGCACACTATCGTGGGTTATTTTTAATATAAATTATAGACGACAGAAAACACCTCTTCAAAGCTATTTGCGAGTGTATATGTTACGATATATACATGAGTATTACCAATACATGAATGAGAGTATTACTGAACAAGGTATATAAAATATTGCAACAAAAGAAAAAAAGCAACTTGACAGAATCCTAATTGTTTGCAATCAATGCGACTTGAGTTTTTACTTTCTTGACACCAAAATAAATTTTCAAGGAAAAATAAATCCAAGTCAGCATGAAAAACAGATTAATGCAGATGAAACAAAGGCGGAGCATCTTAGTTGAAGAAAGCCACGAGAATGATCATAATGCAGGACATTTCATCTTTGATGAGAAAGTGCGGAGTGTTATTGGCGGGGTCCCAAGGGACACCTTTTTCCTAGAAGGAATTCAGATTGTTATTATTTAAGGTTGTATTTGGATTTATGAATTTGAAAGGAAATAATTTGACACTATTCAGATTGAAGAATTGCTCAAATTTAGATATGGATTTCAAGATTGAATTTGATAGCTTTTCATGATTGATTTGAAATAACAACATAAAAGTAGTTACTTGAAATCCTTTATATATGCTAAATAAAGGTTCTAGTTAAAGATCCTAATAAAATATTTTCCTTCTATCTTTAATCCATCTTCTCATTTAGTTTGTCAATCCACTTACCTCATATTAAAAAAAAAAAAAAAATCAATCTCAAATCCATTCATTTGAAATCCATATATACAAATGGAGCTTAAGAGTAGCAACTAAATTTAACATGGTCAGCTGTATAACTATGGGCCAACACAATAAAAATAAATTAATTACTAGTTCTTTCATTTCAGCAAATAGTCATAGACATGCTCATACTCACTTATGCACGTGTCATGTTCTCGCATGTATAATAAATTGGTGCCGCAGCGGCACTCATAACTACCCCAGGTATTCTTGCATTTGCACTGCGGGCATTGGCAGGCTGACCTTTCTTTGCATTCGTCAATATCTGGAAGACAGAGAACGGTCAATAGAAAGAGACTGAAATCTACAGGGTATCAGCCTACAAACCTACTAAATGTTTAAAGACAGTATGCTTGAAAAGAGTCATCGCCTAATTTGATATAGCCATAGCAAAATAATGGGCCCAACAAGCCTCGTAAATCCCAGTCATCTTTGTAATGTTCCACGACATTAATCAGTAAAACCAAGAAGTGGAAATACATTACCTTCACAAGTGTGCACTCCATCACCCTCAAATCCTGGTGGACACTTGCAGCCTTTTGTATGGTTATCCTAAAAGTTCGTCAAGAACCGCTCAATGGTCAGTGGGCAGTTAAAAAGAACTGAGAAAGTGTCCTAATAATAATCAACTCTGATAGATGAGTTGAGTTTGAACCACTTACAATGCAAGCAGAATAGGTCTTGCCTTCCTGGGTCTGCTTCCAACAGCCTCCATTATTTAATTCACACCGTCAAGCACCTGAAGCTGTTAAACCAAATATGCCAAAATATGATGTAAATATAAATTTCTGAATGCTGTGTGTATAAGTTCAACAGCTTGTTCAAAGTGTAAGACGCCCGCTTGATAAGAGTTAACATCATCTTTCTAAGCTAATGGCACTTTGTGTACGCCTGCAGGATATTAGTTAAACATGTCTATTGGAAGAGACCATTAGGTTGTGTTAGGATCATGGAATGGGTAAGAATTTGGAAAGGGAAAGGAAAAGGAAAAGGCGGGGGAAATGGAGAACAAATTTGGCTTATATTTCCATTCACATTTCCTTCACATTCTTCCTTTCTCTTTCCAAATCCCTATTCAAATCCATAATCCAAACACAGCCTTAAGGTTCCAATACAATAAAGGAAGATGAACACCTAGTTACAATATTTCAAAGTAAGACTATGAATCACGCTGGAGACGCTATCTTATCTATTTGATACTTATTTTAGATATAAAAATAGAAAAACTATGCATTTAAAGAATTCGACCAAGTCCTTGTATCTTATGATTTCAATATCCTATGGGTACACCCCTGCAGCCAGCATACTATTTACTGGCAGTAAGTGTAAGTTGAGATTTCAATTAAATCAAAAAAGGAAAAAAAAAAAAAAAAAAAAAAGGTTGCCACAAAAATTTAAGAGTTACATTGTTATTAATGACATCAGAACCACAATGAATCAAACTGATGTTACGAGATCTGTTTATAACAGCACAATCACAAAAATCAGCAACTTAACAATCAAATCTATTTTGCTAGACATTTTCAGCCAAATATTCTCTTGTTTCATCAAAAGTGAGAAGACATGAAAATCAAAATTCCTTAATGGAGTATCCTGTGAGATATCAGGCATGGTGATAATTTTTTTTATGCTGATGGCACTGAAAAAAAAAAAGGTGAAACTAAAAAGGGGGCATTTTCACTTGATTTAACTAAAAAAAGGGGGAAACTACTACCACAACTTTTCAAGAAATGATTTTCCTAGCTAGATTTGTTGGTCTATTGTCTCTTGAGCAATATACCAAAAGGAGCAAAACTTACACTCATAATTTGAATAAACACATACCTTCACAATGAGTATAACCATCACCAACAAAGTTTACACCTTGCACAATAGGACATTCACACACTCTTCCTGAAAAAGTATCCTACAAGAAGTCTCTTAAAATCAGAGAAAAAAACTAGAAGAGATCCAACCATATTCAACTCTAAAAACACAAGAAATTTTATTTTATTTTATTTTTCCCAGAAGCATTCAACTGAAATGGTTCCATACCCGGCATGCAGTGATGTTAGCATCCTTATCTTGCCAGCATCCACCATTGTTTGTTAGGCACTCGCTTGTTTCTATATCTACAAAGAAAATGCATGAGAAAACATTAGGGCCCATCCATAAAAAAATTGCATAGAATATAATATATATATATATTTATATATGTATATGATTTATTATTGATTGTCAAAGTTAATCATCTAAAAAGAACCAGATCCATGCTACACTATAAGGAGTTGAGGACTGCAATCACAAGTAACAGGAAATTTAACATGTTGCTCCCAAACAAGTTCCTCCACTAAATATGCATAAAAAAACCATATCGGTATAGAGTAGGCATTTGTTCCCATTTACATTAACGTCATGCACATTGAAAAGGTAATAACCCTAGAATTCTGGTTTATGACCACGGACTTGTTGGAAATGAAACTTATGTAGTCTTATAAAAAAGGGACTCTTCTGCAATTTATGCTTTGATTTCTATTATGAAACGATAACTGCACCCCTATGGTGGGAGACAAACATCCATTAAAATTCATAAGCACTTCATGAATATTTACATAATTTATATAGTTCAAAACCAAGATTGAATATAGCAATGAATAAGACTATTAGACTCAAGGAATAGTGAAAAATCCTAAAAATAAAAAATAAAAAGCAAAGTCTAGGTTTATGATTTTAGAAGGTCCAAAGAATGACGGACCATATTGGAAATTGTGGATTCCATTTTATATCTTTACGGGTAAAATGTAAGAAAACATGCAGAAGATCATCTTGTTATCACTCCCAAGAAAACACTGAAATTTATAACAATAGAAGTCAGCTAATTATCAACCTGTTTTTTTCCAACAAAATCAATTAACTATAGTTGTTGGTTTCTTTTCTTGTTCTTTTTGTTTTTTAATGATAAAAAATGGGAAACTGCCCTTATTCATCCCTTAATATATCACAAATATCAACTGTTCCAAATCATTGGTATATTAAATAAAAAAAAAACCCAAAGAAATAATTGATGTAACTTTCTGGAAAAAAAAATAAATAAATAATGCTCCCTCTGTAGCATGCATTATTGGATGTCATGTTTATTGCCTCAAAAATCCAATTTCACCATCATGGAACATTCTTGTCTGTGAAAGAAATTCAAATCAAAAGAATAATTTTAAAGCAAACCAAAAGTAGAAGAATTTGGGGAAGAAGACAAGTATCAATTTTTTGAAACAAAAATTGAGAGATAGAAGCAGGGGAAGTGAGATACAAAGCAAGAAGGGAACAAACCTATAGGGGCAGACTGAATCACCGATGGTCTCGCACACAGCAGCAAATGGCACAAACCCAACGATCAACAAACCTATATGTGGGTGTGCGATTTGGTTGGGGGAGAGAACTACGAATTGTGAGACAAACCTGTGCAAGAGTGAAAACCGTGCAGATTGATGAGGAGAGATTGATGAGGGGATTTACCTATCCTGGAAAAAAAAGGGGGAACTTTGGGAGGGAAATTTTCACCGCCTCATATGTTTGTAGAGGCAGATCACCAAAACAAACAAAACAAAACAAAAAAAAAAAAAAAAAAAAAAAACAATTCAATACAATTTTTAGGTTTTTTTTTAAATTAAAAATAATTTGAGGGCAATAAAAATCAAAATTATATTTCTAAAATTTTAAAAAGTATTTATGACCTAAAAGATAAAATTATACAAAAATAATAAGTATTTTTTTTAACCCAATTTTTTTTTTATTTTTTAGGAAAAAAAATTTTGAAACTAATTTTTGAAAATAAAACCAAACATATTGAAATTGATAATCTAACTACATTCTTTGAAAAAGTTTAAATTATCTCAAATTAGTCATCTCAACTTAAGAGTGTGTTTGGACTTAATGGGTTCATTTTGTGATCTAATTCAATGATCATTTTAATTTTACAATTCATTAACTAGAATATTTAAAACTCTTTAAAAAGTTATAATAAAAACACAAATCACTAAATCACATCATTTCACTAGCAAAACTTTTACCGACGAATAGTGTTATCGTCGCTAAATGATTAACTGTTTGCCCACGCCAACTTGTTGTTGCCAAAAGTAAGCACACTAATAGCAACGCTCATTGTGTTGCTAAAACATTGGCCTCATAGCTAAAAGTTCTGAAATTTTGGCGCCAACCAAAAATTTTGGCGCCAAATGAATGTTATGTTTTTTTAGCGACGGTAGCAAATTGCGTCGGTAAAGGTATACTTTTACCAACGAAATTGATCACTGTGTTGCCAAAAATATACTTTTGGCGATGAAAAATTGACGTCGTCGCCAAAAGTAGTCGCCGAAAGTGCAATTTCTTGTAGTGGCTCGGTAAAGAATTTTAAATTTAGGGAGCAAAGTCAACTCGAAAACTTAGTTCTTGGCAAGCAAAATCAACTCTACAAGAAATTCTAAAGTTGAACAAAACAGTAACTTTCATCTTGTCAAGCAAAATCAGCCCAGTAAGAAATTTCAAAGTTGATCAGTTGGCAAGGAATTTTAAAATTGAACAAAACACTAACTTTCATCTTGTCAACAAAATCATCCCTGCAAGGAATTCCAAAGTTGATCAAAACCATCAACAAATCTCTTGCTGAGCAAAATCCACTTGGCAAGGAATTCCAAAGTTGAACAAAACACCAACTTTCATCTTGTCGAGCAAAGTTAGCTTGTTGCTGCCTATCTATTTGCTACGATGGGATCATTTTGTCTATTTGGATTTTTGGTGCCAACTTAGTTGTGATACGATTCTTCTAAACAAATTTCTTCCTCATTAGCATCTTTATGTTGATCATTGTACTCTTGCTCGTTTTCATCAATATATTTCTCTTCTTTTTGCTGATGAAAAAAAAAAAAAAACTCCCTTAGTTATTTACTCTCTTAATTGTGTGGATCATAAATGTTTTGACATGTTGAAAATTCAATATTCCAAGTTTCAATTGATGAAATCAAACAAGACTGAGGAACTTGTCTATGGAAAAATCATAGGTAGAAAAGATATTTTGGCATGGTTGCAGATTGGATTTTCATTTTTATGTTTTCATTTTTAGTAAACATTTTGTTACAAATTTTTTGAAAGCTTTACACTTTTAGATTCTATTTGACCAAACGAACCAGACAAGAAGGAAAAAAAATCACAAAGTTATTTTTAGGGCTTTTTATTTGTTTTTTGTGAACTTTTTTGAATTTTTAAAAATTATTTTACCTTTTAGATCCTTTTACACTAAGTTGGCAGGAAAAAAAGAACAAAGATAAAAAGTTTAGAAAAAAAATACTTTTAACTGGATTCCAAACCACTCGTTGTCAAGACAAAAGTGATGACGTGAAAAAAGTTTCAAAACAAATGAGTAATTAATTATTAGTGGCGGATTTAAATAAATAAAAATAAAAATAAAAAATGTTAAACTTAACATCATAATATATATTACTCAAGCAAAAAGGATTTTCTTTCTTAGACCAAAGGTCTTGGCTTGAACACTAAATCCATTCACTTTAGGGGGTGTTTGGCATTTGGATAATATAGTCAAAAAGTCAATAAAATCACTATAAATTGTCATATCATTCTCTCTATTTTTTATACATCTTTTCATAACTCAAAATACCAATCAAAATAGTCACTTTCCAAATGAGCTATTATATAATATTATAGATTAATGTCCAAAATGAATGGATATTATATGTCAATGTTAGCTCAAGCAAAGTTTCAGACTAGCGCAAATTACACTTTCCACTTTTGTATTTTACATTAAATTTCATTTTGTCCCTAAATCTTTTAATTCTCTCAATCATTTTTCTACATTTTGAGTGAAGTTACGATTTGGAACAATCAAATAACAGCGTTTAAAAATTGTCAGAGAAATGAAAGTGTAAAGGCTAAAGTGAGAATTTCTTAAAAGTACATGAGTGTTGAAAATTAAAATGAAGAAACTAGAGTGACATTTTGATAAAAGTGAAGGGTGCTAAATGTAATTAATACTATCGCATGATTCTTCTGTTAGTTTTCAAAACCACATTATACAAATAGACCAAAGTACTACTTGACTCAAAATCTAAGGAGTTTATTGAGATAATTAAAATGTCATAAATAAAGTAAAATTTGATGTTAAGTATAGAAGGGTAAATTATACTTTGTACTCCAGCACTTTTGGTTAAGTATCAATATCATTCTTTTGTTACTTCACCGTATAATTTTTTAACAGAAGTCAATAATGTGACAATCATATGACTACAAAATAAAGGCAAAAGAGAAAAATCACCCTCATTTCCCGCTTATTCACATTTTCATTTCAAACTTTTTTAGGACATTTCTGCTAGACTAGTGGGAAGGGCAGAGCCTATCAAAGCCTGACTCTGAATGGACCTTGCAAACGGACTTTGCTAGGCTTGACTCTAGCAACCTTGCAAACGGATCTTACAAATGGACTTTATTAGGCTTGACTCTAGCGACCTTGCAAATAAACCTTTTTATGCTTGACTCTAGCGACCTTACAAATGGACTTTTCTAGGCTTAACTCTGACGACCTTATAAATGGATCTTACAAATGGATTGTGCTAGGCTTAACAAGTTGGATCGGGCAAACAGTGCTTGGATGTCAACCTTGCAAATGGCATGCAAGTGTCAACCAGACAAATGATGTATCATGTTGACGTGCAGAAAGGCATGCTAAGTTCTTGATTGGGTTAGAAAGTCATGCTAAGTCTTTGACCAGTATATTTAGCTTGACAAAGGTTTGCTAAGCAAGGTTAGCATGGTGTAATGTTTTGCATGGCGTTCTTACTTGGAGTTAGTTTCAACCTATGCGGTTTTGCAATTGACGTGCAATTGGGCTAGTGGTTTGTTTAGCTCAGTTGTTGACCTGGGAGTTAGGCCGTTTCATTGGGACTTTGGTGATAAAAGTGTTAAAGGATGGGCCTTATCCCTTTGAACTCCTGGTAGGACTCTACAAAGAGGAATTAGAGTCTTACTAGGATTCTACCATGCGAAACATATAAAAGCTTAGAGATAACCTAGAACAAGGTAACACAACTTTACTCACAGAATACTTGAGAGTTTTTCCCATATTGATCCTAAGAGTTCTAACTTAAGTATCGGAGGGGTTTTTTTTAGCACACACTTGCCGGTACACTCATCGGAGTTGTGTTTTCAGGTCACATTACGCCATTCAAAGAAGAGCAAGTATGATCGCAAGAAATACACATGCAAGGTATATTTCTTGCTCATACACTTTTCATCAAATTATGGCTGTATTAGACTAAAATAAAACGCAAATTAAAACGATTAAAGAGATGAACTAGGGTTTTTGTATAAATTAGAAACACGAAACTCTATTTTCCACAGTAATACAGTCTTTTATTTATTCCTCTTTCTTTCACTTCAATTTCTCTGCTGTCATTTTTTATTTTAAAAACTCTATTTTCTTACCTCTTCATCCCGATTTTCAACATATGAATATATATATATTGTATTATATTATGGATTCGTTTGGGATGTGGGTTAATTTTTTAGTTTTTTGGCTTGGGGCTAAAAAGCCTCGTTTGAGATAGGCTTTTTGGTTTTTTTGACTTTTGTGAGAGAAAAAATAAAATGATTATGGTTTGGATGTGACATTTTATTTTATTGACTTTTTAACCTATTTTGCCTTTTTGTGGCTAAAATAGCCAAAAAGCCTCACATGCTTATCATGTAGAACAAAGTGTGTATTGGTGGAAAATGAGAATGATTTTCCTTTTTTTGCCCTTATTTCGTGATTACATTTTTGTCACATGAATAGATTTTATTAAAGATTTAAAAAAATGGAGTAATGGAAGGGGGACATTAATACTTGTGTGGGGACCAAAGTGAGTTTTGACTAGAAGTGAGAACCAAAACAGATTTTGACAAGAAATGCATGAGATTGACTATCACAATTCATGTGTATGGACTAAAATGAAATTTGATGCAAAATGTAGGGGTACAAAGTAGAAGTGGATATCGGTCCATTGGCCCGCTTAGCCCAGCCCTATTTTTCTAGGATTTGGGAAAGTTGTTTTAGGCCATAGGTCCGAGCTGGGCCAATATTTTTAGCCCGAAATATTAATGGGTTAAGTTTGAGATTTACACTTTCAACCCAGCTCCGCCTGCTATTAAATTATTTATTTATTTACTTATAATATGTTAAAATATATATATTTTTTTGGAATCTAGATTTTATTTTTGTTAATTTTATTGAAACTCACATTTGTGATGATGTGTGATTAAATTTATTTAAGAAATCTTTTAATTTATATACAAAATCTTTCAATTTATAATGATGTCAATATATTTATTTAAGAAACATAATATGTGATTGAATTTAATTATGGAATATTTTAATTTTTTTTAATATATAGTTTGATGGGTGGTTTTAGGATTTATAATTATTTTTTGGACCAGACTTAGGCAGATATACAGGTCCGATATTAGGACCGAACTAGGTTTAGACAAACGCAAAATCTCTTCTTATTCAGTGCCAATCCGATCTAAACATATTATCAACCCTTAATACAACGTGCAATTTGCCCAATTTAGAAACATAATGTATAATTTTACCCTTAAAACTATCAATGTCATCATCCTAGTCCAGTCCCTCCAAAAAGTGTCTTCTTTCTCATTTTCTACGAGAGAGACTAATTTCCACGCTCCAATAAATCAAGCCGGCTTCCTAGACCAGCCTCAAAACGCTGGAGCTACAGTAACGGTTCCTTAACCCCACCCAAAAAATTAATAATAAATAAAAAAAATAATATTAATAATAATAAGGGTAAAATTACAGTGATGCCTGTTGAAATTTTAGAAAAGTATAGCATCATAATTTTTTTCATAATTACAATAACTTCTCTTTGAGAATGATTAAGAGATCGAAATTAATGCAAATGATATGAAAATATAAGATTAAACAATATATATATATATAAATTTTAATGTAAAAAGAAATGATAATATTATTTTTCCATCCAAGTGACTAGCAAAGTATTAATGAAAATAAGATTAAGTGTAATGTGAATTAAAATATTGAGGGAACTCAATATAATTTTGTCAAAACTGTGAATGTTATTGTTTTTTTCTCTAAATCTTAAGAGACCTCAGTATAATTTACTCTTATTAAATAAGAAATTAATTAATTTTCATTTTTTAATCAATTAAAAAATATTTTATTATTTATTTATTTAAGAAAATTTAATTTAATTATGTAAAAATATGTTTGATCAATAATATCGTGATGACAATGGCTAGTGTCGACATGACACAGAAGAGTAGATAATGGGAATGGAGGCAATGGCTAGTGTTGGTGCTAGTCTTTGCTTGTTTGGAGTTTGGATGTTAGTTTTCTGTTTGGGTGTTGATCCTTTCTTGCTTGTTTTGTTTTCTTTGTTGGGTGGTATCTCACCATCCTCTGGTGTGTTTGTTGGGGGTCTCTTCCCCTACTTTGTTGATGTGTTTCATCTGTTGTATGTTGATTTTCATCAATAAAGTTGTTTCCCTTTTTGCTGATAAAAAAAAAATAAAAAAAAATAATAATAATGGGGAATGGAGGCAAGGGTTTACATGAAAGAAAAGAGAGAAGATGAAAGTATCACTACAATGCATGATGCTTTAAGGATCAAATTTTTGTGTCTCGAAAATAAAATTTTGCTATAACAAATACAGTTGTGATTTGTGGCACTAATTTTTTGAGCACTAATGGTACTAATTTCTATATCAGGTATAAAAAAAAAAAAACAAAGTTACCAAAACAGGAAATTAGTGCCATTACTGCCAGCAGTTTTAGAGCCACAAATCATTTTTCTAACAAATAATAGGAGATCAATTATGGTCGCCACCAAAAGGTGGTCCTAAAAAAATCTTTAGCAACAAAATTTTGAAAAAAAATCTTTAAAATCCAACCAATTTCGTACTAAAAAATTTACTTTTCAGATGAAATTTTTTTCTCAAAAGAATAGTAATTCATTATTAAATGTTTAATTTTGTTGTTAAAAATATATCAATTATAGTTTTGATTGATAAGATATTACGTTTTTAAAAAGAAAATTTGCTCCTAAATTTTTTTCTTTAAAATCATAATTTGGTGTGTTTGGATTTACCAGCTTTGTTAAGGAAAGGAAAATAAATGAGGAACAAATTTATATTAAATTATTCATATTTTTACCCCATCATAACCAAAAAAAATAAAAAATAAAAAAGCTTGCTTGTTTTTGTTTTTCCAAAAACACGTTTCAGAAAATTTAACTTTCTTGTTTTCCTTGTGTTTTTTTTTGTTTTTATTGAATTTTTTTAATATTTTAAGCAATTATTTTAATTTTTAGACACAACTCACATAAATACACATAGAAGTATAATTTTTCTGAAAAAATCTTTTAAAAATTCACTAAATACCAAAAATATAAAAAAAATACTAGAATTCAGTATATTTTTGTATTTTTATGTATTTATTAATTTTTTAAAATATTTTTTCACAATTTTTTTACTTTTTAGATATATCTAAGTAAAGTGCATCTAAAAAAATTTAAAAAAAATGCTTAAAATTTTAAAAATATTCACAAAAAATAAAATAAAAAAACACGAAAAATAAAAAATTTAATTTTCAAAAAATTTAATCCAAAAAATTCAAACCAAACACACACATTAATATGTGTTCATTTCATTCACATTTTCCTACTACAAACAAATAAATAAATTTAATTCCTTTCACTTTATTTACTTTCTCTTTCCATCACAAAATTTAAGACACAAAGGTAGGTCCAAATAGTCTTCTTCATACGGCAAAGACTTGGGTGCACTCCTACTTTTATTCCTTCAAAATTGAATCTTTGATAGTAAAAAAGGCAATTAAGTCTTTATAGTTTTTTTGGGTGAAGCCACTACCCATTTCCAAAAAGAATGACAAGTTACCCATTTTGAACACGTAAAGAATGATTGACTGGCTTGATGATTTCTTCATGATGATTATCATGATGGTGTAAAGTTTATTATTATTTATTTATAATTAAAAAAACTTATTTATTTTAATATTTTTCTAAAAATAAAATGGAAAACATGCATGATACGCATAAGTTTGTTTGTTTGTACTTTTTTTTTATTTTTTTTTAAAAACAAAATTAGTGAGTTGTTGAGCCCCAAAGCTGGAGGTGGAGGATTGGTAGATTGCTGAAGGTGGTGGCAAGAGGTGAAAACTTTTAAAACTATTTTCATTGTTTTAACCCCCAAAAAAAAATTTGTTATTTGTTTCTGGTTTTTTTTTTTTAATTTTTATTTATATTTATTTTTTGTGTGTGTTTACAAATTCTTAAAAAACATAAACATAAACATAAGAATAAATTACACTCATATTCTTGAAATTTGAAAAAAAATATAGTTAATTCTATATTTTTAACATAATTTTACTAATCAACATTATAGTTAGATCTTTTTTTTTTTTTTTCAATAATTAGTTAGTCGTATGAATGTCATCTCTTTTCTATTAAAATATATATTTATCTTTATTTATTTTAATGTCTATTGACCATATGCGGTAGTTTCAATCATTTTAACTTTACTAAAAGATAGTGAAAACTCAAAAGGGGTGAGTGTAATTTATTACCTTAACATAAATATTGAGGACCTCCTATTTGAAGTCACCATGGGCGGATACATATGCCTCATCTCTCAAACTCTTTCCTCATACTCTTAGGGTGTGTTTGTTTTGAAGAATTAGGCTCTGGGATTAGACTATTAGTCCCACCGCACTAATAGTCTATTGTTTGTTTCAAAAGTTTTGCTATTAGTCCCATATTTGTGGGACTATCCTATCCCATGGGGGGTGGGGGGTGGGGGGTGGGATAGAAACCATAGGATAACTCATCCTATGGGATTAGAAAATGAAATTACATTTTGGCCCTATAGTATTTAATTATGTATTATATTTAGAAAAATTCAAAAAAATTTAAATGTCTCAATTTAAAAATAAAATTATTTTATTTAATTTTAATTTTTGTTTTATTTATTTAATTTTTTAAAATATTTTTTTCTGGATATTTTATTGATGTTTTATTTTAAAATTTTGCTTATATTTTATTTAATTTCATTATTTAAATTTTAATAGATGTTTTATTTTATTTCATTATTTAATTATTATTATTATTTAAAATAAATTTATTTAAAATTTTAATTAAAAAATAACATATATTTTTATTTATATTTAATTTATTTAATTTTTTAAAAATAAATTTATTTAATTGTGCAAAAATAAAATAAAATAATTTTTTATTTAATCTAGCTAAAAATAATTAAAATATTAAAGTTATGTTTAATATTGTTATTACTTAGTAAATAATTGAAAATGATAAAATAGTCATTTGAGCATTTATCATTTTCCATAATATGCCTAACAAACATTGGATTCACTAAACATAATCCAATCGAGACATCTAATCCCGTGACTAAACAAACATATGATACAAATTCAGTCCAACCAAATAGTCTGGGGACAACATATCCCAGAACTAATAGTCCGATAAATTACAATCACCCCTTATCTAGTCCGTCCAAACAAACACACTCTTAGAGAGATACTCTCTTCTCCAATTCTCAGCGACTATTCCGTTCATTCTATCATTTCTGCAATTTGTTAGCCCCATCACCAACCTTCCTCATGTACAAGTGTGACAACCAATTTAACTACACACAAAACAATCATGTGTTTCAAAACAATCTCAAGAACATCCTCACAAATCTTTCCTCTGAAAGCCCCCTAACCAACTTCTACAACTCCACCTTTGGTAAAAATAAAGATACAGTCTATGCGCTTTGCTTTTGCCCCGCATACATTGCCACACAAGATTGCCTAGCCTGTGTCCAAACTGCTTCACAATCGATCACACAAAGGTGCCCAAATCAGAAAAAAAAACTATTATATACTATGTGGAATGTGTTGTACGATACGCAAACTGTTCCTTCTTCTCCACTGAAGATGGAATACCAGAGGTTTACTGGAACAGTACAACCATTTTTTATAATCCTGATCAACTTGATCAAGTGATGACAAATACAATGTATGGGCTTATTAGTAAGGCTGCTTTTGGTTCTTCAACAACAACAAAATTTGCAACAGGAGAAAGCAAAATCATTAGTTCTTCTTTTCAGAAGTTGTATTGCTTTGCCCAGTGCACTCCTGATATAAATGGAAGAGCTTGTAGGGGATGTTTACAGACTGCACTCAGTTATATTCAGGATAATAGTTTTGGGAATGAGTGGTCACTGATGTATGGGCCAAACTGTCAGATGAGGTATAGTTTAGAAGCTTTTAATGATGTAGTTAGTCTCTCCGTCTTCTCCTTCATTGCCACCTTCTGGTTCCACGGAAAACACAAATATCAACACAACAGCCCCTCCTCCCTTTCAGCTATCTTCAGGTAGACTCTTATTAACAAGGTAGTTTATTTATTATTTATTTATTTTTTGGGGGAAATTTTATTTTACCCGCTTATTCTTTGACCCATATCCAAGTTAATTTCATTATTATTTAAAAATAATCACATAACCTCCTTATAGTTTGTTGTGGATTGAAGTGCATGGTCAATCATTTCATCCAAGTTAATAGTAAGCGTAAAACATGTACTAAGACAAATTACGTCATATAAGAATTTTAGAAATCAAAATTTTCAATCTCTAAAAATAAAAATTTTGTTGCAAAAAACATTTAGAGACCAATTTTTATCGTTGTGAAGATAATCGATAAAAGATCATCCCGAAAAGTAAAAAATAAGACTTTCAAGAAATTTTTTTTTTTAAAATGTCACTAATAAATACACTTTTAGATGACAAAATTATTTGGTCTCAAAAAGGTTTATTTTTTAAGATAAAATTTGGTCCCAAAAAAATAATTATTCATCAGTAATATCCAATTTTCATTGCTAAAAATATAATAACATTACTTTTCACAATAAAAATATTTGGTATATAAAAAATAATTTTATTCCGAAATTTTGATTTCTAAAATTTTAATTTTTTGTTGTGACATATAAGGGTTATGGCTCATTTTCAAATGTCATGAGTAAATCATGCAAGGAGTAAAGTAGGAGTTAAAAGTAAAATTTTCCTTCCAAAGAATGATGAAAATGTCCATGTTTTGCATAATGCGATTATTTATGTACGAGAATATTTTAGTTTTTTCGTTTAAGTCGTTAATGGATCTGAAGATGCACTCTAGTCTCCAAGAAAAGCAGAATTATGTGCTAATTTTCAAATCCAAGGGATTATGTGCACATTGGCCAAGTCACAACGAATAAATTGAAACAAAGAAATAATTTTTAAAAAATTTTTTTTTGCAAACAAATAATTTTAATAACTCAAAACAAAGAAATACATTGAGATAATATGAGATGAAAAAAAAAATCTTCTAAAACCCGAAACACAGTGCGTTAAGGTTGGCAGGATGACAAACACCTTTTTTAAATCGGTCAAAAAAGAATTTTATTGATGAATTCGACATGTATTGCAAGAGAACAAAACATCAATAACGGGGAGACAAAAGCAAAGAGTGTTAGGTTTTTGTTATTGGCAATCCCGTTTGATAAAACTCCTTTTAGTTATAATTTTATTCGTTTTTTTATTTCACTGAAGTTATGAGTTTTTAGATGCGAATCCAATCCAAATTGTATCTATGCAGAGGAGTTTGTGATCTTAATCATATCATGTTTGCCACTTCACTAACTATGTCAGGGATTGAGCTGTTTGAAGTTGTTTGTTCGCTCGAGCGAAGGAATGTGTGCTCGAGCGAAGAATCTCTGGTCCCCGAAGTTTTCACTGATTGTGAAATTACTGAGAAGTTGCATTTCTCGCTCGAGCGAAGACACTTGGAAAAATACACATTTTAGTCTCCTCGCTCGAGTGGGCATTCATTTGCTCGAGTGAACATTGCAGCCATGTTTGCTATAAAGCTGTGTTTCAATCAGATTTTAGGATACGACTTTCAGATCTTCTTCTTGGGTATTAGGGTTTTCATCTAGAGCTTCTTTGCTTGTTTCCTTTGATATATGTGAGAGTTTAATCGTGAATTGAGTGGATTATATCAAAGGCTTTGTCTAGTTTGTTTTATTCACAAAAAAGAGAGTTGCTTTTCGGTGGTTTCCGTGAAACTTGAGCCTGAAGCTTAGGTGGATTCCAGAGTGACTCATCGTCATGGATTCGATATCAGCATTGTGGATTCAACATTGGACAAGACAAGACAATTCTGAGGTGAAGACGGTGGTGGAAGAGGCACATTGGGGTCAGTTCAATTCGGGCATGGATTCGCTAGGTAATTGAGAGTACACTTGTGCAATTCTTTTTGTCTTCTTAGTGGATTGTTTTGTGGCTTTGGCCCGTCATTTTTTTATCACAATTGGAGGCGCTCCAATTGTGATTTTTCCATATTAAAATCATTATGTCGATTTGTCTTTGATTGTTTAATTGAGATTGCTATTTATTGTTTAAAATTGATATGTAATCACAAATCAATATCTCTAGGATTTTAGATTTTTCAAAGAGCATCGTAGTAAACCTTCCTACTCCGAATTAGGTTGGTACGAAGAAAAAAATTCAATCATATACTAGATTAAGCCAAGTGGTTTGTCACAACCCAAACCCGCCCCTATAGGTTTACCGTCGTAACCGGTCAGTAATCCTGAGATTACTAAAGGCCTCTGAACAGAATAACAAAATATAAGGGACTAGCGGAAGCAAATATAAACATACAACGTCCATAGAACTGTGTTGACGTACATGGAACTAAAAATTTAAAACTTCATATATATATACATATATGCCGTCATGTCCACATAAGTCATGCATTACTGTACAGATGTTATCAAAAGGGACCTAGCCTAGTGTACAGAGAAACAAAAACAAAACAAAATAAACTCTTAGCATGGTCCACGGGAGACACGGTGGCTAGCAAACCCAAAACTGTCCAGGCAGCAACTTAGGCCTAGTCACGCGCCTGCTCACCTGCATACATAATATAAATAGTGAGCGAATGCCCAGCAAATAATAACAGAGTAAAGATTTTAATGAATGATGTCCATAACAGATTTAGATTTCAATTCTCTTATCAAAACAGAAACATCAGCATGTTCGTATAAAAAATAGAGTCCTATTTATATTCATATTCAAATCATGCGTGGTACATCCATTAGCATTAACATATCTCTTTGGTCAAGCATATCAAGTTTCATGAAGGAACCTCCGGTACCGAGTAACATATCTCTTACGTGGGCCATGATATTGTTTCCCCCAAACAAGGGCTTGGGCCACGGTATTATTTCCTTCGGGTGAGAGCCTCATGACCACAAGCCACAGTATTATTTTCCCTGGGCGAGGGCCTCTGCTAAGGATACCACGTAGATATTTTAAAGAAATAGATCATCATTCATGTAATCACAAAATCACCTTTTGTATCGTTCAAAAACAGTTCATATCAAATCATAATGTTCAGAAAATATTTTGTATCGAACATAGCTTTACTAAGTTATTACTCATAGATAGTTTCACAAATAGCTTCGATAGCAAACCAATGGATCGATAGCTCATGGAGCGTGACCTACAAAAACATACAGATACACGTATTGAAACACATGCTTGGATAGCACTTGACTTATTTCATTTTGTTCTTAGTGTGTTTTTAAGTCTTTATCATCATTATTATGTCTTAACCATGGCTTATGAATGCATAGGATGCAATGAGGATGTCAAAACCTGTTCTTCAACACTTAGGAAAATTTGTTGAAAATAGAGTCCTCGCTTGAGCGCAATTTCCTTTGCTCAAGCGGAGGTTCAAAAATAAGGGTGGTCGCTTGAGCGCAACTTTGGTCACTCAAGCGGTCTGTAAACTCTGCAAAAGTATTGGTTGTGTGAATTTTCCGCTCGCTGGCCGCTCGACGGTCGCTCGAGCGATCCGAAAAACTTGTAAACTTTTGGGAGCATGCATTTTATGCTCGAGCCAACTTTTGGTCGCTCGAGTGGAAGTGCGAAACAAAGAGTGGTTGCTCGAGCGCAGAATCCGTCGCTCGAGCGAAGAAGTAGAATTCTGGAATTTCTAGATTTGCTCCCAAGCTTCAAAACACAAGTTAAACACATCAAAACGCATCCTTCAGGCCAAAACTCAAGAAAACATTTAGAAACTTATAGGACATCATGAATTGAAGATCATTTCGCAAAATAAAGACCCAAAAGGATGCCAATTATTCCAAAATGAAACTTAAAATTGATGTACAATACATGCATGCAAGGCTATGAATTCAAAACTTCCATAACATGCACATATGAAGTGTTTGAGAATAAAACCATGTTAAGCTGTCATAATATAACAAAGACAAGCTCTTGCATGAATGAATTTATTGGAATTAAAACCCAAAATCCATGAATTATGCATGCAAGCATGGTATGACCTTGCTTTCTAATTCATTAGCTCAATTCTTGCATAACTTAGCTTAATCCTCTAGAATTCATGTCCTAAATATCATAATTATATAAGCTAAGTGTTGAATACTTACCTCAACTTCTCAAATAAGGTCTAGGTGATAAATTCACTAAGATTCCAAGCTAAATCCTAGAATTTCCAAGCTAGTTCCTTCCAATTCTAGTAATTTTCTTGTTTGACCTCCATTCTCTCATCTTCTCTTTCACCTCACATTTGAACTCAAAAAGATGAGAAATGAGAGTGTAAATAATGGCCCTTAAGTCAACAATTGCCGTATATAGGCTTAATTAGGGAATTCACTTAATGACTAATTAATTGACATTATTTTCTTCTAATTACTTCGTTTCGAATCGAATTTAAATTGACCCTATCATAAAATTCTAAAAATTCCAAATAACACATAACCTAAGTCAATTTTATGATCGGATGCCGATAAGGCCTACAATTCATAGAACAGAACGGAAACATAAATAGATATTTCTACGACAGACAGATACAAATGCAAATAACATACAATACATGCAATTAGCACATGATTTACTCTTAATCACTTATTAGGCATCCTTAATCATGGTTTAGTGGCTGATCACAGTTCGGGGTTGTTACAGTCTTCCCCCCTTAAAGAGTTTGGTCCTCCAAACTCGAATTACCTTCAATCTGCAAGAATATTGGATCTAGAAGGAACAATTCAGGTTATCTCTTCATCATATCTTCTTCGGTCTCCCAAGTCGCATAAGTCCCTCCGTTATTTTGCCAATGAACCTTTACTAATGGAATTTCTTTATTTCTCTGTCTTTTAATTCAGCAGTTAACAATTTGTACTGGCCGTTCTTCATGAATAAAATCCTCTTTCAGAAACACATGAGTTGGTTCAATCACATGGAACGAATCTCTCAAATATTCTCAAAGTATTAAGACATGAAAAACATTGTGCACATTCTCCATAACTGGAGGCAAGGCCACTCGATACGTCACCGGATTGATTTTCTCAAGGATCTCATATGGCTCAACATATCTTAGTACCAATATGCCTTTTACTCCAAACTGCATTTTCCCTTTCATAGGAGTCACTTTGATAAACACATGATCCCCAACTTCACATTCTCGATCTCTTATTTCGACAGTCGCATAACTCTTTTGGCGGCTTTATGCAGTTTTCAATCTTTGTTGAATCAACTTCATGTTTTCAATCATTTCTGGCACAAGTTCTGGTCTTAACAAAGGTCTATCCCCTACCTTGGCCCAACATATAGGAGAACGACATTTTCTACCATACAAGGCTTTATAAGGAGCCATACCAATACTAAAATGGTAGTTGTTGTTATACACAAACTCAGTCAATGGTAAGTAGGTCTCCCAATTGCCTTGGAAATCTAGGGCACACATTCTGAGCATATCCTCAAAAGTCTATTGTTCTTTCTGATTGGCCATCTGTCTATGGGTGGTAAGCACTACTTAGTCTTAGTTCAGTCCCCAGAGCCTGTTATAAACTCTACCAGAATCTCGAAGTAAACTTGGGATCTCTGTCAAATACTATGGAAACTGGAACTCTATGCAATTTCATAATCTCATTGACATACAAGTTAGCCAACTTATCTGCATTATACAAAGATTTGACAGGCAAAAAGTGGGCAGATTTAGTTAAACGAACAACAATGACCCAAATAGAATCCATACCTCGAGAGGAGTAAGGCAGTCCAACAATGAAGTCCATCGTAATATGCTCTCATTTCTATTCCAATATTGGAAGCGGCTAAAGTAGTCCAACGAATCATTGATGCTCAACTTTAACTTGTTGGCAATGCAAACATTTAGCTACAAAATTGGCAATATTTTTCTTCATTCTAGGCCACCAGAAATTCTGTTTTAAATCATGGTACATCTTTGTATTTCCCGAATGCATAGCAAATCTAGAGTTGTGAGCTTTAGTCATGATACGTTTCCTCAAGTCGAAACAATCCGGCACGCAAAGTTGATTATGAAATTTCAACACATTATTGTCAAGCATAAATCCCGGCCTCGGTTTTGAGTCCATTTCATCCAATCTTCTTTAAAAATTCATCTACAAGCTGTTTCTCTTTAATTTCATCAATTGTTGCAGGCTGGGCAGAGATGTCAGCTAGAATTCCGCCATATTCGTGTAAAACCACTTTGATTTCATTTCTTTCTAGATCACACAACAAATCTTTCTAGTCGGTGAGTAAACATGACAAGTTCTCAATAGATTTTCGGCTCAAAGCATCTACAACTATTTTGGCCTTTCCTGGATGATACAAAATCTACAAATCATAGTCTTTTATTAACTCAAGCCACCGTCTCTGTCTTATGTTCAATTCTTTTTGAATAAAGAAATATTTCAAGCTTTTATGGTCCGTATACACCTCACAAGTCACACCGTATAGATAATGTCGCCAAATTTTTAAAGCAAACGCCATAGCTACTAATTCAAGATATGAGTTCGGTAATTCTTTTCATAAAGTCAAAGTTGACGAGAAGTATAAGCAATTACCTTCCCATTCTGCGTTAACACACACCCCAAGCCTTTATATGAAACATCATCGTAAATTTGAAACCCATTGGTTCCGTTAGGCAATGTTAGGATAGGTGCAGTTACCAATCTAGTCTTAATTCTTGGAAGGCTGATTCCTGTTGCTCAGTCGAATCAAGTGACACATTTTTTTGAGTCAACTGTGTCAATGGCACGGCAAGTTTTGAGAAGTCTCTTACAAATCTGCGCTAGTAGCCAGCAACTCCTAGAAAACTTCTAACTTCGGATACATTAGTTGGTCTTGGCCAGTTCACAATAGTCTCAATTTTCAGCAGGTCAACTAATATGCCATCTTTGTTGATTACATGCCCCAAAAATGCGACATTATCAAGCCAAAATTCACATTTGGAAAATTTTTCATACAACTTATTTTCCTATAAAATTTGTAAAGCAGTTCTCAGATGGTTTTCATGTTCTTCCCTACTTTTGGAGTAAATCAGTATATCATCAATAAATACAGCTATGAATTCATCAAGAAGTCGTTTGAAAACCCTATTCATCAGGTCCATAAACGCTACAGGTGCATAGTTACCCCAAATGGCATTACCATAAATTCGTAGTGCCCGTATCTAGTGCTGAATGCAGTTTTCTCTATGTCTTTTGCATTGACTTTCAACTAGTGATACCCGGATCTAAGATCTATCTTAGAGAACACTTGTGCTCCCTGAAGTTGGTCAAACAGATCATCTATTCAGGGCAATGGGTATTTATTCTTAATGGTTACTGTTGAAGCCGCATAATTTCAATTAGGAAGAGGCCGACTTTGATTAACATTTGACTAAAGTAATTCGGCCTTGACCAAGGACAAGGTCGTGTAAAGAGCTGAGCATGGCTCAATATTCAGTAGGAAGGCTGAATAGGTAACCACGTGGGAGATCGAGAGTGGGCCTGACCCACAGACCCAGAGGTAATATAAAAAGGGAGGAATGCCAACTAAAGCAGGTATGTGAGAATAAACAAAATAACTTGAGACAGAAGTAAACTTGAGAGAGTATTAACTTGTCTGTCGAAGTGCTAATTCTGGCAATCCCGACCGGAGTGTTCGTCATTTGTTCTGATAGCAATCAGAGGATCAAGGACGTCTGGCTAGATCCTAGAGTATTTCCAAACCACTTCTCTACAATTAGTGCCATCTGTGGGACTACTCAAGTGCAACCATGACTGGCGTAATAGATGATCCTCCGGTAATTGCTGACGACGTTACGCCAAGATGACATTACTCCAAGAAACATGCTTGGACCGGAGAATATCCCCGCGCGACGGCCCTTGAATTTTGACTCAATAGCTTAGACCTCACCCTCATCTTCGGTATAAGAGACTATGTAGACAATCATGGACCAAGCAAAGTGAAATGAACAGCGTCTAGAAGATATGATGGCAGAAAACGAGCGGCTGCGCCAGGAATTAGCCCGGGAGTTAGCCAAATCCCAACAGGCCATATACCATGATCGGGGTCAATCCCCAAAAAAGAAGGATGATTGACGACATCGACTTCGAAAACATGATAATGGCAGTGATTCTAACTCACCATCTCAAGAACTCAAAAAGAAGGGACGAGTTGATGTATCCAGTTCATCCGAAGGAAGTCTTTACGTACGGCATAAGAGAGGGAAAAAAGTGATGATTCAGATGAAGAAGATAGGCATGACCCTTTCGTGCGACGCATTGCAAGGGCTATGCTGCCCAAAAAGTTCAAAGCACCGTCATTCACCCTATATGATGGAAAACAGATCCCACTGACCATATTCGTCATTATAAACAGGAGATGACGTTGCATGCTGATGATGAAGCCCTCATATGTCGAATGTTTCCAAGGAGCTTGGGATCTTTGGCCGTCAGATGGTACTATAAACTGGAGCCGGCATCAATAAGAAGCTTTCATCAACTCCGAAAATCCTTCAGGGCAAGATTTATCGCCAACGAAGTTCAGCCGAAGCAAGCCGACTCTCTTTGGGCCATGCAAATTAAACCAGAAGAGACTCTCCGTAAATATTCAGCACGTTATTGGAAATGTTTTAACTTGGTGATGCTTGCAATAATTCCATGGCCATTACCGCCGTTAAGATGGGATTACATCTTGATAACCCCTCTACGCAGCTCATTGACCAGAAGGCCCCCCAAAATAGTTTGGGCGTTAATAAAAAAAGTTGAAGAATATTGTAAGGTGGAAGATGATGCCCTGCGGGTCAAGGCCGGGCATAAACTTTCTAAATCAGCTCTGTCTGATCCAGTTCAGCCGATAAGCATTGTGCCATCAAGGAGCCCCGAGCCTCGGACTCGGGCTAAACGAGACAAAAGGTGAGACACGCGCCGTTCAAGTGATCAGTGTTCGCACCGATTAAACGAACAGTATCAAGTGAATAGCATGCGCACAAGACGTTCAGATAAGAAGTACATGGAATTGCAGAGCCGATCGGTAAGATATTACCCAAAGTCCAACACCTTCCGTTCTTTAAATGGCCGTCCAAAATGATGGGACCTCCTGATACAAGAAGAAGGGATAAGCAATGCGAATATCACAACGACCATGGCCATGACACCGACAGTTGTTATGCATTAAAGGACCACTTGGAAGAGTTGGTATAAGAAAGCCGGCTGGCACAACACGTACGAAAGAACAATCCATCAAACACGGTAGCCCTACGGCCGGATTCACCTCCACTTGGTGTAATTCACTTGATATACAGCCTGCCGTCGTCAGTCGAAGTACATATAATTCAGTTGCAACCAAGCCTGCATAAGCCAATCACACTAGCCAAACAGCCCCATGAAACTGGGAGGATTAGCTTCGATGACACCGACTTAGTTGGAGTAACCCTCCCCCACACCGATCCCCTCGTCATCGAGCTACGCGTGAACAGGTTCAAAGTCAAACGTGTCCTCATCGATTAGGGAAGCACTTCAGAAATAATGTATTACAAGACGTTTGTTAAACTTGGCTTCATTGACTCAGATTCGTTGCTGGCCGATTACCCATTATTTGGATTCAATGCTAATCCCGAGTATCCCTTGGGTAAGATCACACTACCAGTTCGGGCGAGCACCAGATCAATAGATGTGAAATTTCTGGTTATCAAACTTCCGTTACCATATAATCTCATCATGGGAAGAGCTTGGTTGCATACTATGCAAGCTGTGCTGAGTACCTACCATCAATTACTCCGCTTTCCAACTGAGTATGGCATTGAACAAATTTGGGGTTCTCAGAAATTGGCACAGGCATGCTACCTTGTTGCTGCCTCAAAGAGGTCAAAGGAACTGGAAGTAAATTCGATTGAAGTACCAGACCGGAGAGCCTCGAGGACATTGGGAAAATCTCCAGTGAAAAGGCAACTAAAGACCTGGATCGGATTGAAATTAATTGGAGTCCTGACAAGTTCTTCATGATCGGCACTTCCTTGAACGAAGTTGACAGACGCGAGCTTGTATCCTTCTTACTTGGCAACCTCGACGTGCTTGCATGGACACCATATGAGATGTCGGGGGTGGATCCATTTGTGGCCCAGCACCGTTTAAACGTTGATCCAAAATGTAAGCCAATCATTTAGAAAAGTCGGCGGTCAGCCATAGAGCATGCTTCGGCCGTTATTGAAGAAGTTGACTGATTGCTTGAGGCCGGGGCAATTTGCGAAGTAACCTATCCTACATGGTTGTCCAATACTGTGGTAGTAAAGAAGAAGAATGGATCCTGGCGCATTTGTGTGGATTTCACGGACTTGAACAAAGCTTGTCCCAAGGATTGTTTTCCCCTCCCTAGAATCGACCAACTCGTAGATACAACGACACATCATCAACGCATGATCTTCTTGGACGCCTAAAAGGATATCACCAAATTTCCATGCATCTAGAGGATCAAGAAAAGACCGCATTCCTTACCTCAAGAGGAACCTATTACTACAAGGTCATGCCTTTCAGGCTGAAGAATGTGGGGGCAACTTACCAAAGGCTGGTTACTACCATGTTCAAGGAACCGCTCGGCTGAACCATGGAAGTATATATTGACGACATGGTGGTGAAATCCAAGGAAAAACATGCCTATCTAGCCGATTTGGTAGAGACATTCGGCATTCTACGGAAATACAACAAGAAACTCAACACTTCAAAATGTGCATTTGGCATCGGATCTGACAAATTTCTTGGCTACATTGTCAACCACCGCGGAATAGAGGCCAACTCGAGGCAGATCACAACAATTCTAGAGGTTGGCTCTCCTCGGTCGGCCAAAGAAGTTCAAAAGCTGATGAGAATGGCCACCGCACTCAACAAGTTTATCAGCCATTCCACAGATTGCTACCGACAATTTTTTCATACACTTCGGCAGGGCAAGCTTTTGAATGGACCCCCAAGTGCCAAGCCGCTCTGGATGGCTTGAAAACTTACCTCCGATCAGTACCACTCTTGGCAACCCCCTCGGCAGGCGATCCACTCATTTTGTATCTGGCGGTATCCGACCGGGTGGTCAGCGCCATACTCTTAAGGAAGAACTTGGGGAGCAACGACTAGTTTACTATGTAAGCAAGGCAATGGTTGATGCCGAAACACGTTATCTACCGTTAGGAAAACTCATCCTTGCTCTCGTGATGGCTGCAAGAAAACTGATGCATTACTTTCAGGGGCACACCATAGGAGTACTAATGGACTATCCCCTTCGGTCAGCGCTTCGTAACGCGAAAGCATCAGGGCGAGTTTCGAAATGGGCTTTGGAACTTGGCCAGTATGATATCCAGTTTTTGCCTAGGACTGCCATCAAAGGACAAATACTCGCCGAGTTTGTAGTCGAATTCACGGGATGTCATACCGACTTCAAGTCCGATCAAGTACAACCTAAACCCAACTGGCGAATATATGTTGAAGACACTTGGCAGATGTACTGTGACGGGTCATCCAACCAACATAGCAATGGGGCAGGCGTAGTAATCATGACCTCCAAAGGGACAATAATCGAGCAGACAGTCAAACTAGGCTTTAATGCATCAAATAATGAGACCGAATACGAAGCATTGCTAACCGGCCTTTGCAATGCACTTCGCCTTGGTGCGCGGTAGTTGCTTGTTTTCTGTGACTCAAAACTAGTCATCAACTAGTTGAAATGGAAGTATGCAGCTAAAAATGACCACATGGCAGCCTACATGAAAACGGTGAATTTCCTACTCACGAAATTCGACCACCACGAATTGAATCAAATAACCCGGGATCAGAACATGCATACGGATGCCCTTGCTTGCTTAGCCTCCTCCATTAACTCAGAAGTCAAATGAACAATCGAAGTAGGATTCATCCCAGAGCCGAGCGTCACTTCTTTTGAACCAGTTCAAATTAACATCGTTGAACCAGGACCAAGTTGGATGGACTTTATCGCTGCATTCTTTTTCTCAGAACAACTCCCAACGGATAAGAAAGAAGCTCATAAACTGCGAAATAAAGCCCTGCGATACTACTTCGATCCGCAGGAAAAGCTTTACAAAAAATCTCTTTCTGGGCCGTATTTGGAATGTGTTCACCCAGATAAAGTTGAGGAACTATGGGCTAAAATTCATGAAGGTAGCTGCGGTGCCCATTCTGGAGGACGTTCATTCGCCCACCGAGCCATAACAAAGGGATATTATTGGCCGACCGTGCGAACAGATGCCAAGAATTATGTCAAGAAGTCCGAACAATGCCTGAAGTTTTCCCCTTTAACTCATCTGTCTGCCGAGGAGTTAAACTCTATCACTAGTCCTTAGTCGTTCGCTCAATGGGGACTTGATATCATCAGACCATTACCGCGAGCTCTAGGGAACAAGCGATTCTTGATTGTCGTAACAAATTATTTTACAAAATGGGTCAAAGCAGAGGCATTAACACATATTCGAGATGTTGATGTTAGGCGTTTTGTATGGAGAAACATCATAACACGATTCGGTATACCAAGAGCACTTGTCTCAGACAACGGCACCCAATTTGATTGTAGCATCTATCGAGAATTATGCAACACGTATGGTATCCGGCTCTACTTTTCCTTGCCGGCATATCCACAAAGCAATGGTCAGGCGGAGGCCTCCAATAAAGTGATATCGCACTACTCCAAGGCGATCCACCGGGGAAACGCCGTTTGCTTTGTGCTTTGGAACCCAGGCAATTATCTCCTTGGAGATCGGCTTACCCATGTTGAAATCCTAGGTTTTTTACTTGGGCCGTAATGACATGATGTTGGCTTTAGACTTGACTCTGATTGAAGAACGCCGAGATCGTGCCCTTGCGTGCATGGCGCAGTATCAGCAACGGCTCGCTAAATCATACAACCAGCGTATACAGTTGTGTCGTTATACGCTTAGAGAATTGGTCCTCAAGAAAGTGCTTCCTGCTACTAAGAATCCGGCAGATGGGAAATTAGGCCCCAATTGGGACGACCCTTATCAGATTGATTCAATCACTGGAATAGTGGCATATCGGCTCAAAGACATGGCTGGGAGAAGTTGCCACGCCCTTGGAATTCCACACATTTGTGCAAATTTTATTACTAAGCCAACTTGTACGGCATGCTAGTTTGTTTCAAATTTTTACTGATATGTTATTTATACATCTTTCAATTCCCCAATGCAATGCCCTTGCTTATCGCAGTGTCGTTAATAATGGTTTAGTAACGAATAAAGCCTCTGAATTTGGAGCACCCTTCGTGTATCACGATTGGCCAACACAAAAAGACTACAAATTCGGAACCCTATTCGTGGATATCACATTTGGGCCGAATAAAGCCTTCGAATTCGGAGCGCCCTTCGTGTATCACGATTGGCCAACACAAAAAGACTCCGAATTCGAAGCCCCATTCGTGGATATCACGTTTGGGCTGAATAAAGCCTCCGAATTCGGAGTGCCCTTCGTGTGTCACAATTGGCCAACACAAAAAGACTCCGAATTCAGAGCCCCATTCATGTGTATCACGTTTGGACTGAATAAAACCTCCGAATTCGAAGCACCCTTCGTGTGTCACGATTGACCAACACAAAAAGACTTCGAATTTAGAGCCCTATTCGTGTGTATCACGTTTGGGCCGAATAAGGCCTCTGAATTCAGAGTGCCCTTCGTGTGTCACGATTGGCCAACACAAAAAGACTCCAAATTCGGAGCCTTATTCATGGATATCACGTTTGGGCCGAATAAAGCCTCTGAATTCGGAGCGCCCTTCATGTGTCACGATTGGCCAACACAAAATGACTCCAAATTCGAAGCCCCATTCGTGATATCACGTTTAGGCCGAATAAAACCTCCAAATTCGGAGAGCCCTTCATTTGTCACGATTGGCCAACATAAAAAGACTCAAAATTCGGAGCCCCATTTGTGGATATCACGTTTTGGCCAAATAAAGCTTCCGAATTCAAAGCGCCCTTCGTGTCACGATTGACCAATACAAAAAGACTCCGAATTCAAAGCCCCATTCGTCGATATCACGTTTGGGCCGAATTCGGAGAACATTTCGTGCAGAACCACGAACAGTCGAGTAATCCTCCGAATACGGAAGGATCTTCATATTTAGCAATAGAATGGCATGGACCAACATATGATCATCGTAAGTAGATATGAACATTAAAACAAAACGATATAACAAATATTTATTTCATTGAAGAAGTACAAATACATGGAAAGTACAATAATGTGCATTGATGTCTAAGTCTTCCTCGGCTCAGCATCCTCTTCATCGTCGATTTTCTCGGCGTCGTAAGCTTTGATGGGAAACGTGTAATTCTGATATAGAGGTGACACCAAATCGATACCCGCGGCCTGCAGAGCCTTAATCCACCCATGCTTAAATCCACGATTTTCACACCGATAGACATCTTCGGCTAACTTTTCCTTCGTCTTTTCAATACCAGTCGTCAAAAAAGCCTTGTTCGTAGGCCTTCGTTCTTATCGCTTCTCTAGCGAACATGCTTGCCGTATCTCGATCGACAATCGCATGATCCAGAAGGCGTTGGTTTACTCTTTCTGCCATGATCAAGTTTGTTTCACTCGCTGAACGAGTTTCAGCGGCCTTAGCTTTTTTCAGCTCGTTCTCAGCTTTTTCTGCCCGATGCTCCAAGCTCCGAATGCGGCTGTCTTTTTGCTCTATCTCTCTTGGCACGGCATGAAGGTGCATATCGATTTCATAAGAGGTGTATAGCCCCTTCACCGCTCCATGGACGCCTTCCCGAAAAATTTCGTAATCAGGACGATCGACCATTAAATGCTAGACTTCGGGCGGAAAAATTTGTCGAGCAAACTCAACTGCCACATTTGGGTCACGGATAATCGAATCCGCTTCAGTCATCGGTTTATTCCCAACGAAAATCAAAAAACTCAACGGACGTGGCAGCCTGCTCGTTTCGTTTTGCAAACGGGGGAAGCCCTCTCGTTGCTGCCTCTCCTTCTTGGGTGATTTCTCTCCCCCACCCCTCTTGGAGACCTACTTCGATGACGGGGGGTGCGACACCTCTCACGTTTCTCTGACGTCCTGTTACCCATTCACGCAGGTTCACCACCTCCTCAATTCATTTCCAAATCCAATTCAGCTAGTGTCCTGCCCTCCCCTCTGCTGTTAAAGAATATTCTTCTTGACATATAGTTAAGAATATTCTTCTTGACATATAAATTTTCTCAATTCGACCCAATGCTCTTTTCCTTCTATTGAATTTGAATAGCATATATTTATCAACAACACGGTGCCCAAGCCCGCCTAGCCCCCACCCTGCTTATTTATTGTTGGTGCAGTGTTCCCAAAGCAATCCTTTTAAGCATTTAACCGAATAATTACCGTGCCCCACCCAATCCATGAACTACGCATATTCAGCGGTTATGTTCATTGCTTAGCTGGGGCAATGGCAGATTTATTAATCTATTTGGCCTACTTTCAAGCATTTAGCTGAATAATTACTATGCCCCACCCAATCCATGAATGATGCATATTCGGCGGTTATGTTCATTGATTAGCTAGGGTAAGGGCAGATTTATTAATCAATTCGGCCTACTTTCAAGCATTTAGCTGAATAATTACTGTGCCCCACCCAATCTAAGAACTATGCATATTCAGCGGTTATGTTCATTAATTAGCTGGGGCAAGGGCAGATTTATTAATCTATTCAGCCTATGAACTACGCATATTTGGTGGTTATGTTAAAAGCATTTTTTATATTCACCCATTATGTTAAAGTTGCAAACCATATATAGCATAGGCAAATACGTGATTATTCAGCATATAATGTTATAGTCGTATACTTAATTCGGCAGATTATGTTATGGCCAAATGTTGCAAGGATAAATTTAGTATGGCTATCCATCAATCTAAATCAACAAATTCAGAATAAAGACAAAAAGGGCGATTTTCATTAATAAACTGAATACAAAAGATGAAAAGTCACTTTACACATGAAAACTTCCCTACGAAAAACTTAGAAACAAAATGAACCAAAACCTACAAACACTACATACAAAAAACGCCTAACATAAAGCAAAGGCTTTAAACAAATTCTATTTTATTCTTCAGGGTCCAATTCCAATGGCTCAACATCCAGCTGCTCGTATGGAATCGGTTGCCCCAGTGTCACGTTGGCTACCGCCAAGGCATTAAGCCAGCCATTTTTAAAGCCCCGATTTTCAAACATGGGCACCTTCTCCACGTACTTTTCCATGGCAGCGTTCTCTCCGACCTCGAATGCGGCGATTTCTTTTGCCCCCTTTAACTCCTCCAAGTCGGCTTCCAGATTGGCGATCACTTCTTTGGCCAATTTGAGAGCATTATCGCTCATATTTGCCCTCTCCTCAGCGGCAACTCTGAGTAGGTCGGCGCTTTTGGCCTTCTCTTCCTCAACGTTGGCCTTAGCTCACTCCTCTTCTGCCTTCCTAGCCTCGAAGTCGACTTTCAGGGATGCCACTGCCAATTCGGCTAGAGCCTCCTTGGTTTTCCCCTTTTCGTTTTCAACTTGGATTTTGACTAAGCCGATTTGTTCAACGACATCATACTGACGGCGGCTGATTTTTGCGATTATGCCCGCTGCCTGAAACATAAACATGGGAAAGTTAATCGGTATACAAAGGTATAAAGTATAAAATTTGCCAATTACATACCAATATCGCCGACTGAGCAACCAACACTATCGAAATCATGTCTGGTTCTGCAATGTCGGCAAGAAGATCGATGAGGCCACACTTAGAGCCACGGCGGGGTCCTTCAGAGATGACGCATCGGCAGAAACCGACGTGTTCTTGATCCTAGGATGGATAATAAATGGTGCCTCCGAGTCCTGGGACTCTTCTATACGAGGCCGTTTATCGATTAAATCTCCAGAAGAGTCGGCCTCGATCTCGGCAGGGCGTTTCTCCCCCCTTTGTTCGGTAACATGGTCGTTTGATTGATCAATGACCAAGTCAGCAGGATGTTGAATAATGACCGAATCGTCCACAACAATCCCTTTCTTAACTTCCTCAACAGGAGCAGGCGGTGGGGGTTTAGATCTCATAATTTTGGCCCGCATTCGGGCTGCCATCTTCTCGGCGTTCTTCCTTCTAGCCATCTATGTAAGGGATTCACCAGCCATATTTTCGGGGTCTGTGCTGGGTAGATCCCCTAGATCGGTGAAAATGTCATCTTCTAGAGATGAACCAATTAGGTCGGAGCTGGATGGAAGGTCGATGCCGACTTCTTCAAAAGCCAAATTAAGAGCTGCGTTGACTTTCTCCTCCAAATGACCCTCAATTCCATCCGAGTTTGACTGACTTGGTTGTGCATCAACTTGATCGCCGACTTCACCACCTTGGTCCGAATTTGAACCCTCAAGGCCGATTACCCTAAGGCTCTTATAGTTTGGGAAGATAAGAGCCGTAAGATGCTCTTCCCCTCTTAGAATCGGGATATGATCTGCAGTCGAGAAAGTTGAATATGTTGGATCATATCGTAGCAGCACGTGGGTGGCCCGCCCTTGCTTCTGAAGATTTGGACGGCCAAAGAATTTGAGCGCCTTTTTGACTTGCTCAAGCATAGCGTCGTCAGCCGAAGTGAGTGTCTTCTTCAGATCATTTCCTGCACAAATGAAACAATAAGTACATGAAATGGAAGCCGAATAAGCATATAAAAAATATGCTAAGAAATGGGATTATACGGCCACCTGGTTCGCCTTTTTGTCAAGGCACGGGATCCAGGCAATCTTAGCCTTCGCCGAATTCCCAGTTGCCTCGGACGACGACCATGACGTCATTGACATACTTACCAGAGTTGGCGAGCATAGTCACCAAACGGTGATCAATGTCCTTAGCCTTGAGAAAGTAACGTCCTTGCCGACCAAAGGACGTTGCCAAGGCATAACAATGCCGAATAGCAGGAATGCCTAGATTAATCCTAAGACGACGATTTAACTCTACTATACCCATTATGATTCGGTAAAAATTTACATTTGGATGAGAAGGAATTAGACCCTAGTAACAAAGAATGGCCCTCAGAAGCAGATGAAGATGGAAACGGACTCCGCCCTCAGCGATTGACAGAAGAGGAAAGATGATCGTACTTGTATCAGCCCTCTCCATGTCAACTACGCTGTCTGCCACGAGTGACAGATGGACGTCATTCGGAATTGAGAAATGGCGTCGAATGGCGGAGATACGTTTTGCATAAAAGAGGTCTTTCAGGTGTTTCACCAATTAAACTAGAATAGAAAACACGCTAACCAAAAAAAAAAAAAAAGGAACAAGAAAAATGGGAGCTGGAAAGAGGATGAAATACAAGGAAAAGTGGAACTTACAGTTTAGAGAAAGGAAGACAATGGGTTGCAGGCAGAAGTCATAGAGGTCTTGGAAAAGAGATACTGTGAACGAGCCAAAAACTTTGCGCATTCAACAAACATTCGAAAAGATAGCGTGGTTGTGTATCGCATTAAATGAGCAACGTGTACAAAGAGGCGAGAAGTTGTAATCATTTCTAAAACTGTGTTCATTCTGACGCCTTGGTGTTGGAAGTAGTGCGAGCACCATATATTTTGACTCTCCACACGCAAAACCGAACATGCCAACTAAAAGGTATTAGACCGATGTTCAGGGGGCAATTGTGGGAGCCGAATAATTTCAATTAGGAAGAGGCCGACTTTGATCGACATTCGGCTAAAGTAATTCGGCCTTGACCAAGGACAAAGCTGTGTAAAGAGTCGAGCAGGGCTCAACATTCAATAGGAAGGCCGAATAGGTAACTATGTGGGGAGATCAAGAGTAGGCCTAATCCACAGACCTAGAGGTAATATAAAAAGGGAGGAATGCCAACTAAAGCAGGCATGTGAGAATAGACAAAATAACTTGAGACAGAAGTAAACTTGAGAGAATATTAACTTGTCCGTCGGAATGCTAATTCTGGCAATCCCGACCGGAGTGTTCATCCCTTTTTCAGGTAGCAATCAGAGGATCAAGGACATTTGGCTGGATCCGGGAGTATTTCCAAATCACTTCTCTATAGTTACTTTGTTCAGTTCTTTGTAATCTATACATAGTCTTAACGATTCATCCTTCTTCTTTACAAATAGGACTGGAGTACCCCAAGGTGAAGTGCTTGAGCGAATAAATTTCTTGTCTAAGAGTTCTTGGAGTTGAACTTTTAATTCTTTTAATTCAGAAGTTGACATTCGGTATTGGATTTTATAAATTGGTTGTGTTCCGGGTATTACATCAACGGTGAATTCAATTTCTCTATCAATTAAGTCCCCAGGCAATTCTTTCGAAAACACATCGGGAAATTCACAAGTAACAAGAATAGTTTCCACATTAGAACTATCAGAAGTCTCAGTCAAAACACAACACATATAACCCCTACATCTCTTCCTAAGCAATTTAATAGCTTTCATGGCAGAAATCAAATATAGGAAAGGAACTACCCCATTCCCAGCAAACACAAATTCAGGTAATCCAGGTGGACGAAACACAATAGATTTATTCACAATCAATAGTTGCACAATACTTCGTCAACCAGTCCATACCTAGTATGCAGTCAAAATGATCAATACCCAATGGCAATAAATCAGCATACAACGTCACATCACCAATCACAATATCACATGTCTGATAAACATAAGCACATACCATAGAACCCCCAGATGGCATAGATACAGATAATAAATAATTCATGGGTTCTAAAGGTCTAGTTAATTTTCGAGAAAAGGCATATGACACAAATGAGTGTGTAGAACTAGAATTTATAAAGACATGCATTTTGGGCACAGATGGAAATTATACCTGACACCACAGACTCAATATTCTGTACATCCCTAAGCACTAGTGTGAACGCTCTCCCTTGCCTTAACGTTTCATTTCCAGTGTTACCTCTGGCATTAGTTCTTGCATTTGACCTTGTTACAGAAACAAATCCGGCTGAACTTGTTGCGAGGTGGTTGGCATTCTCAGACCCAAATGGACAATCTTTCATTATGTGGCCAACTTTGCCACACCTATAACAAGCACCAGATGCATGGTAACACAAACCTATATGCTTTATTCCACAACTTGGACAAACTGGTACAAACCTACTGCTTTGACTGGAGCTACTTATAGACCCTGTGTTTTGCTTTTTACTTCCAAAGGAGCTGCCCTTTCTAAACTTGTTTCCCGACCTCTTACCTCTCCATTTTGTTGTTGTTGGGGCCTTGCTTTGTTTCATAACTGCTATGGTAGCCTCTCCCATTAAGGCTCGGTCGAGCACCTCTACATATGTAGGCAACTTCAAGACGCCGACTCGGTCAAACACGTCCAAAGTCAAGCCTCCTTCGAATTTCCATGCCTTTTTGTAATCGGCATCCACCATGTGTAGAGAAAATCGGGCCAATTCAATGAACTTAGCTTCATATTCAGCTATTGACATGTTGCCCTGCTTGAGTTCTTAAAATTCAGTAACTTTGCGGTCCCAAAAACGTTGAGGAAAATATTTGCCGTAGAAGATTTCCTTAAATTGAACCCATGTCATGTTCCCATTATCGTTTTGTATTAGCAACCACCACCTTCGAGCTTCATCCTTTAAAGTATAGGTGGCCAAGAGAACCTTCTAAGTTTCGGAGCAGGGAAACACTTCATAGAGTTTCTCCATTTCAAGTAACCATGTCTCTACCTTTAGTGGTTCAATACCACCCAAGAAAGTTGGCGGTTTCATCTTCATAAACTTGTGAGTCAGGTTGATTATATCATTGTTATCCAACTCATTTTGTATTGGCGAAGGCAGAGGGGGCAAGGGTTGTTGCCTCAAAGAGTCTGTTAAGGCTGCAAGCATTTGGTCCATGTGACTCATGCGAGCCTCAGAGGATTTAGTTGTACCGTCACTTCTTGTATTTTCCATTACTATAAGCAAACATGATAAGAATAAACACGGCAGAAGAATCTCGTTCTCCGTGTTTCATTCCAATTCAATTTGTTTCATATTAATTCATATATGTTCACACCAGTTTATTTTAGTTTGGGTATGTTCAAATAATTCACACACCCACACATGCAGATGGAATGTCCCTAATTCTTTTCTAGGACATCCTATAGCTCATATGGACTGATGTGTGCGGTAGAACACGTGCTCTGATACCACTCTATCACGACCCAAACCCACCCCTATAAGTTTAGCATCGTAACCGACCAGTAATTGTAGTTCAACTTTTTCGCGCCCCCTTTTGGAGAGCTCGAATTGGTCCTACAGTTCGGACTCCTGTCATGGTTCTGAATCTAATCTCACAAAGTGCAATGGGAAACTGATAAACACCAAAGAGTCCAATCCGGCAAATCATTTTGAAAAATCGATTTTAAATCAAACAATGCCAAAATTAGACTACTTTGCCAGATTACAGAATCGCTACCTAAATATTTTGTTTTTGAAAAATTTAGGAAACCGTGACTCGTGCCAAAGGCCACGTGTCCATCATCACTAAAGTTGTCTCGTCTCGGGAACTTGGGTACGAGAGGGGATGGTCCTGAAATGAGCACCCCCGCTCGCCTAATCAAAGATCGGCCTCTACTAACCATGATATGTTATTTTATAAACCTCAAGTATAGACTAAAATCACAAGACTTGGAACGAATTCAACTCATGTTTGCTTTCAAAAATGGTTTGAATTTGCCACCCTCAAGTGGGCTTAGAAATGCGGATTTGCCACCAAACATAGTGGGCTTAAAAAACATACAATCATCGAATTATTCCAATTCAAGCAATAAAGCCTTCATCCATAGGCATTCATGCAGTTTAGCAAATAAGCACATAGCCTCACGGCAAGCATGCGAAACATGGCATCATTCGCACTCATGCAAGTATGCTAAAGTATAAAACTCACCGAGTACTCCAAGCCAAAACAAAAGCTAGTTAGAAACAATGCATGATCTTAACTATGTTAAATGACTAATGCAACACATGAAAGGATGTGACTAAATAGGCTCGGCTACCTAATCATGGTATTTGCAACACTTTGATAGCATGCTTTGAAACACACATTCAAAGAAGTATTGAATTGACAATGCAGTTTGAATGATGTGTCGAGCCTCGGTGCATGCAAGACAAATGAATGATGCAAACATGCAAGCATAAGGTATGCTAATTGAAACACGATCCCTAATCTAACCATCGAGAGCGGTTAAATAAAAAGGAGAAAGACATGGGGTTGGAAGACATGCACACATGCACACACACTTATTACAACATTATGCCCTTGTGAAGGAGGGTCCGAATAAAATAAGCTAGCTAGCTATGCTAATTATTACAAACCAAAACTAATTAACTATTCTAGCTAATCAATATTACAAACCGAAATTGAAGAATTAGTTACAATAACTAATTAAGGACAACATTTGCATTGAATAATAAGCTACGCTAACTAGCTGAAGCAATTGAATGGCCTCCAGGGTGAGAGAGGCATGCATGCTTGGTTGGTTTCCTCTCGAAAATCCACCGCCTTTCCATCGGATACCTCTGTTTGCATTTGTTTTGACCACTAAAAATTCCATCAACCTCCAGCACACCTCTGTTCCACCTCAGGAACACATTGAACAAACTTTTCATTGATGGCCGGTCAGCTGTAATTGGTGGCTGTCGGCCACTGCTGGTGGCTGTCGGCCACTGCTTTCTTGAACCGGCCATTACTGGTGGCCGGTTGGCCACTCCTTTCTTGAACTTCTCTTTTTTGCGGCAACAGAGAGCAAACAGAGGCAAAACAATGTATTCTCAAGGAGTATGTGTAATATTACCCTCCTTATCATTACACGAGGTCAAAGGAGTGTAATTCTTGGCTCCAAAACCACCAACCAAGCATTTTCAATGCATGATGGCCAAAGAACCAAGAAGTACAACTTCATTGTATGCAAAAACAAGATTCAAGACCATCACCTTATCATGTGTGATCAAAGGCAATGGAGTCCAAGGAGATTGGCTCATTTCACCACTTTGAGTATGAAATGCTCCAATCTTCCTTATGTTCAATATAACGTCCGATTGAACACATGCAATGCAACACAAGATGCTTATCTTGCCTCTTTTAGTTTGCCATTTTTATTTACCAATTTTAGATTACCAATCCATTATTTAATTGGTTAGTCCAAGAGGTGAGTGTCCTCTAATGAAAGAGGGCTTAAACCACAAGTACCTTGAGCATGAAAGAGGCCTCATGCTGCTGGTAATGAACTCCCGAAAGAATTAAACCATTAGGCATGAGGGTCTCAATTCCACACTCAAGCCAACAAGGGGTTCAAAGTCACTTTCAAAACAAAAGAAAGAGTGAAGAATGGAAGGGGATTGCAGAGATTTCAGTGCTGAAATGGAGTGCAAAATGACACTAAAGCATGCAAGCAACTTATGCAATTCATGCTAAAAAGCCTAACACATTAAGCTAGTGAAAGAAATTGCACTACAACCACACAATACAAGCCTCACATGGCCAAACCAGCTCAAAACAGAGCTAAAACCAGTCAAAATAGTGACTAAAACATGTTGAGATTAAGGTACAAAATGCTAGAAAAACATGCTCACATGTTAGCTTACAAACAAGACTCAAGAGCAACTCCATAAAACAAAGAAAGAGTGAAACAAATGAGCTTGTGATAGAGCTATATATGCTGAAATTACATGTAAAAAGACACTACAACATGCAACTAACTCAAGCAAAGCATCTTTAAATGCCTAAAACACTAAACTAGTGAAGCCATTTGCACTACAACTATGCAAAACAAGACTCATATGACCAAAGCAGCCCAAAATAGTGCGAAATCATTCCAAATTAGAGGCAAACATATGTTGGAAATAAGCTAAGCTAGGCTACAAAAACATGTTACCATGTGATGCTAACTAGGCATGCAAATGAGACACAAGGAGGGGAGGCTAACCCCTCCTATTTTAGACCTCAAAACATTTTTTCTACCACTAAAATAACTCTGAATTTCAGTGGTTTAAAAGGCCAAAGTTTGGTTTGAAAGCCTTGAAAGGTGGCACAAAAAGCTTCACAATTAGGCAACAAGAAGGGTAGGCTACCCCTTAACACAAAAGGCCTCAAACCATCATGTTAAGGCTCAAAAATCAAAGTTTTTTATAGTTGAAAACTAGGCCAAAAACAGTACAAAAGGATGGCCAAACAAGTAACTAAAACAAAGCCTACAAGGTAAGTCTTATACCTCTTGAAGCACAGCACAAAACAGGCTCAAATTCTAGTTCAAAACCCTTTCTAAGGCTCCAAGAAGACCTCCTAGAACCTCAGCTCCAAGGTAGTCAAGATTGATCAAGAGTCTATGTGCAAAGGTGTAGAGAAAACTAACTACAAAGCACAAAATAAGAAGAGACAGAGAGAGAGAGAGAGAGAGAGAGAGAGAGTTCTAGAGAGTGAGAGAATTTTGCTCAAAATTATCTAACCTTTTAAAATGAAGGAGAGACGGCCCTATATATAGAAAAAACAAGCTTAGAGCTTGTATTCATCCCTACACGTGTATGGAGATGCACTTCAATGAACAACAGCTGACACAGCTGGCAAACAAATATCTAAAAAAAGAGAAAAATGGTCGTCAGCCATCACTAGTGGCCGACCGGCTACTACTGATGGCTAGCAGGCACAAGCCATGGCCGATGGATTGTAGGGATGGCCGACAGGCCACCCTTTCCTCTAGACTTGAAACAACAAGCTCTTGGTCCACAACCAAGCACAAAACAGACAAGTTGAGAGGCTCAAAGGCAAGGCACTTGGCCGAGAACTTCAGGCACTCAAAACGAACACAAGCATACAAAACCATCGAGTGTTCAAATAATGACATCTAAGTCTCGAGGACGATAAAAAATGGGGTGTCTACAGTTGCCCCTCTTTGACAGAACTCGGAAGTCATGAAATAACGGGAGTGAAAGTCAAAGCCCAGAGACGACCCGTTTTTGACAAGGCCAAAGACTTGGACAAACAAGAAAACAAAACAAAGAACGGTTACGCCCGCGGGTTGCCTACATATCTCTTTGCAAGGAATCAAACTAGCGTAGTTCTGGGGCAAGATGCAAATAACATGCATGATACAGAACATAACTTATGATCATGCAATGAGAGCTGTAATGAAACATCTAGATGCAATGTTAAGCAAAGAAATGCTACAGTAAACTCATACATAAGCAAGTAAACATGAACCAAACCACATTTCATGCAGAAATGATGTAAGAAAATTATGCAGGCTTAACTACGCATCACGCAGGAAAAGCAAAGAATAACATAGCCCTTGGGCGCACCCGAGGCGTGAAACAAGATCCTAACGCATGGCACAAGCGAGGAGAGAGATGGTGTGAACCTAGGGACACACCCCAAGGTTCCGAACCACAAAGAACAATGATAAATAATTGAAACACGTCCAAAGAGCAGTATAAGTATCGGAACCTATCCGGATGCTTTTAACTAAAGCGTGCTAACATGTCGCACGCGAGAGAAGAAGAGCACAGTGTAAACACCGAAGGGCGGTATAAACATCGGGACACGTCCCAATGTTTCTAACCAAAACAGGGTGGTATAAGCATTGGAACACGTTCCAAACGCTTCTAACCAGGGGGTGGTATAAACATCGGGAACACGGCCCAATGTTTCTAACCAAAGCAAGGTGGTATAAGCATCGAAACACGTTCTAAACGCTTCTAACCAGGAGGGTGGTATAAATATCGGAGCACGTCCCAATGTTTCTAACCAGAACAGGGTGTGGTGTAAACACCAGGCGTACCTAAATGTTTTTAACCACAAAGGTGTGGTGTAAACACCAGGCGTACCCGAGTGTTTCTAACCAACAAAGGAGTGGTGTAAACATCGGGCGTACCCGAGTGTTTCTAACCAACAAAGGTGCAAGGGACAGGAATGATCTTAGCCGGAGTTCCTCTGAATGAACCGTACATACAATATCGTCTGGTTGCACCAGCTTTGAATGAACCATACATACAACATCGTGCCTGCACAAGAAAGAAACTTAACAGGTACAATACAATAAGAATGCATATTCTATGCAAGACGAATAACCATGGCACAATATTAGAGGCATGTTTCATGCACGACATGCAAGGAACAAAACATAAGCATGTTCTATGCAACACCAAAATGCATGTTCAATGCAACAATAGCCAACATATGGTCGACGCAACAGGTACAAACATTTTCTATGCAAACGTAAGGGCATGTACAAGGCGATACAACGCGACATGCATATTCGATTCGAAATAACAACAATGCATATTCTATACGAAATAACAACAATGCATATTTGATGCAAACATGAGAGCAATGCATTTTCAATGCAACATGCATATTCTATGCAAAATAACAACAATGCATCTTCAATGCAACATTAGTGAATGCATTTTCCATGCGAGGGTAACAAATGTATGCTCCATGTACTGAAGTACAAAATGCATGATGCACGCCTTACATATATGACGAAAATGCTCTAATACAACATGTTCAAAAAGCAACTCTCCGATCTTGCGATATGCAAAAGGATACGAAAAGTGTCACACCCCAAACCCGCCCCTAAAAGTTTCAGGCATGACTTATTCAGAAACGGACACTAAACCTGACATACGTAATATATGGGGCCTGAACGGAAGCATTAATAATATAAAATAACATAAAACATCATCCATTGAGCTACCACTACCATGCCAGGATCGCAAACATTGCATTAGGTAGAAGATATAGGAAACATATACCCGAGCTTCAGTTACCGACATTTACAAAAGGATTTAAGAAGGAGGGGTTGTAAACATTTAACCATATGCAGACAACTAAAACATAAGTCAAAACTTAGCAAAGCTTTATATAATGCACGGCTTCATCTAAGTGCCTGGACACACTGGGGTTTACAAAAGAGACAAGCCTTAAGGACAGGGACTGGCCTCCTGGTTGATTACCTACAAAAACAGACAAAATACAGAGTGCGTAAAACTCAGTGAATAATAGTACATAAATAATGTAATGGTTAACTTGAATGATAAAGCATATAACTGCAGAGGCATATGATTATCCACATTCTGTAATTACTTCCAGAACAGCCATGGGTCCAGTTTCTTAACAGAATGGCTTAAAGCCCGTTAATGTACAGAACAACCATAGGCCTAATAGATACAGAACGGCCATCGGCCCAGAAATAACAGAACGGCCCTCGGCCTAGAAATATCAAAACGGCCTAGTGGCCCAGAAATATATATGTATGGACTCAAGAGGTGGCTCGTACGGATTCTAGAGGTGGCTCCCACCAAAGTGTAGCACTTAGTTCCGTACAGCACTTTGTTCCATACCAAAAATCAATAAGTTGCATCATGTCATAATATAAACGAAACGAACATCATAATGGAATAGTCACAGATATCATCAGAACAGACTAGTCTTATAGTCATACAGAGGCACATAGATTATTCTGATCATTTACATGAGTTAGCGTAGTTAGTTTGCGTGTAACAGAATACTAATGGTAATCATTAGCAATACGTATAGCATATCTCACAAATTGCACATGTTCCATCACAATGCTATAGGGACAAAATAATTACCTCATAACAGTCTTAAACCATCCTTGACAAAGCTGAATAGTTCGAGATACACAAGCATCATTGTTCCATTTGCTCACTATGAATCATTAAGGTTAATCTACGGATAACAGAATGTTAATAATGTCTTTTAACAGTAAATAAAACACACTACTATAGTACTATCCATAATTCGATCCCATTATCCAATTCTGTTAATCCTCTTTAGACAAATATGTACGTCACAAGACATATATTGAACCAAACAGATGGTAGGAGTCTTCAATAGAACTTTCAAGGTGTTATGTTTCCATTTCAAATATCAAATCCCCGGTAATTGGGGTTACTTTCACGAACTTCTCCTGTTAACCATTCTCATTGTTTCATAGCTTATATGCAGTTCTTATGTGGAATCATGGGTAATATATAGATGCCAAATCCTTCAATGTTTACACCAATTCTCAATCAACAAACATGTTAACATAATTGTCATGGAAAACAGACTGTTAATAATAATAATTATTAACGGTAATTGATATACATTTATAGTACTTTACTCATAGTGCTATAACGGAGTTCTTGTCCTTCACAGATTATGCCCTACACATGTACACAACTTATACATTAATTCCTTTTCTTTCTTAATTCGTTTCTTGCTTCATTTTACTTCGAATCAATTTACAGGCATCTTAAGGGCATCAAACACAAATTCCAAAAATACCAAAGGGTTAAGCATGTAAAACAGAGCAAACAATATTTTGCAGCATGGGCCGCACGTGCGGCAGTGATCTCCGCACGTGCGGCGATTCTAGCAGTACAGTCCAAATTTTTCAGCAAAAACCCCTCTTGGTGGACATGTATAACAAAGAGTAGAATAGGTAAATATGATGTAAAAATAAAGTATAGATTCACATAAAAACATAATCATAAACCTACCTAGGTCCTTATTCCTTTTGATTTCATAATCATATTCAATCATACTTTAGTTCTTTTACCATTATAAACACATTGCCATGTGGTTTCAACTTGAAAACAAAGAATAAAGCATAATTTCCCTCACATAGTTTCAATCAACCATCAATACAACAACTAATGAGTGCAATTCTTCAATTAAGTAAGCATCACACACAAAACTTCAATCAAAACCCTAGTCTTCACAATTCAAGGAGAATCCTTACACATATCCAAGAAAGAGCTTATGTAAAGTAATTCTTACATACCTTGAGTTTAATTTTCTCTAACCCTCACAAAGTTCCCAATCTTCTTCTTGATGGATTTATTTCTCAACCCTCTCCTTTCCTAACTTCTCCCTCTCAAGAGATTTTTATTGTAATGGCTCTTAAGTCAAATGACTAAGGCATATATATAAATTAAGTCAAATGGTCAAAGCATACATATATATAAATATAAATTGAATAGGACAAACTTAATCAATTTAACCATTCCAAATTGAAATTTCACAAAAATGTTTATTATTACTTAAAAATTATGCTGATCTTAAATGTAAAATGAATTTCGGATTATCAAGCCTCTAAGGCTCTCAATTCCTAATTTAAACATCTTAAGTGTGACAGATAATTTCCTTATTAAACAGATAGGAATCCATATTTCCGAGGTTCACTGAATTAAATGTAATTCCACATAGGCTTTCACAAATAGCATTCAAAAGCACAAAATAAAGAACTAAAAAGATACCAGAATCATATACGAGGGTCGGGTTATTACAAAAAGGATACGCTTCGTCCAACAAGAGGCAAACAAGGATTTCCAAGAATACAATTCAAGTTTCCGTGAAGAGAACCCAAGCTCAACAGTAACTTTTCTTTACACTTCTTAGGAAACAGAGACCAAATCAGTGGGAAAACAGCAAAATAGGAACATTGGGGACTGGAAGACCACCAAGGAGGGGTGTCGGCCACCCATCGGCCACTTCTAGGCACCATCAGCCACAAGAGGAAGCTATTGGCCACCAATGGTGGCCGGTCGGCCACCGATGGAAGATTCGGGGCAAAATGGGGAATTCAACTTGGGTCTTTATATTTACACCCTCACACCTCATTTCCACACAACCCTAAGCCCGAAAATCATCCTCCACCCTCTCTAGACCTTCATCTTCCTTAGATTTGAGCCTTACATGCGTTTTCCAACACTCCATAAACATTTTCTTCGCTAAACCCTCGTAGTTTACCTTGTTTTGAACCGATCGAAAGTTGATTTCGGGGTTTCCTTCTTGATTTCCACCACTTGGGGTTTGTTTTCCCCAAGTTTCTCTTGGATTCAGTGCCCGTTCCCAGACTCCATCATTTTCCTCCATTTTCTCCTTTCGAGAGTTGACTTTTGTTGACTTTTGGAATTCTTCTCCCCTTTTCCACATTTTCGACCATTTTCTCATCTTCTCTTGAGATAACGGACGACATTCTACACAGCGGAGCTTCTTTGGAGATGGAGGTGGATCCAGAGTTCGAGCCACTGCCACTCAGCATTCGACCTTTTGACCCAGCGATGTATCATCTCGAGATACATGTGCTACCGCCCAACAACATCCGTCAGTTCAGGGGGTTTGCACGAGGCGCACAGGAGGTCCTCTTACTGCGCGAGCCGGAGTCACATCTATCTCATGGCGCCTCCGAGGTATACACTGCATTCTTGTATTTTCCACATGTATGTTGCATTTCTTGCATTTCTTGCATGGCTCACACTGTCTTTCATCTGTTCATCGCAAACACATTTATGCACTGCCTTGCACCTGCTTGTCCCGAACATACTTTTGCACTGTATTTCTTACGTTACATGTTATCTGTTTTTCTTGATCACAAGGGGATTCGCGCACCATCCGAGGATACGGGACCACCTCCGCAAGGGAGTGGTACATGGAGCTTCTTGACGACGTTCGCCACATCATTGACGGGGCCAGCTTTGGCTCATTCTGCATGGGGCTCTCACGCCTCATATCGAGCCGGCTTTTGTTGGGCATTTTGGTAGAGAGGTGGTGGGATACCGCCGATTTCACTTCTCTACCGTAGGGGAGATGACGATGACTCCCTTCGACTTCTCTATGCTCACCGGCATAGAGGTGGAAGGTCATCCGATTCCTTATGACACTGACATAGGCGAGTGGGAGGCCACTCAAATTTACCTGCTGGGAATTTACCCACCTATCTCCCAATTAGGGATGGTTCGATACTCCTGGTTTGCAGACCACTACAAAGGGACGGCACTAGCATCCCGAGAGGAGACCGAGCAGTATGCTCGAGGTTTCCTAATGTTCCTGTTTGGCACTACCCTGTTCGCTAACCGAGCGAACACCGTCGGGCTATACCTCATGAGTGCTCTGGTGGACCTGTCTCAAGTTTGACCCTACAATTGGGGCGGCGCTGTCTTGGCCACCTTGTATGTGTACGTGAGCTCAACCTCTCGTAGGAGCGAGCATCTGATAAGAGGCTACTGGAGGGCCTGGGAGGTACGCCTTACTTCTCTTTTTTGTATTTCCTGTTGCGCTTTCCGCCTAGCATTCTCTATACACTGCACACACTGCACACCATACACACACAATCTGCTTTCTGCTTTGCATACTCTGTACACTGCACACACTGTACACCGCACACGCATAATCTGCTTTCTGCTTTGCATACTCTGTACACTGCATACACTGTACACCGCACATATACAATCTTCTTTCTACTTTGCATGCTATGTCTATTGTATACTCACTATTACCCTTTTCGCTTTCTGTAGTTATGGGTGTACGCCTACTTTCCGAGACTTTCCCCAGAGCCAAAGGTGGAGATGTCACCTATTCTGCCGTACTCTCACTGGTACGACGGGAGGTGCCAGCGGAGATCTCAGGAGTCCTTCCCCTTCTTTCACCAATACTTCGATACCATGACCGCGGCTGAGGTAACACAAGCTTCTCTGTTTATTTCTGCTTTCCTTCGATTCTGACTTATATTGCAATATCTGATGATAGCTAACAATCTGTACCTTCTCTATTTACAGATCACTTGGTAGCCCTGGGCGATGATGCCTGAGGGAGTCAAAGATCAGTTCACTGGTGCCCGAGAGGCTTCTCGCTTCCAGATCCTGCTTGAGGGCCCAATTTGTTGGGCATGGTTTTTAGGGGAGCGGTTCTTGCGCCAGACTATCGGCTTGCCCGAGCCGGTGGTTCCAATGCCGCCTCTAACATACATGAGAGTCACAGAGAGGCACACTTCCCAGGAGATGATTGATTTCACCCGAGGCTGGGACGCTGATTTCTTCTGAGTTGAGGGTGACTACACAGCCTTCATCCAGACATACCTTATGCCACCTCTGACCGGGGCCCGTAGAGATGAGAGACCGAGGGCTCTAGCTACGGGAGAGAGAGGCAGAGGGGCCGGGATGACCAGGACCTATGGCAGGAGAGAGTCTGGGGCGAGACAGAGGGCTGGGTAGCCAGAGCTGCCTACCACACTCACCTACCGTCGACATTCTGGGGAGGCTTGCCAGATTTCCATTGAGCCCACACCAGCCGAACATGAGCTTGTACGGGTTCAAGGTCCGACTCCAGTACATACCATACTTTTCATTTTGCATATTTACTTGATTTCACTTATGCTTTATAGAACACTAATCTTCTCATCACACTTGCAGGCACCCATAGAGTACACCGGACAGGCCCTCGAGCTAGTGGCTTCCTTGACAGAGATGGTACAGAGGAGCATGAACCTGCTCAGCCTCTACAAGATTCTGGTAATTTCCTTCAATTCACACTTCATGCCATGAAACTTTCTGTCGATACATCAGCATTTCAAACATAATCTGTTCCACACTGCACTGTTCTGACACACTGTACTCAAACACTGCACTCAAACATTGCATTTGAACACTGTACTCAAACACTACACTTGATACTGCACTCAAACACTACATTTTATTTACACCATGGCTGATGTATTTGACAAACTGCCCTTTTCAGATCCCCGGCACATTGGACGTTCCAGCGAGAGTTGCCGCAGGATCATCAGCACCTCCTACAACGACAGGGAGAGAGAGAGACGAGAGGCTCCAGCTCGCAGTCGAGGCAGAGGTAGGGGCACCCGTGACGAGAGTGGACCTTCAAAGCCTGTTCTGGATGAAGATGATGATGAGACGAGTGAGGACGAGGAGGCAACGAGTCCACAGTTAGAGTCATCTGAGGACAGAGAAGGAGATGCTGGCTCCGATTCTGAGGGTGGAGTTGATGCTGAGGCTGGTTCAGCAGCTAGCTCAGACTCGGGGGCCTCCGACAACGGCACTGATGGGGATAGTTCAGAGTCCATGCCCAGGAAGAGGACGAAGAGGGCCTCTCGATCCTGAGGTGGATGGCACTGATCTAGATGTTTTTGCTTAGTCTCTTTTGTTTCCTTTTTCTTTTAGCTGGTAGTGTTAGCACATTATACAGTTTTATTTTCTTAAAAATTTGTACTCTTTTGTAAAAAGAACCATGATTGGAATGAAAAATTGGCTTTTTGATGAAAGCATGTTGTTTTTTACATTCTGAACATCGCATTGCACCATTTTACACGAAAACAGGACTTGATGGAATTTTGAACATTATACATTGTATTGGCAACTTCTTAATCAGGTAATGAACCAACCAACACATAACAAACAGAATAAGACAACTTAATAAACAACGAATGCAACAACTCGATAAACAAAACAACAACTCAATAAGCAAAACAACGACTCGATAAGCAAAGAGAAACTACATAAAGAGCGACTCAATCAAAACTCTTCAAACAAGGCGGCAAAATGCACCAAGAGTAGAACAAAACACAGGTTCCCAACATTCCCAACACATAGGAAGGCCATAGGAATTATGTCAGCTATAGGCAGAGGTTGTCAGCCACCAAAAGTGGCTACTAGCCACTAGTACTGGCCGGTCAGCTACAAAAGTGGCCGGTCGGCCACCAACACTAGCCGGTCGGCCACTAGTGCTAGGAACCTCCAGATTGCTACCACTTGTCTTTCACTCAGCACCTTATCTTCTACAAAAGTTGGGACTTCGTAGTTTCTTCATTCCAGCTCTATTTTTGCACAAATGAAGCCATTCTTCGCCAAAAAACTCTCAACTTGGATTGCAAATTTAGATGGCTCGGAAAAAGTGAAATTCTGGGGTTTCGGGATAAATGCCCTATTCTCACTAAGTCGTACCCCGCTGTGTTTTCCCTTCCTTCAAGCCACGGCTAGATGTTGGAACCCGATTACACATGTGTTTAACTTCGAGGGGCAAGAGATGTGTCCAACAATTGAAGAATTCTAAGTTTTGATGGAATCCCGACGTGACGAAGAAATCCTGCCCCAGTCCCATTTTAATCACATCCAAGCTTTAGGGCGGATGTGTGGGCTCAGTTTACACGATGCCCGATCTTTGGTTCATAACGGAGAGTTGGATATTTCCAATCTCATTCACCGATTTTCTGATGCCGGCGACCGCGAGAACCGTCTTTGGCAAGGTTTTCGGCAACATGCCTTTGCTTGTGTATGTTGGCTCATTTCCTACTTGCCCCGGGATTCGGAGGGTCTAGCGTTCACTTGATAGCTCAAGGCTTGAAAGAGGACAAGAGCTGCATTGGCCGAGACTTTGATGGGCTTGGATGCCTTCCAACAACGAGAGACAACCAAATTCGCAGGAAGTCCACTACTCTTGCAGATAATGTTTCCCACCCTATCTCACATGTGTTTCTCATATCACTCGGCCCTCAAGCTCTGTTTTTCTCACTAAAACCCTTTCTCACCTTTTCTCTCTACATACATCTCTCTATTCTTTAATCTCTCTTATTTTTCATTCATCCCCAGATATGGCTCATGGACAGGTTGAAAATAGTGGACTCTTACCCTGCATATTCAGTACGAGGCTATTTCTTTCGCCAACGGTTAGTTGATTTCCCAAACGAATGGTGGTGGTGCCATTGGATGTGCAATAGGTCTGCTGCTGACATTGCTTGCCGTTGCCCTTAGTTTGACCTGCCTGAGATGAGTTACAGCATGGCTCGACAGCCTGGCATTCAGTTGATTGGCTTGATACACTATGTCTTCTACTTTCCATTCCGGTTCAGGCGTCAGTTCAGACACGATCAGACTTGCCCAGAAGAGAGGATAGAGTACCCGGCTTCATTTCCAATCCGAGGTTCACAACTAGCTTGATATCCCACTGCTTGGAGGACAAGAGAACTTCTGGCTCTCGCTCCCAATTTCAATTGCGCCCTTTCTGGTGAATGCATAGCTTGGCTTGGAGATGAAGCGCAAACTGGGCCTACTTTAGCATCTGAAGCTTCCACAAGCTCTGGGAGGGGACGCAGGAACACCTGACTCATCGATGCCCCAAGTTTATTGCTTTGATCTGTACTTTCAAATTTTCCTTTTGAATGTAATAAAAAACAACTTTGATTTGTATCACGAGTTGGAGAACTTTGCATTGAAATCAATGAAATTAAAGGTTGCGGGCACTGAAAATTTTCCGTTTGGTCCAAAAAATGGTCTAAGTTGTAAAAAGATTAATTTGAACAAAACCAACTTTTATTAAAACTTTTCAAAACCATTTTCGATAAAGATCACAACTGGACACACCCGAAATCTATCCTTGAGATGTACAACCCTGAATCCAACAAATGAAAAGTTGCCGCTTGTCTGAATAGCACTGTACTGCATTATAATGAGCTCTTTTCTCAGGTTAAGGATCACAACCGAGCTTTCAGATACTTAGCAGACAAAGATGCCTTGATTAAACACATGGACACAATTGATTTGGAAGTGTTTATGGCTGGACTTCAGAATGAAGTTGCCTATGTATCCCGAAGATGGGAATCAAGCCTTATGCAGTTCGATTCGGGTTCACTTGGGTATTAACACTCTCATTTTGCGCTCTAACTTTTGCCAATGCCGCCCTTTCTGGGTTTTCAACCTTACGAGCTCGGCTTTTCTTTTTTCTAATTTTTTGTGCTCTAACTTTTGCCTAGGTCGCCCTTTCGGGTTTTCGGCCTAGCGAGCCTCGCAAGGGTAGTACTTCTTCAACTCGTTCATGTTGATTGGCTGAGAGAATTCGAGGCCATCTAGGTTCATAAGAATGACAGCTCCACCTGACCAAATTGATTTGATGATGTAAGGACCAGTCCAATTGGGTCTGAACTTGCCCCTAGGGTCGTGGATGGGAGCTCGGTTGTCTTTGAGAACCAAATTTGCTTCTTTCATATTCCTAGACTTAACTTTCTTGTTGAAAGCCCTGGCGATTCTACGTTGATAACTTTGGACATGGTACAGTGCTTTCAGCCTCCTCTCGTCGAACAATATAAGTTCCTCAAACCTGCTCTGCTGCCAATCCGCTTCTGCTACCTGGCACTCAGCCATAACCCACAGCGACAGAACTTTAACTTCAATTGGCAAAATAGCTTCCATCCCATAAACCAGAGAATACGGAGTTGGCCTAGTAGATGTCCGAATTGATGTCCTGTAGCCCCAAAGAGCAAATGGCAGTTTGTCTGGCCAGTCCTTGTAAGTTTCTACCATTTTTTGTAGAATGTGCTTGATGTTCTTGTTGGCGGCCTCAACAGCTCCTTTGGTTTGCGGCCGATATATGGATGACTTATGAAAAGCCACATTGTATTTCTCCAACAAGTCGATCACTTATTTCTTGAAGTGGGAACCATTGTTTAAGATGATCTCATTCGGGACCCCATAATGACAAATGATGTTATTCCTTATGAACTTGGCGACATGCGACGCTTTTAACACTGCGTAGGATTAGGCCTCGACCCACTTTGTAAAATAGTCTATTGCCACCAAGATATACTCATGCCCGTTTGACCCTTTCGGAGTAACTGTCCCAATAACATCAATTCCCCAGACTGAAAATGGCCATGGTGAATTCATGTTGTACAGTTTCGACGGCGGGATGTTCATGCGATTTGCATAAATTTGACATTTGTTGCATTGCCGAACAAACCAATACAATCCTCCTCCATGGTTGACCAGTAGTAACCCTGCCTGAGAATCTTCCGAGCTAGCATTACTCTGCTCATGTGTGAACCACATTCTCCTCCGTGGATGGCCTCCATTAGGCACTTCGACTCTACTGCATCAACATACAGCTTGTGCATTCCCAAATAGCCTCGTTTATACAATTTACCCTCGTAGATGATAAACTGAGCGGCCATTCGCCGTATTGCCCTTTTATCTTTGGCATTTGCCCCTAGTGGATAAGCCTTCTTTTCTAAGAAGTTCCAGATATCATGATACCAGGGGTTCTGATCTTACACTTCTTCTATTGCGGCAATCAGCTCATAGGCCGGCGCATACCTCTGTTCAATAATGATCGGACGTATCCGGACTTCCAAAGGGATGTCTATCATGGAAGATAGAGTTGATAAAGCGTCAGCGAACCTATTGTTCTCTCTTAACAGATGCGTGAAGGTTAACTTCTCAAACCTAGGAATCAGAACATCCAGGGTTTGGTGATAGATTTTCATCCTCTCTTCCTTAACCTTCCAGTCTTCTTTTGCTTGAGACACAACCAGGTTCTAGTCCCTAATGATGTCCAACCATTTTGCCTCTAGTTCCAGGGCAGCTTCCAAGCCAGCGATACATGCCTCGTATTCTGCTTCGTTGTTAGATACTTTAAACCGGAGTTTGAAAGCTAAAGGTATGTGGAAATTGTCGGTCGGTATCAGCAACACTTCTATCCCATAACCGTACTGATTAGACGCTCCGTCAAAGTACATGGTCCAAATCTCTTCTTCAACTTGCAGAATACCCTTATCTAAGAACAAATACTCTACTACTTCGTCTCCTTCCACTGGGTGATCGGCTAGGAACTCCACTACCGCTCTTCCCTTCACAGACTTGCGAGTCATATACTTCAAATCAAATTTGAAGAGAAAAAGCAACCAAGGGGCTAGCCTATCCGTAAGTGCTGGTTTCTTGAAGAGATATTTGATAGGATCCAATCTCGAAGCCAGAACTACGAAGTGAGCTAACAGGTAGTGCCTCAACTTCCTGGTAGCCCATACCAAGGCCAAACAAGCCTTCTCCAGCGGGGTGTAACGGGTCTCATATTCCAGCATCTTCTTGCTCAGGTAATAGATGGCTTTCTCCACTCTATTCTCAAATTCCTACGCAAGCATGCAGCCCATTGTCGTGTTGGTTACTGACAGATACAAAATCAATGGCTTCGCCAGCTCTGGCGATGACAACACGGGTGGGTTCAGTAGATACTGCTTGATCTGCTAAAAAGTAACCTGGCGTCGGTCATCCCATTAGAACTTCCTTCTTTTCTTCAGGAGACCAAATAGTGGTTTACAAGTCAACGTTAATTTTGCAATAAACCGTCTTATGAATTACACTTTACCCAGAAAGCCTCGCACCTCCTTTTCAGTCCTTGGTGGTGGCATTTCTAGTATGGCCTTGATTTTGGAAGGATCAACTTCGATGCCCCTTTGTGTGATCAAGAACCCCAGCATTTTCCCTGCTATGACACCAAAAGTGCATTTCTGTGGATTCAGCCTTAACCGACATTCTCTGATCCTTTGGAAAAATTTCTTTAAGGCAGTGTAGTGGCCTTCTCTTTCCTTAAACTTGACAATCATGTCGTCCACATATACCTCAACCTCTTTGTGGATCATATCAACCAAGATCATGGTTGCAGCCCGTTGATAAGTAGCCCCAGCATTTTTCAAACCGAACGACATCACCCTGTAGCAGTAGGTCCCCCATGGCATGGTAAAGGCAGTTTTCTCCCTATCCTCGGGTGCCATCAAGATTTGGTTGTACCTAGAAAACCGATCCATAAAGGAGAGCAACACATGGCCTGTAGTGAAGTCCACCAATTCGTCGATATGTGGTAGAGGAAAGTCGTCCTTCGGACTAGCTTTGTTCAGATCTCTGAAATCCACACACACCCGAATTCTGCCATCTTTCTTCGGCACCAGAAAAATGTTGGCCAACCAAGTAGGATACTCAGATACTAGCAAGAACCCTGCATCTATCTACTTGGTGACCTCTTCCTTGATTTTCAAAGCCCAATCCGGGCGTATTCTCCAAAGCTTCTGCTTAACGGGTCGGGCCTCAGGGTCAAAAGGGATCCGGTGCTGTACAATCCCAGGATCGATTCTAGGCATGTCTTCGTAGGACCACGCGAAAACATCTTTGAAATCTTTTAATAAAGCAACTAAGTGCTCGCATTCCTCCGAAGACAATGTGGACCCGATCTGGACCAGACGTGGATCTTTCTCAGTACCCACATTAATTGAAATGATTTCGTCAACCAAGGGTTTTACAAACCTCTCCTCCTCTCGATTAATCAAATGTTTTAAAACTAGAGGAATTCCTTCCTCGTCGTTTTCATTAAAATTTTGAAAGTCATGATCCATGCAATATACAAGTGGCACAAAAAAGTACTCAGAAACAGTAGTGGTACCATTATCATTCAAAGCTTCCAGCTCGTCCAATTCCTCAGTTACAACAGACTCAAAAGAAAAGGAAAAAGACGACCTGGACAAAACAACGGCATCCGAGTTATCAACCCCAGGAATACCGGACTCCAACTCAGAAGAACTGGAATTTGATTCTGACTCCACAGACTCTATGGAATCAGATTCCAGTTCACTACCTGATTGAGAACTGCTAGACAAAAAGCCCTCCTCGAACTGCCAAACGAAGAAGGGTGCGATAGATGCGTCCAGAATACCACCGGAAGGGTCCACAGCCGATTGATCTCCAATCATGGAAAGTCATCCCCCAAGCTTTCCGATTTGATCTGAGGATCCAAAAGGAGACAAGACAACGCTGCTCCTATCTCAAGTTCTATGCCAACAGACTTATCCTCTATACACTATTCAGCCTCAACTGGTAGGTCAGTCTATTCCCATGCAACTTCATCTTTTGCAGCTGTAGGTCGAAGAAGATCTCAAATCCAGGCAAACATCACTTCTCAGAGTTCAACCACAGCTCAGGAAAGCAGAAAAATGGCAAATTTTCCCCCTCCCGGACAAAGTGGCCGTTCAGGGTTCCTTGAATGGGTCTATGCACCAGCTCGTAGTGCTTCCCAGTTTGCTTAGCTTTGGCTCTTCTTGCTATTTCCTTCCCCTTTCTTAGCCAATCCTCTTTGGTAGGCGTGTAACCTAGACCAAAGGTATGAGGGTTATGTGGCACTTCGGCCAACGCAACAACGCGCTTCCGGTCGCTCCTTTCCAATCCCATTCTGGGTACATGTTGCAGCTTATTCATGAGGTAGACGGATTGGGCACTAACATACAACCCCTCATCAATAGCTAGGATATCTTGCACTACCCAGGCCTCGACCAAGGTGAATCCAGACAAAAAGACGTCCTCCCCACCATGTACAATTTCTAGTACCGGTGTAGTGACTTCCGGCGGAGGATGTATAGAAGAATTCCCAAAAACAATAGCTACCCCCTTCCCATAGGGGTACTTCAACATCTGATGCAGAGTGGAAGAGACAACTCTCACTTGGTGCAGCCACGACCATCCAAGGAGTAAATTAAAAGTGGCCTGAACATCTAAGACATGGAACTCAATGTCCCGTTGTGCCAGGCCAACCTGCGTTCTAACCCGAACTATCCCCATCACTTCCCAACTTGTATTGTCATAAGCCCGAATCACCTGGGCCGTTGGTACAAAGTTTGCTGGCTTCGAACCAATAGCATAGGTCATGCATGACGGACACACATTAATTGCAGACCTGGTATCAACCAAGACGACTGGTATCCACTTCTCTTTACATTCAACAGAGATGTATAGTGGCTTGTTATGCTCAGAGCCCTCAGGCGGCAATTCCTTATCTGTAAAGGTCAAAGTCGGTGAAGCACCTCCTGGGAAAACCAGTCCCACTAATTGCTGGGGGGGTTGTGTTAATAGAGAGCGTAGCCTTATCCATTGCTGATAGGACAGCTTGTCTATGCACTCGTGAAGCCATGAGTAATCCCCAAATGGATATGTCTGCTTGAATTTTCTTCAGTTGCTTCAGTACAGCTTCTTCTTCTAGCAGTTTCTCCTTCTACTTTTTTGCCTCCTTATCTTTCTCTGATGCTTCCGGTTGCTTCAGGTGTGGGGGCTTAAAATACCATCCGCTCCGAGTCATGCGATCGACTTCCTTTGAATACCATGTATCATCCGGCAGATTCTATCTCCAATTTTCATCCGTGTGGGCAAGATGCAAATCATCATCTTCCCACCACATTCCTCCGGCAACCGACAAGCAATTGTCCGGTTCCGATGTAAGAACTCCTGTATCCGAAACACAATCAATCCCTGCAGGGCCTTTGGCTTTTCTAGACTTCTGATCATTCTCAGTTCTTTCATATTCGAACCGGTTTAGCGCGGCCTCCTGTTCTGTATCGGCTGTACAAATACTACCCAATTCTTAACCAAAATTCTTAGTACTTGTGCTCTCCGGCAACTCTCCCCTGTCGTCTACCATTCCAGTCGTTGCAGAAATTCCCGTTTCCAGCTGTCCCTACTTTGGTTGAGACCCCTCATCAACATCCGGTTCATCCCTGAGCCACCCCGTATTATCCGTTGATCCGTTCATATCAAACCAGCCAATCTGTACACTCCCCAGATCTAATTCACCGAAGAACAGCAGATTACTGATGTCCTCCTCGAGCTCGGCTAAGTCATCCAGTCCTTGGCTTGGTCCATCTTCCCGTACTACATTAACCTCCATTCCCCGTCGGTAATTCCACCCCTGGTCTGGCCTGACTTGTTGGCACAATGTAGCGATACGGGTTGTATGCCTCTTCAGTTAAGCTTATAGAGCCCTCAGGCATGCCTTCTTCTACCACAGCCACCACCACAGGTTCAGGTTGGGATATGAACGCGTTCATCATGCACAAGTCTGTGCTTTCCGGGATGAATAATGCCGGCTTAGGTAGGTGGGAGAGGGTGATCTATATATTGGGGTCATATGGGACAGCCAGTGTTTGGATAAGGTTTACTTGCCTGGGTGGAGGGGCTTGGTTATGTGGTGGGAGAGGATTTATAGTGACGTTAGGCTTTTGAGGAGGCATTATCACTTTGTTTTCAATAAGATCCTGAATCTTATGACGGAGTCTAAAGCATACGTCGGTGTCATGACCATGCTGTTGGTAGAAGGCGCAATACTTGGCCGGGTTGTGTGTAAGAGGGAGGGGATTAGGCAATGGGCGTGGCTCTAGGGGCTTCAAATGCCCCATTTTTTATCAGGACCCTCAAGGCCGCAGATAGAGACATGTAAAGTGGGGTGAAAACCCTCTGGCCTCGGGGTTGGTGCTTTGCAGGTTGTGAGGTGGTTTCGGATGTACCAGCAAAGGGGGTGGTTGTTTTCGGTGTGGTAGTGACCATACCAACATCAGAAGTCCTTGCAGCTGCATTACTACTCGTAGTCGCGTTGGAACCGTGTGTAAAAGCCCTCTTGGGCTACTCTTTCTCATGGTCTATCAGACCCTGTTTCATCGTATCCTCTATCTACACCCCTATCTCATGAAGGTCAGAAAATGTAGGCAGAGGTAAGACTATCATCTTCTGTAGCAGCCTTGGTTGCAAATTACAGACGACCATTCTGATCTGGTCCTTTTCAACTGGCCGGGTCGTCATCATGGAGGCCTTGGCCCTCCACCGAGTAACGAAATCGGAGAAGCCCTCCTTCGGCTCTTGACGAGTTGCTTCAAGATCACGAGTTGTGACCTCAATTTGAGTGTTATAGGAATATTGGGCGATAAAAGCCTCAGCCATCTCTTCCCAGCTCCTCTTCACAAAATCTTCCAACTTAGCATACCAAATGGCCGCAATACCCAACAAGGTCCGACCGAAGAGGGATAACTTCTGTAGTCTAGTCAGGCCCATTAGCCACAGAATATCTAAAAATAGCCGCAAATGGACCATAGGATCACCCGAGCCATCAAAGCGGTCTATATGTGGCATTTTAAACCTATTAGGCAAGGTCATCGCTGCATCGATATAGCCATCCTCTATATCTGGGATCAAATTGACACCCTGAGCTCGTTTGAAAAGCTTTTCAAGCTTGCTCACTTTTAGCGCGGTAGGGTCGACCTCAAACTCAAACGGTGCCTCCGTTGGGTAAACCAGTGCTTTGGAAGTCTGGGATGGAATCGAATCCACTGGGATGTCCGCATTTTCCTGGACATTGGCTATGGAAGCAGGAGCTCTGGGTACTGGAATGTTTGCAGGAGGTGGATGGGATACAGAAGCTGTTGCTTGTTACGGCTGTTGTTGTTGTAGCCTAGCAATCATCAACTCAGCCTGCTGGGCTACAAATTTCGCTTGACGGGCAGCATCCAACTGCATATTCTCGATAGTCTGTTAAAGTTGAAGCATCATATCCTTTATGTTGACTGAGGGGTGCTGAACTATCATAACTGGTGTGTACTGTCTTTCTGAAGTTGAAGCAGATGACTGGGTTTGACTAAGCACAGTTGAAGTAGTTAGTAACTGCTGAATTAGCGACTGCTGAACCGGTGAGCTCTGCCTAACTCTCCTTCGTCTAGTAACCAGGGGTAGCGAAGCAAACACTGGTTGTCCTTCAATAAAATCCTTAGATTGGTAAATCCGCCTTACTCGAGTCCAGAGTGCTCGGGGGGTAACTGCGTCGTCTGAAGCAATTGTGAAACACTACCTTGCAAAAAGAAAAATAAAGCAAAAGAAACAAAAATCAGAAAACGCAGAGCACCTTGGCTTAGACAGAGACAACACACGGTTGAAATCATAAGCTGGATGACTATACTCAGACACTGATTTCTGCCCCAAATTTTCTGCCTCAAAACTGATACCCTCAAACTGGTACCCAGACTTGCAACTGATATATACATTACTGCAGAGTTTACACTCTAAAAGCACATTCCAAGCAAGTGAGAGCCAAAACACCCCTATGATGGGGGAGGGTTACCCTGTCCTAATCTCGTCAAGAGCCAGGGATTCACTATGCAAACAAGCAGTTTCATACAATCCTGCATTCGGGTGAGCAACCTATCCTATTTTGGAACAGTCTCTAAGACTTCCGATATATAACTAGGCCGATTGGTCAAAAAGGGTACCTCAGCAAGATTACCTAATATACCTCTCGCACCTAACATCGAGAAGTGAAAGGTGGATCAAACGGTATAGCGGTAGTCCAGATCCAAGGCTTGTGTTCCCATCATGGTGGAGCCCGCAACCGGTCAGCCTTATGGCAAGCTTTTCCAAGAAAGCCTCCGGCAAACCGTTTAGGAATAGCAGATGGCAAACACTATGACTTAGGCGCACCAATGCAAATGCAATGCAATGAAACACATAAATGTAGATTAAACAACATATCATGAGTTCAAGTCAAGTTCTCTAAATCCCTAGCAGAGTCACCAGAAACTGTAACTCGACTTTTTCACGCCCCCTTTCGGAGAGCTCGAATTGGTCCTATAGTTCAGAGTCCTGTCACGGTTCTGAATCTAATCTCACAAAGTGCAATGTGAAACTGATAAACACCAAAGAGTCCAATCCGGCAAATCATTTTGGAAAATCGATTTTAAATCAAACAATGCCAAAATTGGACTGCTTTGCCAGATTATAGAGTCACCACCTAAATATTTTGTTTTGGGGAAATTTAGGTCACCCTGACTCGTGCTAAAGGCTACGTGTCCGTCATCACCAAAGTTACTTCGGCTCGGAAACTTGGGTATGAGAGGGGAAGGTTCTGAAATGAGCACCCCCACTCGCATGATCAAAGATCGGCCTCTACTAACCATGATATGTTATTTTATAAACCTCATGTGTTCTTATTCCGGTTATTAGCTAACTTTACTATGTGACGCACACAAACAAGTATAGACTAAAATTGCAAGACTTGGAATGAATTCAACTCATGTTAGCTTTCAAAAATGGTTTGAATTTGCCACCCTCAAGTGGGCTTAGAAATGCGGATTTGCCACCAAACATAGTGGGCTTAACACATGATTTGCCACTTCGCAAGGTGGGCTTAAAAAACATACAATCATCGAATTGTTCCAATTCAAGCAACAAAGCCTTCATCCACAGGCATTTACGCAGTTTAGCAAATAAGCAAATAGTCTCATGGCAAGCATGCGAAACATGGCATCATTCGCACTCATGCAAGTATGCTAAAGCATAAAACTCACGGAGTACTTCAAGCCAAAACAAAAGCTAGTTAAAAACAATGCATGATCTTAACTATGTTAAATGACTAATGCAACACATGCAATGATGTGACTAAATAGGCTCGGCTATCTAATCATGGTATTTGCAACACTTTGATAGCATGCTTTGAAACACGTATTCAAAGAAGTATTGAATTGACAATGTAGTTTGAATGATGCACCGAGCCTCGGTGCATGCAAGACAAATGAATGATGCAAACATGCAAGTATAAGGTATGCTAATTGAAACACGATCCCTAATCTAACCATCGAGCGCGGTTAAATAAAAGGGAGAAAGACGTGGGGTTAGAAGACATGCACACACACACGCACACTTATTACAACATTATGCCCTTGCGAAGGAGGGTCCGAATGAAATAAGCTAGCTAGCTACGTTAATTATTACAAACCAAAACTAATTAACTATTCTAGCTAATCAATATTACAAACTGAAATTGAAGAATTAGTTATACTAACTAATTAAGGAAAACATTTGAATTGAATAATTAGCTACGCTAACTAGTTAAAGCAAGGTGGTGTTTGGCAAGTGGTTTTGGGGCTAAAATAGCCACAAAAAACAAAATAGGCTATTTTAACCATAACAAACAAAACATCACATCCAACCCATAGTCATTACACTCTTCTCTCACAAAAAAAGTCAAAAAAGCCAAAAAGCCAAAAAGCCCTTCCAAAACTAAGCTTTTTAGCCTAGGCTAAAATAGCCAACAAAGCCAAAAAGCCAACCCACTTCCCAAATGGTGGCTGAATGGCCTCGAGGATGAGGGAGGCATGCATGCTCGGTTGGTTTCCTCCCGAAAATCCACCTCCTTGCCATCGGATACCTCTGCTTGCATTTGTTTTGACCACTAAAAATTCCATCAACCTCCAGCACACCTCTGCTCCACCTCAGGAACACATTGAACAAACTTTTCATTGATGGCTGGTCAGCTACAATTGGTGGCTGTCGGCCATTGCTAGTGGCCGGTCAACCATTATCGATGGCTGTCGGCCATTACTGGTGGCCGGTTGGCCACCCCTTTCTTGAACTTCCCTTTTTGCCTGCAATAGAGAGCAAACAAAGGCAAAACAGTGTATTCTCAAGGAGTATGTGTACTATTACCCTTCTTATCATTACACGAGGTCAAAGGAGTGTAATTCTTGGCTCCAAAACCACCAACCAAGCATTTTCAATGCATGATGGCCAAAGAACCAAGAAGTACAACTTCATTGTATGCAAAGACATGACTCAAGACCATCACCTTATCATGTGTGATCAAAGGCAATGGAGACCAAAGAGATTGGCTCATTTCACCACTTTGAGTATGAAATGCTCCAATCTTCCTTGTGTTCAATATAACGTCCGATTGAACACATGTAATGCAACACATGATGCTTATCTTGCCTCTTTTACTTTGTCATTTTTATTTACCAATTTTAGATTACCAATCCATTCTTTAATTGGTTAGTCCAAAAAGTGAGTGTCCTCTAATGAAAGAGGACTTAAACCACAAGTACCTTGAGCATGAAAGAGGCCTCATGTTGTTGGTAATGAACTCTCCGAAGGAATTAAACCATTAGGTATGAGGGTCTCAATTCCACACTCAAGCCAACAAGGGGTTCACTTTCAAAACAAATGAAAAAGTGAAGAATAGAGGGGGATTGAAGAGATTTCAGTGTTGAAATGGAGTGCAAAATGACACTAAAGCATGCAAGCAACTCATGCAATTCATGCTAAAAAGCCTAACACATTAAGCTAGTGAAAGAGATTGCACTACAACCACACAATACAAGCTTCACATGGCCAAACCAGCTCAAAACAGAGCTAAAACCAGTCAAAACAATGACTAAACATGCTAAGATTGAGGTATAAAATGCTAGAAAAACATGCTCACATGTTAGCTTACAAACAAGACTCAAGAGCAACTCCAAAAAGCAAAGAAAGAGTGAAGCAAATGAACATGTGACAGGGCTATATATGCTGAAATTACATGTAAAAAGATACTACAACATGCAACCAACTCAAGCAAAGCATCTTTAAAGGCCTAAAACACTAAACTAGTGAAGCCATTTGCACTACAACTATGCAAAACAAGACTCATATGACCAAAGCAGCCCAAAACAGAGTGAAATCATTCCAAATCAGAGGCAAACATATGCTGGAAATAAGCTAAGCTAGGCTACAAAAACATGCTACCATGTGATGCTAACTAGGCATGCAAATGAGACACAAGGAGGGGAGGCTAACCCCTCCTATTTTAGACCTCAAAACATGTTTTCTATCACTAAAATAACTCTGAATTTCAGTGGTTTAAAGGGCCAAAAAGTTTGGTCTGAAAGCCTTGAAAGATGGCACAAAAATCTTCACAATTAGGCAACAAGAAGGGTAGGCTACCCCTTAAGACAAAATGACCACAAACCATCATGTTAAGGCTCAAAAATTAGAGTTTTTTATAGTTGAAAACTAGGCCAAAACCAATACAAAAGGATGGCCAAACAAGTAACTAAAACAAAGCCTACAAGGTAAGTCATATACCTCTTGAAGCACAGCACAAAACAGGCTCAAATTCCAGCTCAAAACCCTTTCTAAGGCTCCAAGAAGACCTCCTAGAATCTCAGCTCCAAGGTAGTCAAGATTGATCAAGAGTCTATGTACAAAGGTGTAGAGAAAACTAACTACAAAGCACAAAATAAAAAGAGAAAGAGATAGTTCTAGAGAGAGAGAATTTTGCTCAAAATTGTCTAACCTCTTAAAATGGGGGAGAGACCCCCCATATATAGAAAAACAAGTTTAGAGCTTGTATTCATCCCTCCATACACGTGTATGAAGATGCACTTCAGTGAACAACAGCTGGCACAGTTGGCAAACAAATATCTGAAAAAGGAGAAAAATGGACATCGGCCATCACTAGTGGCCGACCGGCCATAAACGTGGCCGACCGGCCACCACTGATGACCGGCAGGCACAAGCCATGGCCAATGGACTATAGGGATGGCCGACAGGCCACCTTCTCCTCCAGACTTGAAGCAACAAGCTCTTGGTCCACAACCAAGCACCAAACAGACAAGTTGAGAGGCTCAAAGGCAAGGTGCTCGGCCGAGAACTTCAGGCACTCAAAATGAACACAAGCATACAAAACCATCGAGTGTTCAAATGATAACATCCAAGTCTCGAGGACGGTCAAAAATGGGGTGTCTACAGTAATCTTGGGATTACCAAATGCCTCTGAATAGAATAACAAAATATAAGGGGCTAGTGGAAGCAAATATAAACATACAACGTCCATAGAGCTGTGTTGACATACATGGGATTGAAATTTTAAAACTTCACATACACACACGCACACATATAACATCATGTCCACATAAGCCATGCATTACTGTACAGATGTTATAAAAAGGGACCTAGCCCAGTGTATAGAGGAACAAAAGCAAAACAAAATAAACTCTTAGCATGGTCCACAAAACTTGACTTCTTTAAACGAGAACCTCCCTAAGAGGCACAGTGGTTGGCTGACCCAAAACTCTCCAGGAAGCAACTTAGGCTTGGTCACACACCTTCTCACCTACATATATGATATAAATAGTGAGCAAATGCCTAGCGAATAATAACAAAGTAAAGATTTTAATGAATGATGTCCATAACAGATTTAGATTTCAATTCTCCTATCAAAACAGAAACATCAGCATGTTCGTATAAAAAACAGAGTCCTATTCATATTCATATTCAAATCATGCGTTGTACATCCATTAGCATTAACATATCTCTTTGGTCAAGCATATCAAGTTCCATAAAGGAACCTTTGGTACCGAGTAACATATCTCTTACGTAGGCCACGGTATTATTTTTCCTAAGCGAGGGCTTGGGCCACGATATTATTTCCTCGGGGCAAGGGCCTCATGACCATAAGCCACAATATTATTTTCCTTGGGCGAGGGCCTCTGCTAAGGATAATACATAGATATTTCAAAGAATTGGATCATTATTCATGTAATCACAAAATCACCTTTTGTATCGTTCAGAAACAGTTCTTATCAAACAACAAGTATTTCGTATCGAACATAGCTTTACTAAGTTATTACTCACAGATAGTTTCACAAATAGTTTCGATAGCAAACTAATGGATCGATAGCTCACGGCGCGTGACCTACACAAACATACATATACATATATTGAAACAAACGCTTGGATAGTACTTAACTTATTTCACTTTGTTCTTAGTGTGTTTCTAAGTCTTTATCCTCATTATTATGTCTTAACCATGGCTTAGGAATGTTTAGGATGGAATGAGGATGCCAAAACATGTTGTTCAACACTTACGCAAAATTGCTAAAAACAGAGTCCTCGCTCGAGCAGAGGTTCAAAAATAAGGGTGGTAGCTCGAGCACAACTTTGGTCGCTCGATCAATCTGTAAACTCTACAAAAGTATTGGTTATGTGAATTTTTTGCTTGACGGCCACTCGATGGTTGCTCGAGCGTGAGACTGAGGCCTTCGCTAGAGCGTAACTTTGGTCGCTCAGGTGATCTATAAAACTGGTAAACTTCTGGGAGCATGCATTTTACACTCGAGCCAACTTTTGGTCACTCGAACGGAAGTTCAAAACAAAGAGTGGTCGCTCGAGCGAAGCATCCGTCGCTCGAGCGAAGAAGCAGAATTTTAGAATTTCCAGATTTGCTCCCAAGCTTCAAAACGCAAGTTAAACACATCAAAACTCATCCTTTCGGACCAAAACTCAAGAAATCATTTAGAAACTTGTAGGACATCATGGATTGAAGATGATTTCAAAAAATCAAGGCCCAAAAAAGATGTCAATTCTTCCAAAATCAAATTTAAAATTAATGTACGATACATGCATGCGAGGCTATGAATTCAAAACTTCCATAACATGCACATATGAAGTGTTTGAGTGTAGAACAATGGTGAACTCTCATAATATAACAAAGACAAGCTCTTGCATGCATGAATTTGTTGGAATTAAAACCCAAAATCTATGAATTATGCATGCATGCATGGTATGACCTTCCTTTTCTAATTCATTAGCTCAATTCTTGCATAACGTAGCTTAATCATCTAGAATTCATGTCCTAAATATCATAATTATATAAGCTAAGTGTTGAATCCTTACCTCAAACTTCTCAAGTAAGGTCTAGGTGATGAATTCACTAAGATTCCAAGCCAAATCCTAGAATTTCCAAGCTAGTTCCTTCCAATTCTAGCAATTTCCTTGTTTGATCTCCTTTCTCTCATCTTCTCTTTCTCCTCGCGTTTTAACTCAAAAAGAAGAGAAATGAGAGTTTAAGTAATGACCCTTAAGTCAACAATTGACTTATATAGGCTTAATTAGGAAACACACTTAATGACTAATTAATTGACATTATTTTATTCTAATTACTTCGTTCCGAATCGAATTTAAATTGACCCTATCATAAAATTCTAAAAGTTCCAAATAACACATAACCTAAGTCAATTTCATGATTGGATGCCGATAAGGCCTACAATTCATAAAACAGAATGGAAACATAAACAGATATTTTTATGACAGACAGATACAGATGCAAATAACATATAATACATGTAATTAGCAAATGATTTCCTCTTAATCACTTATTAGGCATCCTTAATCATAGTTTAGTGACTAATCATAGTTCGGCGTTGTTACATGGTTAGTGAGGAACCAATAGGAGAAAGGGGTAGAACAAAAACAAAACACAGACACATAAAAAACATGCTACACCAGCAGTAGCCAATACATCACCCATAAACAAAAACTCGGTTCCTTCTCTACCCCAACACACACTGCACAAGCAGAACAATATTCTCCAAAGCTCATACTACGGGAGATCTAATCTGGTGCAGGTTATATACCAAGTCATGCACTGAGAGCCCACATCTAGGATGATTATGCTTACCCCACAATGCAATACTAACGTTTACCAAATCACAAAGTTCATCCACTTGCGGCTGAGTTCCACTAAAGACACATTGATTCCTACATTTCCAAATGGACCACAATAAATCCATACTAATATTTTCAACAATCTTGGAAATTTTGGAAATTTAATCTTGGAAATTTCATTATCAGCAATGATTCAGAGCACTAATTTTGGTACTCTAATGAAGCACTAATGACATGGCAAAGAGGAAAAAATAAATAAATAAACAAACCAAGACCAAAATATCACATTACAATGGGTGGGGCCCACTGCCAGCTCATTAGAGCTGGCTTTAGAGCTAGAGAATTAGAGCTCCAAAGCATTTTTGTTTCATCATACTGTGGAAGTTCTAATCTTGGAAATTTACATTATTTGCACACATCATAATCGCTCTTCTCCAATACCTACTTGGCACTTGGCAATATTTCCAAATGGAATTACCAAATCATGGTAATCCTTTTTTTTTTTTTGCTTTTTCTTTCTTCTTTTTTCTTTTTTTTTTTTTTAACAGAAATCATCATGAGTTTGAGGGGTTTACTCTCTTGCTCAAGGGATTCAACTGTTGGCAACTTTTTCTAAAATTTTATAACGAATCAAAAGTTTTTCTTTTTTTTTTCTTTAGATTGGGAAGAAACTCTTCATTGCAAAATCGATAAAAAAATCAGATCAATCTAGTACAGCGATAGCAAAAGATCTTATACAGAGATAACAAACTTCTATAGGAGGAAGAATCCTAGCCCAGAGAAGGAGAAAAAACCCTCACAAATGAGGGATATAACCTCCAAACAAGGAGGATTACAACAACAAATAATTAAAAAAGAAAAAAGAAAACCAAAAACAATTAGATCCAAGTCACCAAAAGCATCCAAAGTTGCATTATACCGCAACCTTCAACTTGAAATCTACAGACCCCACCTTTGCTGGTGAAGATGGAACATTGAGATTGATGTGGTCACCTAGCGTGAAACGAAAGCATTAAATAGTGTCGGTTTTTGAATTGTGAGAAGATCTGAAAACAGATTTTAAAGTTATGGGTGCGAAGGTGAAAGTTTGGGCGAAAGCCAAACAAAAGATTTGGAAGATCATAAAGAGAGAGAGGCAATGCCAACACCAGTGGCCAGAAGCAGATCTGAAGGAGATGAGACCGTTCTAGTGAGAGTGGATCTATGGAGGTGGGAAGGTAGCAGATATTGTGGCGGTGTGGTGGTGGCGAAGCCAAAAAGGGTTGGAAAGACAAGCTTAAAATATCATTAAGCAAAAAGATAAAGAAAATGAGAAAAATGGGGTGGAAAGAGGAGATAGGGGGCGGCAACCAGAACCCCCTACTCCTGGCAACACACCCAGTAAAAGAATCAAAAGTTATTGAGTCATACAATTTACATCATTTTTTATAATAATTTAATTATTTGAGAACAAGACGCTAATAAATAGGAAACTAAATCAATGCAATTTGGTAAACTTAATAATTTTAGAATATTTTATATTGAAATAAAATATCACCAATCAACTATTAAAGATTTATGACCTAATTGTTAATATTGTTTTTTTACGATTGTCTATGTTGCATATGTGTTATTCTGTGAAAGTAGTCCACTGTCAACAACCACAATTGTAGTTTATGATAAAATTTTTGTGTTGTACTTTGTGAACACAAAGTTCTGAGAAGAAATGGTACTTATTATTGATCCATTGTCTTGAAGACAAAAACACAAATTTAAATATAAGTAATGTCAAAATTGGCCCAATCTTCAACAATACTAGCTTTATCTCCACAAAAGAGCAACTTCAAATTCAGAATTTTTTTTTCCCCCCACTATCATTCTCAAAAAATATTTCTAGTTTTTGTAGGGAAGAAGAGAAACACATCTATACTTTTCATCACTACCATTACTATGTCAGCAATTTTGGTGATTATTGTCATCTTCATTGGCATCTATTTGATAATGAGGAAAATCATGACTTCAAGGGGGGCTATAAAAAGTAAGTAAATTCTTAACAATATATGCTTGTTTTTAGAGCTATCACTATGTTATTTTGGAAATCATTTTCTTGAAGAAAATACTATAGGAGAATTTGACAAACATAGTTGGAAGTGTTGACTGATCAAGTTGTTATTTTCCCAACATTGTGACGTATTCCATTACTTAGTTCAAATTTTATTTTATTTTTATTTTTTTTAATTTTGTTTACTTCTTCTGAAGATCTAGATTCAACTCCATCAGCAGAATCCTTGCAATTTGACTTAGGAACAATTAGAGATGCAACGGATAATTTTTCTAAGGCTAATAAGCTTGGAGAAGGTGGATTTGGCCCCGTTTACAAGGTAATTAGATGCATCCTCATGCAGTTATAACAAAATAGAATAATCTTCAAAAACTATGCTATGAAATGAAATGTTGCATATGACAATGTTTCTTAAATTATTCTTGCAAAATCATAGGGTGTGCTTCTAAATGGGCTAGAAATAGCTGTGAAGAAGCTCTCTGGAAATTCTAGACAAGGTCAAGAACAATTCAAGAATGAGGTTTTGTTACTAGCCAGGCTTCGTCACAAGAATTTGGTCAGTCTCTTGGGTTTTTGCTTGGAAGGGAAAGAATTACTTCTCATATATGAGTTCATGCCTAACAAAAGCCTTGATCATTTTATTTCATCTTTGGATTGGAAAAGTTGTAACAAAATTATACAAGGCTTTGCTCGAGGACCTCTATATCTTCATGAAGATTCTCAATATCGAATTATTCATCGTGATCTAAAAGCTAGCAATATTTTGTTGGATACTGAGATGAATCCTAAAATTTCAGATTTTGGCATAGGCAGACTAATGGTATTGGATCAATCCCATTACACAGCAAGTAAAATCATGGGTACCATGTAAGTATAAGTTTCTTTGATGTACAAAGAATTTATCTTTCTGAGATACTTGCCACTCTGAACATCTAAAAAATAATAGAAGATATTCTATAAGCAAGTTGAACAAACTAATTATATCAAACACAAACTTTTTATCGAAAACGATATTGATGGATGATAATATGCAGTAGATATATGGCTCCAGAGTATTTTAAGCATGGTCATTTCTCGATTAAGTCAGATATCTTCAGTTTTGGTGTGATACTATTAGAAATTTTGAGCGGTCAAAAGATCTTTTGTTTTCATGATGTGGAGAATGGGGAAAACCTTCTAAGCTATGTAAGTATGAATTATTTTATTATTTATTTTTTGGGTGGGAGTAATGATTAGATGAATTCTAATAAAATCTAAAGAGTTTTGCTAAATTTCATCTTCACTGAGCTTGAACTTTTGCAGGCATGGAAGAGTTGGAAGAAAAATACAGCTCTAGATATAGTGGACTCAACATTGATGATAGGTTCAAAAAGTGAGATTATGAGATGTTTCCATATTTGTTTATTGTGCATTCAAGAAAATGCGGCAGATAGACCAACGATGGCTTTAGTTGTTAACATGCTCATTAGCTCCTCTTTCACACTCGCATTACCTTCACGTCCTGCATATTTTGTGCCTGAAAGCATTGACCCAGGCAATTCGTTGCATGAGTTCAATTCAATGGTGACAAAGTCAAATCAGTCTGAAATTAAATCATCACAAGGGTCAGTAAATGAGGATACAATTACTGAGCTTGTTTCTCGATAGAAGTGAAGCAAGTTGTAGCTCTATTTGAATGTTTATTTCGAAACAATTTGCCATACTATCTTACCCTTTCTGATGGTTGTATAGATGTACGATTCCTCCTTTTTCATTTCCATGAATCTGCTATATAATTTATTACTATGTTTACAATCAATAATATGTTTTCACATTTGTATTTCAATACAAAAATTATTATACTGTTAGAATAATGGAAAAACCAAGTCTGTACTGATCATCCTTAAGGGATGATAATGTATTCTTTGTTTGTTTCGTGTAAAAGTGTGTTGTTTATAGTACCCACATCTACTCTTTGGACTCTCACCAACTAATTTCAAATTTAGTATAAAATTCTTTGAACATCCTACTTAATATTAGAATTAACTCCCATCCTCTTAAACTCTAACCACCACTACTATTACCACATTAGGTTAGCCCCTTTTACCATACCCAACCCCTCCACACCCTATGGTGCCACCTCTCATTTCTTCTCCCTATGGTATACCACTTCCATCCCTACCCTTTTTATTCCCCTTACTCAAGTCTGTTAAAATTAATGCCATACTTACATTAGATACATTGGATATATTGCATGCATTGGATACATTAAGTTCATACATTCTTTGTATTCATGTATTTTTATATTCATGTATTTTATATTTGTTAAGTACATTGTCTAGATTATATTCATGTACCTAGTTAATTGTAAGGTTGTTTAGGTTCATGGATCTTATTCATTGAACTTATGTATAACCTTCTCTATATAAAAGGATGTAAGCCTTTGGGCAAGATATATGAATGAATAAGTGAGAAAAATTCAATACAAAATATAGTTCATTCTTAAAAGAGTTTTATCAAAAGCTAACATAAGTGGTATCAGAGCTTTGGTTGGGTCAAGAGCAAGTTGGGCGTAGAGATCGGATACGGGAAAACAAGCCCTGAAGAAGAACAAACCGACGTCCATGGCGAATCCCAACAACCAAAATGTATCCACTCCTATCTTTAATGGTGAAAATTTTGATTTTTGGTATGTGAAAATGAGAACTATTTTTGTCTATACGGAGCGTTGAGAATGGGTTCGAGGAACCTGAAGATGAAGAAGCTTTGACAAATCCCCAAAAGAACCAATTAAAAGAGCAAAGGAAGAAGGATTCAAAGGCTCTCTTTTTTATTCAACAAGGAGTTTCGGAAGCAATCTTTCTAAGAATTATCAATGCAACAAAAGCGAAGGAGGCATGGGATACTCTTCAGAAAGAGTATAGAGGCAACTTGAAGGTAAGAACCATCAAACTTCAATCATTGAAAAGAGATTTTGAAAATTTAAAGATGAAGGATATGGAATTGTTGAAGGATTATTTTTCTAGGGTTATGGAACTTGTAAACCAAATGGAAATTTATGGGGATAATATTACTAATCAAAGAGTTGTTGAGAAAATTTTGATAAGTTTGCCAGAGAAATACAATCCCATTGTTGCTGTCATTGAAGAAACTAAAGATCTTGCTGATTTAAGTATTGAAGAATTGATGGGTTCAATTAAAGCATTTGAGCAAAGGTTGAGTAGGCAATCTGAAAAGTCAATTGAAAGTGCCTTTCAATCTAAGCTCAATGTTAGTACCTCTAATTCTCAAGGAAGAGGAAGAGGAGGAGGAAGAAATGCAACCGGAAGAGCAAGAAATGCAAGAGGAAGAGGAAGAGGAAGATCTAATTTTCAAAGAAAGGAAAATGAAGAGTCCACTCAACAAAAGTGTGGAATTTGCAACCGAAGCAATCATGTTGATAAAGATTGTTGGTTTCAAGGAAAGCCAAAATGTTACAATTGCAACAAATTTGGGCATGTCAAGAAGGATTGCCTAGTCAAGAGCACTCAACAAGCTAATTTTTCCGAGGAGCAAGAAAGTGAAGGGCACATGTTCTATGCTTGTCACAAGGCATCGGATCAAACGAAGGATGTATGGTTTCTCGATAGCGGATGTAGCAATCACATGACAGGAGATGAAAGCATTTTTGTGAAAATGGATGCTTCCTCCAGTTCTCAAGTAAAAATGGGGAATGGTGCCTTAGTCCAAATAAAAGGAAAAGGTACTATTGCTATAGAAACCAAGATGGGTACAAGATTCATTTCCGATGTTCTCTTAGTTCCAGACTTGGAGCAAAAATTGCTAAGTGTTGGACAACTTATGGAGCATGGATACCTTGTTCACTTTGAAGACGATTTTTGCAAAATTTTTGACAAAGTGGGGAAAAGCCAAGTTGTAGCAAAAATCAAGATGGAGAAGAATAGAAGTTTTCCTCTCATTTTCCGATATAGCAAAAATGCGGCTTTGAAGATGGATGTGATTGATAATTCATGGCTTTGGCATAGAAGATTTGGGCACTTGAATTTTCAAAGCTTGAAGCATCTACAACAAAACAATATGGTTTTTGGGTTGCCAACCATTCATGAAGTGCAACATATTTGTGAAGGTTGTGCACTTGGAAAGCATCACCGGGAGTCATTTCCAAAGGAGAAAGTATGGAGAGCTAAAGCACCATTGGAGCTTGTCCATACCGATGTGTGCGGACCCATGGATACACCAACTCATGGAGGTAACAAATACTTTATTATCTTTGTTGATGATTTTACTAGAGTGACTTGGGTGTATTTCATGAGACAAAAGAGTGAAGTTTTCTTTATCTTCAAGAAATTTCAAAATCTTGTTGAAAGACAAAGTGGTTGTTTGATGAAAGTATTGAGAAGTGATAGAGGCGGAGAATACAACTCAAATGAGTTTATGAAATTTTGTGAAGATATTGGAATGGAAAGGCAATTGACCGTTGGGTACACTCCACAACAAAATGGTGTGGCGGAAAGAAAGAATAGAACCATAGAGGAGATGTCCAAGTATATGGTACATGAGAAGGGGCTACCCAAAACTTTTTGGGGTGAGGCCGTATATACAGCAGTTTACTTGATGAATAGATGTCCTACAAAAGCTCTTAAGGACAAAACTTCATTTGAAGCTTGGAGTGGAAGGAAACCATCGGTGAATCACTTAAAGGTGTTTGGTTCCATTTGTTATGCTCATGTTCCAAAAGAAGTGAGGCACAAGCTTGATGAAAATAGTAAGAAATGCATCTTTGTGGGTTATAGCTCAAAATCCAAAAGCTATAGACTCTTCAGTTTGGATCAAAAGAAGGTGATTATTTGTAGATATGTTCTCTTTGATGAGAAGGCGCCTTTTGATTGGAAGGAAAAGAAAGTCCAAGATCAAAGCATTGCTTTCAATGAAGAATCGGAAAGTCTACAAGTTGAAGATGTTGCAACTCTTGAATCTCCACAAAGATTGTCACCAATTTCTAGTTCACAATTTTCTCCAAGTTCAAGTTCTTCATCTCCAAGTTCAACTCCAAGAAATATAAGGAGTCTTAGTGATGTGTATGCAAGATGCAATTTATGCATTGTTGAACCTGAAAATTTTGAAAAGGCAATTAAAGATGAAGCATGAAAGAAAGCAATGGAAGGTGAAATTCATGTGATTGAGAAGAACAAGACTTGGGAGCTAGTGGAGAAGCCGAAAGAAAAAGAAATAATTGGTGTGAAGTGGATTTTCAAAACAAAGTTCAATCCGGATGGCTCTATTCAAAAGAACAAAGCAAGACTTGTGGCAAAAGGGTATTCACAACAACCTGGAATTGATTTCCAAGAAACTTTTGCTCATGTGGCTCGACTTGATACAATTAGAGCTATCATTGCTTTGGTGGCTCAAAAGGGTTGGTCCTTGCACCAACTTGATGTAAAATCAGCATTTTTGAATGGGAAATTAGAAGAAGAAGTGTATGTTGATCAACCTCAAGGCTTTGTTGTCAAAGGCAAAGAAGATAAAGTGTACAAGTTGAAGAAGGCTTTATATGGCCTAAAGCAAGCACCCCAGGCATGGTATAGTGAAATTAATGCTTACTGCAATGAAAAGGGTTTTCAAAGAAGCAAAAGTGAGCCAACTTTGTATATCAAGAGGCAAGGTACAACCGGTATTCTCATTGTTTCACTTTATGTTGATGATTTGGTTTTTACCGGTAGTGATGAAAAATTGATTGAAGATTTTAAAAAGGAGATGATGAAGAAATATGAAATGAGTGATTTGGGGCTATTGCATCATTTTTTAGGCATTGAAATTTACCAAAACAATGGTGGGGTTTTTATTTGCTAAAAGAAGTATGCTCAAACACTTCTTGAGAAATTCCAAATGAAGAATTGCAAAGCAGTTGCTACTCCCTTCATTGTGAATGAAAAGTTGTCAAAGGAAGATGGAAGCAAAGAAGCTGAAGCATCTTGTTATAGAAGTTTGGTTGGAAGTTTGTTGCACTTAACTGCTACAAGACCGGACATCATGTATGCTACAAGTTTATTGTCTCGGTTCATGCACAGTCCAAGCCAAATTCATTTTGGGGTTGCAAAAAGAGTGTTGAGATACATTCAAGGTACACTTGATTATGGAATTTTTTATGAGAAATTTCTTGATGCAAAGTTAATTGGATTTTGTGATAGTGATTGGGCCAGATGTGTTGATGATATGAGAAGAACTTCTAGGTATGCATTTTCTCTTGGATCGGGCGTAATTTCATGGTCATCCAAGAAACAACAAACTGTGGCACAATCATCTGCTGAAGCCGAATATATTTCAGCATCATTGGCAACTACACAAGCAATTTGGCTAAGAAGAATTTTGGATGATTTTGGTGAGAAGCAAGGTGAAGCTACTCCAATTATGTGTGATAATAAGTCTGCTATTGCTATGGCAAAGAATCCCGTCTACCATTCTCGTACCAAACACATTGCTATCAAACATCATTTCATTAGAGAAGCTGTGGAAGATGATGAGATTCAAATCAAGTATTGCAAGACTGAAGATCAAGTTGCGGACATCTTCACCAAAGCTCTACCAAAGGACAAATTTAAATTTTTTAGAGAAATGTTGGGTGTCACACAATATGGCATTAAGGGGGAGTGTTAAAATTAATGCCATATTTACATTAGATACATTGGATACATTGCATGCATTGGATACATTGAGTTCATACATTCTTTGTATTCATGTATTTTTATATTCATGTATTTTATATTTATTAAGTACATTGTTTAGATTATATTCATTTACCTAGTTAATTGTGAGGTTGTTTAGGTTCATGGATCTTATTCATTGAACTTATGTATAACCTTCTCTATATAAAAGGATGTAAGCCTTTGGGCAAGATATATGAATGAATAAGTGAGAAAAATTCAATACAAAATATAGTTCATTCTTAAGAGAGTTTTATCAAAAGCTAACAAAGTTCCTCATCACCGTTTAGCACCTCCCCTAACCCCTCTTTACCCTTCATTTCCTTGCCAACACTAGCTACCATGAGAGAGAGAGAGAGAGAGAGAGGAATCACAAAGCTGGGAGGAAGAAAGGGGTCACGAGGGTAGTACAAATCTTAAAACAGAGAGAGGAATCACAAAGCTGGGAGGAAGAAAGAGGTCACGAGGGTAGTGAAAATCTTGAAACCCCAAGATAATGATTTGCGATTAGGATTTAATTTTAGCAATGAATAACAATCCCCAATAACACAAGTAGATCTAATTCAATTAAACGAGAATTGAATTATATCTACAAAACAAATATCGACAAATCAACACAATGATATAACATGGAAAAAATCACAATTGAAACACCTTCAATTGTGATAAAAAAAAATCACGGGTCAAAACCACCAAACAATCCACTAAGAAGACTCCACTAAGAAGACAAAGGAATTACATATAAGAACCCTCAATTACCTAGCGAATCCACGCTCAAATTAAACCAAACCCATTGTGTCTCTTCAACTACCATCTTCACCTCGGAATTGTTTTCCAAACGTTGAATCCACAACAATGTTGGTGTCTAATCCACGACGAAGAGCCATTTCAGAATCCACCAAAGCTTCATATTCAAGTTTTCCGGAATCCACCGGTGAACATCTTTCTTTTGAATTTGAATTCAACGAAAGAAATCCCTTGATTATTTTCAATATGAAGTCCGTTGATCCATTGATCACCCTCAATTTATCAAGGAAACAAATATATAAATACCCTCCACTATAGAACACTCTAGTTTCTCTCCTCTATGAGAATTCTAGAAAGGTTAAACTCTAAAATGAGCAACTGAGTCATTTTATAGCAAACAGGGATGCGAAGACCACTCGAGCGCATAAATGACCACTCAAGCAATTAGACTATAGTAAGATGGTGCTAACAAACTTTCACATGTCACTTTGCTCAAGCACAAGACTTATTGCTCGGGCGGTAAAACACAATTCTTAGTATCTCTGAAATCAGACTGAGATACTGGATGATCCAAAACAGCGCCCGAGCGCACACTTGACCGCTCGAGCAGTCCAAGAAGTTTGACAGGCTCAATAACACCTCTACTCAAGCACACCTTTTCTACAACACAAATATCTCTACTCAGGCATAAATTGAGTTAGATTTGCATCTAAACTCTCACAAACTCACAGATATAATTGTCAATGCAATTACATCTAAATAAAATTTTGTCAAACGGAATTACCAATTACAAAAAACGAATAGGTAGGGGGTCTACAGGAGTGGAGAGAGGGTAGGATTGGGGACGAAAGTTGGGATGGACTGGAGAGGTGGCCAAAATTGATGGTGGTAGTGTTGGTTGAGGTTGGGGTATGGTTACAATTAATGTTAAGATTATGGTTTGAGATATTAGGACTGTGACTGAATTAGGATTTTATGACAATAAAATTGTAAATTTTATTTTTTTAAGAGAAATCTAAAGAAGAAATTAGGATGCTAGTAGCAACACTAGAACAAAAACAAAGTACATTACAAGAACAAAAATGCCCCTCTACAACTAAATAATGTGAAACCTACAAATGCATTAGCAACATTAACATTACCGTTGTCCTAAATGACGAAATTGTTATCTGATTTAGTTGAAGATAAAGCTTTACAAAGGCATTTAGCAGATATAATATGAAATTTCTCAGCAAATGATTTAGATAAGATAATGACATAAATATGTCTTAGTAGAGAAAGAGACTAATATAATTTTTTGGTAACCGGCTTTCCATGTCGTTAGTGATCTTCTCAATAAACAAAATAAAGTTGAACTAAAAATAAAATAAATCAATAAATAAACAAACAAACTAAAACAACTTTCACCTTGTTGCCATATTTAATTATGTGCTGAATATTTTACTATATTGAGCTTTTGTCAAGAGCAAAACTCCGTTGACAGCGAGGGGTTTCACTTTGAAAAAAAATCAATGCACCTATTAGGATAGATTACACTATTGTCCCTCGAATTTGTGAAATTTAATTTTAATTATCGTAGTTTTTATTTGAATAGCTTAGTTTCTACACTTTCAATTTTGTTGCAACATAGTCCCTCTATCATGCGTTGTCAACATTTTGAATGGAAAAAAAAAACCATGAGTAAAACTATAGAGACCAAGTAAGATTCAATAAGACCTTGAGTAAAAAACTAGAGAGACCAAAGTGGAATTCAAAACAAATGTTTATAGTTTTACTCATAGTCTTTTTCCGTTCACTGGTGGTCCTTATATTTTGTTTTGAATTTTACTTTAGTCCTTTAGTTTTATTCATGGTCCTTTCCCACAACGATAACTGACAGAATTACTATTTTGTAATAAAATTAAATGTGTAGAATTTAAATTATTTAAATTAAAATTGTGTGGAATAAAGTGACACTTTACTTAAACTATACATGAATTAATGATGTAATTTACCCTATATACTAATACAAATAGTTGGAAAGTTGATGGTGCCTTCCTCTGACACTACCAGGAAATGACCCCCTTGGTTCATTCTTCCAAATAATTATTTAATAAAAAATAAATTAATCATAATTTTGGTTTTTGATATTGAGACTTTCATTTATCCTAAACACAGAATTTATTTTCAATAACATGAATTGTTGTTGTTTTTATAATAAATAACTTTGCAATTGGATTAACATTATCATAAATTCATTCGTAAATCAAAAAGATTAGTTCATATTTAATTAAATATTATTTGTGTTATTTTAATAGAATTTGATACTTTCCCTTGGAACGATTGTAATTCTTGTAACTCAATTTGACAAAATCACCTCAATATAAGTTTAAGGTCGGTCTTTGTTTGAGTTATAATTAATATTGATAAGTTAAATATGAAATTAAGAATTGTATGGATTTGAGTTGTAATCGAATAACTAAATGATTTAATTGACATAAAATTATTGATTGTTAATGAAATTTGTATAAAACTCTGTTTTAACTAATTGTATGATGCAATTATATGAAATTTGGTCCATATCCAATAGGTCAATAAAAAGAGTGGAGGGATCCAATTTAAAATTATGGTTCCGCTCCTCGAGACCACCGAGTATTATAAATATATAGAAATCAATTGACTTAGTCCAATCAACTAAATAATGATCATATCATCACCACCCTCATTTCATCATTGAACAACCACCAAACTACAATAATGTTTCTTCTTCAACACCTTGGACCTAATTTATTACTTCTAATCACAATCACAAGGCTAATGATCAGCTCTGTAACATGTCAACCAAATTACAATTCCCACATCTGTTTAGGCAGTTCTAACAACACATCCAAAACCAAGTACAAAGCCAACCTCAACACTCTCTTGGCCTCTCTGTCCTCCAAATCAGCCCTTTACAGCTTCTACAATGACTCCTTTAATGGCATCTTCAGCCTCTACCTCTGCAGAGGCGATCTCACAATCGATCAATGCCAAAACTGTGTCTTCAATGCTAGCCAAGAAATCAGACAAAGATGGCCATCTGATGAACGAGCAATCATATGGTTCGAGCAGTGCATGTTACGATACTCTGATACCAATTTTTTGGGATTGGAACAGACAGACATAAAGATTTTCATGTGGAATGCAGAGAATAATACTTCACCTAACGATCCAGACATTAACACAATCGCTTTGATGTATATGTTGATATTTATACCGAGACCATGTATGGTGCATATGAGTCAGTTGTGGGTAATGCTTGATAGTACAGATATGGGTTGGTGCAGTGTAGTAGAGATATAAGTAGTGGTGGTTGTGGTCACTGTTTGGGGCAGCTTATGGATGATATTCAGATGTGTTGCAAAGGGAAGAAAGGGTGGAGGATACTGACACCTAGTTGTTAGCTGAGGTATGAGCAGTACCCTTTTTTTGCACAGTAATTGGCCCCGCCTGTGTTGTCTCTGCCAGGCTCCGGTGACAAATGCACCGCCCCGTGACTACTAACAAAGGTGAGTCAACAGAAATTGTCAAGTCCAAAAAAAAAAATTTAATTGTTTTTGAAAAATATTGGGCTAAGGTGGATCCAAATTGGAGATATAGAAAGTAGTTGATGCTGTAGAATTGGGATAGAAATAGGGATACCCTTTCAAAGATGGGAAATTTATGGATATTAGACCATCTAACCAACTGGGGCCAGCCCAGTTGGCCACAACTCATGCATCTCACTAGTAGGTCAATAGTTCAAATCCTGTCATAGGTAAGACTTCCTATTTTCACAAGCTCTGGCCTCCAACGTACGGAAAAAAATATAAGATATTAGACCATCTTACCCATCTGAGGTACTAATAGTATACCATGTTCTTCTTTGGAGCCCAGAAGGGAGAGATCAAATTTTTTTGATGTGGAGAATAATATAGTCTTTAAATTTACGATAGAATTGATTCAATGTGCAATAGGTTATTTTGACCTGCTCTGCTTTGGGCCAAAAGGGTTACAACAACCTTTTTGATGTGGAAAATATTTTAGTTATACCTGGGAATGTGTTTGGTTCCTAGATGTATGAAAGGGTTTATGAAGAACAAAGAAATGGAAAGGGAAAAGTGATTGAAGTAAAAGCTAATTTTCCGTTCCCTTTTCTATTTCATCCACAAATTTCTACACAAATCTAAGATTCAAACACAATATAAGTTCTAAAGGGAATTTACTTAATTAAAACTTTTGAGAGTCCTATAAACTATTTCTGAAAAGCAAATTTTGAAATTTTACTTGAAAAACTAACTTTTTAAGAAATACCAAATATATATGTGAATTTTTGAAAATTATTTTCACATGATTGAAATTTTCATTGTTTTGTTTTACGAAAGTATGAAAAACAAAATCGGAAAATGATAACAAAGAAAATGTTAAGCCTATGAGGCTTCTAATTTCCTGATATTACTTACCATATGTCATACATATTACACAAATGGTAACACTAATCTGAGTACTTATTTGGCAGAGGACAACAAAGATTTTTCTCATCACTGTACCAATTATAACTACTGTTGTAGCTCTTTTTGGTTTCTACTTGTATACTATACAATTGGCAGAAGAAAACAAAAAGGTAGACATTAATCAACTTATCTCTTGTGATATCGATTTTCAGTGATATATCAGTCGAGTCAAGATTTTCTAGAGTGATTTTTCTTAGAGTGGTGATAGAGTGATAAGGTTAGACTTTGAGAGTTAGAAAGTGAAATGATTACTGCACCCTCAATTTTGATAAAATTAAATCTCAGTCATAAAAAAATTAAAAAAAATGAAAAAATCACTCCAAAGAAAAATTACTCTAGAGGATACTCACTCATATCAATCAATACTGTCTAGTAACAAATATCGACTGATTTATGTCTGTGTCGCTAATACTAATACATATTTTAATATTGTTTTTTTAAATAATGAATACTATTTTTATTTTGTATGCAGCTCAAGAGACAAACAAGGAAATTCTATTGAACATTTTGCAATATTGAAGTAGTAGTAAACGCAAAATGGAGGAACTTATGGCTGTTAACGACTGGGACAACAGTGGGGAGATTCATTACTATGATTTAAGTGCTATCCAGATTGCTACAAACAATTTCTCTAATGCAAATAAGCTCGGACAAGGTGGTTTTGGCCTCGTTCATAAGGTAAATGACATTTATACCCTCATAGTATATATGTGCAGTTGTTTTTTTCCGGGTTCAAAGGTTTGAATGAAATGCATTCTAGGGCAAGCTTCATGATGGTAAAGAAATAGCGGTTAAAAGGCTATCGAGAAACTCGAGGCAAGGACTTGACGAGTTCAAGACTGAAGTTAAGTTGATTGTAAACTTAGAAATCTTGTGAGGCTCATAGGTTGTTGCATTGAGGGAGATGAAACTCATCTTGTCTATGAGTACATGGCCAACACTAGTCTTGAAAGCAAATATTTTACAACATATTTTTTTAAGTCATGAAAATGTACATTTTTTACGACATATTTTTGTATGCCACAAATATATGAATTAATGACTTACATGGTATGTATGTCGTTATTGAAAAAAATTAAAGGCTTGCAAAACAAAAAAATGCCGTAGAATATAATAATTATGACATGCTTTTGATGTATGCTGTAATCTTAAAGCCGTAAATAGTTAGTTTTGTTGTAGTGCTTTCTATTCAGTTTGTGCTCCCTCTCTCTCTCTCTCTCTCTCTCTCTCTCTCTCTCTCTCTCTCTCTCTCTCTCTCTCTTTATATATATATATATAAATTCATTACTTCCCTAATTGATTCGAAATAAAATCAACAACTTTTCCTTCTTGTAGATGCTACAAAATGTAAGGAACTAGATTGGGCTAAGCACGCAAGTACAATTCATGAAACAACAAAGGGACTTCTATATTTGCACAGGACTCTCGACTCAAAATCATCCATAGGGACTTAAAAGCAAGCAATATTTTGTTGGACGATGAGATGAACCCAAAGATATCAGACTTTGGAACCGCCAGGACTTTCTATCGCAACCAAATTGAAGCTAGCACCAACAGAATTATAGGCACATAGTGAGTCATTTCATTCACATTCAATCCTTTTCTATAAAATAAATAAAAAATTAAAAAAAAATCTACTAATAGGGACTAAAAAAAAGGCATTATTTTGATTTTGTTTTCTGATAGTGGATACATGGCACCAGAGTACGCAATGGAGGGAACATTTTCAATAAAGTCTGATGTCTACAGTTTCGGAGTCCTAATATTAGAAGCCACAAGTGGAAGAAAAAATAATGTCAATCTCTCGGCATGTGCCCAAAGCCCTTTACCATATATATGTAGGACATTTCTTCCTCATTTGTTTCTTGACCTAAAATAGTATGATTCTTTTTTTTTCCAATTTTGAAGTCAATAAAATATGATGTGAAACAGGCATGGCGACTATGGAATGATGGCAAAGCACAAGAGTTGATAGATAGAAACTTGATCAACAATTGTCCATTAAGAGAGGTTATGAGATGGATTAACATTGCATTGTTATGTGTTCAAGAAAACCCTGAATACCGGCCCTCGATGTCAAAGGTTGTTCTATGCTTGGAGGCCAATGAACAGATCTTCCCAAGCCATCAGAACCTCCATTCTCTATTGGTAGATACACCATGTCCGATCAATCTTCGTTCAACGTGACAGTGATGGTGAAAGAGACAGGGATAGGGACAGAGACAAGATCTCTTGCATCAGATCATCCCTTAACAAATGCTTCTAGTACTTGAGCAATTGGTTTGATCAAGAATGATTGATTCTGTTAATTTTCTCATCAAAATGTAGTTTTTTGAGATGGTGATGAAAATTAAAAGGTGAGAGAAGACAAGAGATGAAGGTAGAGATACTATAAACTGTGTTGCCATTGATGAAATTTTGAATCTCTATTGTAGCAGAACCAGAATCCAAATATGAATGATCAGAGTTGGCTCAAGCCTATTTGAGGGCGAAAATTTTAGTTAGGACCTTTATAATTTTGTAGGATATAATTTTATTGTTTTTATTGGGCATGTTATATTACAATTTTGATAAATTTATGTATATATTTTCTTGATTAAGAAAATAAACGAGGTGTAAATATAATAATGAAACCAATTTTGTATCTAATGAAAGATGTTGTTTTACTTTCTTTTTTATTTGACTGAGAGATCAAGATAATAAAAGAAATGGGTTTTTTTTTTTTCTTTTTTTGATAATTTAATTTTAACCATTATTTATTTTTTTTTACAAAGATTTTTTATTTTCAACAATTATTTTGATTAATAGTTACTTTTATGTGTATATATGTACACATTGTAGAGTGGAGATATAATAAGTGAGATCATTTACACAATGTCAGGTTATACTATTTATCATGCATTTAACCTGTACGGGGAGGAAATGTTCGTCGCTTTCCGTACCTTTTGGGTCCAAGCTCTATGTAGCTCCGAACAGAGTCGTTCAACTTGAGAACAAAACGATGGTGAACTACCTAGCGCATGTGCAGCCAGAAAACCCCTCCGACGATCAAGTTAGCACACTTGGAGAAGAAGAAAGAGAGAGAGAGGAGACAAAAGGCAGGTAGCACTCATAACAAGAATTCCAGGCCTATTGCATATAGGCACCGCAAGGTTGATATAGTTTCTGTGCGCATTACCCTGTTCGTCCTTCCTTGGATGCGTGGACGTACTACCCTCTTATCTCTTTACACGTGTATGCATAGATACCGCCAAACCGCATCAATAAAACAGCCTAACAGTATTGACACGTACAAATGGCGGAATCTCTTTTCTGCACTTTGATTGGGCCATGTGGCAATTTCCATCAAGGTATGCCTAGCTCGGCATGTCCCAACCTCAATCTTGGCCAACACCCATGGCCGAGCTTATTAACCACCTCGATTCGTCACACGGTTTATCAAAGCCACCACTACAACAAAAGTAACCTATGGTGACGAAAAGTAGTGAAGAAAATAAATTGTCACTGAATAAGAATAATCCGTGATAAATTATAAAATTTTGTCATGTATAATAAAAAAATAAAAATAATAGGTGACGAAATTTATTTTTGTCAACAAATACTTCTTTTTAGGTGAGGAAAAATTAAGTTTCGTCACTGAAGGTTTTCCCGCTAATATTTTTTGAGTGGCGCCAAAAATTTAGACTTTTGGTGAGAAAAAAATTTATCACCAATTATAAAATTATTAGCGAGGAATATATTTTCGTCACCAATAATTTTGTATATATTGTTTTTGAGAAACTTGATTTTAAATGTTTTAAGACCATTTGGTGAGAAATATATTTTTATCACTAATAATTTTTAATATTTTGAGACATTTTAGTGAGAAAATTATTTTGTCACCAATTTTAGAGGAAAAATTTTAACATATTGGGCGGTAATGGAAAAAATAGACTATTAACTTTTTTCCCCCTTTTATTTTTGTTTATCAATTTTTCTCTCCCCCCTCCCCCCCCCCCCCCCCCTCTCTCTCTTTCTCAAAACAAAAACACAAGTTAATTAACTCTCTAAACCTATGGTGACGAAAAGTAGTGAAAAAAATATTTTGTCACTAAATAATAATAATCCGTGACGAATTATAAAATTTTGTCACATATAATAAAAAGTAAAAATAATAGGTGACGAAATTTATATTCGTCAATAAATACTTATTTTTAAGTGAAGAAAAATTAAATTTCATTACCAAAGATTTTCCCTCTAATTTTTTTTGGGTGACGTCAAAATTTTGAGATTTTTAGTAAGAAAAAAATTTGTCACAAATTATAAAATTATCAGTAAGGAATATATTTTTATCACAAATAATTTTAAATATTTTAAAACTATTTAATGAGAAATATATTTTTATTGCCAATAATTTTAATATTTTAAAATTTTTAATGACAAAATTATTTTATCACCAACCAATCTTGAAGAGGAACCTTGAGATTTGGCGGCAATGAAAAAAAGGAATCCTATTGATTCTCCCCCACCCCTTTTTTTTTTTTGGTGCTCCAGTTTTCGTCTCATCCCTCTCTTGCAAAACACACATAGGTATGGCCTCTCTCTCTCTCTCTCTCTCTCTCTCTCTCTCGTAGTTGTTTAATGGGATAAGGGTTTTCGGTAACGTGGTGGCGCTGTGGTGGGGATGAAATGGTGTAACGGAGGTGCGGTGTGAGAGGAGGAGGGCTAGCGGTTCTTTAGTAGAGAGGGAAAGGGCAGGGATTTTAGATTTGTGGTGGAGAAAAAGAGTAGTTTTGTGGTTGTGGATAATAGGGAAGGAGGCAATGGATCTATGGTAGTAGAGGGTTGGAGGGGCTGTTTCAAGAGGCGGAAGGGGAAGTGTAACCAGCTAGGATAGGGGTTCCTAAGGGGAATGAAGAAGTTGGGGAGCCAAAAGAGGGTTGGGAGAGGGAGACGGTGTAGAAGCCCTTATGTTTGATAAAATACCTGTGTGAAACATTGTCATATTGTTGGGTATTTTAGAGTTGAAGGGTCGTTTTAGTTCACTAGGTTTGAGTTGTTATGTTTGAAAAAATTTCCATCACAAATCCAAGACTTGCATTTTAATTCTCCTTCATTGCATTGTAAAATTGATTTTTTTTTTTTTTAAAAAAAAAATGTATTCTATGGCTTAATATTGATTTCTTCTGTATTGTCACAAATTGCTACTATTTGCAAATTTTGAAAGTAATGAGGTTTGATTGCTGGACAATCTTCGTGTTTAGTCTTACTGGTAAATGCCAAGACTGGGTTTTTAGCCACATTTCATAAAGCATTTCCTTCTTGTAATGTTTGATGAGTAATTTTCAGGGCTTGCCTAAATATTATGTTTGTAGTCTGTACTATGTACTCTGTAACATATAGTAATGTTGCTAGTCTTAAATTTATGAATTTGTTGATATCTTACTATCACAAGTTAAGATTCCAGGAAGTGGGATTTACCCTGTATTGTTTTGCCTGAAACTGCTTTTGTGAATTGGTCTGTGTGGGCAGGTGATGTGTACAAAATACCTTCAAGAAAGAAAAGAGTTGGTCCAAGCATTGCACAAGAATATAAAACTCTCTGATCTTCCCAAGATAACTCAGGTTTTTGTATCTCTTATTTTGTCTGTCACCATATTATTTAGTTCCTGCTTTGTTTCTCAGTTGCTAGTTTGATTGGCTCGCTAATGGCGTAATTTCTCCATGATGTAGCCCATGTTAATAATCTGGGGAGATCAAGATCAGATATTTCCACTAAAATTGGCGCACAGATTAAAAAGGTCAATACAAAGAATTTTATAATTTTAGTAACGTTTTTTAGATGTAAGGTTTTGTATTTTGGCCCTCTCTGGTTTCCAAGGGGTTGGAGGAAAAGAAAATGACAACTTGTAACCTTTTTTATTTGCAAGATTTCTCGAGTTTTAATATCATTTGTCTTCTTGGCAACCAAGTGGGGCTTTTGCATTTTCTAATGTTTTGAATTGCTTTAAAGTCTGAGGCTTGATTCATTTTCATTGAATCATGTTCCGTTTATTTTTTCAGCCATCTGGGTGAGAACACACACTAGTGATCATAAAGAATGCAGGTCATGCAATCAATGTAGAGAAGTCGCAAGAGATGTTCAAACATTTGAAGTCATTCCTTGTCGATCCTCTTCCTCCTAAACTCGAAAGCAATGGCAACAACGGCAAGACAGACTAAAGGATTCAGGAAAAAAAGGAATTCGAATCAGGAGCTGTTTTGACCATCCTCATGTGGGTTATACAGAATGTTTCGGGAAGCATGGCGCTGGGTTATACAGAATCATGTGGGTTATACCTTAATTCATCTGTAATACAAGTGTACCTCATCCAGACCTTTGGCTAATTTTTTAATTTTATTTATTTATTTATATTTTTTGAACTTTTGAACTTTTTTGCATTTGTTCAGATTTGTGGAAATCATTGCCCCCGTGTTTTCTTGGGAAGCATGGCGCTGTGTTTGGCATATGATTCAGGTATTGTTTTTTTTTTGGGACTGCATATGTGAACTATGCATCTATGTTTTCTTATATATTGAATTTTCCCATTCTGAGTGCTTTCAAGTTTTCTGCTGCTTAAATATATATATATATTTCCATTCTGAATTATGTATCTATGTTAACCTGTTTGTATAATATCATTGTAGAATGATTTGGTGCATGGATGGGGATTGGATTTTGCCCTTAGAAGATGCGTAGAGGTAGTTTCTCCCATGATTGCTGATATATACAAATGTTTCAGTTACATTCTTCAGAAAATGCATATGTGCAGTTATTTTTATTTTCAATTTTTTTTGGTTGGGTGGATGTGTGACAGATTGTGTCATGCAAACTGTTGGGCAAATATTAACTAAAGAATGAACCTAGTGACTAATAATTGTTTGTCTTGTAATTTTGGTTTTAAAAAAAAAAAAACAATGCAGTTTTTTAGGTGGTAAATGTTATCTTAGTGAGAATAGCGCATTTGTTTTGGGGCTCCTATGGATGCTTTTGACTGATAACAACATGTGCATTTGGTCTTGTAGATTAGGACAGCAGCTTCTGTTCAGCACTAATCTATAATTACTTTTGTTTTGCCTGTAGCCTGCACATGAGAAAATTGGTGTGGTTGATTCACAGTGGATTGTCCATCAAGTAATTCCCTCCCTCGGGAACCAGGTGAGTCATCATTAGCTTGGATTGTTTAAGACAATTTTTCTAGGTCTTTTGCTTAGTGTTCCTTTGTGGATGATTATTCTAGAATGACTTGGTTCTTGCAATCTTAATGTGATTCACATGACATAATTCTTCTCATGGCTATACCTCTCCAAGGAATGGTATTGTTGAACGTAAAAAACACTGCATTGAGGTTTCTTTAGCCTTTATGACTCAAATACATGCTCCTAAGAACTAAGAAGTTAAGGTGGGATGCTATTTACATGTTTTGGAGACTCTTAGGCAAAAGCACCTAGGTGATTTCTTTTACTTTACATACTTGGAATATGCCATCTTTGAAACTCATCAAAGATGGAGATTTTATAAGTCACATAACTAACATTCTCATTCTCTCTTTTACAATGATTCATGAACATCTCTTTTAAGTTTCCTTAGTTCCGATTGAAGATCATAGTTTTGTTTTCTGATACTATATATCTATATAAAGTTCCTCTTAGTTTTGTATAAGTTTCTAATGAAATTCATTTGCTAGTATGCTATTCAATTCCATTCATTCTTCTGCTTAGACCATTTCCCACTTGTACTTTACTGTTTTGGCAACTATGGTGGGGAACAAAATAATACACATGCTGATGGGGGAAGGAAGAGTACCCAAAGTTGTTTGATGTTGCCTGTCAGTCTATATGGAGGAGAAATTACTCTATTGAACAGAATGAGCATGGAGATGTAAATAAATCAAAGAATGAAGTTGAGTTGTACATGTTTTGATCTTGGACCTCATGTTCAACTTTAGTTGGCTACTTGTGATGTGGAAAGCTGTGATATGATGATAATTAATCAGTCAAGGCTCATGTATTAGTGTTCATAGGCAAGGTTGATGGGTGTTTCCTGAAAGCTGAAGAGTATTTTAGGAAGCAAAAAACAAAATAAATTTTTTTCCTACACAACTTAGAAGTTAAAGCTTCTTCTTACTCAATTTAGTTTTACTTGGAATTGGAGGAATTTTTCCTCCATTTTTTTTTTTGGGGGGGGGGGGGGGGGTAGTTGTTTTAGGTCTATGCAGACGGACAGTGTACAGGGTCATGAAGTTGATATGCAACGTGGCTCTGTTTTGTGTGAATTTTCTAAATAATTTTCTTTTTGTTTGTACTTTAACCCATGAGAAAAAGGTCTGCATATAGGCTTATAGCTGTAAAACTTTGAATTATTTGAAGAAACTTTCCCTGTGGTGACATTTTTTTTCGTCTTCTGTCATTGTTTTGCTTTGAGTATCCCCAAGTAATTCTATTGCAGTTCATTTGTTTCATTTTCATATTTTTTCAATATCTTCATATTATTGTTCATTGGAACTCATGAATGTTTCTGTGAAATTCAGGGCCAGACCGAGAATGGTAAACCTCCATGGCAGGGGGTATGTACATGCACACTGATTATTTGCAGCTGTTCACAATTTTTACGCAAGTGTGATGAATATAATGTGATCAATATATATTCTTTCAACCTATCACAAAATTTTTAAATTCTTAAATTCATTCTGAAGCCCGCCCATGCCCAGCCCTAGTCCCTCTCTCTCTCTCTCTCTCTTCCTCTTCTCTCTCTCATTTGAGATCCAGATCGTGAGGTAGATCAAAATCCAAATCCCATCGCCAGCCGCCACTCCTTCGTCAGAACTCCCAACCCTCTCGTCGCTACTCCCGACCCTCTTGTCGCTCGAATCTCTGCCTTAAAAGACAAACCCTAGGCCACTACTCTACTTCCACACTTTGCTGCCGCCCCCGAAAGAGGCTACTTACTGCGGGCATAGGCTTACGGAAGCCCATTCGCATCTCTGTTGCCATCGTCTTACAATCCTTTACTCTTTTTTGATTTGTTTTTTCTAATTCCATTATAATAGTTGCTCTGCTTCTCGTTTAATTTTGATCCTTTTGACTTACTACATGTTCATCTTCTCAGCACTCCTGCTATTTAGCAGTAGAGAGAATACTATGGAAATGACAGCTCTCTATTTCTCTATTTGGAATCTGAGAATACTTGGAAGTTGCTATACATGGCTCGACAGGTACTACTTGTTTGTCTGACTCAAAATTGTTTTGTTGGTCACTTAGTGTTTTTTTTTTTTTTTTTTGTGTGATAATTTACTCTGTTTTATGACATTGTTGTTGTTGTTGTTGTTGAGTTTGAAATTGAAACCAATGAAATTGAGATGAGAGTGATTTGATTGAATGAGAGAGTTGGTGGTTTGGTAAGAAACAGTGGGGTTTTTGGATCAGCATCTTTCCACACTTTTCTCAGTGCTTCTCCTCCTACTTCCTCTTCTGATTCTACATCAGATTTGGATACAGAGGTCAGTAAAAAAAATTGGAAAAATTGCAAAACAATAGAAGGAACAAAAAATTATATATTATTGGAAAAATTGTGTTTGGGGCAAGTTTAACATGTGTCCGATGCATGTACTGCTTGCGATACGTGTTACATACATTGTACTTGCACTAAACACAGATTGTACGTTCTTTTTAGTTTTGATTTGTGTACCTTTGATTATCATATTTATTCCTAATTGCTTGAACTTATTGTATGTGTATTCACCCTACCCACAAAGCTGATGAGTATCCACTTTAGTTAGCCCTCATTTGTAGAGTCTGTCCAAAGTTGCAAGTCTGCCCTTACCACTCAACCATAAAATAAAGACCATTTGGGTACAGTGCCATTGAACCATATCATTTGAGCCCAAGGAGTAGGTGGTTGTCTGATTCTGATTGCATTCCATGCTAAGCTTATCATGAAGTTGCCATTCTTCTTTGTTATCCATCTCACATCATACCCCTTGTCCGATGCCAGGTATTATGTTGTTAAGAATACTATCAATAATACTCAGTACAATTTCATTCCTTCTAGGAGGCCAGTTCCAGTTGCCACTCTAGCATTCAGATATCTGATTACATTCCTTTCAAGTCCCCCCAATTCTCGGGTACAGTGGTCCCAAAGAGTGCCAATTCTCAAGCCAAAGGAAGGTGGATTATCCATTGCCAATTACTTTCTTAATTAGGGGTATAGCTTCTCTTCTTAAACTGAAAAGTTTCCTCACTGTCAAAGACACATTAGAAGGGACTTGCATAGTCTTGAAGCATCTAGATTTGATAATATATGTGTGAATCCACTTTACCCGTAGGATATTTGACTTTTTGCATATAGCCCAAAGGAGTTTCATAGTTGTAGCTTGATTCTAATGAATGATTGATTTAATTCACAGAACTCCTCCATTTTTTGGACAGAAAACTTGTTCCCAACTTACTTTAGCATATGTTAAGTGGTTTTCAACCCCTAACCAAAGGAAGTCTCTCATAATGGCTTCTATTTCTTTCAAGATTTGCTAAGGAAGGATAAAAACGAAGGACCAATAAACTTATATGCTGCTGAAAAGAACAGATTGATCAAGTTGGAGCCTACCACCATGAGACAGAAATTTAGTTGTCCAACTGTTGATTCTATTCATCATTCTTTTATTAAGTTGCTCACACTCTGCAGCTTTTAGTTTATAGGAAATCAGAGGAAATAGTAAATAATTAACTGTCAATTTCCCTTCTGGTATTGGCAAAATGGATAAAAGATCAGACTTATTTAGATTCATTACTAACTCCACAGAGGAAGGGAAAAAGAAAACTTATGTTTCTGAAGATTAGGTTGTAGGCCAGATAGAAGATGGAACTGAGATAACATACTCTTAATGATTTGAAAAGAGCCCCTGTTAGCTTCACATAGAATGAATAGATCATCAGCAAATGCCAATTGAACGAGATGTAAGGCCTAACATTTCCAATGGAAAGTAAAACCACCTTCTCACTTTTTGCTGCAGCATTCTATAGAAACACTCCATCACAATTGAGAAACAAGTAGGGGGACATAGTATCACCTTGCCTTGGACCCCTTTTTGCCGAGAAATAATCAAGTAATTCTCCATTTATTACTACTGAGTACATAACAGTGGAAATGAACACCTTAATCCAGCCAACAAACTGAGCAGGGAATCCCATGTGTCATAGATACCAATAACAAATTCCAATCTACAGAGCCATAGGCCTTGATTAAATCAATTTTGAACACACACCTTGTTGGTCCTTCATTTCTGTGATAAACTCTAACAACCTCTTGCATCAATAAAATGTTGTCAAGTGAGTAGCAAGCTTATCCAGAACATAACTTTGGATGCTGCTCTAATCTTACACCTCATCCAGGGTGGAATGGAGAAAAACACATATATAGACATGGGAGATTTTGTTTCTTGTTTTTCCTCAAGTTGTTTCTCCCCTTTTCCACAAACCTTGTCCCAGTTATTTATTTTGGTTGAGTCACAAAGTTGATTGTCTTTTAGCCAAACTAGAAATTAGACAAATTTGGGATGCAAGGAAGTGATACGTATGGCTGCATTTTTTTAAAATTATTGATATATTTTTAGCTCTTCTCCTTTCTGTCTAAATTGGAGAGGGGTTGTTGAAAATTGGATTGGCAACAAAACTGCAAGAGCCTCTATAGCTTGTAAATACCAATGTAATTCTTTTTCCAGTTTTCTATTTAAGAATTCTTATTCTAGAAGTCAAAGTCAAATCTCTAAAAGTATAGTTTTCATTTTGCATTTCAAGAAGGTGATTCTATTTCTTTCAGGTTTCTCTCTGGTGGGTTTTGTGCTTTTTTTTTCTTCTTCTTTTTATTTATTTATTTATTTTTTTTAAGTTACTACAGAAATCTATCTATAGATTCTGTAAATGTTTGATGCCATGTCTTTATGTCTGTTTTATTTTATTTTATTTTTGTTTCTTTCGATATTATTCATTTTGTGGAGTACCAAAGACTCATGTGTGCTGATTTGGATGACTACTGAGCTTGTAGATCTGTGATTATTCTCCTGATCAACATAGAAGCTTTGACGGAACTAGTAACTCTTTGGTAAGTTACTATAAATATTTTCTTTCATATCAGTAATTTCGGTTAAAAAAAATAAATATAAATATATATTTGCAATGCTGGTCATGGGTAGAGGATATTCTTGAGAGAGAGAGAGAGAGAGAGAGAGAGAGAGAGTAGCTGATGATGATGCATAAATTACTACATAAAGGTAATTTCTCTTAGCCTTAATGTATGCACTTATTGCTATTGTGTGGTGAAAGATCCACCAATGAACTCTCACCTATCTTTATTTTTAAGAGCCAAAAAAATCATGAACATGTTTATAAATAAAAAATAAAAAATCACAATGATTCCTTATTGGGTACAAATAAAAAATCACAATCAAGGTTTTTGTTAGGTACAAATTCATAAACAAGGCGGTCTGGACCTTCAATGGTACAACCCAAAAGTCTTACAAGGTTTTTGTGCTGAATTCCACTGGTCAAATTTACTTCATTGAAGAAGTCATTGACCCGTTGTCATGAATCAAATGTATCTCAATGCTATATTATATTTTCAAGCTATTAAATATATTCTGGCATTAGTGATAGTGATATATGGTATTCTTGCAATCTTTTGGCATCTTCTGTTATCCGTGTTGCTTTATCATCAAGGATTACCTCAACTCTTTGAAGTTTTGGATTGTTATATGCATTTCTACTAAATTGGTTTATAAAATAAAATTATTTATATATGAGTTTAGATGTAATTCATAATATATTAATGTTTTCCTTATTTAATTTCTTTGCAGATTGGTTTTTGATGACGTTTATTAGAAGCATACTTGCAAATCAAGTGTTGAATTTTTTTTCTTGAACTGAGACTTAGTTCTAGTTTTAAACCTAGTTGAGTGTTATTTTTTTTGGTGGACTCCATGTTAGTTCATTTTGGAATTTGTTATGATGGTTTTTTTTATTATACTTAATAGATTATTATTAAATTTGTTTGATGGATATATTTTCATTTATGATATAAATTGTTTAGTGAATTATTTTGTGGAGTGGTGTATAATAGCTAGTGGATTTCTTAGTACATTTAAAAGGCTATTGGAATATGAGTAGGGATATTTGTGAAATAATAATTTAAATTGAAATATAAAATATGAAACAAGTTCAGTGACGAATTTTTTTTGTCATTTGTACTTGTTATTATGACAAAGTGATTATTCGTCGCTAATAAATATTTTTTGTGACAAAATTTATTGTAGTTTATGTATGAAATATTTCATTGATTTTGTTGTTTGGTGACTAAAAATTTCGTCACGTATATATATATTTGTGAGGAAATATATTTCGTCACCTATGTATGACTTTTGAAGACAAAATTTCGTCACCTTTACATCTTATTGTGACGAAATTATTTTCTTATCAATGATCAACATGTGTGACATTTATTTGTCAACTAAAGTTAAAAATATGGTACTGAATAATTATTTGGTGACGAAAATGAGAATTTTTTGCGACAAAATGTTGTTTTATTGGTGACAAAATTTCGTCACTGAAGTAATTTCATTGGTGACGAAATTATTTTTCGTCACGGTAGTTTTTAGTGACAAACATTCAATGACGAAACCGGTGACGAAAATATTTCCTCACAAATATCTATAGTGACGAAATTAGCTCTTTAGAGAAAAAAAATTTCGTCATGTAAGACCCAACTTGTATCCGTTCATTGAGGTAAACCACGCCTGACTTCGGCGCAAAGCAAGAATGTCTAGCCCGATTGAAGGCACTACGACTAGCTTGGCTCACGACCCAAGCCTAACAACTAGCCCAGTCTAACTTCCAAATCTCAAACCAGCCCAATTATATGATCCAAAACCTCTGCCCAAATCTCACCAAGCTACGCCAGCTCGGATGCATAACACAATGACATGGCCCAAGTCGCAAATAGCTTGATCTGTTTGCCCGGCACAAACTCCCCTCTCAATTACCCCTTAATTCCATCCGCTCTTGCATGATTGGAATTACATTCCTTGGCTGAGCTAGAGTCTACACTTGGTTGCTCACTTTGCTCGGTTCATTGGCCCTTCTTCTGCATATTTATCCTTCCCAAGTCTGACACAAGTCTCATCACTGGCACGCATCACTCCCTCACTAGGCCCGTACGAACATCCCAGCTGCCACGCACCGTCCTTACAAATTCAAATCTTGGCAGCTCTTCAAATCCTATACATATAACCCTCATGTTCAATTATTTCCTCACTATTCATCAGCTTCTCCGACGATAGCTCAGAGAACTAGAACCCCCTTCTTTGCTCTCTTGCGTTTTCTACTCAAATCGAAGTGCCTTTTCCCGTGGATATAGCTTCCTCGCCGTCGTTTGAACACACTTCGCCAATTGGAACGTCGACTTAAACCCTCCTCTGTAAGTTTTCTCTATCCCCTAGCATTCTTCATTGTTCTTCATGTCCTTGTGTCCCAACTCTTCATATTCACGCATAGAGCATGATAAAAACATGGACATTAGGGGTAATAGGGTTTATTTATTTTAAAGCAGAACACGAATAGCTTAACCGAGGGATTGTTTGGTGCGAGAAGAGAGAGGAGAGAGAATGAGAGAGTGAGTGCTATATATGAGTGTGGGTGAGGGACCTTAGACTACAAAAAAATTTATTGTCGACCTCTCCCATTACTAAAAGTTGGAAAGAGATGTTAGAACAATTTTTCCCAAAAAAAAAAAATTATATTTTAGTTCTTTTTTTTTTTTTAACATTTTTTATTTTTAGAAATGAAGATTAGGTGCATCCAAAAAGTTTTAAAAAATAAATGACTAAAACATGAAGAAAAAAAATTACTAAAGACAAATGAAAACTCGTTTAAAAATAATTTTTAAAAAATCAAACCAAATAGAATCTAGGATCTCACCTTGTTTGGTTTATTTCAGTTTTTTAAAAATTGAGTTTTATGTTTTTCATTTTATTTTTAGTGAATTTTTTTAATATTATAAGAATTTTTTTTATTGGTTAGATGTAGCTAATTTAAATACACTTATAAAATAAAATAGGGAGACTTACGTGTAGGTCTTAATAGATATATTTATTGTCCAATAGGTCTTATAATAATTAATAGCGTTTTTCATCAAACGTTATTGAAAAACCTCACTAATTGTTAATTTTTAATGATAATTTGAAAATTTTGTTCTAAAAAAGTCACGAATTATAAGTTTTAGCGACAATTTTAAAAAATGTCACAAAAAAGTCCCTGATTTTTAACTTTCAATGATAATTTAAAAAATTCGTCATATAAAAATGTTACAAATTATAAATTTTAGCAACAATTAATAATAATCATGACAAAAAAAGTCACTAATTGTTAATTTTTAGCGACATATGTAATAAAGCGTCACAAAAAAATTATTTTTAACAACAATTTTATTAGAATTAGCTTTCAATAAAACTTAATGGGAATTAAGTCCAACTATTAAGACCTATTGATAGTTTATCTAGTTAAATATTTGTCAAAAAATACTTTAAAATATTTTTTAAATGCATCTAGTTTAGATACATCTAAGAAATTAAAAATTAAAAACAAACAATTATGAAAAATAAAAAATTTAATTTCCAAAAAAATCATTTTAAACCAAACAAAAACATCGACCATAATTGATCGAACCTATTAACTAGGCAGTGGCGCCGAACCACCCAATACCTTCTCTTTACAATCGGTATGACAATATTTTCCATTCTCAGCTGCCTAACTTCCTCAAAATATCTGAATCTGATTTTTATGCCAAAAGGGCTCTGAAATGCAGAGCTTGATCACCTACCTAATTTCCTCCGATATCTCCACATCCCTTTTGTTTTTTTGCATTCTAATTTGCTTCCTCAGCCTCAGAACCAAAGCAAGCCCAACTTTTTTTGATATTATATGCCCAAACACGACTTGCACACCTAACAACACATACCAATCCAACCTCAACACCCTCTTCTCTTCCCTCTCCTCCAATTCCACCACCTCCACCAATGGCTTCTCCAACTCCACTGCCAGCCTCAGCCCCCCCAACATAGCCTATGGCCTCTTCCTCTGCCGCGGCGATGTTTCCACCGACGTGTGTCAGGACTGTGTATCCACTGCTACTAAACAAGTAGTAAAAAAGTGTCCAGTCAAAAGTTGTCACAATTTGGTACGATGAGTGCATGTTGCGATACTCGAACCAATCTATCTTCTCTTTTGCTGATGAATCTGATGACTCAATCTTAGGCAATACCCAGAACATAACTGATCCAAACGGGTTTAATAATGTCTTGGGAGTGATAATGGATGACATAGCAACACGGGCTTCAAATGGTGTGTCGGGTAAGAAATTCGCGACAAGCGAACCTAATTTCACGTCGCTTCAAAAGGTGTATGGCCTCGCGCAATGCACACCGGACTTGAATGCTATGGAATGTAATAAATGTCTTCGAAAATGTATCTTAATTTTTTTGAGTTGCTGTAATGGAAAGCAAGGTGGGAGAATTTTGTTTCCAATCCAACCTCAACACCCTCTTCTCTTCCCTCTCCTCTAATTCCACCACCTCCACCAATGGCTTCTCTTCCACTGCCAGCTTCACCCCCCCCCCCCCCCCCGACATAGCCTACGGCCTCTTCCTCTGCCGCGGCGATGTTTCCACCGACGTATGTCAGGACTGTGTATCCACTGCTACTAAACAAGTAGTAAAAAAGTGTCCCAAGTGAAAAGTTGTCACAATTTGGTACGATGAGTGCATGTTGCGATACTCGAAGCAATCTATCTTCTCTTTTGCTGATGAATCTGATGACTCAATCTTAGGCAATACCCAGAACATAACTGATCCAAACAGGTTTAATAATGTCTTGGGAGTGATAATGGATGACTGTAGACCGCCCGAACTCGCTCCGCGCACGAGGGCGCGAATTGGGTTCTAGCTGCTACAGTTCGAACTCCTATCACGGTTCTGAATCTAATCTCACAAAGTGCAATGTAAGACTGATAAATTGCCAAAGAGTTCAAATCCGACAAATCGTTTTAGAAAATCGATTTTAATCAAAAAGCGCCAAACATGGATTGCTTTGCCAAATTTCAGAGTCGCCACCTAAATATGTTATTTTTGAGAATTTAGGAAACCCTGACTCGTGCCTAAGGTCACGTGTCTTTCATCACCAAAGTTGTCTCGGCTCGGGAACTTGGGTACGAGAGAGGAAGGTCCTGAAATGAGCACCCCCGCTCGCCCGATCAAAGGATCGGCCTCTACTAACATGATATGTTGTTTTGAAAACACATGTGTTCTTGTTCCGGTTATTAGCTAATCTTTACTATGTGATGCGCACAGCAAACAAGTATAAACTCAATCACGCAGATTGGAACAAAACAACTCATATTTGTTTTTTAAAATGGTTTGAAAGTGCTACTCGCAAGTAGGCTAAAGCGTGGATTTGCCACCCTCAAGTGGGCTTTAAAACATGATTTTGCCACTTCGCAAAGTGGGCTTAAAACTCACAATCATCGAGTTGTTCCAATTCAGGCGATCAAGCCTTCATCCACAGGCATTCATGCAGTTAAACACTTAAGCAAATAGCCTCATGGTGTCACGCCCCAAAATTTGAGACCGCAAGAGAAATATATAAAGTACAACTCAAACAAAAGAGATAACCACAATATTTTAATATACATATAGAAGCAGAGTTATAACATAGATAACTAATTTGAGCTCTACTAGAGGTTTACCAAACACTGTCAAACCAAAAGGTAAAAGGAGAGAGAAAACAAAAACAAACTACTAGTCCAAAATTTCAAGTAAACCACGGCTCTAAAACTTCATCTTGATTGTCTTCGGGATAACCTTGCCCGTCGTAAGCTGCTTCTTCACCTGGCATGACATGCTATGAGCTTGGAATGCCAAGTAAAAACACACACACCCCCATATCTTTTATCAATCAATCAATCATACACAAAACAAATCAGGTAACATGACATACTTACATTAAGGTTTTATGAATTAGTAGTTAGATTAGGCAGCTAGAACCCCCCAAAGAGATCCTTCTACCCAACCACAAGGATTGAACACCGGACTATTCAGAACTCCTCCTTTTGCTGCTTTGCAGACCTTACCACCTATGCCCACTTTCTGATTATTTACCTGTCAGTGGCATTGATAGACCTCAAAAGGGACGGCTAACAAGTGGGCTCGCTTACACCCAATTCGTGCCTAGGGCTCGCTTACACCCTGCACATACTACACCAAATCGTGCCTAGGGCTCACTTACACCCTGCGCATACCATACCAAAGGGCTCACTTACACCCTGAAACCACCGCATAGAGTCTGAATACATCCGGGCCAACCTAGGGGCTCGCTTAAACTGCTTACGCAAGACTTAACTCATTTGGTATTAATCCCATCATAATGCATGTCATGCATATGTATAAAATTGTTCTAAAACACTAAGATGAACGTCACCCATTGCCAACCGCTTATCATTTCCCGTTTAGTAGATCTTTTGCTAAGTAATTTAGTCACATTCTGTAATTCGGTCATATAAAAGAGTATGAGAAAAACATACGAGAGGAAATATAGTCCATGACATCATACATAAGTATAGTAAGGCAAGAAAATAACATTAAAAATGCTTTGAAACATTTAGAGACAAATAACATAATAGAACACAATTTCCAGCACTGTTCGGTTCTGCAGGGCTAACAAGAACGCTTTGGTAAAAATACTTCTAGGTCAAATTATGGGCTAAAATTGCACAGAAACAATATTCAATCTGTCTAGTTTCAGTTCCAATTTTCAAAAGTTGCACAGCCCCTCCACAAATTCATCTACAAACTATATTCGAAAACCTGTCCAGATTTGTCACCCTTTGGGGAAACTAACTTTTCTCTCAATCTACCTGATGGTTTTCACTCAAATAAAATCTGTTGGAAAGAGGACTCAGAGTTATAAATTTTGACATAAGAACCAACACGAGATGATTTTTCTATAATTTTATAAAATTGCTAAAAGTGGACTGTTTTGCAGAGGCTCAAGACCAGATTTTTCAACAAATTATCCAAGCCCTAAAAACACACAATTAGGAGCTAATAAAATTATCACAAGCTCTAAACACACAAAATATCCTACAATAAATTCAGATTTGAGAATTAGATAGATTTGATATTTCTTTTAAATTAGAGAAGTTGCAGCAGTGTCTAATTTCACAAATTTGCAAGACAATGACACTATATCATACCCACACCTTCACACACACCAAAAAAACCCTATTTACCATCAATTTGTAACACAAGAGGCATACTAGACAATAGAATGAGATGATGAAAGGATTGGAGAAAATAAGAAAAAGGTATGTTCTTACCTTCACCTTCTTGAACCACCTTTGATTCCTTCTTTTTCTTTTTTCTTTTTTTTTTTCTTTTTACTTCTCTACTTCCCTTAAGCCAACTCTCCCTCTCTCACTCTCTCCTTGGCTGTTGAAAACGTGAGAGTGAATTTGGGACATGCTCTCAATTTATGGAGTATAAGGGTAGTTTAATGACTAAGGGAACTAAATATCTAGATATTTGTTTTTTATTTTATTTATATTTTTTGTTTGTTGTTATCCAACCAACTTTTCCACCAACATATTATATATATATATATTTAAACTATGTATATATTCAAATAAATAATAGTATTCTATTCAAATAAACAATAAATGAAAGAACAACAAAACAAAAAAAAATAGAAATAAAAATAAAATGTGTGAATTAATTTAGAAATTATGAGGTAAAATAAATAAAATCAAGTTTTAGGATAGTTCCAATCATAAAGTGGTGTTCTATGATTTAATTATGGTAACACACGGAGAAATTATTCTTTACTTGGGCCCTTACGCAGACTTTTACAGAACTAGGGCTAAAATACTATTAACCTAAGGCTCAAGGTTTCAAGTGTAATTATAAAAAATTAGGGTCTCTACACATGGCAAGCATGCTAACATAGCAATCACTTACACACATGCAAGGATGCTAAAGCGTAAACACTCACCGAGTACTCCGAGCCAAAACAGAAGCTAGTTAGTAATCGATGCATGATCCTAACGATGTCAACAATGCCTAATGCAACACATGCAAAATGCAACTAAATAGGCTCGGCTATTCTAAGATGGCATATGAGTGCAACACTCGATAACATACTTTGAAACATGTATTCAAGTAAGTATTGAAATTCAATGCAGTTTGAATGATGCGCCGAGCCTGGTGCATGCAATACGAATGAATGATGCACACATGCAAAGCATAAGTATGCTAATTGGAACATGTCCTAAAACTAACCACTGAAAGCGGGTAAATAAAAGGGAGAAAGACGTGGGGTTGGAAGACATTCACACACACACGCACACTTATTACAACATTTTCCCTCTCGACGGAGGGTCCGAATGAATAAACTAACTAGTTGTGCTAAGCTAAGCTACTTATTACAAACCACCTAATTAACTATTCTAGCTAATCAATTACAAACCGAATTGAATAACTAGCTAATCTAAGCTAATTAAAATATTACAAACCGAATGAATTAATTAAACACTTAATTAATTAATTACAATAGACTAAGCTAATGAACTAGTTAGCTAAGCAATTGAAATAAAGCGAGTAAATAAATGGCCTCGAGAGCGAGGGGGACATGCATGCTCGATCGCGTCCTCGCGGAAATCCACCACCTTGCCTCAAGATGCCTCTGTTTGCACACTGTTGGACCTCTGAAAGTTATGCCAACTCCCAAAATGCTTCTAACCCACCTTAGGAACATACTGAGGGCTCATCGGCCAGAGATGGTGACCATCGGCCAGTAATGATGGCCGGTCGGCAGCCTTGGTGGCCGGTCCGCTGGATTTGATGGCCGGTCGGCCACTTCTTCCTGCAATTTCTACTTTTGCTGCAACTGAGCACAAACAGAGGCATGGCAGTGTATTTGCAAGGAAATGTGTGTGCAACTACACTCCTTATCATGTCTCAAGCTCAAAGAAGTGTAGTGCTTGGCTCTCGAGCCACCAATCACACATCTCAATGCATGATGGCCAAAGAGCCAAGCTTGCACAATGTTGATGAATGCACAAGTAACACACAAGACTCAAGAGGCCTCTACCCTATCATGCACAATCAAGGGGGATGGCAACTAAGACATGAGGCACATTTCATCACTTCAAGTATGAAACATCCATCGTTTCTCGTGTTCGAATTAACGTCCGATCCAAACACATGCAATGCATCACACATGCAAATAACATGCTAATCTATCAATGCTAGAGTGGCATTCATGAGATTCTATCATGTAAGCATGCATGGCATGTTAAGGGGCCAAGGGCACTAAAGCAAGCAAAGAGTATAACAAAATAGGCATGCCATATCGAGCTTAAACAACCAAACCAGCCCAAAATAGAGCTACAACATAGCAAATTAGTAGCAAAAACATGCTTGAACTAATGCTCAAAAGAGTAGAAAATCATGCTCCTTTGGTAGCTCACAAATAAGGCACAAAAGCACAACTCTCAAAAGCTCTCAAGGAGTGAAAGAAGCAAGAACATGACATATGTATACGCTCTGAAATAACATGTTAAATGACGCCAAGACATGCAACCATCATAAGTATAGCATGCTATGGTGCTCAAAACTCAAGACTAGCTAAGGCACTTGCACCATAGCCATATCAAGCAAGTCCCAAAGGACCAAGGTGACTCAAAACAGTCCCAAGGCATGTCAAAACAATGTTAGAAACATGATGGAGTGTAGCCAAAACAAGCTAGCATGGTAAGCCAAAACACTAAACATGCAAGGACAATGAGTGGGATTACACCATAAGTACCAAAACCAAGCAAAAGGTGACTCCACCAACCAAAATCAGAGTTGTAATATAGCAAAATAAGACCAAAAATATGCTGAGATGGTAGCCCAAAAGCTTAAGTAAGCATGCATACATATTAGCTCATGATCAAGGCATAAGGCATGACTCTCCAAAAGCATTGAAAGAGTGAAACATGTGAGAGTATGACTACACTACATACACTGAAATCATGTGAGAAATGAGGCCAAAGCATGCAAACAACTCAAGTAAAGCATGCTAGAGACTTGGAAACTCAAAGCTAGTGAGCAAGATTGCACTATGGCTATACAAAGCAAGCCTCTAATGACTTAAACCACTCAAAACAGAGTTCAAGCATGCTAAAATATGAGTAAAAACATGCTGGAGTGTAATCAAAATAGGCTAGAATGATGAGCCAAAATGGCAAGTATGTAAGGATAAATGGCAAGATTACACTACAAGTGCAAAAAGCATGCATAAGGTGACACAACCACGCCAAAATAGAGTTATGCCAGGCTGAAATAATGCCAAAAATAAGGTGAGAACAAGTCAACACATGCTAGAAAAACATGCTCAATCATGAGGCCATCAACACAAGCAACCAAGACACAAGGAGAGAGGATGACCCCCTCCTATTTTGGACCTCAAAACACACTTTCTACCACTGAAATTCCTCTGGAATTTAGTGGTTAAAAGACCAAGAGGAGGTGATCTTAAAGGCCTTAAGAGATGGCACAAATCAAAGTGAAATAAACCACTAAAGGGGGTAGACCACCCCTAACTCAAACAAGGCCTTAAACAACCATTTTAAGCACTTAAAAAAAGAACTTTTTACACTTGAAAGCTAAGCCAAAAGAAGCATGCAAAGATGGCTAAGTAAGCAACTAAAACAAAGCTTTAAAGATGGTAAAGACTCCTCTTGAAGAACCACAGCAAAACAGCAACTTCTGAGGCAAAAACCAAGCTTTTGAGCTTCAAACAAACCTCCAAGTATCTCAGCAACAAAGTAGGAGTGTTGGAGAAGAGGTTGTGTGCAAATATGCAAAGAAAATGCAATTCTAAACACAATAGAGCACAACAATATAGAGAGAGAGTAGATATTTTTCTTCTCCAAAATTCTGAACCCTTCCTAAGGGGGAGGAAGCTCCCCTTATGTAGGAAAAGCAAGCAAAAGCTTGCTTCAATCCATCCATACACGTGTATGAAGGATACACTTAGTGAACAACAGCTGGCACCAACTGGAAAATAAATATCTGCAAAAGCAGAAAAAGGGGCCTCGGCCAACACTTGTGGCCAACCGGCCATTAAAGAGGCCGACCAGCCATCAGCGAGGCCAGCCGCCCACCACTGATGGCCGATGAGAACTTGGCTAGGCCGACAGCCACTAGGCTTGGCCGGTGGGTACCTGGGTTGGCCATCAAGCCACCCTCTTCCCCCAGAAGCAATGTTACAAGTTCTTGGTGCACAACCAAGCACAAAACAGACAAATCGAGTGGTCCGAAGACAAGGCACTCTGCTAAGGACTTCAGGTACTCAAAACGAACACGAACATGGATGATCATTGAGTGTTCAAACGATGACGTCCAAGTCTTGAGGACGGTCAAAAATGGGGTGTCTACAATGACATAGCAACACAGGCTTCAAATGGTGTGTTGGCTAAGAAATTCGCGACAAGCGAACCTAATTTCACGTCGCTTCAAAAGGTGTATGGCCTCACGCAATGCACACCGGACTTGAATGCTATGGAATGTAATAAATGTCTTCGAAAAGGTATCTTAATTTTTTCGAGTTGTTGTAATGGAAAGCAAGGTGGGAGAATTTTGTTTCCAAGTTGTAATGTTCGGTATAAGTTGTACTGGTTTTACAACGTTGCCGGCACTGCACCAGTACCTCCTCCACCAGTCCTTTTTTCCCCTCATCCTCCTGCAAGTAGTCCAGGTAAATTCCAAACAAGACATATAGACTCTGTTTAGATAGATGGATTTTGAAATTGAATTTTCTTGTTGATGCAGGAAAGGGAGGAATCTCATTGCAAGTACTTGTGGCCATCATTGTTTCAATTGGGGGCTCTGTATTACTTATCATTATAGGATTCTGTTTCAAATGTGGAAGAGGGAAGAACAAACATGATGCTGTTGAATCAAATATTGGTAAGACTAAAAAAAATAAAATAAAAACTTGTTTCCTATCTTCTCTTGTTTTCAAATTCATTACATTTAGTTTTTGTTGTGCCCAGTTGGGAATGAAATTACATCAGTACAATTCTTGCAATTTGATTTGGCTACAATTCAAGTCGCTACGAACAACTTCTCTGATCATAACTGTTAATGTATAATATTAATATATCATATTGTATTAAATATATCATGTTGTTAATAGCTTATAGCTAGATAGGTAGATAGGTCTCTTGCTTTAGGTTCCTTTTTCCTTTAGGCAATAATGATGTTTGGGATTAATGATGATGTTTGTAATGTTTGTACCTTTGAGCTCCAATATAAACAGAGACCTTCTACATTGCTAATATATATAGAATTGCACAGATACTTCACACTCTCTCAAATTCTATCCCTGTCTTAACTTGTTTTACATGGTATCAGAGCTTCAAATTTATGGCTCATTAACTAGAAAGCTTCACATTTTCTGGTATTTATCTCTTTGTCATCACTAATCAGATCCCTTTTTGTTCTCAAAAATTTTCACACTTCCTACCAAAGTGCTCCGAATTCTCTCACAAGTCCAACGCCACCAACGGCGTCCTCAGATCCACCTACACGTGCCCTCACGCGCCACATTTTTCGTCGGCGCATCACGCACTTCCGCCTCCATTGTCCCACGCGCCACATGCACCTCTTAACCGATTGAGCCGTGTCACTCGCTTGCACCATTCGCGTCTTCTCGCACCACTAGCTCCGCCTTGCGCCACTTGAGCCGCTCACCCAGCCGCCTCGCGCCACTCGCTGCTGCCTTCGGCTCCGCACCTGCTGCTTTCAGCTCCAACTGGTTCGGCTCAGACCAGTTTAGTCCTCTTCACCAAGCCAGTTCAGTGATATTTTTGGACCTTTTTGGTCGGTTCAGACCAGTTCCCCACCAATTTCGACTCTCTAAATTCACTAGTACCCTCGGTTTCTTCGGATTCTACTTTTATAGTGTTGTTTTTCCTTCATGGATTGCTAGGACTCATCTCACCACCCTATTTCCATTGTTCTGGACAAGACAAATTATGTCTAATGGGCACAAGCCATGTCTGGCTTCTTCAAAGGCAAGAAACTTTGACGTATTATCACTGGGGATGTGCGCAAACCCATCCAAGAGACCATTGAATCAGCTAACAAATTTGTCGACCGCTTGGAAGATTAGGACAGCAAAAACTATCAGATTATCACTTGGCTTCGCAATATATCTACTACGTCTATCAGCCTTTAATTTGGTCAGTTCCAACTTGACTCTGTTTCCACTCCGGCAAAAGACATCTAGGATTTTTTAAAAGACTGCTATCAGACTACTGGTCTTGCTCACCAATATCAGCTTCAGAGTCATCTTCACCTTATGCGTCAAGAGCTAACTCAGACCATTAATGATTTTCTCTCCCAGATTTATTCTGTTTGGGATCAGCTCGCTCTCTTTAAACCTCCATGGCCCCATACTGAGGATGTTGCCTTGTTTACTACCTATCGTGACCAACAGCAGTTGGTTCAGTTTCTTATGGCTCTCACTCTCCATTTTGAGCCAGTGCGCACCTTTCTCTTTCATCGCACTCCTTTACCCACTCTTGAGCAAGCCATTTTCAAACTACTCTTGGAGGAAACTAGGCTTGGTACTCTCCATCCGTCCCCTGTGGACTCTGTTCTTACTATTCCCCAGACTCGGAGTTCTCCTTCCCCACAGCGGTCCACTGCCTGCAACTACTGTCAAAATCGAGGACTTCCATCTTCTCATCTTCTGGTTCATTGTCCAGTTTGCCTTTGTCGGTCTTGCAACAAGACTGGTCTTGGTCATCTCCAACAAGATTGCTTCCGCAATCCTGGTTCTTCCTCTCACACTGGTCCTTCCCCTGGGAATTTTTCATGGGGCACCTCTCAACGTTCTGAGCATCCATTTAAATCTCTGCCTGTTCATCGCACTGTTGCTGCTGCCTCAGAAGATTTACCTTCTTCTGTGCCTATAGATCCTTCTACTCCGGTTTTTTCTCAAACCGATGTTGAAGCCATGTTCCAACAATTTCTCTCCACTTCTGGTACTCCTCCCTCTATTGCTTTGTCTGTCTCCTCAGGTAACACTTCCTGATACTTTGACTCAGCTTGTTGTAATCAGATGACCTTTGACCCTGCTATTTTTACTTCTCTCTCTTCTGATCCTCATGTTCCTTCTATTCATACTGCTAATGGGTCTCTTTTGTTTGTAAGTCATATTGGTTCTGTTTTAACCTCCCACTTATCTTTATCCCATGTATATCTTATGCCTGCTCTTACTTTAAATCTTATCTCCATTAGTCAATTGTGTGAGCATGGTCTCACTGTTACTTTTTTCCTGTACTAGTTGTTTAGTGCAGGACCCTCGGACGGGACGGACTCTTGGGATCGGCCGTAAGCATGGACGTCTCTATGAACTCATCCATCTTCATGTTCCGGTTTCTTCTCAGATTGCCGCTCCTACCACTGCTCATCTTTTCTCTCCTTTTCAGCTTTGGCACTATCGTTTAGGCCATCTTTCTGTTGGTCGGTTAAAGTCTTTGATTTCTAGTGGTCAATTAGGTCCTGTCAATTATAATACTTTAGATTGTTTGTCTTGTCAACTTGCCAAACAACCTGCTTTATCATTTAATAAAAGTGACTCTGTTTCTCTTGCACCTTTTGATCTTATCCATTCTGATATTTGGGGCCCCTCCCCTACTCCTACTATGGGAGGTGCATGCTATTTTGTTGTTTTTATAAATGATTTTTCCTGTTTTACGTGGTTGTTTCTTATGAAGAATCGTTTCGAACTCAAACAACTTTATTACAATTTTGCTAAAATGGTCCAAACCCAATTTTCTAAAACTATTAAAATCTTTCGCTCTGACAATGCCATGGAATATAAAGATTTTGACTTTCTTTCTTTTCTTCAGAGTCATGGTATTCAACCTCATCGTTCCTGTCCCGACACGTCTCAACAAAATGGACGTGCTAAACGGAATCATAGACATATTCTCAACACTACTCGAGCTCTCCTTCTCTCTTCCTCTTGTCCGGTTCTCTCTTCCTCTTGTCCGGAGCATTTTTTGGGCGAAGCCGCTCTCACTGCTGCTTACACTATCAACTATATCCCTACGCCTATCATTCATAATCACACTCCCTATGCACGTTTGCATGGCACTCATCCCCCTTACACCAATCTTAGGGTCTTTGGATCTGCATGTTTTGTTCTTCTCCAACCTTATGAACACACCAAACTTGAACCTCGTTCATGTCTTTGTCGCTTCTTAGGGTATGGTATTGAACATAAAGGGTGTCGTTGTTGGGATCCTATCTTCTAGCACCTCCGTATCTCTCGTCATGTGGTTTTTTGGGAACAAAAAATGTTTTCCTCTCTATCTTACTTCCGCTTATCCACTCCCTCACCCTCTCTGTTTTTTACTAATCCTTCCACAGATCTGTTTTCTGATGAGCTTGATCCACGGCCCCTGCCTGCCTCTCTAGAGACCACCTTGCCTACTGGTCTTTCCCGTGAGCTTGCTTGCTTTGATGGTCTTGCTCTTGCTCCCTCGGGATCCTCACCTCCTGTTGAGTCTCTTCCTCTGGCTCCTCTACCCTTTACTCAACCACACCGGGTAACTTAACCCTCTACTCGTCTTTGTGATTTTATTGTTGGTTCTACTGCTTTTTCTACTCATGAACCTACCTCCTATCGTGAGGCTCGCTCTAATTCTCTTTAGCAGCATGCTATGACTGATGAATTGCATGCTTTAAAAAAAACTCATACTTGGGACGTTGTTGATCTTCCCCTTGGCAAGACTGCCATTGGCTGCAAATGGGTTTACAAAATAAAGACCTATTCTGATGGTTCTATTGAGTGCTGCAAAGCCCGCCTTGTTGCCAAAGGCTTCAACCAAGAATAAAATATTGATTTTGAGGAGTCCTTTGCTCCTATAGCCCGTCTCACCTCTTTTCGCAGCTTGATTGCTGTTGCTACCACCCGTCACTGGGATCTTTATCAACTGGACATGAAAAATGCTTTCCTTAATGGTGTTCTTCTCGAGAAGGTCTATATGCAACCTCCCCCTGGGTCTACTTATCCACCTCATAAGGTCTGCAAACTTCAGCGTGCTTTATATGGTCTTAAGCAAGCCCCGTGCGCTTGGTTTGCCAAGTTCAACTCTACCATTCATGATTGTAGTTTCACCTCCAGTTCTTATGATACTGCCATTTTTATGAGAAAAACAACTCAAGGGACCACCCTGCTTTTGCTTTATGTGGATGACATGATTATCACTAGTGATGATATGGATGGTATTCTTCGCCTTAAATAGTTTCTTAGCCATCATTTCAAGATGAAAGACCTTGGTCCTCTCAGCTATTTCTTGGCTTTTGAAATCTCCCATGATTCCACGGGTTCGTTTCTCTGTCAGGCTAAGTATACCTCTGATCTTCTCACCCGCGCTGGTCTCACTGATTGCAAGACTGCCTCCACTCCCCTGGAGCCTCAGAGTCGTCTTACTTCTCTTGATGGCACTATTCTCTGTGATGCTACCCTATATCGTCAACTGGTTGGAAGTCTTGTCTATCTCACTGTTACTCGTCCTCATATTGCTTATGACGTTCATATTGTCAGCCGGTATATGTCGGCTCCTCGTACCCCTCATTATGATGCATTAGTTCGTATCCTTCGCTAACTCAGAGGTACCTTGTTTCATGGTCTTCATTATTCCGCCCACTCCTCTCTACAGCTTTGTGCTTTCTCCGATGCTTATTGGGCTGAGGATCCTACTAACAACTGCTCTACTGCAGGGTTCTACTTTTTCTTGGGTGATTCTCTTATTTCTTGGCGCAGCAAGAAACAATCTATTACCTCTCGTTCCAATACCGAGGCCGAATACCGTGCTCTTGCTGATACTACTTAGGAGCTTCTCTGGCTACGTTGGCTTCTTGTTGACATAGGTGTTAGCCCCTCTGAAGCTACTGCCCTCTTTTGTGACAATCAAAGTGCTATTCAAATTGCTCACAATGATGTTTTTCATGATCGCACCAAGCACATTGAGATTGACTGCCATTTTATTCGTCAACACGTCGCTAGTGATACTGTCCACCTCCATCCAATCTCTTCTGCTGATCAACCTGCTAATATCTTCACCAAAGCTCATTCTCCTGACCGCTTTGTTGAACTTGTTTCCAAACTCCAGTTGATTGATGTTTGTCCTCCTTGAGTTTGAGGAGGGCTGTTATTGTATAATAGTAATATATCATATTGTAGTAAATATATCATGTTGTTAATAGCTTACAACTAGATAGGTAGATAGGTCTCTTGCTTTCGGTTCCTTTTTCCTTTAGGCAATAATGATGTTTGGGATTAATGATGATGTTTGTAATGTTTGTACCTTTGAGCTTCTATATAAACGGAGACCTTCTACATTGCGAATATATATATAATTGCACAGATACTTCACACTCTCTCAAATTCTATCCCTCTCTTAACTTGTTTGACAATAACAAAATTGGTCAAGGTGGATTTGGATCCGTTCACACTCTCTCAAATAAAACCAACCAAGAATATTAGAAGTTAACAAAATTTTGGATCCAAAATTTGGATGAATTATGTGTGTTTCAGGGTATACTTACCAATGGACAAGAGATAATTGTGAAAAGGCTATCTCGAAAGTCAGGACAGGGTGCAGAAGAGTTCAAGAATGAGGCTGTGTTGGTAGCGAAGCTTCAACATAGAAATCTAGTCAGGTTACTTGGATTTTGCTTGGAAGGAGAAGAGAAGATACTCATTTATGAATTTGTTCCCAACAAGAGCCTGGACTACTTTTTATTCGTTTTGATAAATCTGAACTACTCTAATTATAGCTAATACATTTATTTAGCTTGATAATAATAGATGATAGCCGTTAGTGTACATTCTACAAATTGCATTCTTGTACTTTTAGTTCCACTCCAAATTGCTCACATCTAATTCCTCATAATTTAGAACCTTTTTTCTTTTCTTTTTTTAATTTTTTTTTTCCCTAGTCAATGTGTAGATCCACAAGAGAAAGAAAAGTTGGATTGGTCAAGACATTACAACATTATAGGAGGGATAGCTAGAGGGATGCTTTATCTTCATGAAGATTCCCGACTTAGAATTATACACCGTTATCTCAAAGTTAGCAATGTTCTGTTAGATAGGGATATAAATGCAAAAATTTCAGATTTTGACATGACTAGGATTTTTGGTGTAGATCAAACTCAAGGAAATACAAGTCGAAGTGGTTGGAACATAGTAAGTTTTGTATCCCACATGCAATGTTTGTTTTTCTCTAATTTGAAATAATGAATATAATCTTTTATGTAATCTCATGTAAAGCTTGGATTTTTTTCCCAGTTAAATTGTGGTGCTTACTGCTCTCAACGGTTTCATGTTTGATTTTTTTCACACACAAGGAAAAAAGAAGTTACATGCAGTTTTTTATTATTATTATTATTATTATTATTGTTGTTGTTGTTGTTGTTGTTGTTGTTAAAACAATAGTTTTGCATTGTAGTGATCACATGTCTCCAGAATATGTAATGCGTGGACAATTTTCAACAAAATCTGAGGTGTTTAGTTTCAGTGTCTTAATTTTGGAGATTATAAGTGGCAAGAAAAATATTACATTTTGCCAAGCAGTATTTGCGGAGGACGTTCTAAGCTATGTGAGTGATAACTAAACTTTTTAACTATTATTTTATCTTTTAGTGCCAAAATCTTCACATCCACGAAGTCAAATATAATGAATTGTTGTAGGCTTGGAAACTCTGGAGGGAGAAAAGACCCTTGGAATTAATGGATTCTACTTTGAAAAGGTCTTATTCAAGAAATGAAGTCATTAGATGCATCCATATTGGCTTGTTGTGCATCCAAGAAGATCCAGATACTAGACCCTCTATGGCAACGATTGTTGTAAAGCTTAACAGTTACTCGGCTACTCTATCAATTCCTCAACAACCTGCAATCTTCGCTCATAGTAGAACAAAGTCAAAAAGAGAACAAGGCCTAGAATCAGATCAATCTACAAGTCAATATCCGTGAATGAAACTTCAATTACTGAATTACATCCTAGATAACGTGTAAAGTATAGGCCATACCAAGATTCAAGAACAACTGTATATTATGAGATGAATAAACTCAAACTCATATGCGGAAGGGATATATTTGAATGTTTGTAAGATTCATAACCCTAAAAAAATGTAATTACAAATTAAATATGTGATAGTGTGTTTGATAATTCATTCCCTTCAAATATGTCATTTGTGTGTGGCATGTTGGATATTGAATCAATATCTAATCCCAAAGGGCATGTTTGATTGGGTGGATTAGAGCATAGGATTGGGATTATTAATCCATGAGCCCAGTTATCCTATATTTGTTTTAACATTTTGGTTTAGGATTATTAATCCAATGGATAATTAATCCAACAAATTTGTAGGATTATTAGTAATGGGGTAGGGGTGGGATTATTAATCCAATTGGATAGTGAATACTACACTAATTTAATAGGATTATTAATACTTCACTATTAGTCTTGTGAATCAAACATTACCAAATTGTATTAATTTTGGTGTATACTATTGAACTAGGATTTTTTTCTAAAGTTTTGTTTCAGCTGTTTCTTTATTGACTTTGAATTGAATTGTAAGGAAACGAACTTTGACTTGGATTAGCTAGGGTTTATTTTATTTTTTCTAGGGATTAATTTATTATGATGAAGAATGTATAATTTTAAATGCAATCAAATTCTTTATTTACATTCATATGTGTTTAGTTTATTGTGATTTTAAATACAATAGTTAATATACATGATATTTTTTCATGCACATGTTGTAATTGTTGGATGAGTTATACCTAAAGAAGATACAACGTGCTTATGACCGTAATTTAGCATAGACATCTTGTGCTAGCCGAAGATGATTTATGTCTATGATTTGAATGTATAAAATTTTTTTAAATGTCATTGGAGATTGTAACCACAACACATCATTATTATTATAATATTGACTTTTCCTGTAAGAAATTAATAAATACTAGTTATGAGATTCGTGGTAGATTCAATAATACGAAGCCTCTCATTTTCATACCTAAACACAATTTCATCTTGTTTTCATTTATTTTAGTATTAATTGATTTAGTTACTGCCATTCAAATGCTCTTTGTTGAACTAATTTATAAAATTCTTAGTAATTTAGTACTACATTCCCTGTGGATTGACACCCATATTTTAATTTGCAAATTTTATAACTATTAAAATTGTCTTTTGTTTACACTCAAGTAAATTGAAAATTTAAGGACATGTTTGGTGACTTTTATATTTACAAGTTTCTATTTATATTTCCATAATTTTTAAAAATTGTAAACAAAAACTCTTTTGGTTTTTGTGTTTGTTTTCAAACAATTGTAAATAGTTTACAAAATTTAATACAAAAAAAATTGGTTTCACTTTTGTTTATTATTTTTTTTTTTTCAATTTTTCTTCTTTCTCCAGTGCTCCTCCTTCCTCGATCTATCCCATCCTCACCTCGATTTTATTTATTAATATATTTTTACGTATATAATTTTTTTTCAATATAATAAAGCTAAAATATTAAAATATTATACTTAATATTCATTTTCATTCATTTATTTATACCATATTATATCTTTGAACTCTCATTAATTATAAATTATTAGTTGTAATTTTATTATTTTTATTTTTATTTTTAAAGTAACAAAATTAACTTGCCCTTTGCCCCACTCTCACCCTGCCCCCATATGATAAGGGGTGGGGGCGGAGGATGACAAACCCGTTCCAAACTTGTCCCATTGTTATTCCTACTTATCGCTACTGGCTACCATCGCCAATGACCTCCTCTGGCAACCACTTTCGGTAACCACCTCCCTCAATCAATAAGTACCTGGCTATCAGCACCAACCATCTCTTATCGACGATAACAACTTTTAGCCACCCCCTTTTCTTGAAAACCATCTTCAACTACCACTTTATGTGGCCGACCGGTCACCATTTACAACCGTCAACAACTATCTATCGTAGCTCCCTATTTGCACTTGTTTTCAAAACAAAATTTTAAAATACTTGTATGCCTGTTTGCACGTTTTAGGATTTCCTGTTACCACTTAAGAAATCCTACAAGTGTGAAAGTTTGTTGATTAAATGCGAGCGTGCCAGAACTTGTGTACCTAGTTCAAGGTGTAGGAATTATTGACCATTTCTGACTTCTAACACAGAGAAATGACTGTGTGTGCCTAAGGGAAACTGTCAGTAATTCAGATCTTACCTCAATGAAAAGAACTTTTTAACAAATTTATAGGTGTCGAAAGATAATTAGACAAAAATTGTAACTTGCATTGATTGAAAATGAAGTACAATTGATAATCTAAGATAATTAAGCTAAGAAGCTAGACTAAGTTATAGCTATGAAGCTATGGTAGATAAAGTTATGAAGCCAAGATGAAAGAGCTATGAAGCTATGATAAATGAGCTATGAAGTTGAAATAGATGTATTAAAATACATGTGTTGAAAAACTCTTGGTCGAGTGTTTGGTCGGGGACCTCTTCAATGTTGCATTTGGAGTCCTTTATATAGTGTTGGAGAAGTTCCAAAATCTGCTCAATTGCTAGAAACGTAGCAGCCTATCTTGGTGACAAGTGTTCTTAATGTCAATCTTCATTTTTCAAGAATAGGAATGATTTTGATCTTCAAAGGCTAACGTCTATCCTTGTAGCTTTGATTTGGTCCACCATGCTCTAGAAAGCCGCCACGTGTCTCTCTACATTTGAATTTGAATTTGAATTTATTCTGCTTGATTTGAGGAATAGATTCCTTGGTTGTTGCATGGATCTTCTTCTCTTTGGTGTGCATGTTTATCCTTAAGGAATTCAAAACACCGGTCTTGCCTTTTTAATTCCTTGATTGCAGGGTACATTGATCCATCCACCACAAGCTACCACGTGTCCATAGAATCCCTTTGGGGGTGTTTGGTAGGGCTTTTTTGAGCCAACTTATGACTTTTGGCTTTTAAAAAATTATTTTGGACTGTTTGATTAAACTTATTTCAAACAGCTTCTGATTCTAACAACTTATTTTAAGTTAAAAAAGCTGATTCTGAAAAGCTGCTCACCCCTTACTTTTGATTATCAGCTTTTGCTGTGGACATGTTAATTCAAGGTTATACTCTTAGATTTTTTTATTTTTTATTTTTTTAAAAATAAAAAAAGACCCAAATGGATTATAGAATATTATTATTATTATTATTATTGATCAGAAATGTGGACAAATATTGAATAATAAAAAATAAAAGTTAATTGAAAAAGTTACTTCACAACTTATTTAACAAACACTACTCAGCAACTTAAATCTATAATACGACATCTACACCAAACAAATTAACAACTTATGATTAAAGTCATAATCTATAATCTATTAAATTATAATCTATAATCTATTTTAACAGTTATACCAAACAAGACCTTTGTCTTGATCCTTGAAAAAATGGCGCCACCTCTGCAGATGATATGAAAGATCTTTATCACTTATCAACTAGATAAGGTACCAAACTTGAAGATAAGTCCTCAATCTAAGGGATAAGCCTCCATAATAGGTGATAAGATAGGTCAAGTTTAGCGTAACCTAAATAATACAAAAAGTTAAAAAGTCATTATTCTATTTAAGTCACATCATCTTATTTAAATCACATTACTTCTCTAACACATCACATCAAACCCAACCCAAACCCAACCCATATAAGCCAATAAATCAAAAAATGTATTTTTTTAGAACATCCCAAACCAACCCTTAATTAGGAGATAAGCCTCAATGACCTTCTCATTTTTAGGACTGATTAAAACTTGTCTTATCTATCAATTCTAATTTATTTTATTTAATTAAGTAATCAACCAATTAACTTAGTTAATCAATTAAATAATTCATCTTTGCTCTGCCGCCATTTGACTTAAGTAACTGTGTCTCATAAAATTTTTGACTTTCCAACTCTTATCGCAACATGGCAGAAATAATTAGGGAAATTGCTACGTGGAAATTTTTGCCAAAAAGGTATAAACAATACGAAACATGTTTTTTATTCTAGTTTTTATTCATAATAAATATAAATATATTTAATATTTTTTATAAAACAAAAAACAATAAACTATGAACGGTGCCAAAAGCCACCAAACAAGTTGAATTTATTTCTTCTAGGGTCTTTCAAAAACCAGAACTTCGGCCTTAGAAATGGCATATTTCTGGGCCATTTAGGGCTGTATTTGCTTTGGATCTTTAAATGATCAGAAATTGGGCTACAAATAGATTTGTCCACTTAATTTTTATTGTTAAACCCATTATGAATGAATTTGATTTTATGTGGGCTAAATAATTTTTTGTGAATTCAAAGAAAGAAATTCTTTAATATATTATCCATATTTTGGGATTGCTACCAGAACCGATCGAAGAATTAAAACTGAGTTTCAGCTTTGGTTTAGAGGGAATTCTATGGTACACACCCCTCTAGAATATGTATTATATGTACTTTTAGTTATGATCTTTGTGTTCTTAGTTATAACATATTGTATTGTTATTTATGACATTATTTTAGTTATGATTCAACAGTTGTTTAGTTATACCTTATGTGATATTTAGTTATAATTTAATTTTTTTATTTTAATTATGACTCCTCCGGTATTGAGTTATACCGTTTGTGATGAACAAACTCACAAGTGGCATAACTTGCATATGGTACATATCCTTTTGATGATGTGCAAGGGTCACATGCCCCTTCTCAATTTTTGTAGTTTTTAATTTTTTTTACATATATATATATAGAAATTAATTTACAATTAAAAATTTTATTGAGAAATAACAATTAGAATGATTTGTTAATGGCATTCCTAAAATTATAAAAACAATGGTGGTTGTTGTCATTGGAAATGAAAGGACTACAACAAGCCATGTTATTATGTATGAAAATGTTATTAAAAAAATTAATGAAGATACAATGTCAATATTACTGACATGTAAACATAGATGTAGAAGTTATTGGATTGTTAATTATATTTGACAAGTATAGTTAACCCTTCGTGTATTGTTTTACTTTACTATTGATTAGTAATGCCACATGTTGATAGAGATGTAGTTTTCTAAAAAAATTAAATTGTTAAGAAGTCACTAAAAAATTGAATTCTAAACGAGGCTTCGATAGTTGTAATTGTATTAGTACATGAGATGATATTCTTGTCACTATGCACTTGTTACTTAAGGTTGCGTATATTATAAATTAGGGTAAATTATACTTTACACTTATGCACTTTGTACTAAATTTTATTTTGGTCCCTTCACATAAAATCATGACAGTCAACTCTCTACACTTTTAGTCAAATCTCACTTTGATCCTTACACAAGTGTTAGTATCCCCATTCTATTAATTCATTATTTAAATCTTTAACATAATCAAATTATGTGACAAGAACGTAACTACGAAATAAGAGTCAGAAAGGAAAATCATTTTCAATTCCTATCAATACACTCTTTGTCCGACATGATACGCACGCGAGAGTTATATAATACAATATGTTGAAAATTGAGACAAAAAATGCAAAAAAAAAATAGAGCTTTTGAAATCAAAAAAGTTGTAGAGAAAGCAAGAGAGCCAAAAAACTGTATTACTGTGGAAAATAAAATTTCGTGATTCTAATTTATACAAAACCGTAGTTCATCTCCTTAACCGTTCAAAATTTACATTTTGTTTTAGTTTAATATAATCATACTTTGATGTAAATTTTGAAACAAAATGTATATAGGTAGGAAATGAGGCTGATTTTCCTCTTTTGCTCTCATTCTTTAATTTTATACTTGTTACAGTACTAATTTTTGTTAAAGACTCATATAGGTGTTTTGGGAAGATGGTAAAAAGCTAACTTTTGGCTTTTTACCAAACTTTTTGACTTTTTTGAAAAGTGATTTGGGAAGTTAATAAAAAGTTACTTTTTTGCTTTTTTGTATAATATTTATTTATTGTGTCACATCACATAAAATGACCAAAATACCCTACTAAACTTAAGAAATTTACTATTTGACCCAGGTAATTGTTTGAACAATTATGTAATTCATGGAGGGCAATTAGGTAATTTTACCACCTGTGTTTTTGTCCCTTCCCAAATCACCTTGCTTGCGTTTTTATGCTGCTTGTGGCGTTTTTGAATGGCTGCAAAACGCAGCTTTTTGTTTTCTTCCCAAAGGGCCACATGGTGGGGTAACAAAAAGGTAATATTGACACTTGACTAGAAGTATAAGAAGTTGATGTCACGATTTCATGTGTGGGGATCAAAATAAAATTTGATGTAAAATACAATGACGAAAAATATAATTTATCCTATAAATTATGATATATATCTTAAGGTCAAACAACTTTTAATTATTTTTTTCAAAAAATATACTTATTTCATTATTTAACGATATCTAATCTTGATGCTTTTCACTAAGTCAGAAACCCAGTTGAAAAGTCCAACCGATTCATCATTCACTTCACGTATCGCCAGGTTTTCTCACATATGCCATTGTATTTTGAATTTTCACATTCATTTAAAATTAAATTCATTAAATTGACCTTAAAATCTTATGAAGCTTTTAACGTGGGTGATTTTATTTGAACAAATAAATTGGGTTATTCAAATACGTCAATTCACAGTCGTAATTAGTATTGGAGTAGTTGATTTTTCTTTCAATAAGTACGTTGAATTATCGAAGTGCTCTTTTGGGAACACCGGTTAAAAGCTACGTTTGCAACTTGGGGGATAAAAAAGTTAGTTTGGCTTTTTTAACAAGAAGTGATTGGGGAAGTCCAAAAAAGCAAGTTATGAAATTATAATTATACTCTTTACATTGTTTAAGGTTATACATTGGTAAAAATGTAAATTTTCTAAATTGAGTGAGAATATTTTGGTCATTTGATTGTAATGTAACATCATAAATAAATATTAATCAAAAAAATCAAAAACAACTTTTTACCAACTCCCAATCACTTTCTAAAAAAGCAAAAAAAATTGGCTAAAAGTCAAAAGTTAACTTTTAATCATCTTTTCAAAATATCCCTAACTACGTGGGTTCACATTCGTAATTGGTATTTGAGATTTGTTTTATTTTTATTTTTATTTTTTTTTATGATTTCTTTGTTGGCATATTTTTGTGAGTCTTTTTTAAAAATTTTGAATAGATTTTAGAATTCTAAATTCTACTCGGCCACGCGAACAAAAAAATTTAAACAAATTCTAAAAAAACATCTAAAAAAAAAAGTTAAAAATAGTCAACCTTTTTGGTTTTTAATTTTTTTTGAATATTTCAATTTTTTAAAAATTTGTCATGGGCTGAAAATTTTTAAAATTTTGACATAATTTAAAAAAAAAAAAAAGACACTAGAACCAAAAAAAAAAAAAAAAAAAAATGTGACAACACTCTCCAAACAACCTAACACCGCAAATGGCGGGGGGCGATGAAATAAGTGGCCTTGTTCAAATATATCACTTTACATCCTAGTAATGTCTACAAGTGATTAATTTAAAATAAAATTATTTTATAGTACGACTGTAAAACCCACTGTGACTATATGACTTGTGAAAAAATTTAACAAATTGATATCGGCCACATTTCGGTCTTTAAAGTGATTGAAAATAACTTTCTTATTTAAAAAACTATATATTAAAGGGTTTAGCAAATAATTTTTTTTTTTTTTTGGAAAAGAACTTAGGTACCGTCTCAAACAAAGGTGTATACTCTTCAAAAGATGTGTTCTATATATATATTTTATAATTTAAATAGTAACGATATAATTTTATACTTTTTTAATTATAATTAAAAAAAATATTATAATTAAATATAATATGAGATATGATTAAAAAATTTATAAATCATAATTAAAAAAATTGAAAAAAATAATATAATTAAATATATATGGTACATCTTTCAAAAAGGTGTGTATTTCAAACAATCAATGTCCAGTTTTTAGGTGAGATATATCATTTTTTCTTCCCTGGGGACCCACCAAAATATTTAAAGGAGACTTCCTAGCCTCAATAGGAGGAAAAATTATTAGTTAGTAATGGAGTATTAAGAGCATCCACAATGGATACACTAACGTGTGTATTAGTGTAAGGTGTCAAGTTTTGACTAGCAAATGATATTGTTTGGGGCTGCAATAAAGTTATTAGTGTGTTAGTGATGTGTTAATATATTTGTTATCTGTAGCTAGCGTTTCAGCTAGCGAATGGGAGCATTTTTTGGGCTTAACGGTTGACCGGCCGGATGTCCGGCCAGTTTACCGGTCAACGACAAATATATATATATATTTTTACTTGTTGGGATTTTTTTTTTTTGTTGACTTGAAATTTAATTTTGGGCTTGAAATTTTTGATTAAACTAAATTATTTATTTATTTTATTTATTATATACACACATATATATATTTAACACACCTTAACACACCTCTTAACACATCTATTGTACCACCATTCATTCACTATTCACTCACTAAATTAACAGACTCTTAACATATATTTTTGGGTCCTACTTTTAACATTTTTTGTCATATAACACACTTTAACACACAATTTTAACACATCCATTGTGGATGCCCTATGTGTTCATCTTTCAAGTCAATTATAAATTTTTATATCTTTTTATATTTTTCAATTATTTAATATAAAATTATGAACTATACTCCATTCATTAATCATAATGCATATGAAGCATAACGTGATATTGTTCCTGACCAACCGATAACTTCTCCAATCGAATCATTTTAAAATTATAATTTGAGTGTGGAGTTGTATTTTGAGTTTGTGAGTTTTGGAATTATGATTTGAAAAGAGAAATTGTAGCGATCTTAATTTTTCTTAAGTCATTACTTATTATTATTAATTTATTTTATTTTTGACTTTATTAATTGTGTGATTATATGAAAATTTAATGTGTTGTTTAATTAATTTAATGTGATAGTTAATTATATATAATTAATCTGGATATTTATATATTTTACATATATAAAAAATATTTATATATTGATAAAATATATATCATATTTATATATATTGTATTTATATTGTACTTTTATTACATAATATGATAACCATTAGGTTATCCTCATAGCAGCTGCCTTTAGACACACAAAAAAAAGCCGAGAGAGGGGAGTTTAATTAGCAAAGAAAAGAAAGCTGAGAGGGCGAGAAAAAGAAAAGAGAGACGGTGGAAGAGGAGAAGGAAAAAAAAGGGTTTTGTTTTAGTGGTTCTATTAATTTTTTAAATATTTTTTTGATTTTTAAAAAATAATTATGAGTGTAAAACTTACTTCTCTTTATTTATGTTTATTTGATTGTTTTTATTTATTTATTTTTATTTATTTGATATTGGTTTGATATTGTATTTGCATGAAGATGATGGATTGATTTAATTATTTTGATTAGTTGTGTATGTAAGGTTTAAAATTTTTATATGTATTTATTTTATGATTGTAATCACACTCATAGATATATCAAATTAAAATAAATTAGGAACCCATAGATAATTCTAAATACTTCACCATGACTCCATGGATTGTTATTTGCTTTGAGTACTGGTGAAAAAGAGTGTATAAAAAAGAAAGTGAGAATTATGAGATTTATTTGAATGCCTTAGGCTCGGCATTGTTTATGTGTGTTCTCATGAGTAGATGAGAGGTTGTGTATATATATATTGTTGTCTTTAGGGCTGGGCATAGGGTTATTCGACCTGTCCAAACAGCCCTACTCGATTCGATCCGCACGCATATGGGCGGTTTCGCAAATACATTAGGATCGACGGCGGTTTGGATTTTGGCAGATTTTCGGATTGCAGGCGGGTTGTGGGTTTGAACCACACCCGCCCAACCCGCCCGCATTAACAATTTTCTTTTTTTTTTTTTAAAAAAAATTTGGACGCATTGGAACTAAGAGATTAGATTGGAAATATTTCATCACTGAAACTACGAGATGATGATTCTTATGATGATGAAATATTTCAAAAAAAACTAAGAGATTAGATTTAAAATCATTCAATAATTTTTTTTCTTTGAGTTTGAGAGATTAGATTAGGGTAATATAAAAATAAAAGAAAAAAATGATTCATATGTGTTTTTCTTTGAATTTGAGTGAGTGAGATCCGCATGCATGTGTGTTTTTTTTTAGGATGATAATGATTGTTATTTTTTTTGTAATTGTTGTAAGATATCTCTCTCTTTATTTATTTGATTTTCAATGATTTTGAATGATTTTAGGTTTTTAAATGATTTGTTTGTGTTAGGAATTGATTTTGTTGTATTTTTAATTTTATAAGTTTTAATTCATTAATTATTAATGTTGAAGTATTTTAGAAAATTGGAAGAAAATGACCCAAATTAAATATTTACAAAATGGGGAAAAAAATTCAAAAATTAATTTTTAAAGAAAAAATCCAAATCGCAAACCGCCTGCACATCCGCAAAACCTATCCGCACAAACCGCAAACCGCACTGTAGGCGATTGCGGTTTGATTTTTCCCCAAACCGCATAGGTGCGAGCGGGTCAAAACCGAACCGCAAACCACACAAATCCGATCCGCGAGCACCCCTAGTTGCCTCGTTCTCAAAAGTAGATGAGTGCTTTGATTTACAAGTGTACGCATATGCTAACCATCCGGGGAGTGTAGGTCAAACTCGGGACGATATCTTCGTGCAAGTTTGGCTTCGAAGCGGTGTTAGGTATCCGAGAGGCACATGGGATATATGTGTAGGCCGGAAGTGAAAAGCCGGAAGTGAAAAGCCGAAGTGGTGGAGTTAAGGTACAAAGACTTAAATGTGAACTTATTGATATAGTTTGAATTGCTTTGATTTGTACATTTTGAAAAATAATAAACGATCTTGATAAATTATGAAATTTGGGCAGAGGCATATATACGTAATTTTAGACAACTTTTGTATTTTAATTTTTTACTAAAAAGATTGATTAGAACTTATAATCGGATGATCTTAGTTATAATAGTTTTTATTCATTTTAGCAATGCATATTTTAGATGTTGTTTTAACCTACGAAACGAGCTCATTTTTTTTTTATTTCAAATAAACGGAAGTAAAATATTATTCTGAACACTTTTTCGTGTTTTGAACTTTCCTGAAAAAATCATCTTAGGGCAATTTTTTTTTTTCGTTTTCAGCTTTAGATTTTTCGGTTGAATTCCGTCTCAATTATTCTATCAATTTTTTCTCTCAACCTGTTTAGTTTCTACTAAATTCGTTTGTGCTGCCTTTTAGGAAATTTGATTCTGTACAACTTTTATTCTTTGAGTTTTGGTCAATTTAAATGACTTAAGTATAAAACAGTGCGTTTTTATACTTATTTAGCAATTTACTTATGATTAAATTATACTAACTTTATTTTTTTATAGAATTGTGGGTCTTACTAACTTTTTATACAGGGCTGATCCACCATATCTTTATGTTTATTTTGTTTATTTTATACTCAATTTATATTTAGTTATGTACGAGGAAGAAATTAAATGCCACCGTATCTCGAGAAACTATTCATTTCATCTTGGTGCGGGTGGAACTATTTGTCTTGTCCTGTAACACGAATTAAATGTACTTTTATTTGTGTCTAGAGGATACGTGGGTGTCAAATATTTGTACTCATACCAATACACTTGTATACTGACCCGTTTTGTCTCTTGGCATCTCAGGTGCGTTCTATTTAAGTGCAACCGAGCTTCTTTTGCAAGATTAGTTGGGATAACGGGAGTGACAAAAAATAACTATAGTTGTTGGATATGTATTTCGGACTTCTTTTGCTTTCTTGCGATTAGGGTTGATATTAGTAAATTATTTATTTATTTATTTATTTATTTTATGACCTTAGTATTTTGATAATTTGATATTGTGGGTTATTTTTCAACTTTATATTATTTAAGCTGTTTTGACTATTTGTTGCTACTTTAAGGTTGAAGGTATTGGATAGTTATGAGTCTATGATGGATAGTTTGGTTGACATCTACTATTTTTTTTTTTTATCCCTTGTAATTTTTTTGAGTATTGAAATTTACTTAAACCTTATGAAGACGAGAACATTTAAATTTTGTTACATCCCTAGGATTTGGATGATGGAATATCGATTGAGGTTTAATTCTAATTTAATATTTAATTGTCTAGAAAATTTGTTTGGTTATAAGTTTTGAAAAGAGTTTTGAATTGAATTTTGAATTAAGTGCTGAATTTTTGAAATGAGTGTTGAGTTTGTGAAAAGTTGTTTGGTTATGAGTTTTGAAAAGAGTTTTTAAAACTTAATTAAAAAACTTATAACTCATAACCAAATACATTGAAAATTCTATTCAAAACTCATAACCAAACTTTTTTTAAAATTCAATACAAAAAAATTATTATTGAAAAAAATAATTTTTTTATCTATTTTTTTTAAATTCCGAAAATATTTTTTTATTTAAAATATTTTAAAAAATACTATTATTTGTTAAAAAAATATCAGCCAGTGCTTTAAAATTACTTTTGATTGTATATTTGGTTGTAATTTTTTTTAATTGTTTTGTTTAAAAATGTTTTTTTATTTTAAAAAAATTACTGTGACAAATTAATTTTTGTTAATTTTAAAAAATGTCTAAATAATTTGTCATTTTGGTCTAAAAAAATAATTTCTATAGTTAAAAAATATCAAAAAAAAAAAAAAAAAACACTGCTCCAGTCAACTGGCCGAATGTTCGAGAGACGATCGAGTAGATCCAAAAATTCAAAAACTGACTAAGAGGAGCTCTGCCAAACATATTGTGAAAGGTGTTTTGAAATGTGATGTTGGAATCAGTTTTTAAAAACTCCATCCAAGCAGAGGCTTCACATGTGAGGGTGGAAACTTCCTTTTGGCTAACCTGAATAACCGTAGGAGCTATGCAACATTTTTCAAATCCAAATTATATTATGATGTATGAAATTTCCTTTTCTCTTCAAATTATTATTCAAAAATTAATTTAATTTATTTTTTAATTATATTAATTTTATACTTAAATTATTTAATTTTTGATCAATTTTTCCCCATCCTCAGCTGTTGTTTAAAATCAGACAGAATTTGCTGATGTGATATCAATTTTCATTTTACCTCCTAAAGTATCCCTAAAAAATTAATTTGAACCCAAACATAAAAAAATTAAATTGAAATATTTAAAAACTTTATCTCAAAAATAAGGAAAGTAAATTTTAAATAGGGTTAAATTTATTTTACCACCTTGTAGTTTGGGGTTGGTGTGCTCTTTACCTCCCTATTGTTCAAATATAATCAGAAATTCCACATGTGATTTTGGACTAAAGTACTATCGTTAATTTTTCCTTCTAAACTAACGGAAGGTGTGCAGTGGGTTTTATTTTCTAAAAAAATATAATGAAATTAATAAATAAAAAGGACAATTTTACCCCAATTTTCTTCAAATCTAAAATTAGATTAATATGTTAAATTAAAATAAAATAAAATATAATATAATTAAGAATTGATTTAAAATATAATTAAATAAAATATAAAATAGACAATAATTAAGAATTGATCTAAAATGTAATTAAATTAACACGTTAGAAATTATAATAAATAATTAAGAATTTAGAATTAATTGTTATCTAAAATATAATTAAATTAAAATTAGTATAAAAAGTTTGTAATTACAATAAATAGTTAAATATTTAGGATTAATTGTGATATGAAATATAATTAAATTAAAATTAGAATAAAAATTTTAAAATTACTATTAATAATTAATTATGATTTAATTGAATCAATGACTAGGCATTATAAATTATGTGAATGAGAGATGAGAGGGAAATAAAATAACAAAAAATATAAAGTTTGAGGGTATTAGAGTCATTTTACATCTATAGTTAATGGTATCAACGTTTGCATTTTAGTCTAAAATTACATGAGAGGTATATGACTATTTTTAAAAAACAGGGGTAAAGTGCTATCAAGCCATACCTCAGGGAGGTAAATTGGATTTTACCCTTTTAAATAATATACTTTGCAAAATAATAATTGAAAGATATAAAAAGTCGCATTACGCCTCAAATTACCTCGAGTCGATCCTAGAGAATCTAATTGAGCCCGAAATTCGTTGGCTATTGTGTGTGTGCAATTTTGTAATTGTAGCTAGTTTATTCACCAAATTAATTTCAATAGAATTGATCAACTAGTAGTAGTTTCAAAATTGGGTGGATAAAAATTTAGACCACAGAAGAAACATCTTTTGGCATTTGGGAAACTATATTGAACGATGAAAATGAATATGTCGAGATCTTTGCCTACAAAATCGAGATTAGTATCTACTCGGTCATATCACCGTTTGAATGACACTTTAAAGAAAAAGTTAGCAACTACTCTCTCGAGAATATTCAACATCATCAACACTCAAATATTTTTTATTTAAAATTTATTTTTCTCACTTTTTTAGATGAAAAAATATTATTAATATTTAAATTTAATTTTTGCTATATTTAGGGATGTAGTTTTGAGGGATAGTTTAGAGGGTAAAATGATATTTAGTGTCACGTCAGCAAGTTCCATTTGATTATAGACGACAACTGATGATGATGTCAAATTGATCTAAATCGAATAGTTTATATGTAAAATTAATATAATTAAAAGGATATGATTGAATTGATTTTTACGTGATAATTTAAGAGGTAAAATGAAATTCCCTCAAAACAATATGATGAAGTACTTAAAGAGCTGAGAATTTATTTTTTTAACATTGTTACTAGGAAAAATCAATCTGTTTGTTAATAATCTTGTAATGACATCATGACACAGAAGAGAGCTGAATTGGGAATGGATGCAAGAGTTTACATGACAGAGAAGAGAGGAAGTGGAAAGATAAAAATGAAAAGAAACTATAATGGAACGAAACGATAATGTGTTTAGATCAACATTACTTAAGGGGAAGAAAAAATGAAACATAAATAAATTTATTTAAAAGAATTTGTATTTTATTGGTAGCTGAATAAAAACATTAATATTTTCTATAAATATCTATTTATTTCATTCTCATTTTCGTACCCCAAACAAAAAAAAGGTTATTTGTCAATAAATTTCATCTCACAAACAAATACTCAAAATAGTCCCAAAATTTTTTTTTATTGATATGTTAAATCCTATTAATGAAGAATTTCTTTCCGTGTGGTCCTATTTTTTATTTTGATAGTGTTTTGGTGGACAACTATACCCTTTTATTAATGTGACAGATATGATGTGATACTTCAATGCGATAGGTATTAATATGACACTCCAACAATGTAACACTTCAAAAAAATTAAAAACTCCTTAGTGTATTTTTCCTAAATGTAACAACGTGGCGGATATGATGTGTGTAGACACCTCATTTTTGACCGACCTTAAGACTCAGACGTCATCGATTGAGCGCTCGATGATCGCACTTGTTTGTGCTCGTTTCGAGTTTTCGGAGTTTTCGGCTGAGTGCCTTGCCTCCGGGCCTCTGAACTCTTTGTGTTTTGGCATGGTTTGTAGACCATGCCTTGTTTTCCCTTGCCTGGAGGGAGAGGGAGGTCTGTAGACCACTTTTCCCTCTTGTAGGCTAGTTTCCGGTTTCCGGAGCCTTCAGCCGAGCGCCTTGTCTTGCTTCCTTTTTGGTTTGGTTTTGAACTAAACCTTGTTTTCCCTTGCCTGGAGGGAGAGAGAGGTTTGTAGACCACTTTTTGTGGTCGTAGACCACTTTTCCCTCCTGTAGGCTAGTTTCCGATTTCCGGAGCCCTCGGCCGCGCGCCTTGTCTTGGGACCGCTTAGCGTTCTCCTTTTGGCCTGGTTTTCGAACCATGCCTTGTTGCCTTGGTCTAGAGGGACACAGAGGTCTTGGAGACCACTTTTTGTGGTCGTAGACCACTTTTCCCTCATAGACCACTTTTGGTGCCCGTAGACTAGTTTTCGAGGCTTCCGGCTGCGTGCCTCGACCCCCGGACTCTTGTCTTGCATCCTTTTTGGTTTGTTTTTGGCACAAACCTTGTTTTCCTTGCTTGGAGGGTGGAATGAGGGGTGGTAGACCAGTTTCTCTCTCTGAAAAACCATTTTTCTTCCCCTCCAGCCAGTTTTCTGGTCGCCCAATTGGTCTTGGTGGTCTTTGGACCACCAAAAGTGGTAGGCCACCATGCCACCACCTTGCTTTTCTTGTGCAGACCACTCCTCCCCCTTGCCGACCACTTTGCCTCCTTGCAGACCACTTTCACTGGTCGACCGACCAGTGTAAGTAGCTGGCCGACCACTTCAACTGGTCGGCAGCTTTCCTGCATATTCTGCAGGTGTTGTGGATGCCAGCTGTGCCAGCTGTTAGGCACAGAACTCATCCTCCATACACGTGTATGGATGGATTGATTCAAGCTCTTAGCTTGTTCAAGAAGCTTGATTCTTGATTTTCTATAAGAGGGAGCCCCCTCCCCCTTGTCTCAGGTTGAGAAATTTGGCTGAGGGCTATACATATCATCTATATCTATACTTCTTCCTTTCCTTCGATATTTGTGCTTGAAAGTGTAATTTCTTTACACTTTTGCACACAAACACATAGTGAAACACCATACTCTTGGAGCTGAGGCACTTAGAAGCTGGTTTTGGTGTTTTTGGATTGGTTTGAGCTCAGAAAAGCTGCTGGAGTTGCAGCTTTGAAGTTGTTCTTCAAAGGTGAGTCACCTAGCCCTTTAAAGCTTTATTTTGATTAAGCTTTTGGACCCATTTGCATGCTTATTTTGGCTTGACTTTCTACTGCAAAAAGTTTTGATTTTTAGTGGTTAACATGTTTGTTTAAGGCTTCTTTGGTGTTGGGGGTGGTCTACCCCCTCTTGTGCCTTGTTTGGCTTTGTTTTTGTGCTATCCTTTTAAGCTATTGGGACCACCTCCTTTTGGCCTTCTCACCACTGAAATTCAGAGGAATTTCAGTGGTAAAAAGGATGTTTTGAGGTCCCAAATAGGAGGGGGTCATCCCCTCTCATTGTATCTTGGTTGTTTGCCTTATTGGCCTCATGTTTGAGCATGGTTTTCTAGCATGTGTTGGCTTGTTCTCAACTTGTTTTTGGTGTTATTTTGACATGGCATACCTCTGTTTTATCTTGGTTGAGTCACCACTTGCATGCATTCTACACTTGTAGTGTAATCTTGCATGCTAGCCTAACATGCATCATGCTTTAGACCATCATTCTAGTGTGATTTTGGCTTAACTTCAGCAAGCTTTTGGCCATGTTTCAGCATGCTCTAGGTCTGATTTATATTGTTTTGGTCATGCATGCCATGCTTTGTATAGCCATAGTGCATTCTAGCTTACTAGCTTTGAGTTTCCAACTCACTAGCATGCATTGCTTGGGCTATTTGAATGATTTGGCATCATTTGGAATGTGATTTCAGTGTATGTAGTGTGGACATACCCTCACATCTTTCACTCTTTCAATGCTTTGAAGGGTTGGCTCTGTAGTGTACTCCTCCTTATTGGCCTTGCAAACTTCATGCTTCATGCCCTTCATGCTAGCATGTGTTAGCTCTAGTCCATACATGTTTTAGCATCATTTTGACATGCTCTAGGACTGTTTTGGGTTACCTTGGCCATATGATTCATGTATTGCATAGATGTAGTGCAAGTGCCTATGCTAGTTTCAAGCTTTGAGCCTCCTAGCATGCTTCATTTGTGACATGTACATGATTTGGCATCATTTACCATGTTATTTCAAAGCATATAGTATTGCCATGCTCCCACTTCTTTCACTCTTTGAATGCCTTTAAGGGTTGTGCATCATTGCCTTGTTTGTGGACCAATGCATATGCATGCATGCCTAGACCTTTGAGCTCCCATCTCAGCATGTTTTGGTCATTGTCTTGACCTATTTGAGCTCTGTCCATGATTGGTTCCTTCGTTTATGCCATGTGTTGCATGCCCCTTGTGTAGTCTCCTTTGGTGGCCTTATGCCTTAGGCCTCCTAGCATGCTATACTTATGTTGTTTGGGTGATTTGGCATCATTTCATACATGATTTCAGAGCTTGTAGTGTGGTCGCACTTCCATATTTTTCACTCCTTGCTCATGTTTGAGAGTTGTGCCCTTATGCTTAATTAGTGAGCCAAGGTATGAGCATGCATCATCTTGCATTTCATGCCATCATTTCAGCATTTTGGCCACTGTTTTGGGCATGACTGAGGTCTGTCCATATTCAGTTTAAGTTCATATAGCATGTTGTTTGCATGTTGTTGCATTGCATTGTGTCCGCATGTTGTTTGCATGTTGTTACATTGCATTGTTGTTTGCATGCTTATGTTGCATTGCATTGTGTTTGCATGCCATTAGCATTGCTAGGTTGATTATGTTGCATTAGCATTATTCGCATGCCATTAGCATAGGTAAGTTGATCATGTTGCATTGCATTGTGTTTGCATGCTCATGTTGCATTAGCATTGTTTGCATGCCATTAGCTTTGATAGGTTGATCATGTTGCATTGCATTGTGTTTGGATAGGGTGTTAGTCCAAACATGAGAAACGAGGGACGTTTCATACTTGAAGTGATAAAACGTGCCTCATTTCTCGGTTGTCGACCTTCTTGATCATGCATGATAGAGGTTAAGGCCCTTAAGTGTTATTTGTGTATTCATTTACACTGAATTGTGCAATCTTGGCTTCTCGGCCATCGTGCATTGCGATGCTCGGTTGGTGGCCCGAGAGTCAAGAACTGCACTCCTTTGAGCTCATGAAATGATAGGGAGGGTGGTTGTGCATACATATCTTGCAAATACATTGCCGTGCCCATTCTTGTTCTTTGTTGCAGCAAACTAGAAGTGTGCAGAATTTTCTGGTCGGCAGACCAGTAAAAGTGGCTGGCCGACCACTTTTTCTGGTCTGCAGCAAAGGTAAGTGGTCGGCAGGTGGTTGGCAACACCAATAAGTGGTCGGCCATGCCCCTGGAGGTGCCCATGATGGAGTAGAAGCTACCTGGAGCTTTGTGCAGTGTCTTGAGAACAATTGCAAACAGAGGCAAGTTGGGCCATAGCGATGGATTTCCGAACGAGGCGACTGAGCATGCATGCACTTCTCGCCCCGAGGCTCCTTTTAACTACTTTACTTAGCTGCTTTGCTTAGTTAGCCATTTGCTTCTGTGTTTAAGTAGTTAATGCACTTAGCTATTCATTTGTGTTGTAATAACTAATTAGTTAACTAGGATTAGTTAATTAGTTTTGTTTTATAATAATTAGTTTAATTAGCTTAGATTAGCTAGTTAGCTTATTATTCGGATCCTCCGTCGAGGGGGCCCAACTGTTGTAATAAGCGTGCATGTGTGTGATGCATGTCTTCCAACCCCCATTTCTTTCTCCCTTTTACTTAACCGTTTTCGATGATTAGTTTTAGGGCATATCTCAATTAGCATACTTATGCTTGCATGCGTGTATCATTCATCTGTTTTGCATGCACCGGGCTTGGCGCATCATACAAACTGCATTGTATTTCAATACCAATTTGAATACATGTTATCAAGTTGCATTCATATGACATCTTAGAATAGCCGAGCCTATCTTAGTTGCATTTTGCATGTGTTGCATTAGGCATTCTTGACATAGCTAGGGTCATGCATTGATTTCTAACATAGCTTTTCTTTTGATTTGGAGTATTAGGTAAGCTTTTACGCTTTAGCATCCTTGCATGTGTGTAAGTGTTGCCATGACAGCATGCTTGCCATGAGGCTATTTGCTTACTTGATAAACTGCATGAGTGCCTGTGGATGAAGGCTTAATTGCTTGAATTGGAACAATTCATCAAAATGCGAGTTTTAAGCCCACTTGAAGTGGCAAATCACCATGTTTTCTTAAGCCCACTTGAGGGTGGCAAATCCACGACTTAGCCTACTTGCAAGTAGCAACTTCAAACCATTTTTAAACAAACAAACATGAGATGTTTTGTTCCAATTTGAGTGATTTAGTCTATATTTGTATGCGGTGCGCATCACATAGTAATTCTAGATTAATAACCAGAATAAGAACACATGTGTTTTCAAAAAAACAACATATCATGCTTAGTAAAGGCCAATCTTTGATCGAGCAAGCGGGGGTGCTCATTTCAAGACCTTTCCCTCTCGTACCCAAGTTCCCGAGCCGAGGTAACTTTGGTGATGACGGACACGTGGCCTTAGGCACAAGTCAGAGTTTCCTAAATTTTCCCAAAACAAAATATTTAGGTGGCGACTCTGAAATTTGGCAAAGCAGTCCATGTTTGGCGCTTTTTGATTAAAATCGATTTTCCAAAACGATTTGCTAGATTTGGACTCTTTGGTTATTTATCAGTCTTACATTGCACTTTGTGAGATTAGATTCAGAACCGTGACATGAGTCCGAACTGTAGTAGCTAAGAACAACGACTCACGTCCTCGTGCGTGGAGCGGCGTTCCGGGCAATCTACAATGTGACACTCCAAAACTTTTATTCTAAAAAAAATTAAAAACTCCTTAGTATACTTTTTCCAACGATGTGACACTCCAAAAATATAGCGATCCCAGTTTTTCCCCGTCATTTATCGTATTCTGGACTCAGGTTCTGTGGTTGTATATCGTTGTCTATACCTTATTTCCATCCTTTACTCTTTGAATTTGAGTTTTGGAATGTCTTGGGCGTGTTTAGAACAGGTTGGTTATTAATTGGTCTAGAACCTTGTTGCCCAGAATTTTGGTATTCCGCTCGAGCGAGTCCTTTTGCACTCGAGCGGGGTTTGCAATCCTTCAGCACTTTGTGCGTCTGCCAAAAAAAAAAAAAAAATACTACAGAGGTGTTTTTCACGCTCGAGCGGCGTTTCTTATGCTCGAGCGGGTCTGAGCTCGAGCGGCCACTCTAGCACTCGAGCGGCCGCTCTAGCACTCGAGCGACTGTCTGAAATCTGTAAAATACTGGACAAGTGTATTCTACGCTCGAGCAGGTCTCATTGTGCTCGACCGGGTAGTGCCTTGCCATTGTGTCTTGGCGCTCGAGCGGGTCTAATTTTTGTGTCTAACGCTTAAGCGTCAAACTCTCCGCTCGAGCGGACTGTACGTATATCAGATCGCGAAATTGACTTTTTAAATCACTTTTTCTGTCCTTTCTCTCTCTAAAACTTTTCAAAAACTTAAATCCACACTCCCTCTCTCTAAAATACTTTATCTCTCTACTTTTTGGCCTAGATCAAGTGATCTCTACGCCCTTGTGTCCTCCTTAAAAGTTGGAGCATCTCAAGATCTACCTTTTGAACCGGATAGAGTGGGGTTTCGGCATCTTTGGAGTTCATCTCTTGCTTGGCTCATCTTCTCTTCTTGAGGTAGGGATAATCTATTCTTTAATATGAGTTTTGACATAAATATTGGTTATTTTGTATAAATGGTAAGATTTGGGAATTTTGGGTAAAGTTAGGGTTTGAGTTTGAAATTGTGAAAGAGGGTTTTCTTATTTGGGCTCCATATGTGTATTTGGGACCTTGAAAATGGGTTAATTGTGTATAATGGGTGAAATTTGGCATTGAGTGCACTATTTGAAGAAAATGAGGGGAATGCCCTTATTGAATTAAGGAAATTATTAGTGTAATTATGAAATTGATGTGGAAATATGAAATTGGTTTGAAAATCATGAAATTGGAGGAAATTGTGATTAAATGGTGTAGTTGGATTGATGAATCACTCACATGTGGAAAATGTGATAAATTATCTGTTGAGAAATTTATTTATCTGTTTAAATATATCTGTTTTAGGCTATCAGTGGAGGATAGCCATGATTATTGTGGAAACTACATTATGATTAGGTAAATTGAACCTAATCAATTGGAATACGTCATTGAATATGACGGTTGGATGTAAAACATTGTATATGTGATTGAATTGGTCATTGTATATGACAACGTGTTTAAATACATTGTATATGTATATTTGTTCGGGAGGAGATAGGGGATGTACTCCATTGTTTGGGAGGAGATAGGGGATGGACTTTATGGAAAATTAAGTTGGCCGGAGTGTCCAGGGTGAAAGTCCCGAAATCTTATTTATATTTTGGTGCCGGTTCCCTCGGACGTAGTTCCGTAAAATGGCAAGATATAGAAGTGTAAGAATGATATTTATGATTGAAATGTTGATGAATGAGTTGTAGTCTCATTTTGAATTGTTTATATGATAATGAATTATTTCAATGAATTGACTTGGGTAAATAACTGGAAGTGAATTGAAATATAGGCGTCAATGTTGATTGATTATGGAAAAGGTTTAAGATGGTTTATAAGTGTTGAACATTTATCAAATGCTAATGTTTTAGTTAATCTCATATACTGTTTAGCAAATCTCTATTGGGCATTGGCTCACCCTACTTGGGACACCATTTTTCAGGTACAAGTGATATGCCGCTTCCAAGGTCTTAGATTGAGAGGTTTAGGAGTTGAAGACTCCGTTTTGTTATTTATATTTTGTGTTAAATGTAAATCCAAGCCGAGGGCTTTTCATGTATAGAGTTAGAACTTTTCTTTTGTTGTAACCAAGTGATAACTTGGAAAGCTGTAAGCCCGTAGGGCATTTACATGTTGTTAACATGTAATGTTTTTGTAAAGAAGACTCTGATGAATGAAAATATAATTTTTCTACTATGATTAAGGATCTCATGAATGATTGTATCATGTTATATTTTGAGGGTGTTACAACTTGGTATCAGAGCGTACCGGGTTTGAATACTTTGGGTACGTGGGAAGTGGTTAGTACCACAATGGGTTTGTCTCGCTTGTTAGAGACTTGAGTGTAATGTTATGTGTTTATGTGATAACATGTTTATGTGATTATATGGGTATGGGATTTAGTTTCTAGGAGTCCTGTTGGAAAGGCACTTGATCACTGCTATTTCTAACTGGAACTCTAGCAACGCCACGGGACGGTCATTATCCGGAAATGAAATTCGTATGTGTTTATGTGATTATGTGCTTATGTAGAATGAATTACAGTTGTCCATTGTATTAGGACGTGAGTGAGTTAGCTTCAGCACATTTGTGAATGTGCTAATCTTTCTTCTATCACCTTTATTAGGATGTTAGGACGAGGTCGTGGTGGTAGGTGTGGTAGGCCTAGGAGGTAGGAAATGCCTATACCAGATGCGATTTTGGCGCAGGAGGAGAAAATTGGTCAGGCCAACGTGACCGAGCCAGTAGGTCAGCAGGCCATGGGTGCTTTAGCCCGTGAAATGGCCGGAGCATTAAGGGAATCCATGGACATTCTTAGGGCTGAGAATCAAGTCCAGGCCCATGTAGCTGAAGCTGGGCCATCCTTTCTGAAGAGGGAGCTTTTTCGATCGAATCTAGATGAATTTTTGGGGGATCTTAAAGAGCCACTAAAGGATGACGAGTGACTAGAGCAGATGATGAAGACGTTTGAGATGCTTGGCATCAAAGACGGGGGCTTGCAAGTGACCTTGGCGTCTTTCCAGTTAAAGGGAGACGCGGGTCAGTGGTGGAAGTATGTGCGGGGGCGCATTGGTGGGACTTGGGAGGCCTTTGTTGAAGCCTTCTAGGACAAGTATTTGTCGGCTACGGTGAGGGGGAAGTTGAGGGATCAGTTTTCTGAGCTCAAGCAATTGAATACACCAGTGGCGGAGTTCGTGGCCATCTTTACTAGCTTGTCTAGGTTTGCACTGGAGTTAGTGGTGACTGAAGAACGCCGTTGTCTGGAGTTCGAGAAGAAATTAAGGACTGGACTCATGTTTCGAGTTGCCGGGTCCATGATTAGAGATTATGGGCGCCTTGTGGAAGCAGTTGCCCATCTTGAGACTATCATGAATGCAGAAGAGGAGAGGATGAGGGGCTCCAGGAGGAGTCAGGATAGCCAGGGGAACGGTAAGAGGCAGAAGGGTTCTAACCCTCAGTAGTCCTAGGTAGCATATTCTAGATCGACCTTTCCAGTACCGAGTTCAGGTTCTGGGAGAAGCGGTAAGGGAGACATCACCTGTTACAAATGTGGTCAGTTGGGCCACAAGTCTCTAGCTTGCCCACAGAGGGGAGGAGGGCAGCGAGCAGCATCGTCTTCGGCCCATTCTTAAGGCTAGAGTCAGGGTAGAGGCCATCCGCTCACTTGTTATCAGTATGGGCAGGCGGGGCACCTAAAGATGTTTTGACCACAGTTGGGTGGCACACCTGGTGCGTCTGGTTCGAGGCAAACACAAAGTCACCAGCCAGCGCAGTCAGTTCAGGCCTCGAGGGCCAATCAAGGAGCCTCCTCGGCTCAGTCTGTGTAGCAGTCTTATGCTCCAAGAGGTAAGCAGGTAGATTAGAGACCTTTAAGGCACGTGTATGCTGTTACAGCACCGGATCTTGTACCGACTCCGTCTGTAGTGAGAGGTACCTTTTTGTTTTGTAACTCGGTTGCTAATGTGTTAATTGATACGGGTGCATCCCACTCTTTTATATCTTCTGCATTTGCATCTGTTTTGGGGTTGGAATTGGCGCAGTTAGCATCTCCTATTTGTGTTGTATCACCCATTAGGGGCGAGATGGTTCTAAAACATGGGTGTCGGGGCTGTGATATAGAGGTTGCCGATCGTTGACTTCTATTTTCTTTTGTATTGATGGATATGCCTGGGTTTGATGTGATTTTGGATATGAACTGGTTATTGTCATACAGGGCTGTTATAGATTGCTACCGTCAGAGGGTTACTGTATGTACCTTGAGCAATGACTGTTTTCATTTCTTGAGAGATCGGGTTAGTAGGGTTTTACCACCGGTGTATGATCCGCGAGGGCGGAGTGAGCTTAGTTGTCTTCTCGCTAACTTTATGAGTAGTAAGTGTGATGAGACCCGGACTGAGTTGCCAAGAGTGGTTTGTGAGTACTCGAACATTTTTCCCGAGGATCTCGTTAGTTTACCACCCTAGCGAGAGATTGAGTTCTCTATTGATTTAGTGCCTGGCATGGCACCGATTTCCATGGCACCGTATCGTTTTGCCCCAACTGAGTTGAGTGAGTTGAAGATTTAACTTCAAGAGTTGCTAGATAAGGGTTTTATTCGCCCTAGTACTTTGCCTTGGGAAGCACCGGCCCTCTTTGCTAAAAAGAAAGATGGAGCTTTGAGACTTTACATTGATTACTGAAAGTTGAACCGGGTTACGATTAAGAATAAGTACCCAATGCCTCGTATAGACGATCTGTTTGATCAATTGAAAGGATCCCGCTGTTTCTCTAAGATAGATTTGAGATCAGGTTACCATCAGTTGAGGGTCAAGAAGGAGGATATCCCGAAGACAGCATTCCGTACGCGGTATGGCCATTATGAGTTTCTGGTGATGCCTTTTGGGCTCACCAATGCATTGGCTGTGTTCATGGACCTGATGAACCGGATCTTCCGGGAGTTCTTAGATCGCTTTGTGGTCGTTTCGTGGACGACAGTTTGATTTATTCACCTTCTGTGGAGGAGCACGAGGAACACCTGCGAGTGGTACTTGAATTGCTTAGAACCCATAATCTATATGGTAAGTTTGGGAAGTGTGAGTTTTGGCTAAGAGAGGTTAAGTTCTTAGGCCATGTGGTATCCGGGGAAGGAGTGACCGTAGATTCATCCAAGATAGAGGTGGTGCAAGATTGGGCACAACCTAAGAATGCCTTCAAGATCCGTAATTTCTTGGGGTTGGCCGGGTATTACCGTCGGTTTGTGAAGGATTTCTCTAGGCTAGCTTCGCCTTTGACTAGATTGACGCGGAAATGGGTCAAATTTGTATGGAGTAAGACTTGTGAAAAGTCGTTCCAAGAGCTTAAGGTTAGACCTACCACCACTCCAGTCTTGATTATTCCGGAGAGGGGTTTGGGTTATGCAGTGTATTGTGATGCCTCATGAGAGGGTTTGAGTTGTGTATTGATGCAAGAGGGGAAAATAGTAGCCTATGGCTCACGTCAGTTAAAAACATGCGAGAGGAATTATCCTACTCACGACCCAGAGTTAACAGCTGTAATATTTGCCTTGAAGATTTGGAGGCACTATCTTTATGGTGAAAGATTCGAGATGTTTTCGGATCATAAGAGTTTGAAGTATTTGTTTACACAGAAGGACTTCAATTTGAGGCAGAGAAGGTGGATGGAGTTCAAAGAAGATTATGACTTCGAGTTACATTATCATCCGAGAAAGGCCAATGTTGTGGCCGATGCCCTTAGTAGGAAGTCCATTAGTGATGCTATCCGGGAATGGGAGATATTGGGTGCTCTTGGTGAGTTTGACTTGCATCTAGGCGAGTCTGTTGAGTCTGCAGCCTTGTTTTCTGTAGTTGCACAACTTACACTTGTGAATCGGGTGGTAGAGGCACAGGAGGATGACTTTGAGGTAGAATCCCTCCGGGAGAAGATCTCTAGTGGGAAGGTAGAAAAGGGTTTGACGATGTATCCTGACCTGAGTGTGAGGTACCGAGACCATTTGTTTGTGCCGGAGTCTTGCTGAGGGGAAGTACTCCGAGAGTTTCACCATTCACGCCTTATGGTGCATCCGGGAGGCACAAAGATGTATCATGATCTGAGTCGCCAGCTTTGGTGGAGAGGTATGAAGAAAGATGTGGCGGTGTTTGTGTCAAAGTGTCTTATTTTTCAGCAAGTGAAGGTCGAGCATCAGAGGCTAGAGGGTTTATTGCAACCCTTGCCTATAGCAGAGTGGAAATGGGAGCACGTCATGATGGATTTTGTCGTGGGTCTTCCGAGGACTCAACGGGGTAGTGATGCCATTTTCGGTGGTAGTTGACCGGTTGACTAAGTTAGCGCACTTTATTCCTATGCATGTAAGAGATTCGGTAGATTACCTTGTTGACTTGTATATTCGGGACATAGTGAGGTTGTACGGGATTCCAGTGTCAATTGTCTCAGATAGAGATCCACGCTTTACTGCTCGGTTGTGGCAGAATTTGCAGAGTGCCTTGGGCACTAAATTGACTTTTAGCACGGCTTACCATCTTCAGACTGACGGGCAGTCCGAGCATACTATTCAGATCCTTGAGGATATACTTCGAGGCTGTGTCCTTGACTTTAAGGGGTCGTGGGAGAGACACCTACCCTTAGTGGAATTTGCCTACAACAACAGTTTCCAATCGAGTATTGGTATGGCATCATTTGAGGCCTTGTATGGCCGATCGTGTAGATCTCTAGTGTGTTGGGCCTAGGTGGGTGATGCAGATTTGTTGGGCCCGGAGTTGGTGTGGGAAACGACGGAGAAGGTAGCACTTATCCGTAAGAGGTTGGTTACAGCTCAGAGTCGCCAAAAGAGTTATCCCGACCGTAGAAGGAGGCCTTTGTTGTTCGAGGTGGGTGATCACGTCTTTCTGAAAATATCACCTATACGGGGTTTGATGAGGTTTGGGAAGAGTGGGAAGTTGTCCCCTCGGTTTATCGGCCCTTCTGAAATCCTTGAGAGGATTGGGGAGGTTGCTACCGTTTAGCGTTGCCGCTGTAACTGTCCGGAGTGCATAACGTGTTTAATGTTGGTATGCTTTGGAAATATGAGCCGGATCCATCACATGTGTTAGATTAGACTGACTTAGAGGTAGGCGAGGATGCTTTGTATGAGGAGAGACCGGTGAGGGTTTTGGATAGACGGGACCAAGTCTTGCAAGGCAAGACGATTCCGTTGGTCAAAATATTGTGAAAACATCACGGAATTGAGGAAGCCACTTGGGAACGTGAATTAAAGGTCCGAGAGAAACATCCGGACCTGTTTGTTAATGTTTGAGAATATGTTAGAAATCTTGTTTTGTTGATGAACTCTAAGAATATTGAATATGTTTTGGGTTGTAAAACATTGTATATGTTTTGGATTATGGAAGTATTGTAAATGTTGAATATGTCTCGGAAATGCAAGTTTAATTTAAACATTGTATATGTTGAATGTGTTTTAGAAATGCAAATATGTTATTAACATTGAATATGTTATGGAGATATGGAATATGTGTATTGAGATTAGTTGAATCTCGAAGGGATGCATGCTGATAATGTATATTGCGCTATATTTGAAAAGTTGTTCTCTTGAGAAGAGATGGAATGACCGTTAGTGGACCATCTTGGTGAGTGTTGGATTGTAATCATATTGAAAATTGAAATAATCATGATTTTGAAACTTGTATAAAATTTTGGGGCCGAAATTCTTTAAAGGGGGGAGGTTATAGCGATCCCGCTTTTTTCCCGTCATTTATCGTATTCTGGACTCGGGTTCCGTGGTTGTATGTCGTTGTCTATACCTTATTTCCATCCTTTACTCTTTGAATTTAAGTTTTGGAATGTCTTGGGCGTGTTTAGAATAGGTTGGTTGCTAATTGGTCTAGAACCTTATTGCCCAGAATTTTGGTATTCCGCTCGAGCAGGTCCTTTTGCACTCGAGCGGGGTTTGAAATCCTTCAGCACTTTGTGCATCTGTAAAAAAAAAAAAATACAACAGAGGTGTTTTTCACGCTCGAGCGGGTCTAAGCTCGAGCGGCCTCTCTGGCGCTCGAGCGGCTATCTGAAATCTGTAAAATACTGGACGAGTGTATTCTACATTCGAGCGGGTCTCATTGCGCTCGACCGGGTAGTGCCTTGCAATTGTGTCTTGGCGTTCGAGTGGCCTTTATTGCGCTTGAGCGGGTCTAATTTTTGTGTCTAATGCTCGAGCGTCAAACTCTCCGCTCAAGCGGACTGTACGTATATCAGATCGCGAAAGTGACTTTTTAAATCACTTTTTCTATCCTTTCTCTCTTTAAAACTTTCCAAAAACCTAAATCCACACACACTCTCTCTAAAATACTCCATCTCTCTACTTTTTGGGCTAAATCAAGTGTTCTCTACATCCTTGTGTCCTCATTAAAAGTTAGAGCATCTCAAGATCTACCTTTTGAACCGAATAGAGTGGGGTTTCGGCATGTTTGGAGTTCATCTCTTGCTTGGGTCATCTTCTCTTCTTAAGGTAGGGATAATCTACTCTTTAATATGAGTTTTGACATAAATATTGGTTATATTGTATAAATGGTGAGATTTAGGAATTTTGGGTAAAGTTAGGGTTTGAGTTTAAAATTGTGAAAGAGGGATTTTCTTATTTGGGCTCCATATGTGTATGTGGGACGTTGAAAATGGGTTCATTGTGTATAATGGGTGAAATTTGGCCTTGAGTGCACTATTTGAAGAAAATGAGGGGAATGCCCTAATTGAATTAAGGAAATTATTAGTGTAATTATGAAATTGATGTGGAAATATGAAATTGGTTTGAAAATCATGAAATTGGAGGAAATTGTGATTAAATGGTGTAGTTGGATTGATGAATCACTCACATGTGGAAAATGTGATAAATTATCTGTTGAGAAATTTATTTATCTGTTTAGATATATCTGTTTTAGGCTATCAGTGGAGGATAGCCATGATTGTTGTGGAAACTACATTATGATTAGGTAAATTGAACCTAATCAATTGGAATACGTCATTGAATATGACGGTTGGATGTAAAACATTGTATATGTGATTGAATTGGTCATTGTATACGACAACGTGTTTAAATACATTGTATATGTATATTTGTTCGGGAGGAGATAGGGGATGTACTCCATTATTTGGGAGGAGATAGGGGATGGACTCTATGGAAAATTAAGTTGGCCGGAGTGTCCAGGGTGAAAGTCCCGAAATCTTATTTATATTTGGGAGCCGGTTCCCTCAGACGTAGTTCCTTAAAATGGCAAGATATGAAAGTGTAAGAATGATGTTTATGATTGAAGTGTTGATGAATGAGTTGTAGTCTCATTTTAAATTGTTTATATGATAATGAATTATTTCAATGAATTGACTTGGGTAAACAACTGGAAGTGAATTGAAATATGGGCGCCAATGTTGATTGATTATGGAAAAGATTTAAGATGGTTTATAAGTGTTGAACATTTATCAAATGCTAATGTTTTAGTTAATTCTCATATACTGTTTAGCATATCTCTACTGGGCATTGGCTCATCCTGCTTGGGACACCATTTTTCAGGTACAAGTGATATGCCGCCTCCAAGGTCTTAGATTGGGAGGTTTAGGAGTTGAAGACTCCGTTTTGTTATTTATATTTTGTGTTAAATGTAAATCCAAACCGAGGGCTTTTCATGTATAGAGTTAGAACTCTTCTTTTGTTGTAACCAAGTGATAACTTGGAAAGCTGTAAGCCCGTAGGGCATTTACATGTTGTTAACATGTAATGTTTTTGTAAAGAAGACTCTGATGAATGAAAATATAATTTTTCTACTATGATTAAGGATCTCATGAATGATTGTATCATGTTATATTTTGAGGGCGTTACAAAAAAAATTAAGGCTGTGTTTGGTTAGGTGTTCCAAATACATTTTTACCCACTAATTTGAGTGTGGTGTTTGTTTTAAGTTTTCAAATTATAATCCCTCACTCACTTTTGAAAACATCTTTCTAGGCGGGAAAATTTAGCTAACCCGGTTGTCCTCCTGGACGTCGGGGGACGTTTGACTGGTTGATCGACCGGTTGACCGGAACAGTGTTTTTTTTTTTTTTTTTTTTTTTGGCACCTTAAAACAAACACAAATCATAATTTTGAAACTCACAAACTCAAAATATAACTCTATTCTCAAATCATATTTTGAAAACTCTACCAAACACCACCTAAAAACTCCTTGGTGTACTTTTCCCAACGATGTGATACTCTAAAAAAATTAAAAACTTCTTAGCGTACTTTTTCTAAATGTGACAACATGACGGGTTTGATGTGACACTCTAAAACTTTTACTAAAAAAAAAAAAAACTCGTAAGTATATTATTCCTAATGTGACAACGTGACAGGTATGATGTGACACTTCAAAAAAAATAATAACTCCTTAATGTACTTTTTTCAAACATGATAACGTGGTGGGTATGATGTGACACTCTAAAAAAATTTAAAACTCTTTAGTGTACTTTTTCTAAATGTGACATGTAACACTCCAACATGGCGGGTATGATGTGACACTCTAAAAAACTCTTAGTGTATTTTTTCCAAATGTGACACTCTAATATGGCGGGCATGATGTGACACTAAAAAACTCTTTAATATATTTTTTTTTCCCCAAATGTAACACTCTAATATGACGAGCAAATGAGTCATTATACATCCAAAAGAACTAAATGGATTACAAGAAAAAATATGGGACTGTACGGATTATAAGTCCAATATATGAGACTTCTTAGTCAATCTCCCAACAAAAAAAGTAATTAAATTTAACTTCTTTTTACTTTATTTTCATTTTCTTTCCATCCTAAAATTTGAGACTTGGGTAGGAGTGTAAAAATAGCCCGCGGTCCGTGGGCGATCCGAAACCCGCGCCGCGGCTCGAGGTGGGCCTGGACCGTTTAGGCCCATTTGGGCCTGGGCACGAGCCTAGCCCGACCCCCTTAGGCTTGGGTTTGGGCCATCATTTTGAAGCCCGACTCGGCTGGTGGCCTGGGCAATCGACCCACTTAAGGCCCACTCAAGGCTCGATCCACTTAGTCCGCTCGAGGCCCAATGTTTTCTTTGGTGGAAAATAATAAAAGTTTGGTAGAAAAAATTTAAAAAAACAAAAATAAAATAAAATTAGGCATGGCCCAAGCCCAAGGCCAGGCCCAGGCCCACTGGGCCGGCTCGCCCAAGACTCGATTACCCCTGGGCTAGGGCCTATTTTTTTGACCCGTGGCTCGGCCGGACTCGAATTTTAGTAAGAGTCCACGAAACTCGACATGGACCGGACCTGACCCAGATCTAGGTGGATCAGGCCGGGCCAGATTTACATCCATAGGGGTGCATTCTTTTACTCATTCAAATCGTTTGTTCTCTGCTTTCTTTATCACACGCAATTTCATAGTGACCATTTCAAAAAAAAAAAAAAAAAAAAAACTATGAAATTGATAGTCAAAGGTAAATTAATTCTTAAAAAAATTGGACTTTAGTGTAAATTTTCAAAAAAAGTTATAAATTAATGATAAATTAATCAACTTTAATAATTATAATTATAATTTTTTTTAAATTTATATATATTTAATAAAAATACTACTGATTTGTAATTTTTACTTATTAGCTTAAAACTTTATGCTTTATTATTAGGATAATGACAGAGAATTCTAAAAGTAGAACTCTATCGATGTAACAGTGAAAAAAAAAATGTTTTAAAATTTTAAAATAAGAGTTTTAAAAGAACTTCAAGGAATAGGCCCTACCCATTCATGTAATATTTTGACTTTTTTTTTTATTATTATTAATACTTTCTTACTATATTATTAGAATTCAATTAAAATTTTAAAGTTAGGCATATATATTCAGAAATGCTTCCTACCCCCACTGGAGGTCAACCCCCAGTGAGGTGTCACTGGGGGAGTGGATAAAAAAAAAACTGTTTTTTTTATTTTTTATTTTTTATTTTTTGAGTTTCAGCAAATAAGGGACTGCCACCTCACTGGGGGTCGACCCCTAGTGGGGATATGTAGCACGGTTGCATATATATTATTGTTAAAAAAAAATATACAAAAATAAACACACGTCACATCATAAAAGTGAGTGCAATTATTTTTTAACACGGCAAAGAATAATTCACCCAAACAAACGCGGCAGAGAATAGTAACCTTACCCATTTTAAACGCATAAAGAATGACTGGCTTGAGGACATTTTTTATTTTATATTTTTTTTGGGATCAACGGCTTGATGACTTCTGATGGGTGCCTCTCCCACTTAATTTACTGTGTTTATTTTTTATTTTTTTATTTTTCAAAAATAAAATAGAAAACATGATCACACCTAACCTTAATTTACTGTGTCACGTATCCTTATTTTTTTATTTAAAATAAATAATAAATAAATAATGATCCAGAATAAGACTCAAACATTGGATCCTAAACTCGTCTCAAATTTGTTCAGTGATCATCCTTAACCTTGAGTTTAGTAAATAAAATTCTTACCAGTTATATAACATCTTTAAGTTTAATAAATAAAATTCTTACCAGTTATATAACATACTATATATAATCAAAAATTTATTTTATTTTTATTTATTTTAATAACACGTGATACCGCTAGTGACCCAAATACGTTTTCAAAAAAAAAATAAAAATAAAAATAAAAAAGAAGAAAGAAGAAGAAGAAAAAGAAGAATTAGTGAGTTGCCGAGCCCAAAAGTCGTAGGAGGGGTGGGTTTCACACAATTTTTTATTATTATTTTATTTCTTACAGTTTTATAACTTTTTAAAATTATTTACATTTTTTTTTAGCAAGGTTATTTAAGATCAAAAATTTGATTTAATTTTTAAACTCAGTAATATGATAATTAATTAGGATATTAAAGATAATAATTTTTCATATATTTTTTAATTATTAACCAATCACATTACTTACACATCATTAAATATAAAAAATAAATTTATATATCATTTTTCATTTTTTTTTTAAACAAAAAAGTCACAAACGTGTTTCGGTTAGATGTTTCGATTTTATAGATTACAAATTTTTTGAAAACATAAACATAAATAAAAATAATAATGAATTACTTTTTTTCTCTCTTCTCCCCTATCTTCTTTCTCATTTTCTTACATTTTACATATCAATTAATCAAATTTTCTCTCACACACCATCTATTCAACTAAAAAAAAAAAAAAAGACTACAAATTATTTAAAAATTATTTTCAAAACTCATAACAAACAAATTTTCAATTTTTAAAACTCTCTTCAACAACTTATATTTTAAAATACAATTCAAAACTCAAAATTCTTCTCAAAAATTAAACCAACGGAGTTTTTTATTTTTATTTTTATTCTTTTTAATTCACAAGTTCTTATTTAAACAAAAGCGTTACCAAACAAGTAAGATTGGCTATTTAAAGTCTTCATGGCATGGATAGATTTGCATCATCTCTCGAACACAATTCTCATACGATTGGAGGAATAGAGAGATATGATGGTCTCTCTTCTCCATTTCTCAGCATCTATTCCATTCATTCTCTTCTTTCCACAATTTGTTAGTTCAGCTACCTCTGGAACCTACGTCTTGCATGTTTGTGATAACCAATTTAATTACACCAATAACAGTAGTGTGTTTCAAAACAATCTCAACAACCTCCTTACTAATCTCTCCTCTCAAACCGCCCTGACCAACTTCTACAACTCCACCTTTGGTAGAGACGAAAACACGGTGTATGCACTTAGCTTTTGCCCAGCGTACATTGCCGCACAAGATTGCCAAGCCTGTGTCCAATATGCTTCAGATTCCATCACACAATACTGCCCAAATCAGAAAAAAGCTATTATATACTATTTGGAATGTGTTGTACGATATGCAAACAATTCTTTCTTCTCCAAAGCAGAACATAATCCTGGCGTTTATTGGAACAGTTCAATATCTTTCTACAATCCTGATAGGTTGGATCAAGTATTGGCAAATACAATGAATGGCCTTATTACTAAGGCTGCTTTTGGTTCTTCAACAACAAAAACAAAAACAAAATTCGCAACAGGAGAAGCCAAGATCATTGGTTCTCAGCAGTTATATTGCTTTATGCAATGCACTCCTGACATAACTGAAAACGCTTGCAGGGACTGTTTATTATATGCACTTGATAGACTTCAATATAGTACTCACGGAAAAGAGTGGGGACTGGATTATATCCCAAATTGTCAGGCAAGGTATCACTTGGTAGCTTTTTATGAAGTAGTCCCTCCTCCCTCCCTACCACCTTCTGCTTCCACAGAAAACACAACTATCAACACAACCGGGCCTCCTGCTCCCTTACAGCCATCTTCAGGTACGGTACCACACGAGAATTGCTCTCATATACTCTTATTTACGCTTCATTTGATTTTTTCAAAAGAAAAAAAAAATGTTTTTGGTAGAAAAAGTTCTTCTATGTTTGATTGTGATCATGAAACTAATGTACTATGTATTAGCAGTGATGTCAAAATCTGGCCAATCTTTAGGAATACTAGCTTTATCTTCACATAAGAGCAATTTCAAATTCAGCATTTTTCACCATCTTAGTCAGAAAATGTTTTTGGTTTTCGTAGGGAAGAAGAGAAAAACATCAGTAACATTCATCACCACTATTACTTTGTCAGCCATTTTGGTGATTCTTCTTGTCATCTTCGTTGGCAACTATTTGATAACAAGGAAAGTCAAGTCTTCAGGGGAGGCTACAGAAAGTAAGTTCACCATTTATACTTGTTTTTAGAGCTAATATTCTCACTATGTTATTTTGGAAATTATTTTCATGAAGAAAATATTATAGGAGAATTTGAGTAACATATAGGGCCAATTTGGGAACTTGGTAAAAAATTAGCTTTTTGGCTTTTTAGTTTTTTTACACAAAAAAGCTACAAAAAAATCACAAAAAAGTTAGTTTTTTTAGTCAAAAAAGTTAAAAAAGTCAAAGTCAATTTTTTACTAACTTTTTAAAACACCACATAGTTGGAAGTGTCCTCTTCTTCTTAAAATCGCGATGTATTTCCATTACATAGTTCAATTTAGTTATTTATTCCCCATACTTCCTCTGAAGATGACAATTCAATGCCATCGGTCGAATCCTTGCAATTTGACTTTGGAACAATTAGAGATGCAACGGATAATTTCTCACATGCTAATAAGCTTGGAGAAGGTGGATTTGGCCCTGTTTACAAGGTAATTAGATGCATACTCATGCAGTTACAATAAATAAAATGAATTGTCAAAATTGTGGTGTGAAATGAAATGTTGCATATGACATTGTTTCTTAAATTATTCTCACAAAAACATAGGGTGTGCTTCTAAATGGGCAAGAAATAGCTGTGAAAAAGCTCTCTGGTAATTCTAGACAAGGTCAAGAAGAATTCAAGAATGAGGTTTTGTTATTGACTAAGCTTCGTCACAAGAATTTGGTCAGTCTCTTAGGTTTCTGCTTGGAAGAGAAAGAATTACTTCTCATTTATGAGTTTATGCCTAACAAAAGCCTCGATCATTTCATATTTGGTATAATGCACTACTTCTTTTACTTTTTCAAGTATATATAATTTTTTGACTTGTGACGCTTATATGATTAAAGTATATTTGAACACATACTTTGTATGATTATGAAGATCATGTCAAACGTGCACATTTGGATTGGAAAAGGCGTTTCAACATTATACAAGGCTTTGCTCGAGGGCTTCTATATCTTCATGAAGATTCACAACCTCGGATTATTCATCGTGATCTCAAAGCTAGCAACATTTTGTTAGATGCAGAAATGAATCCTAAAATTTCAGATTTTGGTACAGGAAGACTAATCGCATTAGATCATTCCCATTACACAACAAGTAGAATCATGGGTACCATGTAAGTATTTCCTTCACAAACTAAGAATTTATCTTGATTCACCAATCCAAATACTAAACAAAAAATAGAAGATACTCTATGAACAAGTTGAACAAATTAATTATATCATGCAAATAGATCATATCATTGAAAATAATATGATGGACAATAACATGCCAGTGGATATATGCCTCCTGAATATTTTCAACGTGGACAATTCTCGGTTAAGTCAGATGTCTTCAGCTTTGGTGTGATTCTATTGGAAATTTTAAGCGGTCAGAAGATCTTTTGTTTTCGTGATATGGAGAATGGCGAGGACCTTCTAAGCTATGTAAGTATGAGTGTTTTCTTGTCTATTCTTTATTTTTTTTAGGGGGTGGGTGGGACTAATGACTTATGAATGCAACTAAAAAGAAGAGTTTTCTTCAGAAAGTTTGAGTTTTCTTCAAAAAATAGTTGTTGAGTCGAGGTTATGAAAGCAACTACCATTTAAATTATTGCATGGTTGGTGAAGTTATAAATCTAAATTTTATTACCATATATTCACCTCTTTGAACTCTTACAGGCATGGAAGTGTTGGAGAAAAAATACAATTCTAGATATAGTGGATTCAACATTGATGACAGGTCCAAAAAGTGAGATTATGAGATGCATCCATATTGGTTTATTGTGCGTTCAAGAAAATGCAGCAGACAGACCAACCATGGCTATAGTTGCTAGCATGCTCATTAGCAACTCGTTTAGTCTGTCATTGCCTTTGCATCCTGCATTTTTATTGCCAGAAAGGCAAGGCCAAGGCAATTTGTCACATGAGTTCAATTCAATACTGACAGAGTCATCAGATCAATCTGAAACTAAATCAACACAGGTTTCAACAAATGATGTTACAATTACTGAGCTTGTTGCTCGATGGTAGTGCAGTAAAATGTAACTCTTTTGAAACAAGTTTGGCGTTGTCAATTGTACAACTTGCTGATGGCGGGTTAAACGTCCAATTTTTTATTTTATTTTTATTTTATATTTTTTTAAGAAAAATTAGTGAAAAGTCTACATGCACTTGCATTCCATTAAGTCCCATGGCTGCTCTTTTTTTTTTTTTTTCTTTTCTTTTTTTTTTTCTTCCAAATAAAGTCTCATTATAAAAGTTATTTGGAAGACTAAGTCCTTGTTTCAAAATTTTAGTAAAAATTTAGACATTCTTACCCTTATTTATGTACAAACACAATGAAAGTGGTCAATACGTTTATATGGTAACTATAATTTTTAAAATGTTAAATTTTTATCTATACATCCATTTTTAATAAAATTTATATTTTTGAAATTACTCAATAAGATCTACAAAACGAAGAAAGTAAAACTACTCAATTGAATATAAAATGAGCAATGCTATACATAATTACTATTTTTACTACATTTTCTCACTTTGGACATGAGGTAATAGACCCACAAATGCACATGAGATTTACTCACTTGTATCTAGGAGTGTGAAAATAGCATTTTTCAATTGAATTAGTCTCTCCGCCCCAAAATAATAGTCCCTTTTGGGGATTCTAACTTTTTTTGATAGTGCAATTATTTCATTTAAAAAAAAATTAATTTTTCAAAATTTCCCTTTGATAATACATTTTTTTAGGAATATCAATTGTCATAATTGTACTTCTTGTGTTAATGAATTTTAAAAAAAGGCAAATAGAAAATTTATATTATTTTAGTCCTTAATTTTTGAAAAATGACTAATATTTTGAGACAATGAAAATGGAATAAGGGATTAATATTTTGAGATGGAGGGAGTATTTAAAATGAGAAAGAAAAAAAAATTACACTTACAGGATTTGAAACTGTAAATTTTTTCTAAGAAATGTTTTTGAATTTCACAGTTTTTGAATTAAAAAATTTTAATTTCTAACAGTGTGAAACTTCACATATTTGAAATGTTAAAAAAAAAGAAAAGAGTTAACTTTCACAGTAACATATTAATGTCTCGTTTGGGAGCAGACTTTTTTAGTAACTTTTTGACTAAAATATGATATAAAAAAACTAGTATTTTTTAGATGAGTTTTTGATTTTTTACGAAAAGATGTGTAAAAAGTAGAGAAAAAAGAGAATCTTTGACTTTTTAGTATAGGTTGTTGGATTTTTAAAATTTTTGGTGACTTTTTGACTTTTAGGCTAAAAAGTGATATTACCAAACGAAGCCTAAGTTCTAATGATAGTTAATAAATTCAAAAAATCCTACAACTATGCAAAAGACCGCAAATCTCATTTCTAAAACAAGACGATGGACATTATGAGCAAATGGAGTTTTATTTTTGAACTATCTCACTATGTTAACATCTTCACAAGAGAAGAAAAATCAATTTTAAAATTATGACAACGTGACTCTCAAACTCTTACAATTATATCATTTTCAACTCTAAATTACTTTGTGTTCATATTATATTTTCTGAAATTATTTTGTGCTCAATATTTTGTTTATTATTTTGCTAGACTTAAATGATATTGTTGCAAACATTGTGACGTAGACGAAGGGCTATAAATCACACCAAAAATATGGAAGATCCTAAAAACTTTATTATAAATTTCTGGCAAATCTGTTAAAATTCGTATATAATTTCAGCAAACACCACTCAATCTGAAAAATCTCTTTCCCTTTCTCCAATAATTTGCCCACAAATTTATCTTTGCATGCATACGGAAAATATGGAAGATCCCAAACCAGAAACAAAATGAGAAAATCATTCACTACTAATGTTGATGATACAGTTCGTTCCAAGGGATGGACTGGACTGATCCAAGCTCTTCAAGCCCGGGTGCTGATGGCTGAGCCCACCGTGGTACCTGCAAGCAAGTTCAACGGGGAACGGGGTAGTCTCCCTGCGAACCCTCCGACGAGCAAGTTAATAGAGAAGGTAGAATGTGGAAAAGAGAGAGAGAGAGATTAGAGATAGAAAGCTTAACCTTTTTCTTGTCTTCAACCCTTGCTTATATCTTTTGGTAATCATTTTGCTGTCCCTTTCGACCTACCCTCCTTGCCGAAAGTCTCTGTTGTCGCCCACTTTGTTCAGGGTAAGGTGGTGTTGTTCCGGCTGAGGGGTGTTGTCGCAATAAATGCTGCGATGGGCTGCATTAATGGTGATGTGCTGTGGCAATAAATTTGCAGACCTTTGTCTACTGACGTGGCCTGTGCTTCACCTGCCATGTGTCTGAATATCGTTGGCCCTCCATGCTCAGTTGGCCTCCAGCTGTTTGGGCTTTACCAGCCGGGTTGTGTTATGGGTCCTAAATGATGGGCTTGGGGTTGTTTTCACCGTGGGCTGTAGCCCTTATGGGCCTATCCATGTCAAATGTCATTGGATAAATGAGTTGAAGAATGATATTTGAAAATAGTAATTAAAAAAAATGTTGATTGGGCAAAATTATATCATATTTGCATTGGTTAAAAAATGTCAAATTTTAGCATTTTGGACATTGTGCATGCTAAAATTTGGCATTTGAATGGCCAAAAAGACTTCTTTGCATTTGAGATGCTCTTAACAGGTTACATGTAATATCTGTTGACACAATTTTTTATTTTTTATTTTCCTTCTCATCTAGATTTTAAAAAAAAAAATTATAATCTTTTCAAACAATTGCAAGAAAAATTAAGAACTACATGCAAATTAAAAGAGCAAAACTTTTGATTTCTTAACAAGACAAAAGCTCTAGCAAACATACCAAAACCTTCCAATTTTCGACACGTATACTCTCAACAATATTTTCCCCCACCCCGACTGTAATGATTCTCTTCGCTGGAAAGTTGAAAAATTGGAGATCTACACTGTTAAACCCTTGTGCAATCATTTTGAATATGCTTTAGGGGGAGATGATGACTACTGTAAACTTCTCTGGATAAATGTCGCCCCATCAAAAGTGAAAATCATTGTGTAGTTGTCTTTGAAAGGAAGAATCGCTACAAGAGAGATATTAATCAATCAAAGAATTCTTCCAGATAATGCTAACTTTCACTACGTTTTTTGCGGACATGAAGTAGAACCGATGGATCACCTTCTTCTTCACTGCCACTTTTGTTGCTGTACGGGGAGTAAATATTCTTCTTTTCTAAACTCCTTTCGTCCAAGCTCTGCGTTGCTCCAAACAATGTCGTGCGACTTGAAAGCACAATGACAGTGAGTTACTTGGCGGGTGTTTTGTCAGAAAACTCCTCCAACGGTCAAATTAGCACCCTTAAAGAGAGAAGAAAGACAAAAGCAAGGATAGCTCTAGATAAGGAGAAATTGCAGACATCTTCCTTTGTGGAGTTGCGCGTCTTTTATAAACTATTTCTTTGCCTTCCAAGATTGTTGGCTCACTACCTCGCCCATCCTTTGCTGGACGCATGGATGTACTGCCCTCTCCTTTCCTTACATGTGTGCGCGTCAATACTGCTAAACAAAATCGACAAAATAGCCAAACGGTATTGACGAGTACTATTGGCGGGTTTTCCTCCTCGTACTCCAATTGGGCCACGTAGTATACGGCCGCCGAGTTACCTTCAACTGAGTTCAGTTCAATTGGTTAAGCCCTAGGCTGCTTCATAACTGAGCTAGTTCTGGCTGGTTGGCTCCCGAAGAATTCTACTAGCACGGTTCGTTGTGTTCTGCTTGGTTAAGTGTCGTTTACTCATTGCTCAAAAGAACTCCATGCCGCCCTTTGCCTTGACTAAGATTCTCAGCTCAGTCAAGAGTCGCCCTCATCATCTTAGCCCTATCATTCTTCACCACGCATACTTAGCTCAGTCGAGATCCTTCGCTCGATCGATGTTCGGTACGTGGACTTATCTCGGCCCATAGTCCAAGCTCATTTCCGTCTGCTTTAGCATGATTAGGATTACCTTATCCCGCCCAGCTAAATTTATAGCCCAGTCAAGAGCAACATCCTCATTCCAGCTTAGCCCGGCCCATCTCCGAGGCGTGGGTTTAGTTCGGCTACGATTCTTTGCCCTGTCCAGCTTGTTAGGCCTAGCAAAGTCTGTTTGCAAGGTCCATTTGTAAGTCTAAACATGTGTGTCATCATAGGCTTCGTAATTGCTCTGCTCGTTGCTCTTTCTTGTTCGGTTTACAACCGTGGCGAATCTCCAAGTTCAATCAGTCATCGTTGCTTGACTTTAAAATATATACATACATGTACGGTTCTTTTTTTTTTTTTTTTGTGGTAATGTCCGCTGATTGAGCCGAGCTACTCCACGGTATTTCAAAGCAGGCCAAGTGTGCCTTACTCAACTTTGTTCTAATTTTTATTTGATGTTGTTGCTCGGTTTGAAGTGCTTCAATTGGGTTTGTTTGCTGGTTTGGCCGAGCCGTTTGGTCGTGCTTCAGTTTAGTCTTCTGCTTAGCCTTAGAGTGTTCATGGATCTGTAGTCCTCATTGTTTGGCCATCTCAAAAGGCCAACTTTGTTGGGCCAAAGTAGGATTGATACCCTTGATAGCTCTAGCAAGGTCTGAAGTACCTTGGCCTAATCGATTGGCTGAGCTTCTTGGGCTAGGTTCATGAGAAGCTGAGCTCGAATCTGATTCAGTCATCTCATGGGTGCAACTTGCGTTCTTCTCGGCTTAGTTGGGCTACTTTATGCGTCCAAATTATTGACCTGATTAATGGATGATCTCTTGCTCGGCCCAATTCACACTTGGCGACGTAGGAGTTCACCTTACGAGTTGCCCATATTCACCGATTCGCTAGCTTGGTCGGTATCGCCTTAATTTGAAGTTTACAAATCAGCTTAATGACGTGTACAGGGCTTGGTCGAAAAAACCAAGAGTTTTTGTTACTCGAGGTTGTTACTTGGTTTTATCTCTTCAGCACCGTCCTCGGTTTGTCCTTGGTTTAATCTTTAACGTCATGAGCCATTTTTGATTTGTTTGTTCAGCTGGTCGCAAGAATGGGCAAAACACCAGCTTGGTGATGTTCACAGCACCTCGGTCCAACCCATGAATCATTGCATGTCAACCATGAGCTCTGTTGGCCATCGTCAGCAATCCTTAGCTTAGTCGAGCTGGATGTTAGGCTTTAATTTTCTGAGGAAATATTTGAAGTATTTGTTTGGGCTCATGACTTGGAAGATAAATTACTATTCATCTCAGAGGTTGGTCGGTTAATGTTGCTCAGTCATGCTTGTTTGATTGTGGAACCGAGCAACTCTTGTCTTCTTAAGGCCCCATTAATTTATGCATATGACAGATCCACTGCCTTGCCTCTTTACACATTTTTTATTAAAATTTCAAAATTCTTTTTAGAGTTTGAGTGTTTCAGTTGAATGTCTGACTTAAATTGCAACTACTCATTCTATTCGACTGACCCAAACGTCATGTTGTCTGTCAAGTGGGCAAATGGCATTCTTTCGTTAGCCGTTATATGCTTGTCGGCCAGCCGCTCAGAAACTGGTCGGCTATGCCTTGATTACCATGTACGGTCGTGGCAAGCAAATTTCTTTTATCAGCTTGCTTTATATGGTGGGGACGAATGCCCATTTCGATATCTTAATCATCACATGTTCAATGCCATTTCAATTTGACATGAATTCGTTCCCTCCGTTCAATATCTTGTCTTTTCAGGGTTGCGCCTATCGTTGGTTAGTTTAATCCACGGCCGTCTCGCTTGGTCGGCCCATGTAGTAAGCCGTTCAGCATGGACAAATATAGAGCTATTGAGATCGACCCTACAACTTCTCTCTCAGTCTGGGATCCTGCCTTATCTTACAAAGTCAAAGCAGTGACCCAGGCTGAAATGGGTTATCCCTGGACCATGTCCCCTACTCGGTTAGAATTCTCTTCGACTTTTTTGTTGAAAGTTGGCAAGAAAAATTAGCTCAGCAACTTACATCTTTGCTAGCAAAAATCAACTCGGGAACTTCTTGGCGAGCAAAGTCAACTTCAACAAGAAATTCTAAAGTTGGACAAACCACCAACTTACCTCTTGACGAGCAAAATCAACTTGAGAACTTCTTGGTGAGCAAAGTCAGTTTTGGCAATAAATTTTAAACTTAGACAAACCACCAACTTACCTTTTTGCGAGCAAAATCAACTCGGTAAGAAATTTCAAAGTTGACGAGCAAAATTAGCTCAACAAGAATTCTTGGTGAGCAAAATATGTTTGGCAAGGAATTCTGAAGTTAGAGGGCAAAATCAACTCGGCCATTTACTTATTGGCGAGCAAAATCAACTCGACAAGACTTCTTGGATAGTAAAATTAGTTCGAGTGAGGAATTTCAAAGATGGCGAACACAGTTAGCTCGGTAAAGAATTTCAAAGTTAGCAAGCAAAGTCAGCTCGACAACTTGGTTCTTAGCGAGCAAAATCAGCTCGACAATTTACTTCTTGACGAGTAAAATCAGCTCAGCAAGATTTCTTGAAGAGCAAAATTAGCTCGACAAGGAATTCCAAAGTCGAACAAAACGCCAACTTTTATCTTGCTGAGCAAAATCAGCCCAACAAAAAATTCCAAAGTTGATCAAAGCCATCAATAAACCTCTTCTCGAGCAAAATTCACTCAGCAAGGAATTTCGAAATTGAACAAACTAACAACTTTCATCTTGTCGAGCAAAATCATCCTGGCAAGAAATTCCAAAGTTGATCAAAACCATCAACAAATCTCTTGTCGAATAAAATCCACTCGGTAAGGAATTCCAAAGTTGAACAAAATTTCATCTTGCCGAGCAAAATCATCCTTGTAAGGAATTTTGATCCTTCTGTCAAAATGACCGTCAATTGTCCATTGGACAACGCTAAATCTGTTCGGCATGGCAAAACTACAGCAATTTTTTAGAAAATGGTCTACTTGTTTTATTAAATCAATAGTGGAAAGGGTTACAAGAGTATAAATAAAAATAAAACATCAGATTAGTAGTATTCAACGTTCTAGGAATAGATCGGCCATTTATATCATGCGAGTTTTATGCCCATTTTCCTTGGCCTTCTTACTGACTTCTTTCAAAACCTATCTCTCCAAATCTCTTCAATCGATCACTCATTGAGGAAGGACGTGTTCGATTATTAGGTCATTTGGCAAGGTCTGCTGTTGAGTAGTCGCCTTGACCCCTTCTTCAACGTAGCGATCCAAATGCCTTGCAGCCACAAACTCTTCCAAGTGCAGTTTGAGCGGCATGCAATCTTCTGTTTAGTGCCCTTTCTCATCATGAAAGGTGCAACGGTATCTCAGATTGAACCCTTTCTAGGCATCCGCAAACTTGGCTGGCCATTAGACGTATTCCTCGTCATGGATTTCATTCAATATACGATAGTTTGGTATCTTGAAGATCGTAATAATACCAGTTCGGGATTTCAAGTTTCTCTTGGCATCATCCTTCAACGCGGGTTGTTAGCCTGGTCATTGTTATGGCTCTTATCTTGATTGTTGTGATTAGCGTCACGGTTTTGTTCCTTCCCAAAGTCGTTTGCATGACCATCCTTTTATCCAACTGCATTGACTTTTCCCGCGACTCTTTTGTCCGCCACTATCGGATTTGTCTTCATAGTAGCTGTAGCCACGTTATTTTCAACTCTGATATGTTCGTTGATCCTTTACATCAACAGCTCTATTGTTGCAGGTTGATTCATCGTAAGCTCATCCTTTACCTATGTCCGACTAGAAGACCGTGCTTGAATTGGGTGATCGCCAAGTTTGTGGGGCATTCATGTATCTCGTTGAATGTCTCCCAATATTTGGCATTGTATGCTTTTAAGCTGTCGCTCAGCTCCATCTTCACCCCCAAAAGATGGTCGATTTCTTTTGGAATTTTTGTGTTTGTTTTGAATCTGGTGAAGAATGCCTCCATCAATTGTTGCCACCTCTCGATACTCTTCTTCGGTAGCCTCTCAAACCGCTTTAGGCCCAACTCGCCCAAACTTGTCGGGAAAATAAGGCATATCAAGTCATCGTTTCGTCTATGCCCAGCCATAACTTGTCGATAATGGCTGAAGTGTATGTATGGATCTGTCTTTTCATCATACAGTGTGAACTTGGGCTGGTGGAAGATGGCGAGAAGTGGCGTGTTCTCAATCTCAAGGGAAAAAGGGGTGGCGCTTAGCCTTACCAAATCTCTATCCGTCGGTGCATTCACCACTAAACGTTGTGGAAGCGTGGCGACCTCTTCGCTTGCATGAACTCTATAGGAGCCAACCTCTGTAGCGCCGGTGCCCTTAGGGCCTCTTTCTGGCATGCTCGTTCCTCTAGGACGTCCCTCGAGTCTTATGAACGAGCAGAATATGAGTATCTTGACGTTAGCGTCGGACGCGAGGAGTAGTAGCTACTGTCTTGAGTCGCTGATGGTAGGAATCATCGCCTCTGTAACTCCTAGTGATGGAAAGTGAGGGTATCTCTCGCTGACTCCAATTGCCTAAGCGACGGGATTGGACATGCTCAATGATGCCCTTTCATTTTAAATGTTGCTTCATAGCCTTCATCTTCATCGTCATTCTTCAAATGATGGCATCCTAGTTCCTCAGCTTACTTTTTAGGTGCTGAGTGTGCGACTCTCGCCGTTGGTGGCACTGTTCTAAGCTTAGTGAGTACTTAGAACTCCTTGCACTTTTGTTTTGTGCGTCTTTGGGTAACCCTCATGCGGAGGTCTTCAAACCAGCCATCGTTGGAATAGCGAGCAGGTCATCACGCTACCTGACAGACTCTAGTGTGATGTCATCGATGGTGAACAACAGATTGTCATCGTTGTTTGCCATTGAAGTTGATTAGCAAAGCTTGGAAGAGAAGGTTTTGAATGTTAAGATTCCCACAGACAGCACCAATTGTACGGGAAAAAATATTCTTTGCTTCTGTACTACTTTTGTCCAAGCTCTGCGTCGCTGTAGACACCCCATTTTTGATCGACCTTAAGACTCAGACGTCACCGATTGAGCGCTCGGTGATGTTGCATATTGTGCTCGTTCAGAAGTCTCAGAGTCGCGGCCGTGAGCCCTGCCTCCGGACTTCCGAACCCTCTCCTGTGCCTTGCCTCGGTTTGCGAACCAGGCTCGGTTTTCTTTGTTTTCTCTTCCTGAGGGAGGGAGAGGTCCCGTAGACTATCTCTCAGTGGCCATGGGCTACATTTCGTGGCCGTAGGCCATTTTGCCCATTTCGGGGCCCGGTTCCCGGTTTTCGGAGCCGTCAGGCCGTGTGCCTCGGTTCGGGACCGCCTAACCATCTCCGATTCCTCCGGTTTTTGGCATACATCTCATTTACTCCCTTTCAAGGGACACTGGGGTCTTAGATACCCACTTCGTGGCCAAACACCACTTTCGGTGCTTAACGGCCGGTTTTCGGGACCCCGAACTGCGTGTTTTGGCCCCTGAGCATTCGTTTTGCATTGGTTTTTGTTCATTTTTGGCAGGTACCTCTGTTTTATCACCAGGAAGATCACTGGAGGGTGGGAGGCCAGCAATTGTCTCAGCAACCAGTTATGCTCTTCCGGCGCCCCCCGGCGCCCGTTTTTCTCACTTCCGGGCCAATGTTGAACACCCTAGGGTCATTTTCTCCGAGCCAAAACCACATATTTGTGTTGTACACACATGGGAGGACCCTAAAAACACATGGCCGGCCAGTAATTGCAATTGGACCTTTTGAACCCCTCTTTAAAGTGGCCTATTCTCTCTCCTGTTTTAGAGTTGTCAATTTCCAACCACAGGGTCTTGTTGAGCACACATGGGAGGACACCAATATCTGGTGGCCGGCCAGAAACTAAGCTTGAACCTTTTGACCCCTAGCCGGCCGGCCACCTGTAGCCAAAACACCCAGCCGGCCTGCTTTCTTGGGATGTGTGCTTTACAGCTGTGTGCTGTTTTCCCCCAGAAAATATCTCTATCCGGGGGACCCTTTTGGAGGGAAATAAGGGCTCATTTCCCTCCACTTTTGCCTCCACTTTTCCTCCCCTTTCTTTCCTATATAGGTGGCCTCCCAACTCAAGGAAAAGGGTTAGAAAGATTGCCTACACTCATCTCCCTCCATCTCTCTCATTTTCCTTCAAAATTCCTAAGTTTCAACCCCATTTGTTCATCACTATCAAGCACCACCACCACTACTCCATTCCAGCAGCAAGGAGAGGTTTTTCAGAGGCTTAGAGGCAGCAAACACAAGCCAAGAAGCAACAAAAGCATTGGTCTTCAAGGGTAAGTCCATTTCCCTCCTTTTGTAGCACTTTTTTGTCCCATTTCTTAGCCCTATTTGCTTACTGTTTTGGGCTCCGAACCTAACTGAAACTAGGCCTTTTTTGAGCCATTCTTCATTTTTGTTTAAGGGCTCAACCCTGTTTGAGCCCTCTATCTTGCACTTGTTTCAATATCCTCTTATATGCCATTATTTTGCATTGAATATTTGGCCTACATGTGATCTGTTTTATAGTACAATGTAAACTGTGAGTGGGCCTATTTTGAGCCCCTCTTCAACATTGAAGAAGGGCTCAACCCTGTTTGGCCTCTCTATCATGCACTTGCTTCATAATCTCTCACATTTACCGTAAATTTGCATGATTTGTTCGGCCTACATGTGGTCTGTTTTGGAGCATATAATGAACTGTGAGTAGGCTCATTTTTGGTCCCTCTACAACATTGTAGAAGGGATCAACTTTGTTGGGGGTCTCCATGTTATACTTGTCATTATACCCCTCTTTGACCCCCATTTTTGCATGCTTCGTTAAGCCTATCTAGATTCTGTTTTTGGCCATCATCAGGTCTGGAAAGAGTCATATTTTGATCTTCTTGACATATTTCATTAAGGGTCCTTGTTGGTTTGATGAATGTTTGGCCTACTTCATGTTATACCCTCTTGTGGCCTATATCTTGCATGGCATTTCTAGCATGTTTGCACACTGTTTTGGGGGATGTCATCTACTGTAAATGTGCATATTTTTGGCCCCTCTTCAGTGTTATAGAAGGGTATTTTTCTGTTTGGGCTTTGCATTTACCATCTACTTCAATACCCCTCTCTTGGCCCCTATTTTTGCATACCATTGTTGCCCTATCTATGATTGCTGTTTGGCCTTGTTTTCTACTGAAAAAATGCTTTTCTTGGGGCTGCCTTGCTACTGTATTTTCATTCCATGTCCATATTGTGCATGTTTAGTATAATTGTAGGCCATTTTGGGTGCTTAATATCGCATTTCGGGACCATTCCGTGCATTTGGTGTCATTTCGCCTCATTTCGGGACTGTTTCGCATCATTTGTGAGTACTGAAATTCATTTGCATGTTTGCATATCATTTCCATGCCATTTCATGCCTTAGGGCCATTGCCTCGGTTTGCGTGCCCGTGTGCACGCATTTCGAGGCACTTCATTTTTACCCGACGGCCTCTTATGTGAGTGTGGCTGAGGCTCACTCATGTTAGTGTAAGTCCATTTTGCATTCTTTATGTCATTTTAGCATCATTGCATTCCGTATGCCATTGCCTCGGTTTGCGTGGCCGTGTGCACGCATTTCGAGGCACTTCATTTTCATCCATTGGCCTCCCGTGTGAGTGTGGCTGAGGCTCTCTCATAATTGGTGTAAGCCCATATCGCATTGCGTATCTCATTTTAGTCCTGTTGCATTCCGTATGCCATTTTCTCGGTTTGCACGCCTGTGGGCACGCATTTCGAGACATCTCATTCTAGTCTCATTGTATATCATATTTCAGGCCATTTCATGCCTTTATGCCATTGCCTTGGTTTGCGTGCCCGTGTGCACGCATTTCAAGGCACTTCATTTTCATCCATCGGCCTCTTATGTGAGTGTGGCTGAGGTCCACTCGTGTTAGTGTAAGTCCAATTTGCATTGCGTATGCCATCTCATGCCTTAGGATCATTGCCTCGGTTTGCGTGCCCGCGTGCACGCATTTCGAGGCATCTCATTTTCATAGCATTGTGTACGTTAGGATTGTATATTAGCTACATTTCATGCATATTGCATCGTGTTCGGGATAGAAGTCAGCCCGGGCACGGGAAACGAGGTACGTTCCGTACTCCGAGTGACGGAACGGATCTCAATTCCCAAGTCACCGACGCTCCGGATTACCCGTGATGGAGTTAGGTTTTGTTGTAGCATTCATACGCATTCATCCTATATTGAGTGGTGCAATCCGACTCCTCGGCCATCATGCATCGATATGCGTGATTGGTGGCACGAGGATCGAGGCATGCATATATTTGCGAAATACATTGCTATGCCCTTTTCCTGCTCTCTGTTGCAGCAAAATGAAGAATCAACAACTTTTCGGAGTTTGGCACGCATTTCGAGAAACATTGCAAACAGAGGCTAATTGAGGCATCGCCGTGGATTTCCGCGCAAGGCAGCCCGGCATGCATCGTTCATCAGAATCAAGGCAGCCCCTGGCTTGCATGCCAGTTTTACTTTTTCTTATTTAATTTGTTAATTAATTAGGAATTTGTATATTATTTGGGGCTGTAATATTTTGGACTGTATTATTCTTTCATTTCGGACTGTATATTTATTCGGACCCTCTGCGCGAGGGCATAATTGTAATAAGTGTGGGTGAGTGTGATGTATGTCTTCCAACCCCACGTCTTTCTTCCCTTTTATTTACCCGCTTATGATGGTTAGATATAGGGCATATTTCGATTAGCATACAGTATGATAGCATGTTTGCATTCATTCATCTGTCTTGCATGCACCGGGCTCGGCGCATCATACTAACTGTATTTGTATTTCAATTCCAAATTGAATACGTGTTAGTTGTAGCATTCCATATGCCATGTTTAGAATAGCCGAGCCTGCTATAATTGCATTTTTGCATGTGTTGCATTAAGCATTTCTGCATACTTAGGATCATGCATGATTTCTAATGTAGTTTCTGTTTTGGCTTGGAGTACTCGGTGAGTTTTATGCTTTAGCATCCTTGCATGTGTGTGAGTGTTGCCATGATAGCATGCTTACTATGAGGCTATGTGCTTATATGATATAACTGCCTGAATGCTTGTGGGTGGAGGTTGTGTTATTTGGATTGGGACAATTCATCAAATGTTTGTTTTAAGCCCACTAGATAGTGGCAACACCATGTTTTCTAAGCCCACCCGAGGGTGGCAAAATCTGCATCTTAAGCCTACCTGCGGGTAGCAAACCATCTTTCAAAAACAAACATGAAGTGTTTTGTTCCAATTCAGACGACTCAGTCTATACTTGTATGCTGTGCGCATCACATAGTAACCTAGGCTAATAACCAGAATAAGAATATACAATGTTTTCAAAATAAGATATCATGGTTAGTAGAGGCCGGTCTTTGACCGGGCGAGCGGGGGTGCTCACGAAGTGACCTTCCCCAATCGTACCTAAGTTCCCGAGCCGAGGCAACTTTGGTGATGACGGACACGTGGCCTTTGGCACCGAGTCAGGGTTTCCTAAATTTCCCCATTAAAAAATATTTAGGTGGCGACTCTGTATCTGGCAAAGCAGTCCATGTTTGGCACTTCTTTCAAAAAAATCTATTTTCAAAACGATTTGCCGGATTTGGGCTCTTTGGTTCGAGATTTAGAACCATGACATTTGAGTCCCTCGAACTGTAGTGACCCAATATCGAACCAGAACGGGGGGGAGTCGCACCCTCGCCCGGGATGCGTTCGGGGACGTCTACAGTTTCTGGCGACTCTGCTGGGGATTTAGAGAACTTGACTCGAACTCATGATATCTGGTTTTGACTACACTTGTGTGTTTCTTTGCATTGCATTTGCATCGGTGCGCCTAGGACACCGTGTTTGCCATATGCCATTCCCGAACGATTTGCCGGAGGCTTGTCTTGTCAAGGCATGACCATAAGGCTGATCGGCTCTAGGCTCTGACAGCATGGGAACACAAACCCCGGTTTTACCGGGGTACCCTTTTCGACCATTCGACCTAGTGCATATTCGGATCCATAGTGACCATTCCAAGCTAGGATAGGTTGCTTACCCGTTTATAGGTTGTTTGAAGCCGCTGCGTGCGTAGTGAAACCCTAGTTCCTGACAAAATAGGACAGGGAAACCCAACCCCAACATAGGGGTGTTTTGGCTCTCACTTATCTGCTATGTGCTTGTTAGAGTGCGTTTCTACAGGGAATGCATGTATCAGTTTATGAGTCACATCAGGCCTGCGGGCATCAGTTTTTGAGATTGGGCATCAGGCCTGCGGGCATCAGCCAGTCATTTGAGAATCAGTTGTCTGCGGATATCAGATTCGGTTTTGGGGACAGTGATATAGGGACAGTAATCAGTGATCGAGGACAGTGTATACCCAGCTTATCAACCGTGTGTTGTATGCCCGACTGTGTGTTGTGTATTTAATTTAAGCTGTTATGCTGTCCGTTTTTCTGGTTATTTATTTCCTTTTTCGCTTTATTATCTTTTTGCTAGGGCAGTTTTTAGCACGATTGCTTCTGAACCACTAGATACTCCCCAAGCACTTTGGACACGAGGTCGCCGGCTCAATCGATCCGAGGATCTGGTTGACGGACATCCAGTGTTCCACTCTCTACCCCCAGTTATCAGAAGAAGGCCGAGGAGGCGTAGTGTGTCAGAACAGGGATTACCGGAACAGAGGGCTACTTTGACAGTAAGCAGTCAGGTTGAGATTTCTGTGTCTGCCATAGAGGTACATTTACCGGTCATTCAGATGGAACAGCAGAATGCATCAGGGATGGAGGCGATGATGCGCCAAATGCAAGAGAGCATGAGACAGATGCAAGAGGATGCCATCCGCCAAGCGGAATTTTCTAAGCAACAGGCTACAGTTATGGCCCAACAGGCTAAGCTCATTACCAGGCTCCAGCAGCAAACCGGAACATCAACCTCACACCCAGCTCCTCCTCCACCTGGAGCTCCGTTACCCGAGCAGGCATCCACTGGTCAAAATGCCCTGCCAAATCCCCAGAATACCCCCCTGAACACCCAAAACACCCTACCCAATGTCCAGAATATTCAAGAGGACACAGGCCATCCAACGGGGTTGGCTCCGCCCCCGCTTCTGCCTCAACTGTCCAAGACTCATACACCTGCCAACCATCCGGACTCTCCCTTCGAGTTCAAGATAGACCATACAGCTCTGAAATTGAGCAAACTGGAGAAGCTTTTTAAGAAGTCTCAGGGGGTGAAGGCCATCCCAGACATCGAAGATGGGTACACCGACGTGGCCGTAACATTGCCAGACAGATTTAAGATGCCACAGATTGATCGTTTTGATGGGTCCGGGGATCCTATGGTCCATCTTCGGCTATTCTCAGACATCCTACGGCCAATGGGCCTAACCCGACCACAAAAGCTTTCCCTGTTTGGCCGAACTTTGTCGGGTGTGGCAGGCATTTGGTACGCGAAGCTAGAAGATGACGTGAAAAGAAACTGGGATGAGATGGCTGAGGCCTTCGTTGCACAGTACTCGTACAATACACAGATCGAGATTACAACTCGTGATCTCGAAACGACGAGGCAAGAGGCCAAGGAGACTTTCTCAGACTTCGTAACTCGATGGAGGGCAAAGACATCGATGATGACCTTGAGGCCTACAGACAAAGATCAAATTAGGATGATTGTGCGCAATCTCCAACCAAAACTCATGCAGAAGATGATCGTACTCCCCTTTCCCACCTTCTCAGACTTACACGAGATGGGGGTACAGATCGAGGATGCGATGAAGCAAGGTCTGATTGACCAGGACCGGGAGCAACCCCGGAGGACATTCAACCGCAATAACAACGCAGGCCCGAGTGGCGCTGCAAACACAAGGGCTTCGGAGGTCAGTATGGTCACCACCAATCCCCCTCCCCAGCCAAGGCCCATTGCGGCCACCCCCTTTTCCAGTACATCCGGGAGCAGTACCCAAGCCCCGAGATTCCAGCCCAGAGGCCAAAGAACCTTTACTCCACTATACATGCCTTTGTCCAAGGTTCTGGGGGTCTTGATTAGAAAGGGACATCTAAAACCCCTGGAGCCGAGGCCGCCACCAAATCCACTCCCCCCCTCTCACAACCCAGCCAAATACTGTGCCTACCACCAGCAGCATGGTCATGATACCGACCATTGTTTCAGGCTGCGTCACGAGGTTCAGGACCTCATCGACAAAAATATTATTCTACCTCCCGAAAGACCCAACGTCACAACCAACCCACTCCCTACCCATAACCAAGATCCACCACCCAAAAGAGTCAACCTCATCCAAACTGGGGTCGTATCCTACGATCCTAGTATCTACATTACTCCCTCCCACCTACCCAAGCCAGAGGTGATCCTTCCCGACTGCACTAACTTGTGCATGTTGGACACGTTCACAACCCAATCTGAGTCAAAGGTGGTGACCACTGAAGATGGAACAGGGCAGGTTTCAGAGGAGAACAGAGTTGTTGAGTCTGGGATGGAACAGCCCGGGAATTATGCTGGGGGAGCCTATGATCCAAGCAAATACATTTTATCAGTGGGCCGGTCTGAGCTGAGTGTGGGGTTGCTAGAAAAAGCTGAACTGTGCATGATTCAGGGGGACGGACTTGAACAGGGGGCAGATGATCTAGCAACAGTGGAGGAGGACTTCGCCAACCTCCAGTTCTTCAACGACCAAGAATCAGGAGATGCAACAATCAACTGGTTTGAATATGAGGAGTCGGCGGAGGCCACCGGGTGGTTAGATGATCAGCCTGATATTGTGGAGTTTCAGCCAGAGCAGAGCCCGGCAGGGGCGAGGGTATCAACTGTGGCCGGAAGGGCCGAGAGTCAGAATGGATTGCCGGAGAGCGCCGGTACAAAGAATTCCGCTCGGGACTTAAGCGTTATGGATGCAAAGACAATGGAACAACAAACTGCAGCAACGCAGACAGAACAGGAGAAGTTTTGGGATTCCGAGAGAATCAGAAAGGCAAAAGCCCATGAAGGGGCTGAGAGTGCTGTGGGCACAAGAACGGACAATGCTGTGAGCATATGGGATGAAGGTACTGAGAGTACACATCTGCCAGAACCAGACAGGTGTCTTTTGGATGCTAACGGGATGTGGTGGGAAGACGACGACTTATGTCTTGCCCACACAGACGAAGATTGGGGAGTAAATCAACCAGACAGCACCTGGTACCTCGATGAGGTGGACCACATGACCAGGAGTGGGCGGTACTTCAAGCCCCCGCACCTAGACCAACCAGAAGCATCTGGTAAAGACAAGGAAGCTGAGAAACAGAGAGAGAGACAAATTGAAGAAGAAGCTGTGCTGAGGCAATTAAAGAAGATACAGGCAGATATCTCCATCTGGGGACTGCTTATGGCCTCATGGGTACACAGGCAGGCTGTCCTATCTACCATGGACAAGGCCAAACTTTCAATCGATACTACGCCAGAGCAGCTGGTTGGGCTGGTTTTTCCGGGAGGAGGTTCCCCGGCTTTAACTTTTTCAGACAAGGAACTACCGCCTGAGGGCGTGAATCATAACAAACCTCTCTACATCTCCGTGGAATGTAGAGACAAGTGGATACCGGTGGTACTCGTTGATACCGGGTCTGCTATCAATGTCTGCCCAGCCAGAACGGTGTATGCAATCAGGTTGAAGCCCGCGGACTTCATCCCGACAACTCAGGTGATCAAAGCGTACGATAATACCAGCAGAGAAGTGATGGGAACTGTCAAGATTCAGACGAAGGTTGGACCTGGACAACACGAGATAGATTTCCATGTCTTGGAGGTTCCCGCAACTTTCAACCTACTTCTGGGGCGACCGTGGTTGCACCAGGTAAAGGCCGTCTCGTCTACTCTGCATCAGATGGTGAAATACCCCTATGGAAAGGGAGTAGCCATTGTGTTCGGGAATTCATCGATCCATCCCCCTCCAGAGGTGTCTACACCAGTCCTAGAAATCGAACACGGCATGGAGGACGTGTTTATATCAGGATTTACTCTGGCCGAGGCCCGGGTTGTGCAAAACATTATGGCTGTGAATGAAGGTATGTACGTCAGTGCTTAATCCGTCTACCTCATGAACAAGCTACAACACATCCCCGGGATGGGATTAGGAAGGAGCGGCAGGAAAGGCGTCGCAACATTGGCCGAAGTGCCACATAACCCGCATACTTTTGGACTGGGTTATCTGCCCATCAAAGAGGACTGGGTAAGGAAAGGGAAAGAAATGGCCGGAAGAGCCAGAGCAAAGCAGGCTGGGAAGCCATTCGACTTGATGCATAGGCCCATCCAGGGCACCCTGAACGGACGCTTCGTCCGGGAGGGGGAAGATTTTCCATTTTGCGGCTTCCCAGAACCGTGGATAAACGCGGAGAAGAAGCGCGTGCCCGGTTTTGAGATCTTTTTTGACCTGCAACTACCCGGGGAGGATGTTGCCGAAGAGTAGACGGACCCATCAGCTAAGGTTGAGCGGAATAAGGCAGTGGATCCTGAGGGCACAGAATTTGAAATGGGGGTAGCGCTGGCAGGTCTACTCTCTGATCCTCCGATCGACCATAAGTGCTTGGGGAATAACTCCGAGGTTTCCATGATTGGGGATGAAACGGCTGCGAGCCAACCAGCAGCTATCTTGGATGCATCTATCACACCCTCTCTCACTTGGCAGTATGAGGAGGGATTTTTGTCCAGCAGCACCGGGTCAGGTAGTGAGCCGGAATCTGATTCCACCGAGTCTTGTGAGTCGGAATCAGATTCCAGCTCGACTGAGTCTGAGTCTGGTACTCCTGGGGGTGTTAACCCGGATGCCACAGTCCTGTCTAGGTCGTCTTTTTCCTTTTCATTTGAGTCTGTTGTAACCGATGAATTGGATGATCTGGCTGTGCCTAATGAGAATGAACTATCTGTGGTTTCCGAGTACTTTTCTGTGCCCCTAATTTATTGCATTAATTCAGACTTTCAAAACTTTGATGAAAACGAAGAGGACGAAGTTCCTCCGGTTTTACAATGTTTAATTGAGCAAGAGCAAGAGAGATTTGTTAAACCATTAATGGATGAAATCATTACTGTGAACATTGGTACTGAGGAGGACCCGCGACTGGTCCAGATCGGGTCCACGTTGTCTTCGGAGGAACGCGAGTGACTAGTCGCTTTATTAAAAGATTTCAAAGATGTTTTCGCGTGGTCCTATGAAGACATGCCTGGAATCGATCCTGAGATTGTACAGCATCAGATCCCCCTTGACCCCGAGGCCCGACCTGTCATGCAGAAACTCAGAAGGATCCGCCCAGATTGGGCTCTTAAGATTAAGGAAGAGGTCACCAAGCAAATTGACGCAGGCTTCCTGCTGGTATCTGAGTATCCAACTTGGTTGGCCAACATTGTTCCGGTGCCGAAGAAGGACGGCAGGATCCGGGTGTGTGTAGACTTCAGGGATTTGAACAGAGCTAGTCCGAATGACGACTTCCCCTTACCGCACATCGATGAGTTGGTAGATTTCACAGCAGGGCATACATTACTCTCATTTATGGATGGCTTCTCAGGATACAACCAGATAGTAATGGCACCAGAAGACAGGGAAAAGACTGCATTCACCACCCCGTGGGGGACATACTGCTACAGGGTAATGCCGTTTGGGTTGAAGAACGTTGGAGCTACTTATCAACGGGCCGCGACCACAATATTACATGATATGATCCACAAAGAGGTAGAGGTGTATGTGGACGACATGATTGTCAAGTCCAAAGAAAGAGAGGGCCACTACACCGCCTTGCATAAGTTTTTCCAAAGGATCAGGGAATTCCGGTTGCGGCTGAACCCTAAAAAATGTACGTTTGGTGTTACAGCGGGAAAAATGCTGGGGTTTCTGATTACACAAAGGGGCATCGAAGTCGACCCTTCCAAAATCAAGGCCATCCTAGAAATGCCCCCACCAAGGACTGAAAAGGAGGTGAGAGGCTTTCTGGGTAAAGTGCAATTCATAAGACGGTTTATCTCAAAATTAACCTTAACTTATGAACCACTTTTTGGTCTCTTGAAGAAAGGCAAGAAATTTCAATGGGACGGCCGATGTCAAGCAGCGTTTGAGCAGATCAAAGAATATTTACAGAACCCGCCTGTGTTGTCACCACCAGAACCAGGGAAACCGTTGATTTTGTACCTATCAGTGACTGAGACCACAATGGGCTGTATGCTCGCACAAGAGTCTGAAGACAGGGTGGAGAGAGCCATCTACTATCTGAGCAAGAAGATGCTAGAGTATGAGACTCGGTACACACCGTTGGAGAAGGCTTGCTTAGCTTTGGTATGGGCTACCAGGAAGCTGCGGCACTACTTGTTAGCTCACTCTGTAATGTTGGTTTCACGTCTCGATCCCATCAAATATCTTTTCGAGAAACCAGCACTTACGGGTAGGCTAGCTCGTTGGTTGCTGTTGCTCTCCGAATTTGATTTGAAGTATGTCACACGCAAGTCAGTCAAAGGAAGAGCAGTAGCAGAGTTCCTTGCCGACCATCCGGTTGAGGGGGATGAAGCAGTTGAATACTTGTTCCCAGATGAAGCCATTTTACATATCGATGACGAAGCTTGGACGATGTACTTTGACGGAGTGTCAAATCAACATGGGTATAAGATAGGAGTGTTGCTGATGGCACCCGATAATTCCCGTATCCCTCTAGCCTTTAAACTCCGATTCAAAGTCTCGAACAATGAAGCAGAATATGAGGCATGCATTGCTGGCCTGGAAGCAGCCCTGGAACTAGGGACAAGACGGCTGGACGTCATTGGGGACTCGAACCTCGTTGTGTCTCAAGCTAAAGGAGACTGGAAAGTAAAAGAGGAAAAGATGATGATGTATCACCAAACCTTGGATTTGCTAATTCCTCGGTTTGAGAAGCTAAGTTTTACTCATCTGCTAAGAGAGAACAACAGGTTCGCAGATTCTTTAGCAACTCTATCATCCATGATAGACATCCCGTGTGGAGCCCGGATGCGTCCAGTCATCATTGACCAGAAATTTGCACCAGCCTATGAGTCGATTGCAGCCATAGGTGAAGTTCAGGATGAACACCCTTGGTATTACGACATTTGGAATTTCTTGGAAAAGGAAGCATACCCGCCAGGGGCAAACGCCAAGGACAAAAGGGCAATAAGAAGATTGGCCGTTCAGTTCATCATCTGTGGGGGTAAGCTGTATAGAAGAGGTCATCTGGGAATGCATAAACTGTGTGTTGATGCCGAAGAGTCAAAGAGTCTAATGGAAGCCATCCATGGAGGGGAATGTGGAGCACATATGAATGGGGTAATGCTAGCACGGAAGATTCTCAGACAAGGTTACTACTGGTCCACCATGGAGGAGGATTGTATTGGTTTTGTTCGGCGATGCCACAAATGTCAGATCAATGCAAATCGCATGAACATCCCGCCATCAAAGCTGTACAACATGACTTCGCCATGGCCATTTTCAGTCTGGGGAATTGATGTGATCGGAGCTGTCACACCAAAAGGGTCGAATGGGCATGAGTTCATCCTGGTTGCGATAGATTATTTTACAAAGTGGGTTGAGGCCCAATCTTACGCAGTGTTGAAGGCTTCGCATGTTGCAAAGTTTATCAGAAACAACATCATCTGTCGCTATGGGGTCCCAAATGAGATAATTTCAGATAACGGTTCCCACTTCAAGAAGGAAGTGATAGACTTGTTGGAGAAATACAATGTGGCTTTTCATAAGTCGTCTACCTACCGGCCGCAGACTAATGGAGCAGTTGAGGCCGCCAACAAGAATATCAAGCGCATACTACAGAAGATGGTGGAAACCTACCGGGACTGGCCAGATAAGCTGCCGTTTGCTCTGTGGGGCTACCGGACTTCAATCAGAACTTCTACTAGGGCGACTCCGTATTCATTGGTTTATGGGATGGAGGCCGTTCTACCTATTGAGATTGAGGTTCCGTCACTACGAGTATTGGCCGAGTGTCAAATAGCCGAGGCAGATTGGTAGCAGAGCAGATTCGAGGAACTCATGCTCTTTGATGAGAGAAGACAGAAAGCACTGTACCATATTCAAGGTTATCAACGCAGGATTGCCCGGGCTTTTAACAAAAAGGTTAAGTCCAGGAATTTAAAGGAAGGAGATTTGGTGCTCAAGGACAACCGAGCTCCCATCCACGACCCAAGGGGCAAGTTCAGACCTAATTGGACTGGTCCCTACATCATTAAGTCTATCTGGTCAGGTGGAGCTGTGGTTCTGATGGATCTGGATGGCTTAGAGTTTTCCCAACCGATCAACATGGACAAGTTGAAGAAATACTACCCTTGAGAGGCTCGCTAGGCCGAAAACCCGAAAGGGCGACCTAGGCAAAACTCAGAGCACAAAAAAGTTTGAAAATATAAAAACTGAGCTCGCAAGGTTGAAAACCCGCAAAGGGCGGCCTTGGCAAAAGTTAGAGCGCAAAAGGAGAGTAAAAATACCCGAGCGAACCTAAGCCTGAACTACGTAAGGCTTGATTCCCATCTTTGGGATACGTAGGCAGCTTCGTCCTGAAGTTCAGCCATAAACACTTTCCCTGATCAACTTTGTCCATCTTGATCATCTCAGTCATCCTTATCCATCAGCATTCATCGTAATCTCTGGTGCAGTGCTATTCAGACTAGGGGCAACTTTCCGTTGCCAGGAAGTGCTGTGGTACCATTCAGACTAGGGGCAACTTTCCAAGTTGCTAGGATCCGAAGTTGTGCACCTCAGTGACAGATCTCAGGCGTGTCCAGTTCTGATCCTTATCGAAAATAGTTTTGAAAGGTTTTAATAAAAGTTGACTTTGTTCAAATTAATCTTTTCACAACTAAGACCATTTTTGGACCAAAGCGGAAAATTTTTAGTACCACAACCTTCAATTTCATTGATTTCAAAACAGAGTTCTCCTGCTCTTGCATACAATTGAAGTTGCTTTTTATTACATTCATAACGAAAACTTGAAAGTACTAATAAAGCAATAAATCTGGGGCATAGTCAAGTCAGGTGTCCCTGCGCCCCCTCCCAGAGCTGGTTGAAGCTTCCGATGCTGACCTAGGCCCAGTCTGTGCCTCCTCATTAAGCCAATCCCAGCACTCGTCAGACAAAGCATAACTAAAAGTAGGGGCGGGGGCCAGGAGCTCTCTAATTCTCCACGCTGCGGCTTGCCGAGCCAGCTGTGCGCCTCGAACCAGGAATGTAGCCGGATACTCTATCCCCTCTGGTGGGCAAGTCTGATCACGGCCGAACTGGCGCAGAATACGGAATGGGAAATAGAATACACAGTGAGTCAAGCCGATCAGCCGAACCCTGACCTGTCGGGACATGCTGAAGCTCATCGCCGGGAGATTAAGCCAAGGGCAACACCAAGCAATGCGATCTGCTGACACATTACACATCCATTCAAACCACCATCCCTCATCAGGGGCGTCGACTAAGCGTGGTCGAAAGAAGTAGCCGCGGGCTGAGTAAGCAGGGCAAGAGTCCACAACTTGCAGTTTGTCCATCAACCATATCTGGGGAGGGATGAAAAATGAGAGAATAAAGAATAGAGAGATGTGCGATGAGAGAAAAGTAAGATAAGGGTCTTGTGAGAAAAACTGAGCCTGAGGGCCGAGTGATGTGAGCAAATACATATGTGAGATCGGGTGGGAAACATTACCTGTAGTAGTAGTGGACTCCCTGCAAATCTGGTTGTCTCCCGACGGTAGAAGGCATCCAGGCCCATCAGTGTCTCGACCAATGTCATGGCGATGCAACTCTTTCCCTCTTTCAAGCCTTGAGCAACTTCAATCAGACGGACGCTGGATCCTCCAAAGCTTGAGGCAAACAGAAAATGAGATAACATGCACAAACAGAGAGCATGTTGTCGGAAGCCTTGCCACTGATGGTCGCTGCGGTCACCAGCATCAGAGAATCGGTAGACCAAACTTGGGATATCCAACATTCCGTTACAAATCAGGGACCGAGCGTCATGCGCGGAGAGCCTGCACATCCGCCCTAAGTATTGAGCATAGCCAAAGTTGAGTCGGGGCAAGAGTTCCTCGCCGTGCTCGGATTCCAGCAAGACTTGAAAATCTTCAAAAGTGGGACATACCTCTTGACCGCCGAAGCTGAAAACGTGCGTCACCGGGTTCCAAAACTTCGCCGCGGCATGGAGGAAAGGAAGGTGCAGTGGAGTGCGGCTCAGCGGGAATAGTGCATTTAAGCCGAAACCTCGGAAGTTCAACTTTTCCGAGCCATCTAGAGAAGAGATCCAAGATGTAAGATTTTCTGAGAGAAATGCCTCCATTTTTGTGCAAAACAGTGATGAAATGAATGAATCTCGAAGTTGGAGCTTTTATAGAGGAGAAAACACTATTCAGGGGACAAGTGTCAAAATTCTGGAGGCTGCAGAGAAAAGTGGCCGGCCGGCCACCTATTCTAGCAGGCCGGCCACCTATGGTTCTCCAAAAGCAAAGTGGGGCCCACCATGCTCATTGGTCCTGTTTACCCTCCGGAAGGAAATTTGAGGCATCTCGATGCATCGGGAATGTCAAAGGCCTCCATTTCTCTCAGTTTCGGATGCGTTCTGTCACCCAGATCATCTGAATGTACGCTTTGTTTTGCCCATCGAGTTGTTGTTTTGCTTATCGAGTTGTCGTTTTGTTTATCGAGTTGTAAGTTTTGTCGAGCTGTCACATTTGGTGTTTTGAGTTGTTACTCTTTTGTTTACGCAATTTTGTTAAGTCTTGTTTATCGAGTCGTTAACATTGTTGTATTTTGCTTATCGAGTTGTAAACTTGTTAAGATCTTGTCTTTTCTTAACAAGTTGAGTTGTTTGTTTTGTTGTGTCGACTCATTACCTGACCCGGTAAATACACAAGGCACATTTTCATTCAATTCCATTTTGTGCAAAATGACGCGATGCGATGCTAAGACTTTCAAATACAAACATCCTTTTCAAAAGCTGTTTCATTCCATCATGTTTTACAACAAATAAAGGTACGAGTTTTACAGGAAATAAAACTGCCTGACAAAATGCAAAGTGATACAAACTACTAGCAAAAAGTAAAATAAAGCAGGAAACAGCATCAATGCCCTCGGGAGCCGGAATGAGGGGGCCCCCTCATCCTCTTCTGCGGGACAACCTCTGCACCATCCTCGCCATCCGGGTCGGAGCTGTCATCCTCCGGATCCCCCTCAGCCTCGTCTCCACTCCCAGAACCAAGACCGGAGCCTTCCTCCCCAGCAGATGTCTCTGACTCACGGTCTGCGACCTCCTCCTCCTCATCCTCACCAGGCTCCTCCTCAACAACATGAGCCCTACGTCTGTGAGACGACCCCGCTCCTCGAGCCCCTCGAGAAGGCCTAGATGGCCCAGCTCCTCGGGACGGCCCAGATGGTCCAGCACCTCGAAAAGATCCAGACGGTCTACCTCCCTGAGAAGGCCCAGGCGGTCTAGCCTGTGGCGGAGCATATACCGGAGGCATCTGAAAATGAACAGTTCAATACATCAGTTCAAATATGAGAACCAGATGAAAGTACAGTATGTGAGTGGGGTGTGTGTCAGATGTGCTCTACACAAACAGCTTATCAATGCAGTGGAATGTTCAAGATCAGCATATCATCAGGAGTATGGTAAAAACCAGAAAACTAAAAGGGTACCTGGAAGCCCATGATGGACAACTGCGCCTCTCTACGTAGGACCATCCCCTCAAGTGAGGCCAGCATCCCAAGCATCTCATCCATGTATTCAACTGGAGGCTACAGACACAAATGCAAAAACTATCAGTAAAGGAATGGATGTCCAAATGTCCGACTGATAAATCAAAGCTGTAAAACATACCGGTGGTGAATCAGGGTCTCTGACATATCTGCGACCAGGCATCGGAGGCTCTATAGGGATCGGAATTGGAGAAGTAGTCCCATACTGCCACCCCATCAACTCGGTCGGCATGTCTGGCCACCCGGGATGATGAAGAGTAGGAGGGATCGGGGGAATGAATCCGCCCCCACCTCGAGACGTACCAGCCCTGCTGGAGGAGGGGATATCTGTAGCACGAGCCTAACTCGAAGATGGTACACCAGAGGGCCTCAGTGGCGGAGCGCGCACTCCTGTCAAGGGAGGCATCAGATATGTGTGACGATAAGTGGCGTAGTCTCCCTCTGTAAGATGTAGCAAAGCATCGGTGCCCTGCATAGCGCTAATGACCTCCTGGGTAGAGAGTCTATCAGCAGTCCGCATAGTGGCTGGAGGTGCTGCAGGAGGATCCTGAGAAAGGTATCCCCACACCTGACGCAGGAAGCGTTCCCCCAGAAACCATGCTCTACCAACCAGTCCCTCGAGCAGGATCCTGTACTGGGAGGTGCCTAATCCTCCGACATACTGAAATCGGAGACCATCGCCCAAGACTGCCCAGGGCTGCCACGTGATCTGCGAATAACCAGTGCATGAATCAATCAGAAATCGGGAATATACAAGGCAGATCAAAGATGAAAACGGCAGAAAACTGAGAGTTCTGAAATACCTCTGTCGTTCGCACGGTATCAAAGTACTGTCGCAGATAGAGGAGAGTCTCTCGAGGTCTCGGTCGGTGCTCGCCCTCGAATACCAAAGAATACGGGGTCATGAGGGGCCCTGCCACCACCATCTCCGGGGCTAATGTCGGAAAATATACATAGACCCATAGCTGTGGAAAACAGTGCAGAATGTGAATACAAAATGCTGAGTGCAAAATACAGGATGTAAAGTGCGCCGTGTGTGCAATGAACAAGTAATGAGGAGCAGAAACGTAAATCAAGAGGACAAAACGTACCTCCCAGGCTCGCCAGTAGCCACCAAGTAAGTCTCCCTGCCCGCGAGAGGTCGCGCTCATATAACAGTAAAGGGTAGCCAGGCTGGCGCCACCCCAGTCGTACCGACTGACCTGTGATAGGTCCACCAGGGCACTCAAAAGATACAACCTGACAGTGTTCCCCCTATCTGCAAACAGAGTGGTGCCAAAGAGGAACATAAGGAAACCACGGGCGTACTGCTCAGCCTCCGCAGGAGACTCAGGCTCCATCTCCGGCCTCCGAAAATGGGAAGAGAACCAGGTGTATCGGACCCTCCCTGAAGCTCTATCCACAGGCGGGCGAGCCCCCAGCAAATACATCCAAGCGGCCTCCCACTCGCCCATATCCTCGTCGTAAGGAACGGGCCAACCTCCTATGTCTAGGCCAGTGAGTACAGCAAAATCTAGCGGGGTCATAGTCAGATCCCCGGTGGCAGAAAAATGGAAGGAATTGGTGGTGTCCCACCACCTCTCCACCAAAGCTCCCAACAGAGTCCTACTGGCAGGACAGCGTGATAATCCAACGTAGAAGGCCCCAAACCCTGCTAGATCAACTAAGTCCCGGACAGCCTCCGGAAGCTCAACATACCAATCCCTGGCTGCAGTGGAGCCATACCCCCGTACCGTGCGAGAGCCAACCTGCATTCAGAATGAACACACGTTTCAGCAAATGAAATGAATGAGCTGTGCGCAAATGGAATGAATGAGCTGTGTGCAAATCAAATGAATGAGCTGTGTGCAAATGAAATGAATGAGTTGTGTTCAGTGGGCGGCGTGTTCACTTCAATCTGGGCTGCGTGTTCAGAAAATCAGAGTTAGGGCTGCGTGTTCTACTCTCTATCTATGTGGGCTGCGTGTAAACTCCAATCTGGGCTGCGTGTTCATAAAATCTGAGTTAGGGCTGCGTGTTCTACTCTCTATCTATGTGGGCTGCGTGTTCACTTCAATTTGGGCTGCGTGTTCAAATTTCAAAATCAGTAGGCTGTGTGTTCAATTCAAATATCTGGGCTGCGTGTTCAGTAAATCAAAATTTGGGCTGCGTGTTCAAATTTCAAAATCAGTGGGCTGCGTGTTCACTTCAAATATCTGGGCTGCGTGTTCAGTAAATCAAAATTTGGGATGCGTGTTCAAATTTCAAAATCAGTGGGCTGCGTTTTCACTTCAAATATCTGGGCTGCGTGTTCAGTAAATCAAAATTTGGGCTGCGTGTTCAAATTTCAAAATCAGTGGGCTGCGTGTTCACCTCTAATCTGGGCTGCGTGTTCAGTAAATTGGTATTTGGGCTGCGTGTTCAAATTTCAAAATCAGTGGGCTGCGTGTTCACTTCAAATATCTGGGCTGTGTGTTCAGTAAATTGGTATTTGGGCTGCGTGTTCAAATTTCAAAATCAGTGGGCTACGTGTTCACCTCTAATCTGGGCTGCGTGTTCAGTAAATTGGTATTTGGGCTGCGTGTTCAAATTTCAAAATCAGTGGGCTACGTGTTCACCTCTAATCTGGGCTGCGTGTTCAGTAAATTGGTATTTGGGCTGCGTGTTCAAATTTCAAAATCAGTGGGCTGCGTGTTCACCTCTAATCTGGGCTGCGTGTTCAGTAAATCGGTATTTGGGCTGCGTGTTCAAATTTCAAAATCAGTGGGCTGCGTGTTCACCTCTAATCTGGGCTGCGTGTTCAGTAAATTGGTATTTGGGCTGCGTGTTCAAATTTCAAAATCAGTGGGCTGCGTGTTCACTTCAAATATCTGGGCTGCGTGTTCAGTAAATTGGTATTTGGGCTGCGTGTTCAAATTTCAAAATCAGTGGGCTGCGTGTTCACCTCTAATCTGGGCTGCGTGTTCAGTAAATTGGTATTTGGGCTGCGTGTTCAAATTTCAAAATCAGTGGGCTGCGTGTTCACTTCAAATATCTGGGCTGCGTGTTCAGTAAATTGGTATTTGGGCTGCGTGTTCAAATTTCAAAATCAGTGGGCTGCGTGTTCACCTCTAATCTGGGCTGCGTGTTCAGAAAATTGGTATTTGGGTTGCGTGTTCAAATTTCAAAATCAGTGGGCTGCGTGTTCACCTATAATCTGGGCTGCGTGTTCAGTAAATTGGTATTTGGGTTGCGTGTTCAAATTTCAAAATCAGTGGGCTGCGTGTTCAGTAAATTGGTATTTGGGCTGCGTGTTCAAATTTCAAAATCAGTAGGGCTGCGTGTTCACTTCAAATATCTGGGCTGCGTGTTCAAATTGCAAAATCAGTGGGCTGCGTGTTCACCTCTAATCTGGGCTGCGTGTTCAGTAAATTGGTATTTGGGCTGCGTGTTCAAATTTCAAAATCAGTGGGCTGCGTGTTCACTTCAAATATCTGGGCTGCGTGTTCAGTAAATTGGTATTTGGGCTGCGTGTTCAAATTTCAAAATCAGTGGGCTGCGTGTTCACCTCTAATCTGGGCTGCGTGTTCAGTAAATTGGTATTTGGGCTGCGTGTTCAAATTTCAAAATCAGTAGGGCTGCGTGTTCACTTCAAATATCTGGGCTGCGTGTTCAGTAAATCAAAATTTGGGCTGCGTGTTCAAATTTCAAACTCAGTGGGCTGCGTGTTCACCTCTAATCTGGGCTACGTGTTCAGTAAATTGGTATTTGGGCTGCGTGTTCAAATTTCAAAATCAGTGGGCTGCGTGTTCACTTCAAATATCTGGGCTGCGTGTTCAGTAAATTGGTATTTGGGCTGCGTGTTCAAATTTCAAAATCAGTGGGCTGCGTGTTCACCTCTAATCTGGGCTGCGTGTTCAGTAAATTGGTATTTGGGCTGCGTGTTCAAATTTCAAAATCAGTGGGCTGCGTGTTCACCTCTAATCTGGGCTGCGTGTTCAGTAAATTGGTATTTGGGCTACGTGTTCAAATTTCAAAATCAGTAGGGCTGCCTGTTCACTTCAAATATCTGGGCTTCATGTTCAGTAAATCAAAATTTGGGCTGCGTGTTCAAATTTCACAATCAGTGGGCTGTGTGTTCATTTCTAATCTGGGCTGCGTGTTCAGTAAATTGGTATTTGGGCTGTGTGTTCAAATTTCAAAGTTAGTGGGCTGCGTGTTCACTTGTATCTGAGCTGCGTGTTCAGAAAGTTGTTATTTGGCCTGCGTGTTCAAGTTTCAAAGTCAGTGGGCTGCGTGTTCACTTCAATCTGGGCTGCGTGTTCAGTAAATTGGTATTTGGGCTGCGTGTTCAAATTTCAAAGTCAGTGGGCTGTGCGTTCACCTTTAATTTGAGCTGTGTGTTCAGAAAATCAGAGTTAGGGCTGCGGGTTCTACTCTCAATCAGTGTGGGCTGTGTGTTCACCATCAACTTGGACTGTGTGTTCAGAAAATCAGAGTTTGGGACTGCGTGTTCTACTCTTAGTCAGTGTGTGCCGTGTGTTCACCTTCAAATTCGGGCTGTGTGTTCGACAAATCAGTGTTTGAGCCGTGTGTTCAAGTCTTAACTAATGTGTGCCGTGCGTTCACAATCGATCAATGAGCCTAGGGTTCAGAAGTTCAAGTGTTTAAACCACATGTTCAGAATGCAAGCAAAGTACTATGTCACAAGCTAAACTGTGTGTTCAAGCATGGCAAAGGTACGAAATGCATGAAAAATGCAGAAAATAAAGTAAAATACCTCTCGTACCTCGTAAGAGAGATGATGCTCCGGCTCCCGCAGAAGTAGATCCCCGGGTACCCGATCATTGAAGTCGGTGAAATGACGAAAAATAGCCCGTGGAAGAATGTGTACCGATGGGGCGTATCTCCCGGGAATAAAAGGCCGGACCCTCGGGGGTAACGTCATGGCATCAAAATCATCCCCGGCACCTGGAGGACCTCCGCCGTGAGGGAAATTTCTCGCCATTTCAAGAAATCTGCAAAAGGAGCAAAAATGAGCAAAAATGAGCCAAAATTGGAAAAAGTCAACAAAAGTCAACTCCCGGGAAATGGAAAAGTCAACAAAAGTCAACTCTCGAGAAAATCTTCCAAATATTAAGACGAACTTACCTCAAGTGGTGAAAATGAGAAAGGAAGCCCCGAAATCAAAATTTAATCGGTTCAAAGTGCTTAAAACTGAAAGATTTCGCGAAAACAACTTGCGTGGAAGGCCGAAAAGCGCGTATAAAGTGCAGATCTGAAGGAAAAAATGGTTTGGGGAGCAAGGAAAGGAGTTTTCACAGCTGTGGGAGTGATTTCGGAATGAATGGATGAGAGGTTATATAGAAATGAGGCAAAAGACGAAATTGCCCCTGCTTTTGGACAGGTGGCCGGCCGGCCACCTTTTCTGGCTCGCCGGCCATTTGCTTTTTCTTCCCTAGCCGGTGACCTCCCCTAGGCCAACCACCTGGCCGGTGGTGTTCCCCACTTCCTCCCCTAGGTCCCTGCAAATTTTGAGGAAGATCGGAGTTCCCGGGACCTGAAAAAGTTCAAGAAAAGTGCACTTTCTGGCGCGAAACTGCTCCGCCGGAACTTCAGCTGCAATTTCTGACATGTGTCTCATCATTACTCATCAAAATCAAGGTGTATCCTTTTTGAACATGTTGTAACCTCTCCGGGCGGTGAATCAGAGGCTGCGATCAAGTTGCCTTCGCCGAAATGCGCGTTTCTTTACTCGTTGTTTTGCAACAAACGAGCACCCTGATTCGTGCTCATTTTGCATTGTTTTGCACATAACTTGCATTCTCATCAACATTTTGCATTGTCATGCATGATTTCTTGGTGTACCATACCTCTGTGCTTGAGCGTGCGTTGTCACGCGTGTTCCTTTCTCTCATTGCGATGCATTCACTCGCCGACACTGCGTGTGTCAAACTTTCGGAACCACAGGAATCACATTGAATATATGTTGTTAGCATATTGTTCTTGTTGAATTTCTCTCTTTTGCAGGCACGATATTGTATGTACGGTTCATTTGAGGCTGGTGCGACCAGACGAATCGCGCAGGTATCGTATCTTCTCCGTGTGAGACGCGACGAGAATTGAATAATTCTCCGCATTCCCAACTGCATGAAATGGAGTTGCTGCTTTGCATTCTTGCTTAAAACTGTTGCATCTATTTGCGAATACTTGCCTCATTACAGCTTGCTGCATTTGCATGATCATCTGGCTCTGTGCATATCGCTTTGCATTTTGCCCCCTTTTCCTGCGAGTATGCCTGCGGGCACACATATCTCTATGCATCTTGTATGATTGTCTAAGTCTTCGGCCTTGTCAAAAATGAGTCGTCTCTGGGCTTTGACATTCACTCCCGTCATTTCTTGACTTCCGAGTTCTGTCAAAGAGGGGCAACTGTAGACACCCCATTTTTGACCGACCTTAAGACTCAGACGTCACCGATTGAGCGCTCGGTGATGTTGCATATTGTGCTCGTTCAGAAGTCTCAGAATCGCGGCCGTGAGCCTTGCCTCCGGACTTCCGAACCCTCTCCTGTGTCTTGTCTCGGTTTGCAAACCAGGCTTAGTTTTCTTTGTTTTCTCTTCCTGAGGGAGGGAGAGGTCCCGTAGACTATCTCTCAGTGGCCGTGGGCTACATTTCGTGGCCGTAGGCCATTTTGCCCATTTCGGGGCCCGGTTCCCGGTTTTCGGAGCCGTCAGGCCGTGTGCCTCGGTTCGGGACCGCCTAACCATCTCCGATTCCTCCGGTTTTTGGCATACATCTCATTTACTCCCTTTCAAGGGACACTGGGGTCTTAGATACCCACTTCGTGGCCAAACACCACTTTCGGTGCTTAACGGCCGATTTTCGGGACCCCGAACTGCGTGTTTTGGCCCCCGAGCATTCGTTTTGCATCGGTTTTTGTTCATTTTTGGCAGGTACCTCTGTTTTATCACCAGGAAGATCACTGGAGGGTGGGAGGCCAGCAATTGTCTCAGCAACCAGTTATGCTCCTCCGGTGCCCCCCGGCGCCCGTTTTTCTCACTTCCGGGCTAATGTTGAACACCCTAGGGTCATTTTCTCCGAGCCAAAACCACATATTTGTGTTGTACACACATGGGAGGACCCTAAAAACACATGGCCGGCCAGTAATTGCAATTGGACCTTTTGAACCCCTCTTTAAAGTGGCCAGAAACTAAGCTTGAACCTTTTGACCCCTAGCCGGCCGGCCATGGGGGGTGGCCGGCCGGCCACCTGCAGCCAAAACACCCAGCCGACCTGCTTCCTTGGGATGTGTGCTTTACAGCTGTGTGCTGTTTTCCCCTAGAAAATATCTCTATCCGAGGGACCCTTTTGGAGGGAAATAAGGGCTCATTTCCCTCCACTTTTGCCTCCACTTTTCCTCCCCTTTCTTTCCTATATAGGTGGCCTCCCAACTCAAGGAAAAGGGTTAGAAAGATTGCCTACACTCATCTTCCTCCATCTCTCTCATTTTCCTTCAAAATTCCTAAGTTTCAACCCCATTTGTTCATCACTATCAAGCACCACCACCACTACTCCATTCCAGCAGCAAGGAGAGGTTTTTCAGAGGCTTAGAGGCAGCAAACACAAGCCAAGAAGCAACAAAAGCATTGGTCTTCAAGGGTAAGTCCATTTCCCTCCTTTTGTAGCACTTTTTTGTCCCATTTCTTAGCCCTATTTTCTTACTGTTTTGGGCTCCGAACCTAACTGAAACTAGGCCTTTTTTGAGCCATTCTTCATTTTTGTTTAAGGGCTCAACCCTGTTTGAGCCCTCCATCTTGCACTTGTTTCAATATCCTCTTATATGCCATTATTTTGCATTGAATATTTGGCCTACATGTGATCTGTTTTCTAGCACAATGTAAACTGTGAGTGGGCCTATTTTGAGCCCCTCTTCAACATTGAAGAAGGGCTCAACCCTGTTTGGCCTCTCTATCATGCACTTGCTTCATAATCTCTCACATTTACCGTAAATTTGCATGATTTGTTCGGCCTACATGTGGTCTGTTTTGGAGCATATAATGAACTGTGAGTAGGCTCATTTTTGGTCCCTCTACAACATTGTAGAAAGGATCAACTTTTTTGGGGGTCTCCATGTTATACTTGTCATTATACCCCTCTTTGACCCCCATTTTTGCATGCTTTGTTAAGCCTATCTAGATTCTGTTTTTGGCCATCATCAGGTCTGGAAAGAGTCATATTTTGATCTTCTTGACATATTTCATTAAGGGTCCTTGTTGGTTTGATGAATGTTTGGCCTACTTCATGTTATACCCTCTTGTGGCCTATATCTTGCATGGCATTTCTAGCATGTTTGCATACTGTTTTGGGGGATGTCATCTACTGTAAATGTGCATATTTTTGGCCCCTCTTCAGTGTTATAGAAGGGAATTTTTCTGTTTGGGCTTTGCATTTACCATCTACTTCAATACCCCTCTCTTGGCCCCTATTTTTGCATACCATTGTTGCAATATCTATGATTGCTGTTTGGCCTTGTTTTCTACTGAAAAAATGCTTTTCTTGGGGCTGCCTTGCTACTGTATTTTCATTCCATGTCCATATTGTGCATGTTTAGTATAGCTGTAGGCCATTTCGGGTGCTTAATATCGCATTTCGGGACCATTCCGTGCATTTGGTGTCATTTCGCCTCATTTCGGGACTGTTTTGCATCATTTGTGAGTGATGAAATTCATTTGCATGTTTGCATATCATTTCCATGCCATTTCATGCCTTAGGGCCATTGCCTCGGTTTGCGTGCCCGTGTGCACGCATTTCGAGGCACTTCATTTTTACCCGACGGCCTCTTATGTGAGTGTGGCTGAGGCTCACTCATGTTAGTGTAAGTCCATTTTGCATTCTTTATGTCATTTTAGCATCATTGCATTCCGTATGCCATTGCCTCGGTTTGCGTGCCCGTGTGCACGCATTTCGAGGCACTTCATTTTCATCCATTGGCCTCCCGTGTGAGTGTGGCTGAGGCTCTCTCATAATTGGTGTAAGTCCATATCGCATTGCGTATCTCATTTTAGTCCTGTTGCATTCCGTATGCCATTTCCTCGGTTTGCGCGCCTGTGGGCACGCTTTTCGAGACATCTCATTCTAGTCTCATTGTATATCATATTTCAGGCCATTTCATGCCTTTATGCCATTGCCTCGGTTTGCGTGCCCGTGTGCACGCATTTCGAGGCACTTCATTTTCATCCATCGGCTTCTTATGTGAGTGTGGCTGAGGTCCACTCGTGTTAGTGTAAGTCCAATTTGCATTGCGTATGCCATCTCATGCCTTAGGATCATTGCCTCGGTTTGCGTGCCCGCATGCACGCATTTCGAGGCATCTCATTTTCATAGCATTGTGTACGGTAGGATTGTATATTAGCTGCATTTCATGCATATTGCATCGTGTTCGGGATAGAAGTTAGCCCGGGCACGGGAAATGAGGTACGTTCCGTACTCCGAGTGACGGAACGGATCTCAATTCCCAAGTCACCGACGCTCCGGATTACCCGTGATGGAGTTAGGTTTTGTTGTGGCATTCATACGCATTCATCCTATATTGAGTGGTGCAATCCGACTCCTCGGCCATCATGCATCGATATGCGTGATTGGTGGCACGAGGATCGAGGCATGCATATATTTGCGAAATACATTGCTATGCCCTTTTCCTGCTCTCTGTTGCAGCAAAATGAAGAATTAGCAACTTTTCGGAGTCTGGCACGCATTTCGAGAAACATTGCAAACAGAGGCTAATTGGGGCATCGCCGTGGATTTCCGCGCAAGGCAGCCCGGCATGCATCGTTCATCAGAATCAAGGCAGCCCCTGGCTTGCATGCCAGTTTTACTTTTTCTTATTTAATTTGTTAATTAATTAGGAATTTGTATATTATTTGGGGCTGTAATATTTTGGACTGTATTATTCTTTCATTTCGGACTGTATATTTATTCGGACCCTCTGCGCGAGGGCATAATTGTAATAAGTGTGGGTGAGTGTGATGTATGTCTTCCAACCCCACGTCTTTCTTCTCTTTTATTTACCCGCTTATGATGGTTAGATATAGGCATATTTCGATTAGCATACAGTATGATAGCATGTTTGCATTCATTCATCTGTCTTGCATGCACCGGGCTCGGCGCATCATACTAACTGCATTTGTATTTCAATTCCAAATTGAATACGTGTTAGTTGTAGCATTCCATATGCCATGTTTAGAATAGCCGAGCCTGCTATAATTGCATTTTTGCATGTGTTGCATTAAGCATTTCTGCATACTTAGGATCATGCATGATTTCTAATGTAGTTTCTGTTTTGGCTTGGAGTACTCGGTGAGTTTTATGCTTTAGCATCCTTGCATGTGTGTGAGTGTTGCCATGATAGCATGCTTACTATGAGGCTATGTGCTTATATGATATAACTGCCTGAATGCCTGTGGGTGGAGGTTGTGTTATTTGGATTGGGACAATTCATCAAATGTTTGTTTTAAGCCCACTAGATAGTGGCAACATCATGTTTTGTAAGCCCACCCGAGGGTGGCAAAATCTGCATCTTAAGCCTACCTGCGGGTAGCAAACCATCTTTCAAAAACAAACATGAAGTGTTTTGTTCCAATTCAGACGACTCAGTCTATACTTGTATGCTGTGCGCATCACATAGTAACCTAGGCTAATAACCAGAATAAGAATATACAATGTTTTCAAAATAAGATATCATGGTTAGTAGAGGTCGGTCTTTGACCGGGCGAGCGGGGGTGCTCACGAAGTGACCTTCCCCAATCGTACCTAAGTTCCCGAGCCGAGGCAACTTTGGTGATGACGGACACGTGGCCTTTGGCACCGAGTCAGGGTTTCCTAAATTTCCCCATTAAAAAATATTTAGGTGGCGACTCTGTATCTGGCAAAGCAGTCCATGTTTGGCACTTCTTTCAAAAAAATCTATTTTCAAAACGATTTGCCGGATTTAGGCTCTTTGGTTCGAGATTTAGAACCGTGACATTTGAGTCCCTCGAACTGTAGTGACCCAATATCGAACCAGAACGGGGGGGAGTCGCACCCTCGCCCGGGATGCGTTCGGGGACGTCTACAGTCGCTCCGAACAGTGTAGTGTGACTTGAAAGCGTAATGACGGTGAGCCACTCAACGGGTGTGTTGCCAGAAAATCCCTCTGACGGTCAAGTTAGAACCCTTAAAGAGAGAAGAAAGACAAAATCAAGGATAGCTCTAGGTAAGGAGAAATTGCAAACCTCTTGCTTGGTGGAGTCGCCTGTCTTTTATAGACTATTCCCTTGCCTTCCAAGATTGTGCGCACACTACGTCACTCGTCATTTGCTAGACGCATGGATGTACTGCCTTTTCCTTTCTTTACACGTGTGAGCGTCAATATTGCCAAACAACATCGACAAAATAGCCAAACGGTATTGACGGGTACTATTGATGAGTTTTCCTCTTTGCACTCCAATTGGGCCACAAAGTATACGGCTGCCGAGCTACCTTCAACTGGGCTAGGTTCAATTGGTTAAGCCCCAAGTTGCTTTGTGTCCGAGCTAGTTTTGGCCGGTTGGCTCCCAAGGAATTCTACTAGCACGGTCCGCTGTGTTCTGCTCAGTTAAGCATTGTTTACTCATTGCTAGGAAGAACTCCGCATGACCCTTTGCCTTGACTAAGATTCTCAGCTCGGTCAAGAGTCGCCCTCATCATCTTAGCTCAGTTATTCTCCACCATGCATACTTAGCTCGGTCGAGATCCTTCGCCCGGTCTATATTCGACACGTGGACTAATCTCGGCCCATAGTCCAAGCTCATTTAGCTTGGCCCCATGCCCATTTCATGTTAACTCGGTAGCACGGTTAAAGGCCCACATGGAATTTAGGTCGGCCCATTTGTTCGGCACAAATTCCCCTCTCAGTTGGTATGTTTGGTCTTCCATTCTTAGTTGGTGGGGTTTGAATTTGGTGTGAACAATTTTAGTGGGTTCTCTTTCTTCTTGGTGGTTCAAGTCTAGCTACAAAAGTTTCAAAAAGAATATCTGGAAAGCTCTTCTTAGTGTTTGTTGGAACCCTTGGTTAGCTGGAAACAATATTCTCTTTAACAACCAACAAATCTGCTGGATTAAACTTGTAGATGGAGTTCTATGGGTGAATCTCTGGAATCTCTAGATTATTTACCAATGACTTCATGTTTAACATTCAGGAGGTTCGAAAAATCAAATCTAAAAAAAGAAAGTATTAGCCCCTTCTCTCCCTTTTTATTTATTTTTTCCTATTTTTGCTTTTGTTCCCATGGAGAAAGTGTTGTATTTAGTGTCTTAGTTAGCTTCTTGCTGCCTATCTTTTTGTTGCGATAGGATCATTTTGTGCATTTGGATTTTCAGTGCCAAACTAGCTGAGATACGATTCCTCTAAACAAATTTATTCCTTAATAGCATCTTTATGTTGATCATTGTACTCTCATTGTAAACTTGCTCGTTTTCATCAATATATTTCTCTTCTTTTTGTTGATGAAAAAAAAAAAACCCTAGTTATTTACTCTCTTAATTGTGTGGATCATAATTCTTTTGACATTCTGAAAATTCAGTATTCGAGTTTCAATTGATGAAATCAAACAAGACTGAGGAACTTATCTATGGAAAAATCATAGGTAGAGAAGATATTTTGGCATGGTTGCGGATTGGGTTTTTATTTTTATTTTTTTCATTTTTAGTAAATATTTTATTACAAATTTTTCAAAAGCTTTACACTTTTAGATTCTATTCGACCAAATGGACCAAACAAGAAAAAAATAATCACAAAGTTTTTTTTGGGGTTTTTCATTTGTTTTTTGTGAACTATTTTGAATTTTTAAAAATTCTTTTACCTTTTAGATCCTTTTACACTAAACTGGCAGGAAAAAATAACAAAGATAAAAAGTTTAGAAAAAAAAAAAAATACTTTTAATTGGATTCCAAACCACTCATTGTCAAGACAAAAGTGATGACGTGAAAAAAGTTCCAAAACAAATGAGTAATTGATTATTAGTGGCGGATTTAATAATAAAAATAAAAAATGTTGAAATTAACATCATAATATATGTATTACTCAAGTAATAAGATTTATCTTTCTTAGACCAAAGGTCTTGGCTTGAACACTAAATCCAACCTTCACTTTAGGGGATGTTTGGCATTTGGATAATATAGCCAAAAAGTCAAAAAAATCACTATAAATCATCACATCACTCTTTCTATTTTTTTTATAGATCTTTTCATAACTCAAAAAGCCAATTAAAATAGCCACTGAGCTATTATATAATATTATAGATTATTGACTCAGATGGTCCAAAATGAATGGCTATTATATGTCAATGTTAGCTCAAGCAAAGCTTCAAACTAGGGCAAATTACACTTTCTACTTTTGTATTTTACATTAAATTTCATTTTGTCCCTTAATCTTTTAATTCTCTCAATCATTTTTCTACATTTCGAGTGAAGTTATGATTTGGAACAATCAAATAACGTCGTTTAAAAATTGGTGGAGAAACTAAAGTGTAGAGGCTAAAGTGAGAATTTGTTAAAAGTACATGAGTGTTGAAAATTAAAATGAAGAAACTACAGTGAGATTTTGATAAAATTGAAGGGTGCTAAATGTGATTTATACAATCGTGTGATTCTTCTGTTAATTTTCAAAACGACGTTATACAAATAGACAAAAATAGTACTTGACTCAAAATCTAAGGAGTTTGTTGAGATAATTAAAATATCATAAATAAAGTAAAATTTGATGTCAAGTATAGAGGGGTAAATTATACTTTGTACTCCAGCATTTCTGGTCAAGTATCAATATCCTTCTTTTGTTACTTCACCGTATAAGCTTTTAACAGAAATCAATAATGTGATAAGCATATGACTACGAAATAACGGCAAAAGAGAAAAATCACCCTCATTTCCAGCTTATACACATTTTGTCTCAAACGTTTTGAGAAGGACATTTCTGCCGGACTGGTGGGCCAGGCAGGACCCATCAGAGCCTGACTCTGGCGACCTAGTAAACAGACCTTACAAACGGACTTTGCTAGGCTTGACTCTGGTGACCTTGCAAACGGATCTTACCAACGGACCTTATTGGACTTGACTCTAACGACCTTGCAAATAGACCTTGCAAGCGGACCTTGCTAGGCTTGACTTTAGCGACCTTGCAAATGGACTTTTCTAGGCTTAACTCTGGCGACCTCGCAAACGGACTTTTCTAGGCTTAACTCTGGTGACCACGCAAACGGATCTTACAAACGGACTTTGCTAGGCTTAACAAGTTAGACTGGGCAAACGGTGCTTGGATGTCAATCGGGCAAATAGAGGTTGGATGTCAACCTTGCAAATGGCATGCAAGTGTCAACTGGACAAATGATATATTATGTTGACCGTGCAAAAAGGCATGCTAACTTCTTGATTGGATTAGAAGGTCATGCTAAGTCTTTGACCGGTATATTTAGCTTGACAAAGGTTTGACGAGCAAGGTTAGCATGGTGTAATGTTTTGAGCAGCATTTTTACTTTTAACCTATGCAGTTGCGCAATTGACGTGCAACCGGGCTAGTGGTTTGTTTAGCTCAGTTGTCGGCCTTGGAGTTAGGCCGTTTCATTGGGACTTTGGTGATAAAGGTGTTAAAGGATGGGCCCTATCCTTTTGGACTCTTGATAGGACTCTACGAAGAGGAATTAGAGTCTTACTAGGATTCTACCATGTGAAATATAGAAAAAGCTCAGAGATAACCTAGAATGAGTTAACGCAACTTTTTCATCAAATTATCACTACAAGAAAATGCAGAAATGGCGACTAAAATTTTTTTTTTCATCACTGAAAGTGCCATTTTTGGCGACTAAAATGGAATTAGTAGCCAAAAGTGAAAACTTTTGGCGACTAAAACAATTTAGTAGCCAAATGTATAGTTATTGGCGACTAAAAATCAATTTAGTCGCCGATTATATGGGTTTTACCGACTAAAGGTTTTTTAGTAGCCAAAAGTGACGGTTTTTGGCGACTAAAATAATTTAGTAGCCAAAAGTATAGGTTTGGCGACTAAAAAACAGTTTGGTTGCCGATTATACGTGTTTTGGCGACTAAAAACAGTTTGGTCGCTGAAAGTGAAGCTTTTTGGCTACTAAAAAATATTTAGTAGCTAAAAACAGGCAATTGGCGACTAAAATTCAGTTTAGTAGCCAAAAGGGGACGTTTTTGGCGACTAAAAACAGGTTTAGTCGCCAAAACTATTTATTTTTAGGCGGAACTAATTTTTTTAGCGACTAAAAAATAATTAGTAGTCCAAAATTACAGAATTGGCGACTAAATAATGGATTTAGTCGCCAAAAGTGGCCTCAATTTTTTTTTAGTAAATAATTTATTTTTTACATAAATTATATTGAATAAAAATAATCATATATATATAGTTTTATATTAATACGAGTCAATATACTATATAAATAATATATATTGCATATATATTCATGTGGTGTTGTAGTGGCATAGTGGAGGAAGTGTGTTGCTAAAGGTTTAGAATGTGGGACAGGTTGGTGGTTTGAATCTCAGAAAAAGCAAAAAAGTTGGTATTTTTTTTTTTTCACGGAAGCACCTTTGGCAACTAAAATTATTAGTCGCCAAAAGTCTTTATTTTGGCGACCAAACGGTTTAGTCGGCGATTCAGTGAGTATTGACAACTAAAGGATTAGTCGCTAAATGTATGATTTTCAAAAGTGTAAATCACTATTGGCGATTAAAACTTTGGTCGCTAGAGACTTGTTTTTTGTCGACTAAAAAAGTTTTAGTCGCCAATACCTCCGGCGACCATGTATTCGCGACAAAAGCGCCGACTAAAAATTTTAGTCGGGGAAACTAAAAAGTCGACTTTTTGCGACTAAAAATGGACTTTTGGCCACAAAAAATTTAGTCGCCAAAGGTGATTTTTCTTGTAGTGTATGGTTGTATTAGACTAAAACAAAACGCAAATTTGAACGATTAAAGAGATGAACTAGGGTTTTTGTATAAATTAGAAACACGAAACTCTGTTTTCCACAGTAACAGTCTTTTATTTATTCCTCTTTCTTTCACTTCGATTTCTCTGCTGTCTTTTTTTATTTTGAAAACTCTATTTTCTTACCTATTCATCCCGATTTTCAACATATATATATATATATATATATATTGTATTATATTATATAACTCTCACATGCTTATCACATAAGGCAAAGTGCGTATTGGTGGGAAATGGGAATGATTTTCCTTTCTTATCCTTATTTCGTGGTTAAATTTTTGCCACATGACTAGATTTTGTTAAAGATTTAAACAATGGAGTAATGGAAGGGGGACATTGATACTTGTGTGGGGACCAAAGTGAGATTTGACTAGAAGTGAGAACCAAAATAAAATTTTGACCAGAAATGCATGAGGTTAATTGTCACAATTCATGTGTATGGACTAAAATGAAATTTAATGCAAAGTGTAGGGGTACAGAGTATAAGTGGACATCGGTCCATTGGCCCTTTGGCTCTATGTTTTAAGGGTTTGGGAAGATTGTTTTAGACCATAGGGTCGAGCTGGGCCAATATTTTTAACCTGAAATATGAACAGGCTGGGTTTGAGGTTTACACTTTCAACCTAGCCTGGCCCGCTATTAAATTATTTATTTATTTATAATACATTAATATATATATTTTTTGTTAGGATCTAGATTTAATTTTTGTTAATTTTATTGAAACTCACATTTGTGATGATGTGTGATTAAATTTATTTAAGAAATCTTTCAATTTATATACAAAATCTTTTAATTTATAATGATATCAATATATTTATTTAAAAAACATAATGTATGATTGAATTTAATTATGAAATGTCTTAATTTGTTTTAATGCATAGTCGTTTTGGGATTTATAATTATTTTTTAGACCAAATTTAGATAAATGTACTGGTTCGATGTTAGAACTAAGTTAAGTTTGGACAAGCACAAAATTCCTGCCAATCCAATCTAAACCCAATCCAATCCCTTCCAGCGTGTATCCACCCTAGTACAAAGTACAATTTACCCGAAGTATAATTTTACCCTTGAAACTATCAATGTCATCATCCTAGGCCAGTCCCTTCAGAACGTGTCTTCTTTTCATTTTCTATGAGAGAGACTCATTTCCACACTCCAATAAATCAAGCCGGCTTCCTTGACCAGCCTCAAAACGCCGGAGCTACTGTAACGGTTCCTTAACCCCACCAAAAAAAATTAATAATAAATAAATAAATAAATAAAATAATATTAATAATAATAAGAGTAAAATTGCAATGCCTCTTGAAATTTTAGAAGTGTAGTATTAGAATTTTTTCATGATTACAATAACTTCTCTTTTAGTAGGGTTAAGAGATCGAAATTAATGTAAATGATGTGAAAATATAAGATTAAACCAAATATATATATATATATATATATAAATTTCAATTAAAATGAGATGATAATATCATTTTTCCATCCAAGTGACTAACAAATTATTAATGAAAATACGATTAAGTGTTATGTGAATTAAAATATTGACGGAACTCAATGTAATTATATCAAAATTGTAAAACATATTGTTTGTTCTCTAAATCTTAAGAGACCTCAGTATAATTTACTCTTATTAAATAATAAATTAATTACTTTTCATTTTTTAATTAATTAAAAAATATTTTATTATTTGTTTATTTAAGAAAATTCAATTTAATTATATAAAAATCTGTTTGATCAATAATATCGTAATGAGAATGGCTAGTGTTGACATGACACAGAAGAGTAGAGCAAAGGTTTATATGAAAGAAGAGAGAAGATGAAACTATCACTACAATGCATAATGGTTTGAGGATCAATTTTTTGTGTCTCTAAAAATAAAAATTTGCTATAACAAATAATAGGAGATCAATTATGGCCGCCAAAAGGTGGTCTAAAAAAAATCTTCAGCAACAAAATTTTGAAAAAGTCACTAACAAATGTGTTAAGTCCCTTAGTCTTGTCAATCCCGTGAACAAACATGTTTTTATCGAGTTGTAATTTTTTTAATTTTTTTGTCTTGCTCGCTCGCGCGAAGGAGTTCTCACTCGAGCGAAAGCTACTTCTGTAAAAAACCTGAGAAGGATTGATTGTACGCTCGAGCGCAGGTAGCGTAGCTCGAGCGAGGCCACTTAAGGAAAACACGCGTTTTTGGTTCCTCGCTCGAGCGAGAGAGTCTTTGCTCGAGCGAGCTTCGCTACTCCTGTTTTCTATAAGTACTTGTTTAAGTCCAAATCTAGGATTACGTTTCAGAGATCTACTTTAAGGTTTTTGGGGTTTTCTTTTGGAGGTTTTTGTGAGTTTTCCTTGATGATTTGATTGAGTATTAAACTCATGTTTTGAGAAGCACACATCAAGGAGGTTGATTGTTCATATTCAAGAGTGTTCTTCTTCGGTGGAATCCAGAGATTCAAGCGTGGAGTATCAAAAGAGTTTGATACTGTACATGGTCGTTGATTTGACAATAGAAGTTGTGGATTCAACTTCAATCTAATCAATTCCGAGACGAAAGTTGCAGTGAGAGATATACAGAAGATTTGAAGACAAATTGGAAGCATTTGGGTAATTTATTTGTTATCTTTGTAATCTTTGTTTCTTCAGTAGTGGATTGATTAGTGGCGTTTCGCTTGTAGTTTTTTTATCACAATTGAAGGTGCTTCAATTATGGTTTTTCCACGTAAAATCGTTTGTGTCGATTTATTGGCTTTTAGAAATAACAATCTATATCACTTTCGTAAGTGCTTGATGATTTAGATTGTGAGTTTTATTTGATTGGGAATTGGAATAATTAAATCTTGATCTAATCACGAATAACTTAGGTTTTTCAATTGGTATCAGAGCATGAAAAAAAAATAGAGAAAAGAAAAGAAAACTTACCAAGGAATGACAATGCAAGATGGATGAAGGAGTGATGCCCCCAAAAATCGAGTGAAGATCAAAGGATGAAAGGCAATGGGAGTGTAAAAAACCCTAGGTAAGAGAAAGAACTCAAAGTAAGAGAGAAAAAATGAAGTGAAGGGACGCAACATCAGAATTTAAACCATGACAAGTCGCTCGAGCGAAGACACTTAAGCGCAAAGGGTCACTCGAGCCAAGATCTTATCGCTCAAGCCTAAAAAGCACGCTTTCAGAATCTAAGCCATCTGCAGAAGCACACTCGAGCGTACACTCTCTCGCTCGAGCGAAGAAGAAAAAAACACAATAAAACTTTCTGAGCAAAAACACAATACTCACACTATGAAGTGGAACTTGAAACACGAGTAAGTGAGCACACTAGCATGAAGGTGATACTAAGATGAAATAATCTACAAACCATGAAGCCCCGCAAATTTGCAATTATAACAATATAAAGGATATAATCATGAGCAAATCAGATAAAATTTTTTAATCAATGATCATAAGCTACATGAGAATGCACAACTCAAAAACCAATATGAGAGCTCACAAAATGAATGTGTGTGTGTGTGCAATCCTTGAGAGGCCACAGAACTAGAGTTAATCCTCGAAGTGATCGGATGGCTAGACCTCCGGCAAGAGTAATTAAACATCATAGAGAAAAGTCAAACCACTAGGAATCACGGGGTATTTGTTGAGTAAACGTAGAGGCTCCCCCTCAATCAATGAGTCCCTTTTTTTTATTATTTTTTTCAACTTTTCTTTCTTGTGGGCACTCACTGGTGGCATGCACGCTCAAGATGGAGACCAAACCAGAGAAGTATGAAATAAAAAAATGATGGCTTGGTTGGTGCCTCTGAGGTAGCCTTTTCCTAATGCCCGGACGTCAATGAACTGAGGGAGAAACCGTGGAAGTGAAAAACGATGGTAGATGGTTAAGAGACTCAACATCACCCATGATATGCTAGTATAGGTCAATTCCACTGAAAAAGTACAAGAAACACTGTTAGTGGTTGTAGACGTCCCTGAACGTCCCGGGAGGGAAATCCCGTTTTGTTCATATTGGGCTCACTACAGTTCAGGACTCAAATGTCACGGTCCTGTATCTAATCTCGCAGAGTGCCATGCAAGACCGATGAATCATCAAAGAGTCAAAATCCGGCAAATCGTTTTTGAAAACAGATTTTTTTTAAAGAAGTGCCAAACACGGACTGCTTTGCCAAATACAGAGTCGCCACCTAAATATTTATTTTTGGGGGAATTTAGGAAACCCTGACTCGTTGTCTAAGGCCACGTGTCCGTCATCACCAAAGTTGCCTCGGCTCGGGAACTTGGGTACGATTAGGGAAGGTCACTTCGTGAGCACCCCCGCTCACCCGATCAAAGATCGGCCTCTACTAACCATGATATCTAGTTTTGAAAACATTATGCGTTCTTATTCCGGTTATTAGCCTAGATTTACTATGTAATGCACATAGCATACAAGTATAGACTGGATCGCCTGAATTGGAACAAAACATCTTATGTTTGTTTATTTTGAAAATGATTTGATGGTGCTACCCGCAGGTAGGCTAAAATGCGGATTTGCCACCCTCAGGTGGGCTTAGAAAACATGATTTTGCCACTATCTAGTGGACTTAAAACTCACAGTTAATGCATTATTCCAATTCAAATAATCCAACCTTCACCCACAGGCAGTTATATCACATAAGTACATAGTCACATGGTAAGCATGCTATCATGGTAACACTCACACGCATGCAAGATGCTAAAGCATAAAAGCTTACCGAGTACTCCAAGCCAAAACTGAAGCTATGTTAGAAATCCATGCATGATCCTAACTATACAGAAATGCCTAATGCAACACATGCAAAAATGCAACTACAATAGGCTCGGCTATTCTAAGATGGCATATGAGATGCTACAGCTAACACGTATTCAACTTGGAATTGAAATACGATGCAGTTAGTATGTGCGCCGAGCCCGGTGCATGCAAAACAGATGAATGAATGCAAACATACTATCATACTGTATGCTAATTGAAACATGCCCTAATCTAACCATCATAAGCTGGTAAATAAAAGGGAGAAAGACGTGGGGTTGGAAGACATACATCACACTCACGCACACTTATTACAATTGTGCCCTCGCTCGGAGGGTCCGAATAAATAATATACAGTTCGAATAAATACAAAATCCCTAATTAATTAACAAATTAACTAAGGAATGAAATAAATAACATGCAAATCCATGGACCGCCTCAGCTCTGTTCCGAATGATGAATGATGCATGTTTGAGTTGCCTTGTGCGGAAATCCATTGCGATGCCCCGATTAGCCTCTGTTTACAATTAAGCCTAGAATATTGCGCGAAGCTCCAAAACACTGTCGGTTTCTGATTTATTGCAACAGAGAGCAAGAAAGGGGCATGGCAAAGTATTTTCACATATATATGCATACCTCAATCCTCGTGCCACCAATCACGCATCTCGATGCATGATGGCCAAGGAGTCGAATTGCATAACTCAATATGAAATGAATGCACACAAAAACACAACAAGATCGAGACTCCAGAATTTTCTGAACACACAGCCCAGATTCTGTATCTGATTTGATTTTGCGAACAGCTCATACATTTCATTTGCACACAGCTTACTCATTTCATTTGCACGCAGCTTATATATTTCATTCTGAAACTGAATACATGTGTTCATCCTGAATGTAGGTGACTTCTCGTGCTGCGCGAGGATATGGCTCCATTGTGGCAAGAGAGTGGTATGCAGAGCTCCCGGAGGCTGTCCGGGATTTGGTTGACTTGACAGGGTTTGGGCTCTTCTGCACTGGGATATCTCGCTGTCCTGCTAGTAGGACGCTGATGGGTGCCTTGGTAGAGAGATGGTGGGACACCACCAACTCCTTCCATTTCTCTGCTACCGGGGACATGACTATGACCCCCTTTGACTTCGCTGTATTGACAGGCCTTGATGTGGGAGGCTGGGCAATCCCATATGACGAGGACATGGGCCAGTGGGAGGCCGCCTGGATCTACTTATTAGGAGCTCGCCCACCAGTTGACAGATCTTCGGGCAGAGTCCGATATACCTGGTTCTCTTCACATTTTAGGAGGGTGGAGATGGAGCTTGAGACTCCTGAGGAGGTAGCACAGTACACCCGCAGATTTCTGATGTTCCTCTTTGGGACCACTCTGTTCGCCGATAGGGGGAACACTGTCGGGCTCTATCTGTTGAGTGCTCTAGTGGACCTATCACAGGTCAGCCGATATGATTGAGGTGGCGCCAGCCTGGCTACTCTCTATTGCTATATGAGCGCGACCTCCCGCGGACGGGGGAACATAGTCGGCGGCTATTGGAGGGCCTGGGAGGTACTTTCTGCCCTTTTGATTTACATTTCTGCTTCTCATTATTTGTACATTGCACACACGGTGCACTTTACACTCTATACCTTGCACTTTGCTCTCAGCATTTTGTATTTACATTCTGCACTCAGCATTCTGTATTCTGATAGCTACTGCTCTGTTTCCACAGCTATGGATCTACGCGTACTTCCCGACGCTAGCCCCGGAGCTTGAGGTGGAGGTGCCCCTCGTGACCCCTTACTCACTTGTATTCGAGGGCCAGTACCGGCCGAGACCTCGAGAGTCTCTCCTCTACCTACGGCAGTACTTTGATACAGTGCGGCCGTCAGAGGTATTTCAGAACTCTCAGTTCTTCATGTTTCCAATCTTTGATTTATCTTGCACATTCACAATTTCTGATTAGCTTATGCATTGGTTATTCGCAGATCACATGGTAGCTCTGGGCGCCTTTAGGTAGAGACTTCCGATTTCAGTTTGCCGGAGCATGGGGTGCCTCTCGGTATAGGATCCTGTTCGAGGGGCCAGTTGGTAGAGCCTGGTTCCTGGGGGACCGCTTCCTGCGTCAGACTCTGGGCTTCCTTGAGCAGAGTGTTCCCTCAGCACCTCCGGATGATATGCGGTTCGCTGATAGTCTCACTCCTCAGGGCGTCAACAGTGCCATGTTAGGCACCGACGTGTTGCTACACTTGGAGGACGGGGATTACGCGACCTACCGTCACACATACTTGATGCCCCCATTGACGGGAGTCCGTACTTCGACGAGGAGGTCTGCTGGTATGCCCTCATCAAGCCGGGCTCGGACTGTAGATGTCCCTTCTACCAGCAGGGCTGGCACATCTAGAGGTGTGGGTGGATTGGTTCCCCCGATTCCTCTGACTCATTTTCATGCTGGATGGCTAGAGATCCCGACCGAGTTGACGGGGTGGAGATATGGGACTTCCTACCCGATCCCGATAGAGCCTCCGATGCTTGATCATCGATTTGTCAGAGACCCCGACTCGCCACCGGTATGCTTTACAGCTTTGATTTATCACTCCGATACTCGGACATTCATTCATTTACTGATGATCTTGCATTTGCATTTGCAACCTCCCGTCGAGTATATGGATGAGATGCTCGGATTGGTAGCCTCACTCGAGGGCATGGTCCTGCGGAGAGAGGCACAACTCTCCATCCTCGGTGTCCAGGTACTCTTTAGATTTCTTGCCTTATCATACTTCTGATGACATGTTGATCTTGAATATCTCACTGCATTAGTTGACTGTATATGTTAGAGCACATCTGACTCACACCACATGTACGTACTGTACCTGCATGCACTCACTTCATGTAGTTTTCTTGCATCTGCATTTGATATACATATTTTGGCTGATGTATTCAAATTGCATTCTTCATTTTCAGATGCCTCCGGTATATACTCAGCCACAGGCCGGTCCATCCAGGCCTTCCCGAGGAGCCGGGCCATCTAGACCTTCTTGGGGAGATGGACCATCTAGGCCTTCTCGAGAAGTCAGGGGAGGGGAGTCGTCTCGCAGACGCAGAGCACACATTATGGATGAGGAGGCTAGCGAGGAGGAGGAAGCTGTAGATCGTCAATTAGAGACATCTGCTGACAGAGAGGAGGGTTTCGGCCCTGGTTCCAGGAGTGGAGGTGAGACCGAGGAGGATCCCGAGGATGACAGCTCCGACTCAGATGGTGCTGGTGGTGCAGAGACCGTTCCGCAGAAGAGGACGAAGAGGGCCTCTTATTCCTGCTCTTGAGAGCATTGATGCAGATATTCCTTGCTTTATTTACCTTTTTACTAGTAGTTGTAGCACATTGTACATTGTTAGGCAGTTTTATTTTCTGTAAAACTTGTACCCTTGTTGTAAAATGTTGTAACAAAAGAAGCATGATGGAATGAAACAGCTTTTGAAAAAGTGTTGTATTTTATATTCTTAGCATCATATCGCATTATTTTGCACCAAAAATGAGATTGAATGGAAATGTGCATTGTGTATTTGCCAAGTCAGGTAGTGAACCGACGCAACAAACTAAACAACCTAACTTACTAAGAAATAACAAAATCTTAGCAAGTTTACAACTCGATAAGCAAGACACAACAATGTTGATTTAAACAAAGAGTAATGACTCAAAATACAAAGCCTGACAACTTTGATAAACAAGATTTGATAAACAAAACAGCTCGACAAACAAAGCAACAACTCGATAAGCAAAACAACAACTCGATAAGCAAGACTTAATAACAACTCTATAAACAAAGTGTATTTTGGACGATCTGGGTGACGGAACGCATCCGAAACAGAGGGAAATGGAGGCCTTCGACACTCCCGATGCATGGAAATGCTAGGAACTTTCTTCTAGAGGGTAGAACAGGACCAAAGACACACTTTGCAGCATGGCCGACCACCTTTGGGAGCTGGCCGACCAGTTTTTTGCATTGGAAGGGAGATGGGTGGTCAGCCTATCAGAAAAGGTGGCCGCCCGACCACCTAGCTCAGCAACCACCAGCTTTTTGACATGTGTCCCCCGAACAGTGTCTTATCCTCTTTAAAAGTCCTAGCCTCGTGGTTGATTCATTTCACCTCAGTTTTGCACCAAAATGGAGGCGTTTTTCGGCGAAAATCTTGTAGCTTGGATTGCCATTTTAGACGGCTCAGAAAAGTTGAACTTCCGGGGCTTCGGCTTAAATGCACTATTCATGCTGAGCCGTACTCTGCTGCACCTTCCCTTCCTTCATGTCGCGGCGAGGTTTTGGAACCCGGTAACACATGTTTTTAGCTTCGGCGGGCAAGAGGTATGTCCAACTTTCGAAGATTTTCAAGTTTTGATGGAATCTGAACGCCATGAAGAAATTTTGCCTCAGTTTCGTTTCGGCCACGCCCAAGCTTTAGGGCGGATGTGTGGGCTCACTATGCATGACGCTCGGTCTCTGATCTGCAACGGGGAACTGGACATCCTCGGCTTGATTCATCGCTTTTCTGATGCCGGTGACCCCGGCAACCATTATTGGCAAGGTTTTCGGCAACACGCCCTTTGCTTATGCATGCTATCTCACTTTTTGCTTGCCCCAGGCTTTAGTGGATCTAGCATTCGTCTGATTGAAGTTGCTCAAGGCTTGAAAGAAGGAAAGAGCTGCATTGCCATGACATTGGCCGAGACACTGATGGGCTTAGATGCTTTCTATCGCCGGGAGACGAGTAGATTTGCAGGGAGTCCACTACTGCTGCAGGTAATGTTTCCCACCCAATCTTACATATGTATTGCTCACATCACTCGGCCCTCAGGCACGGTTTTTCTCACAAAACCCTTTTCTTACTTTTCTCTCATCGTACATCTCTCTATTCTTTATTCTCTCATTTTTCATCCCTCCCCAGGTATGGTTGATGGATAAATTGCAGGTTGTGGACTCTTGCCCAGCCTACTCAGCTCGCGGCTACTTCTTTCGACAACGCCTAGTCGATGCCCTTGATGAGGGATGGTGGTTCGACTGGATGTGCAATTTGTCTGCAGATCGCATTGCTTGGCGCTGTCCTTGGCTCAATCTCCCGGCAATGAGCTATAGCATGTCCTGGCAGACCGGGATCCAGTTGCTTGGTCTGACCCGCTGTGTGTTCTATTTTCCGTTCCGGTTCCAACGCCAGTTCGGTCATGATCAGACTTGCCCGCCAGAGGGGATAGAGTATCCTGCCGCATTCCTGGTTCGAGGCGCACAGCTTGCCCGGTATGCCACAGAATGGAGGACTAGAGAGCTCCTGGCCCCCGCTCCTACTTTCAGTTGCACTTTGTCTGATGAGTGCTTAGATTGGCTCAATGAAGAGGCACAGATTGGGCCCAACTTGGCATCAGAGGCTTCGACCAGCTCTGGGAGGGGGCACAGGGACACCTGACTTATCTATGCCCCGGATTTATTGCTTTATTAGTACTTTCAAGTTTTCTTTATGATTGTAATAAAAAGCAACTTCAATTTGTATGCAAGAGCAGGAGAACTCTGTATTGAAATCAATGAAATTGAAGGCTGTGGGTACTGAAAATTTTCCGCTTTGGTCCAAAAATGGTCTAAGTTGTAAAAAGATTAATTTTGAACAAAGTCAACTTTTATTAAAACTTTTCAAAACCATTTTCGATATGGATCAGAACTGGACACGCCTGAGATCTGTCACTGAGATGCACAACCTCTGATCCTAGCAACTGAAAAGTTGCCCCCAGTCTGACTAGTACCGCGGCATTGTACAGCAACGGAAAGTTGCCCCTAGTCTGAAAAGCACTGCACCGGAGATCATAACCGAATTCTTGAATGCTGAATAGACAAAGATGGCCGAGATGATCAAATGGACAAAGTTGATCGGGGAAAAGTTTATGGCTGAACTTCAGGATGAAGTTGCCTACGTATCCTAAAGATGGGAATCAAGCCTTACATAGTTCAGGCTCGGGTTCACTCGAGTATTTTCACTCTCCTTTCACGCTCTAACTTTTCCCAAGGCCGCCCTTTACGGGTTTTCAACCTTGCGAGCTCAGTTTTTATAATTTCAAATTTTTTTTCGCTCTGAGTTTTGCCTAGGTCGCCCTTTCGGGTTTTCGGCCTAGCGAGCCTCTCAAGGATAATATTTCTTCAACCTGTCCATATTGATCGACTGTGAGAACTGTAGGCCATCTAGATCCATCAGAACCACAGCTCCACCTGACTAGATAGACTTAATGATGTAGGGACCAATCCAATTGGGTCTGAACTTGCCCCTTGGGTCGTGGATGGGAGCTCGGTTGTCCTTGAGCACCAAATCTCTTTCCTTTAGATTCCTGGACTTAACTTTCTTGTTGAAAGCCCGGGCAATTCTGTGCTGATAACCTTGAACATGGTACAGTGCTTTCAGTCTTCTCTCATCAAAGAGCATGAGTTCCTCAAACCTGCTCTGCTGCCAATCTGCTTCGGCTATTTGACACTCAGCCAATACTCGCAAAGACGGAACCTCAATTTCAATAGGTAGAACGGCCTCCATCCCATAAACCAATGAATACGGAGTCGCCCCAGTAGAAGTTCTGATTGAAGTCTGGTAGCCCCACAGAGCAAACGGCAGCTTATCTGGCCAATCCTGGTAGGTCTCCACCATCTTCTGCAGTATGTGTTTGATGTTCTTGTTGGCAGCCTCAACTGCTCCATTGGTCTGCGGCCGATAGGTGGATGACTTATGGAAAGCCACGTTGTATTTTTCCAACAAATCAATCACTTCCTTCTTGAAGTGGGAACCGTTATCTGAAATAATCTCGTTTGGGACTCCGTAGCAACAGATGATGTTGTTTCTGATAAACTTTGCAATGTGCGAAGCCTTCAACACCGCATAAGATTGGGCCTCGACCCACTTCGTGAAATAATCTATCGCGACCAGGATGAACTCATGCCCGTTTGACCTCTTCGGAGTGACAGCCCCGATCACATCAATTCCCCAGACTGAAAATGGCCATGGCGAAGTCATATTGTACAACTTCGAAGGCGGAATGTTCATGCGATTTGCATGAATTTGACATTTGTGGCATCACTGAACAAAACCGATACAATCCTCCTCCATGGTGGACCAGTAGTAACCCTGTCTGAGGATCTTCCGTGCTAGCATTACTCCGTTCATATGCGCACCACATTCCCCTCCATGGATGGCCTCCATTAAGCACTTCGATTCTTCGGCATCGACACACAGCTTATGCATTCCCAGATGACCTCTCTTATACAGCTTACCCCCACAGATGATGAACTGAACAACCATTCTTCTGATTGCCCTTTTATCCTTGGCATTTACCCCTGATGGATATGCTTCCTTCTCCAAGAAATTCCAAATATTGTAATACCAGGGGTTTTCGTCTTGAACCTCATCTATAGTAGCAATCGTCTCATAGGCTGGCGCAAATTTCTGGTCAATGATAACTGGACGCATCCGGACTCCGAACGGGATGTCTATCATGGAAGATAGAGTTGCTAAAGAATCTGCGAACCTGTTATTCTCTCTTAGTAGATGAGCAAAGTTTAGTTTCTCAAACTGAGGAATTAACAAATCCAAGGTCTGGTGATACATCATCATCTTTTGTTCTTTGACTTTCTAGTCTCCTTTTGCTTGAGGCACAACAAGGTTCGAGTCCCCGATGACGTCCAACCGTCTTGCCCCTAGTTCCAGGGCTACTTCTAGCCCGGCAATGCATGCCTCATATTCTGCTTCGTTGTTCGAGACTTTGAACCGGAGTTTGAAGGCTAGAGGGATGCGGGACTTGTCGGGTGTTATCAGCAACACCCCTATCCCATACCCGTACTGATTTGACGCTCCGTCAAAATACATCGTCTAAGTTTCATCGTCGATATGCAAAATAGCCTCATCTGGGAATAAGTACTCAACTGCTTCGCCTCCTTCTACCGGATGATCGGCTAAGAATTCTGCCACTGCTCTTCCCTTAACTGACTTGCGTGTCACATATTTCAGATCGAATTCGGAGAGCAACAGCAACCAACGAGCTAGCCTACCCGTAAGTGCTGGTTTCTCGAAAAGATATTTGATGGGATCAAGTCGTGAAACCAACATTACGGAGTGAGCTAACAGGTAGTGCCGCAGCTTCCTGGTAGCCCATACCAAAGCTAAGCAAGCCTTCTCCAATGGTGTATAGCGAGTTTCATACTCTAGCATCTTCTTGCTCAAATAGTAGATGGCTCTCTCCACTTTGTCTTCTGATTCTTGCGCGAGCATACAGCCCATTGTAGTCTCAGTTACTGAAAGGTACAATATCAACCGTTTTCCCGGCTCTGGTGGTGACAACACGGGTGGGTTCTGTAAATATTCCTTGATCTGTTCAAAAGCAGCTTGGCATCGGCCGTCCCACTGGAATTTCTTTCCTTTCTTCAGGAGACCAAAAAGTGGCTCACAAGTCAAGGTTAATTTTGAGATAAACTGTCTTATGAATTGCACTTTACCCAGAAAGCCTCGCATCTCCTTTTCAGTCCTTGGTGGTGGCATTTCTAAGATGGCCTTGATTTTGGAAGGGTCGACTTCGATACCTCTCTGTGTAATCAGAAACCCCAGCATTTTTCCCGCTGTAACACCGAAACGTACACTTCTAAGGATGTAGCCGCAACCGAAATTCTCTGATTCTTTGGAAGAACTTTTGCAAGGCGGTGTGGTGGCCCTCTCTTTCTTTGGACTTGACAATCATGTCGTGCACGTACACCTCAATCTCTTTGTGGATCATGTCGTGCAATATTGTGGTCGCAACCCGTTGATAAGTAGCTCCAGCATTTTTCAACCCAAACGGCATTGCTCTGTAGCAGTATGTCCCCCACGGGGTGGTGAATGCATTCTTTTCCCAGTCTTCCGGTGCCATCACTATCTAATTGTACCCTGAGAAGCCATCCATAAATGAAAACAAAGCATGCCCCGCTGTGAAGTCCACCAACTCATCGATGTGTGGCAAGGGAAAGTCGTCCTTCGGACTGGCTCTATTGAGGTCCCTGAAATCCACGCATACCCGGATCCTGCCATCCTTCTTCGGCACGGGAACAATGTTGGCCAACCAAGTCGGGTGTTCAGATACCAGCAAAAATCCTGCATCAATTTGCTTGGTGACCTCTTCCTTGATCTTGAGAGCCCAGTCCGGGCGAATCCTCATGAGTTTCTGTTTGACGGGTCCGGCCTCGGGGTCAAGAGGGATCCGGTGCTGTACAATCTCAGGATCGATCCCAGGCATGTCTTCGTAGGACCACGCGAAAACATCTTTGAAATCGTTTAATAAAGCGACTAAGCGCTCGCGTTCCTCCGAAGACAACGTGGACCCGATCTGGACCAGCCGCGGGTCCTCCTCAGTACCAATATTCACAGTAGTGATTTCATCTATTAAGGGTTTAACAAATCTCTCCTGCTCTTGTTCAATTAAGTGTTGCAAAACCAGAGGAATTTCTTCCTCGTCGTTTTCATCAAAATTTTGAAAGTCTGAGTTAATGCAACAAATCAAGGGCACAGAAAAGTACTCAGAAACCACAGCTGCTTGATTCTTATTAAGCACATCCAAATCGTCCGATTCTTCAGTTACAACAGACTCAAAAGAGAAAGAAAAAGACGACCTGGACAAGACTGTGGCATCCGGGTTATCATCCCCAGGATTACCAGACTCAGACTCAGTCGAGCTGGAACCTGATTCCGACTCACAAGACTCGGTGGAATCAGATTCCGGCTCACTACCTGACCCGGTGCTGTCGGACAAAAATCCCTCTTCATACTGCCAAATGAGAGAGGGTGCGATAGATGCATCCAAAATAGTTGCTGGTAGGCCCGCAGCCGTTTCATTCCCAATCACACATACCGAGAAGTTATCCCCCAAGCACTTCTGTTCGATCGGAGGATCTGAAAGTAGACATGCCAGCGCTACCCCCATGTCACTTTCGATGTCCTCAGACTCCACTTTTTTACTTTGCTCAGCCTCAGCCAATGGGTCCATCTGCTCTTCGGCAACCTCCTCCCCGGATAACTATAGGTCAAATAAAATCTCAAACCCAGGCACGCGCTTCCTCTCCATGTTTAGCCACGGCTCTGGAAAGCCACAAAACGGAAAGTCCTCCCCTTCCCGGACGAAGCGTCCGTTTAGGGTACCATGAATGGGCCTATGCATCAGCTCAAAAGGCTTCCCCGCCTTCTTCGCTTTGGCTCTCCCAGCCATTTCCTTTCCCTTCCTTATCCAATCCTCTTTGGTGGGCAAATAACCCAGGCCAAAGGTATGTGGGTTGTGTGGCACTTCAGCCAATGCTGCGACGCCCTTCCGGCCGCTTCTTCCCAATCCCATCCCGGGGATATGTTGAAGCTTGTTCATGAGGTATACAGATTGAGCACTGACATACACTCCCTCATTAACAGCCATGATGTTTTGCACAACCCGAGCCTCAACTAAGGTAAACTCTGACATAAACACATCCTCTATGCCGTGCTCAATTTTCAGGACTGGTGTAGACACCTCCGGTGGTGGATGGATCGATGAATTCCCAAACACAATGGCTACTCCCTTCCCATGGGGGTATTTCACCATTTGATGTAAGGTGGTTGACACTGCCTTTACCTGGTGTAGCCACGGCCGTCCCAAAAGCAGGTTGAAAGTTGCAGGAACCTCTAAGACATGGAAATCTATCTCATGCTGTCCCGGTCCAACTTTGGTTTGGATCTTTACTGTTCCCATGACTTCTCGGCTCGTGTTGTCATATGCCCGAATTACCTGGGCTGTTGGTATAAAGTCTGCGGTCTTCAAATCGATTGCATACGCTGTCCTTGCCGGGCACACGTTGATGGCGGATCCGGTATCAACAAGAACCACCGGTATCCATTTATTTCTACACTCCACAGAGATGTAGAGTGGCTTATTGTGGTTCGCACCCTCAGGTGGCAGTTCTTTGTCAGAAAAAGTCAGCATCGGGGTAGCTCCTCCCAGAAAGACTAATCCCACCAGTTGCTCCGGCGTGGTTTCTATCGAGAGTTTAGCCTTATCCATGACAGATAGGACAGCCTGTCTGTGCACTCGTGATGCCATAAGCAGTCCCCAGATGGAGATGTCTGCTTGTATCTTTTTTAACTGTTTGAGCACAGCCTCTTCTTCAAGTTGTTTCTCTTTCTGTCTCTCAGCTTCCTTATCCTTCTCAGATGCCTCTGGCTGGTCTAGGTGCGGGGGCTTGAAATACCGCCCGTTTCTTGTCATGTGATCAACCTCATCGAGATACCAGGTGTCGTCTGGTTGATTGCTCCCCCAATCCTCGTCTGTGTGGGTAAGACATAAATCATCGTCCTCCCACCACATCCCGTGAGCAGCCAACAGATATCTGTCTGGCTCCGGCATGATTGTACTCGCAGTACTTTCAGCCCACATGCTCGCAGCATCTTCTGTCCTTGTGCCCACAGCATTTTCAGTCCCCTCATGGGCTTTGGCTTTCCTGGTTCTCTCAGAATCCCAAAACTTTTCTTGTTCCACTTGCGTCGGCGCAGTTTGTTGTTCAACTTTCCCCGTATTCACAATGCTCTTGTTCTGAGCGAAATTCTTCATACCGGCGCTCTCCGGCAATGTACTCTGACTTCTGGCCCTTTCGGCCACAACTGATACCCTCGCCCCTGCCAGGCCCTGTCCTGGTTGGAACTCTTCCACTACATCCGGTTGATCATCCAACCATCCGGTAACCTCTGCCGATCCCTCATAATCAAACCAGTTGACTGCCGCGCCCCATGATTCTTGGTCATCGAAAAACTGTAGGTTGGCAAAGTCCTCTTCTACAGCCGTCAAATCATCTGTTCCCTGCTCAAATCTATCCCCCTGGATCACACACAGTTCTGCTCTCTCTGGCAATTCTACACTTGGCTCAGACTGGCCCGCTGACAGGATGTAATCACTCGGATCGTAGGCTTCCCCAGCAAAATTCCCAGACTGCTCAAACCCTGACTCAACAGTTCCATCCTCCTCTGCAATCTCCCCTGCACCATCTTCAACAGCCACCACCATTGGCTCAGGTTGGGTTGTGGAGATGTCCAGCATGCACAAAAAGTTAGTGCAGTCAGGAAGGAGCACCTCTGGCTTAGGTAGATGGGACAGAGTGATATAGATGCTGGGATCGTAAGACACGACCCCAGTCTGGATAAAGTTGACTCTTTTGGGAGGTGGAGCTTGGTTGTGTGTAGGGAGCGGGTTGGTTGTGACATTGCGTCTTTCTGGTGGCAAAATCACCTGTTTGTCAACGAGATCTTGAATCTCGTGACGTAATCTGAAACATTGGTTGGTGTCATGACCGTGTTGTTGGTGATATGCGCAATATTTGGCTGGGTTGTGAGTGGGGGGGAGTGGATTTGGCAACGGCCTTGGTTCCAGGGGTTTTAGATGCCCTTTTCTGATTAAGACACCTAGAGCCTTAGACAGGGGCATGTACAATGGGGTGAAGGTTCTTTGGCCTCTGGGTTGGTATTTGGTGGTCTATGTATTGCTTCCGGATGCACCGGAGAAGGGTGTGGCTGCCATGGGCCTTGGAAGGGGAGGGAGAATGGTGGCGACCATGCTTACCTCTGAAGTTCTTGCAGTTGCAGCGCCACTCGGGCCTGCATTGTTGTTGCGGTTAAAGGTTCTTCAGGGTTGCTCTCTGTCTTGGTCAATCAGACCCTGTTTCATTGCATCTTCAATTTGTACCCCCATCTTGTGCAGATCTGAAAAGGTGGGGAAGGGGAGCACAATAATTTTTTGCATCAGTTTTGGCTGGAGATTGCGCACAATCATCCTGATCTGGTCCTTATCGGTGGGCCTTAGAGTCATCATCGAGGCCTTCGCCCTCCACCGGGTCACGAAATCCGAGAAGCTTTCTTTGGGCTCTTGCCTTGTTGTTTCGAGATCACGGGTTGTAATCTCAATTTGGGTGTTGTAAGAGTATTGCGCAACAAATGTTTCGGCCATTTCATCCCAACTTCGCTTAACATCATCCTCCAATTTCGCATACCAGACAGCGGCCACACCCGACAGGGTCCGGCCGAATAGTGAAAGCTTCTGGGGTCTGGTTAGGCCCATCGGCCGTAGTATATCTGAGAATAGCCGGAGGTGGACCATGGGATCCCCAGATCCGTCGAAGCGATCGATCTGCGGCATTTTGAATCTATCCGGCAACGTCACAGCCACATCGGTATATCCGTCCTCGATATTCGGGATAGCCTTTACCCCCTGGGATTTTTTGAATAGCTTCTCGAGCTTGCTCAATTTCAATACTGTAGGGTCTACTTCGAACTCGAAGGAAGAGTCCAGGTGGTTGATGGGTGTATGTACCTTGGATAATTGAGGTGGAAGCGGGGGCGGAGCCGGCCCCGTTGGGATGTCTGTGTCCTCCTGAACGGCATGGACATTTGGCAAAACGTTCTGGACATTTGGCAAAACGTTCTGGGCATTTGGCAGGACATTCTGGGTAGTTGGTGTCTGCTCGGGTAGCAGGACCCCTGGTGGGGGAGGAACCGGATGTGAGGCTGATGCTCCGGCTTGCTGCTGTAGTCGGGTAATTAGTTCCGCCTGTTGGGCCATGATTGTGGCCTGCTGTTTAGAGAACTATGCTTGGCGGACAGCGTCCTCCTGCATTTGCTTCATACTCCCTTGGAGCTGGAGCATCATTTCTTCTATTCCGGCCATGTTCTGCTGATCCTGCTGACTGACTGGTATGTGTATTTCTATGGCAGAAACTGAGACCACAGCCCGACCGTTCACTGCTAGGGTAGACCACTGCTCTGGTAACCTCTGCTCAGACACACTACGCTTTCTCGGCCTCCGTCTGACAACCGGGGGTAGAGAATGAAACACTGGTTGTCCGTCAACCAGATCCTCAAATCGATTGAGCCGACGACCTCTTGTCCAGAGTGCTTGGGGAATATCTGCTTGGTTTGAAGCAATTGTGCTAAAACCTGTCCTAGCAAAAAGATAAATAAAGCAATAAGGAAATAAATAACCAGATAAACGAACAGCATAGCAGCTTAAAATAAATACACAACACACAGCTGGGCATGACAACACACGGTCGATAAGCTGAATACACACTGTCCTCAAACACTGATCATTATCCCTGAATCACTGTCCCTGAAAACTGAATCTGATACCCGCAGATAACTGATTCTCAAACACTGACTGATACCCACAGGCCTGACGCCCAAACTCGTAAACTGATACATACATTTCCCTCGTAGAGACGCACTCTAAAAGCACATAACAGATAAGTGAGAGCCAAAACACCCCTATGTTGGGGTAGGGTTTCCCTGTCCTATTTTGTCAGAAACTAGGGTTTCACTACGCACGCAGCGGTTTCAAACAACCTAACATCGGGTAAGTAACCTGTCCTAGCTTGGAATGGTCACTACGGATTCCGAATATGCACTAGGTCGAATGGTCAAAAGGGTGCCCCGGTAAAATCGGGGTTTGTGTTTCCATACTGGCAGAGCCCGTAACCGGTAAGCCTTATGGCACGCAGCCTCTGGCAAACCGCTCAGGAATAGCAGATGGCAAACACGGTGTCCTAGGCGCACCAATGCACATGCAATGCAAAGAAACACATAAGTGTAATCAAAACAAGATATCATGAGTTCGAGTCAAGCTCTCTAAATCCCCAGCAGAGTCGCCAGAAACTTTAGACGTCCCCGAACGTCCCGGGAGGGAAATCCCGTTTTGTTCATATTGGGCTCACTACAGTTCAGGACTCAAATGTCACAGTCCTGTATCTAATCTCGCAGAGTGCAATGCAAGACCGATGAATCATCAAAGAGTCCAAATCCGGCAAATTGTTTTTGAAAACAGATTTTTTTTTGAAAGAAGTGTCAAACATGGACTGCTTTGCCAGATACAGAGTCGCCACCTAAATATTTATTTTTGGGAGAATTTAGGAAACCCTGACTCGTTGCCTAAGGCCCCGTGTCCGTCATCACCAAAGTTGCCTCGGCTCGGGAACTTGGGTACGATTGGGGAAGGTCACTTCGTGAGCACCCCTACTCGCCCGATCAAAGATCGGCCTCTACTAACCATGATATCTAGTTTTGAAAACATTATGCGTTCTTATTCCGGTTATTAGCCTAGATTTACTATGTGATGCACACAGCATACAAGTATAGACTGGATCGCCTGAATTGGAACAAAACATCTCATGTTTGTTTATTTTGAAAATGATTTGATGGTGCTACCCGCAGGTAGGCTAAAATGCGGATTTGCCACCCTCAGGTGGGCTTAGAAAACATGATTTTGCCACTATCTAGTGGGCTTAAAACTCACAGTCAATGCATTATTCCAATTCAGATAATCCAACCTTCACCCACAGGCATTCAGGCAGTTATATCACTTAAGCACATAGTCACATGGTAAGCATGCTATCATGGTAACACTCACACGCATGCAAGATGCTAAAGCATAAAAGCTTACCGAGTACTCCAAGCCAAAACAGAAGCTATGTTAGACATCCATGCATGATCCTAACTATACAGAAATGCCTAATGCAACACATGCAAAAATGCAACTACAATAGGCTCGGCTATTCTAAGATGGCATATGAGATGCTACAGCTAACACGTATTCAATTTGGAATTGAAATACGATGCAGTTAGTATGTGCGCCGAGCCCGGTGCATGCAAAACAGATGAATGAATGCAAACATGCTATCATACTGTATGCTAATTGAAACATGCCCTAATCTAACCATCATAAGCTGGTAAATAAAAGGGAGAAAGACGTGGGGTTGGAAGACATACATCACATTCACGCACACTTATTACAATTGTGCCCTCGCTCGGAGGGTCCGAATAAATAATATATAGTCCGAATAAATACAAAATCCCTAATTAATTAACAAATTAACCAAGGAATGAAATAAATAACATGCAAATCCATGGACCGCCTCAGCTCTGTTCCAAATGATGAATGATGCATGTTTGAGTTGCCTTGCGCGGAAATCCATTGCGATGCCCCGATTAGCCTCTGTTTACAATTAAGCCTGGAATATTGCGCGAAGCTCCAAAAGACTGTCGGTTTCTGATTTGCTGCAACAGAGAGCAAGAAAGGGGCATGGCAAAGTATTTTCACATATATATGCATACCTCGATCCTCGTGCCACCAATCACGCATCTCGATGCATGATGGTCGAGGAGTCAAATTGCACAACTCAATATGAAATGAATGCACACAAAAACACAACAAGATCGAGACTCCATCATGGTTAATCCGAAGTGTCGGTGACCGGGAATTGAGACACGTTCCTTCACTCGGAGTACGAAACGTCCCTCGTTTCCCGTGCTTGGGCTAACTCCTATCCCAAACACAATGCAAATGAGATGGCATACATAATGCGACTAATATGCAACCTAGCATGCTCAATGCTATGAAATGGCATACACGATGCTCGATGTAACATGGCATACACAATGCTCTAACATACAACCTAGCATACATAATGCTGTGAAATGGCATACACAATGCACGATGTAACATGGCATACACAATGTTCTAACATACAACTTAGCATACACAATGCTATGGACTAAGATGGCATACGCAATGCGATATGGGCTTACACCAACATGAGTGGACCTCAGCCACGCTCACATCAGCGGCCATAAGATGAAAATGAGACTACCGAAATGCGTGCAAACATGCACGCAAACCGAGGACCGAACCTAAGGCACAGCATGCAACTCTAACAAGGCATGGCAAGGATGAAGCATGGCATTCAAACATGTAAATTCTAGCACTGAAACATGATGCTAAAAGGCCCCGAAACATGGAAACATGGTACCCGATGCATGAGATGAGTCCCGAAACTCAAAACTAAGCACATGTATTGACTTATAGCTATACAAAGCATGCATTATTTGACTATGAAGCACAAAGACAGAGCCAAGGCAGTCCCAAAACATGAACATTTCTAGTTCAAAGCATGACCAAAAGATGCTAGCATGATGGACTAAAATAGCATGCAACTTTGACTAGCAAACATGGTTTACATGGCATGTATATGAAGCGTATGAGAACTCATCAAACCAGCAAAATCAGTGAATAAAACATGCCAAAATATGTCCAAATAATCACTGAAATGCAGCCAACGCATGCCAAAATGATGAGCTCCTTTAGAGGGCCATACAAGGGGTTATTAAGCACATACAAGATAGACACTTAGCAAGACTAAACCAACTCTGGAAATGGGTTATGACAGCCCTAAAACCCACCAAATAGGCCCTGGAATCAGTCTCGGAAACATGCAAAGAAAGACCTCTTTGAAAGGCCTTGAATGGGATTTCTCTACACATGCATCATAGACATAAAATATAGTCAAAAGGGCCTCGGACAGAGCCAAGGAAGACCTCAAAACCCTCAGAATGAGGCCTGGAAAGTGACTTCAAAGCATTAAAAAAAAGGGTCCCTTTGGAAGGCCAAAAGGATCACCAAACAAGACAAGGAGAGAGGGGGTCACCCCCCTCTGATTTTGGCCTTCAAGAATACACCTAACTGAAAATCCACTGGATTTCAGTGGCTAAGAGTCCAAGCCATGGCCAATGCAAGAGCTCTAATGCATAGCCCTAATCATGAAGAGATGAAGCATGCATAGGGGGAAGATGACCCCAAACAGAAATGGGACCTTAACCAAACTTGAAGAGGATGTCAAAACAAGACTTTTTTCAGTTTATGTTGAAGTCCAAAAATTCTCACAAATAAGGCTAATATACCATGCAAAATAAGCCCTAAAAGAGAGATAAAGCACAAAGGGGGAGTAGATGACTTCAAACAGCAAAGAGCCCTTAAACAAATTTGAAGAAGGGCTCAAAATAAGACACTTTACAGTTTTGGTCGAAGCCCAGAAATACTTGCAAATAAGACTAATCAATCATGCAAAATAAGACAAGAAAAGGGAAAATAGGGACTCACCCTTGAAGAGCAGGTTTCCAGCAGCTTCTGGTCCAAGATTCTGAGCTTTCAACCTTTGCAAATGGCCTCCAAGGTGTTGGAATGGATGATGGAGGTGGTAGGCTATGGGTTGGTGTGCAAATGGTGCAAAAATTTTAGGGTTTGGAGGGTTGAAGTATAGATATAGAGGGAGTTGTATGTATGCTCCAGCTGGTTTTTCTAACCCTTGCAAAATGAGGTGGGGTGTTAGTTATATAGAAGGAGAGAAGTGAGGCTTCTTGGAGAAGCCAAGAGAGGGGTTCAAGGCTTCTAAGAGAAGCTTGACCAAAGGGGTCAAGCTTCTCGAGGAAGCTAAACCAAAAGGGTCAAGCTTCCCCAAGAAGCTTGACCAAAAGGGCCAAACTCTCTTTAAAACCAAGCAAAGGGGTCAAAACCACCTTAAAAGGACCAAAAGCAAGGACAAACCCTCGAACAGTGGGTCAAGTGGAAAATAGCTGGCACAGCTGGAACACACTCAGGAGGGCAAACATGGCCGGCCAGGTTTAAAAGGCCAAGGTGGTCGGCCGGCCACCTCCCTTGGTCAGCCGACCAGGGGTCAAAAGGGTCAAGCACAATTACTGGTCGGCCTACCTAGAAAGGTGGCCTCCCAGATAAGTGCAACACAGCTGTATGGTCAAAAACCAGAAAATGTGAACCAGGAGAGAGAAAAACCAGCTTTTTAGAGGGGTTCTATAGGGTCAGGGACAATTACTGGTCGGCCTACCCATATTGGTGGCCTCTCAGGTGTGTACAACACAATGGTGTGGTGGAAAGTCAGAAAAAGTGGCCCGGGAGTGGGAAAAACCAGCTTTCTAGTAAGAAAATCGGGCGACGAAGAGCAATGAAGAGAAAAGCTGGTTTTTCAGAAAAAATGCTGGTCTCCCACCCTCCTACAACCATTCTAACAATGAAAATAAGGTCTCCGCCAAAAATGAACCAAGGCGGATGTAAAACGGAGGTTCGGGGACCGAAACGCGCGGCCCGAGGCCCCGAAAACTGACTATTAAGCCCTGGAGGTGGCGTTCGACCACGAAGTTGGTCTCTCAGGCCACAGTGTCCCTCAAAAGGAAGGAAATAAGGTGTATGCCAAAAATCAGAGCAAACGGAGGTGGTTAAGCGGTCCCGAACCGAGGCACACGGCCGACGGCCCTGAAAACCGGAAACCGGGCTCCAAACGGGAAAAATGGCCTACGACCACGAAACATAGCCTATGGCCACTGAGAGATGGTCTACGAGACCTCTCCTTCCCTTTGGGAAGAGAAAATGGAGAAAACGGGACCTGGTTCGTAAATCGAGGTAAAGCACAAAAGAGCCCCGAAGTCCGGAGGCAAGGTTCGCAGCCGAGACTCTGAAACTTCAGAACGAGCACAATATGCATCATCACCGGGCGCTCAGTCGGTGACGTCTGAGTCTTAAGGTCGGTCAAAAATGGAGTGTCTACAGTAGTCCATAGAGAACTTTGATTACTTGTGCGGGAACCCTTGCAACAGTTTATCTCAAGGATGTGTACAGAATGTGATCATGAAGTCAATAAGCATGGGCATTCAGAATGAGCTATGAACAAAGAAGAATGAGATCTTGTAAGCAGCATGCGCAGTGTTCATATAAATTTAGATGCAAAGATGACAGTAATCAATGACAATGAGATTATAGCATCCAAGCACACATAAAGCCAAATACTCACACCTACTCAAGAAACAGGTAACACCCTATTGACTGAGCACTACAGCCAAGGTCTTTCTAAGGAACTCAAACCGAAGAAGATCAAGGGGTTTTGTAAAAATATCAGCTTTTTGATGCTCAGTGGGTACATGTTCAAGAACAACAAGGCCCTCTTCCACTAACTCTCGAATAAAATGATGACGAATGTCAATGTGTTTGGTGCGAGAGTGTTGGACAGGACTTTTTGAAATGTTTATGGCACATGTGTTATCACAAGAAAGAGTGAGAGTGTTCTGATCTATCCCATAATCATGAAGCATTTGCTTCATTCACAGCATTTGTGCACAACAACTCCCTGCAGCAATGTACTCAGCCTCAGCAGTCGAAAGAGAGATGGCATTTTGCTTTTTGCTATGCCAGGCAACCAAATTATTCCCAAGGTAAAAACACCCCTCGGATGTACTCTTCCTATCATCAGCACACCCTGTCCAGTCGGCATCAGAAAAACCAGTAATTTCAGCTGTAGTATCGGTAGTAAACCAAACCCCATATCCCAGTGTCCCATTAACATATTTAATGATGCATTTGATCGCAAGAAGATGAGACTCTTTAGGACTAACTTGGTAACGGGCACAGACACCTACACTAAATGCAATGTCAGGACGACTGGCTATGAGGTAAAGAAGACTCCCTATCATACTCCTACAAAGGGCAGGATCAACATCAGTACCAGAGGAATCTTTGGAAATGTGAAGACTGGTGCTCATGGGAGTGCATGCATGTTTGTTAGACTCAAGACCAAACTTTGACACAAGATTTTTGGCATACTTAGTCTGAGAAACAAACATACCCGAAGGAGACTGTTTAATTTGAAGACCCAAGAAATAAAACAACTCTCCCATCATGCTCATTTCAAACTCATGTGTCACGCAATCCGAAAAATATTTTACAAGATGATCAGCAGTGGATCCAAACACAATATCATCAACATAAATCTGAGCAACAAGAATATGAGACTTAGTATGTTTCACAAATAAAGTCTTATCCACACTACCCCTTTGAAAGTCATTATCAAGAAGAAAGGTAGTAAGTCTATCATACCAAGCCCGAGGGGCTTGTTTCAACCCATACAAAGACTTGTCCAACTTCTAGACATGGTTTGGACATTTAGGGTCCTCAAACCCTTTTGGTTGCTCAACATAAGCCTTTTCTTTCAAGTACCCATTCAGAAAGACACTTTTTACATCCATCTGAAAAATTTGAATCCAAGGAAAAATCCAAACTGTTTAGGGAGTTCTATGCCTCTAGGAAAGTTCACCTCGAACGGAATGTCCTTTATAGTGCTTTTGAGTTGCTCCTTATCTGTTCGTTGTTTGATTCTTTAGGGGGTGATCAAGAGTTGCTTTTATTAGGGCCTCAAAATCTCAGTCTAGTCTGTGAATTTTATTGTAATATGCATTCTATCCACAAGGAAATTGCTCCCTCTTTTAGCACCTGGGTTAGGAAGAAATCTTTGGTCATCACTGACGAAGTTTTTCGACTGTTTCTTGGTCTTCCGAAAGTCCGGAATTTTTATTTTCCGTTCCTTACTCGAAGTGGTGTTGATTTTGATCGCGTTGCCATTGAACTTTGTGGTACTCCCTGGTCTTGGATTGCTGGGGCACTCATTCAGCAGAATGAGCTTCTTCTTCATTTTCGACTTTTTAACATCATTGTCTGTTCCAACATTCATGTGGGTACTCATTCATCTCACATTACCCAAGATCAGGGGTATGTGTTATATTGTATTGACCATCGCCTTCCCATTGATCTGCCAATGATGATTGTCTTCAAAATGATTGCGGTTTTTAAGGGTCGCAAATCTTTGGGTCTTCCGTATGGGTATTTTCTCACTAGTTTTCTTATTTCCCTTGGTGTTCCTACTTTTGATGATGATGAGTTTGCTTCTCCTGTTAAACCCATCACCAAGTTGATGGTCTCTCAGAGTCAAGCACATGTCCGGGGGGGTGTGTCGGGATTTGGAGTGTCTGGGGTGTCTAATACAGGTGATGATCCACTTGCAGAGGAGGCGGAGGTTGAAGTAGCCACTACTTGTGCCCCTGAGATGCCTGAGATGCATCCGTATTCATTTAATGGCCAGCTGCAGCAGTTCGAGCAGTCGGTCATGCATCGTGTTGATCAGTTGGATGCTTGGCTAGATATACTTGATGGTCGTCTTGATCAGCAGAGCACGATGCTAGCCCAGATTCTTTCCTTGCTCCAGATGCAGCAGCCACCTCCACCAGACTCCTAGTTTTTGATAGTGTTTGGACTATGTGTTTTTTTGGACAATTTTTTATTTTTTATTTTATTATGGTCTGTATATACTGTTTCTTTTGTCTCTCCCGGACAAAAATGGGGAGTATTGGTTCGTTAATTTTTTGGGGGTATATATGGGATATATGGGATATATGGGATATATGTTGTTAAGTTAATTTATGGGGGGTATATATGGGATATATGGGATATATGCTGTTAAGTTTGCATACTCATTGTGGATTTTGCAGGCAGCCTGGACATACTACTGGACTAGTTTTTTGCTTACATTATGATCTAGCTTCTGATGTGTTATGTCTTAATATATATATATTTTTTCTGAACCAATATTCTCTATATTCTCTCATTCTTTTTCTTGGTGATAATTTTTCTATTTTTGCAGATATTTGGTTTAGGTTGTTTTGTTAAGCTATGTTGGTTGTTTTCTTTAGCTCTTGTGTTGTCTAGGAAATTGTTAGAATGTTTTGTCCGGGAATTGACAAAGGGAGAGATTGTTAGGTTCCTTAGTCTTCTCAATCCCGTGAACAAACATGTTTTTATCGAGTTGTAATTTTTCTAAGTTTTTTTTCTTGCTCGCTCGAGCGAAGGAGTTCTCGCTCGAGCGAAAGCTGCTTCTGTAAAAAAACCTGAGAAGGATGATTGTACGCTCGAGCGCAGGTAGCGTGGCTCGAGCGAGGCCACTTAAGGAAAACACGCGTTTTTGGTTCCTTACTCGAGCGAGAGAATCTTCGCTCGAGCGAGCTTCGTTGCTCCTGTTTTCTATAACTACTTGTTTAAGTCCAAATCTAGGATTACGTTTCAGAGATCTGCTTTAAGGTTTTTGGGGTTTTCTTTTGGAGGTTTTTGTGAGTTTTCCTTGATGATTTGATTGAGTATTAAACTCATGTTTTGAGAAGCACACATCAAGGAGGTTGATTGTTTATATTCAAGAGTGTTCTTCTTCGGTGGAATCTGGAGATTCAAGCGTGGAGTATCAAAGGAGTTTGATACTGTACGTGGCTGTTGATTCGACAATAGAAGTTGTGGATTCAACTTCAATCTAATCAATTCCGAGACAAAGGTTGCAGTGAGAGATATACAGAAGATTTGAAGACAAATTGGAAGAATTTGGGTAATTTGTTTGTTATCTTCGTAATATTTCTTTCTTCAGTAATGGATTGATTAGTGGCGTTTCGGCGTAGTTTTTTTTATCACAATTGCTTCAATTGTGGTTTTTCTACATAAAATTGTTTGTGTCGATTTATTGTTTTTCGAAAACAATAATCTAAATCACTCTCGTAAGTGCTTAATGAATTAGATTGTGTGTTTTGTTTGATTGGGAATTGGAATAATTAAATCTTGACCTAATCACGAATCACTTAGGTTTTTCAAAATGTATTCTTAAGATCCAAACAATTTCGAGCTAAAAAATTTATTTTTGAAAAGAAATTTTTTTCTCAAAAGAATGTTAATTCATTAGTAAATGTTTAATTTTATTGTTAAAAATATATCAATTATAATTTTGATTGATAAGATATTATGTTTTAAAAAAAGCAAATTTGCTCCTAAATTTTTATCTTTAAAATCATAATTTGGTGTGTTTGGATTTACTAGCTTTGTTAAGGAAAGGAAAATAAATGAGAAACAAATTTATATAATATTATTCATATTTTTACCAATAATAACCAAACAAAAAATAAATATATATATATTTTATTAATACCTGTTCATTTCAATCATATTTTCCTACCTCAATTAAATAAATAAATTTAATTTCTTTCACTTTATTTACTTTCTCTTTCCATTTCAAAATTTAAGACACAAAGGTCCGTACAAAAAGTCTTCTCCATGCGGCAAAGACTTGGGTGCACTCTTACTTTTATTCCTTCAAAATTTATTCTTTGATAGTCAAAAGGCGTTAAGTCTTTGTAGTTTTTTTGGGTGAATAAAGTCTTTATAGTTGGCAAATACCCATTTTCAAAAAGAATGATGAGTTACCCATTTTGAACGCGTAAAGAATGATTGACTGGCTTGATGACTTCTTCATGATGATCATCATGACGATGTAAAGTTTATTATTATTTATTCATAATTATAAAAAGAAAAATTATTTATTTTAATTTTTTTCTAAAAATAAAATGGAAAACATGCATGATACGTATAAGTTTGTTTGCTGTTTTTTTTTTTTTTTAAACAAAATTTAGTAAGTTGTTGGAGGTGGAGGATAGGTGGACTGCTGAAGGTGGTGGCAAGAGGTGAAAAATTTTAAAACTATTTTCATTGTTTTAACCAAAAACAAATGCTATTTGTTTCCCCCTTTTTTGTTTTGTTTTGTTTTTTTTTGTTTTTGTTTTGTTTTTTTTTTTTTTTGTGTGTGCTTACAAATTCTTTAAAAACTTAAACATAAAAATAAATTACACTCATGTTCTTGAGATTTGAAAAAAATATAATTAATTCTATATTTTTAACATAATTTTATTGATCTACATTATAGTCAGATCTTTTTTTTTTTTTTTTTTTTTATCAACAATTAGTTAGTCGTGTGAATGTCATCTCTTTTCTATTAAGATGCATATTTATCTTTATTTATTTTAATAGTTACTATCCATATGCATTAGTTTTAATCATTTTAACTTTACTAAAAAGACTGAGAAAACTCAAAAGAGGTGAGTGTAATTTTTTTCCTTAACATAAATATTGAGGACCCCCTATTTAAAGTCACCATGGATGGATACATTTGCCTCATCTCTCAAACACTTTCCTCATACTCCTAGAGATGGTCTCTCCTCTCCAATTCTCAGCAACTATTCCATTCATTCTATCTTTCTGCAATTTCATTACTAGGAAAAGCGGTATAAGACACGGAACCTTTTGCGATGGTTTAAAAATCATCGCAAAAGCTTGTTTTTTGCAACGGCAAATAAAGCCGTGGCAAAATTATTTTTTTTGCAATGGAAAATTTATGATCGTGGAAAAAAGTAAGATTATATGCGACAATTATTTAATTGTAGCAAAAAATTTGTCGTCTTGCAATGTCTTTTTTTTTTTTTTTTTTTTTGCCACGCTCTTTGTTAACCGTCGCAAATTTTTTTATTTTTGCTCATTCATTTGTGACGGTCCTTAACATCGTGGCAAAACCTAGTCCCCAAATTCACGCCCACCTTCTACCTCCACACGAGTCCAGCTCATCTGCTTTGTTTATCTGTGGCACTTCCTGCAGTACTTTCAAAATGACGTTGTTTTGACAGTTTTTTCATTTCCCATTCTTTTGTTTTCTCTCTCACATCTCAAATGCTTGAGGAATAATACTATATGTATCAATTGATATATTAATTAGTGTACCAATTGATGATGTGACATAATTAAGAGGTTTTTGAAATTTGTAATGTAATTAATGAGTGAGATCAATAATAATGTCATAACTAGTATTGGTATACTATTAGTATACTAATTGGTGCATGTAGGAGCACCGATGTTTGAGAGACCAAAACCCAACCCTAAGCACCTTAGAAACAGAGAGACGGAGAGGAGATATATGATCGGACGGCGTGGCCGCGACAACGACAGCGGTAGCGGCGAGGCAACGTTTTCTGTTCCATTCTTTCCTCTGTTTTTTCTTTGTTTCTGCCCTAATCTCACTCTCTCTTTCTCGTGCCTAGTCGATCCTCACTCTCTCTCTCTCGCAGTGGGCAACAACACCAGGTAACCCTCCTCTTCTCTCTGCTTCTTTCCTCTCGCTCGTGCAGACCCTCACAGGGGTAAGGAATCATTAATTCAATTCCTTACAAAACTTGCTCAAGTTTGATTTTGAGAGAGAGAGAGGATACATAATTCTCTACTAGATAAAGAATAATATAAGAAGTTATTAAAGCTAAAGATTTCTTTTCAAGCTCTAAAAAACACATTCGATCTCATGGAAAGAATAATTAATGATAAAACACTTTTCATTGTTAATGAGACCATATTTATATGGTTACTTTTGTCACAAAAAAGACTCCCTTGAGAGTTAGGGAATTTAAAATTTGACAACTAAAAATAGATGCTCTCATGGGACCTATGAACCAACTTTTGTACAAAGTTCAAGTTGTGTTAGAAGAAATTTTTTTTTATTGTTGAACTATGACTTTCGATATATCAAAAATAAATTAAATTGTTACAAGGATTAAGGCACATGTGAAATGAATGATTATTCTATATTTTGGAAATATTATACTAGTTGTGTGTTGCCCCTATAGTAGGCAAACTGATACTTATATGATTTGAAAAATAAAGAAAATTGATCGACAAATCACAAAATTTCATTAAACAGACACAATGGCATATAATGCATGAGATTTATGTGATAATTTCTTATAACACTTATGCATGCATCTCTTAATATCAGTGAGTTGTTTATATTATTTGATTTCAGCAAGTTTCATTTCAAATATCAATATTTTACTATTGCGTGTCACTGTAAGTATTTTTATTTTTGTTTTTATTTTTTAAAGTGTTTGTATAACATTTTTTAAGGAGAAAACCAAACGTGCAATGCGTCTATATTTGGTCCCTTTCAAACTACTAGGATTTGTTTGGCATTTCATGGCTTTGGTTTGCACATAAAAACCATCATTCATGTGATTCCTGTTATGATATACACATGTACTATTGTTGAGAAGATAATGATTTGTGATAGGAAAAGAAAAGGAATTTGTAAAAATCTTTAAAAGAAAAATATCTTTTTTTTTTTTTTTTTTTTTTCATTTATGCCATTTTAAATTTTTTTTTTTTTATACATTGAAAAGGGAGGAGCGAGTTAAATACATGATTCTATTTATTTACCAATAATTACATTTTTTTTTTCTTCTTTTCATTAAACTTCACAAATTTATAGATGAAACATTCTAAGTGGACAAAATCAAATACTATACATGGGTGAGTCCCACCAAACTTTCTTCTTTACATAAAAAGAATAGCTTGCCTTGAATTTTATGAAGACCCCTATAATTTTATTTTAATTTCTAATTGTTTTCATCTTAAGGTCCTTTATAAACAAACTTATACAATGAAAAAACGTGTGTATTATGTTCCTGTTCTAAGACTACTGAAACATTTTACCTTTGTTAATCCTCAAAACTGTGCGTGTATTGTTGGAACTGGACAATTATGTACTGCTTCTCCTTTTTGAGTTTATTGCATTTTTGCTCATTGTTTTCTCTTTCCTTATTTTTGCAATGTTACCCCTTAGGGATGACATTGCTTCCTTTTGATGCACATTTTGTACGATCACAAACTTAAATACAATAACCATGGAGAAATTACAGTCACGAAGGCATTCTATTACCCACTTAAATTTAGGACTAGTGATAGTGTGGATTTGTGTTGGGCGAAAATTGAGATCCAACTTAAAGACTGGATTGCTGACCAATTTTTAAACTAATGCCAAATGATTGATACAAATATATTACATAGAAAGATTAAAAATTGATAAATGTGAGAATGAATTGCCGGGTTGTGATGCTTATGCCCTGATAAAGCTTTCGTAATTTTTTTCACAAATCCAAAATTAAACACAGCCTAAGTCACAGGGTGTAAATAGGTATTCATTTATAGACAAAGTGAGTACAAATCTCGGCAAAGTGATTATTTTATTATTATTATTATGAAAGTGGAATACAATTGTTGTATCTTTTGCTCTTTTTTTTTTTAATTTCATTTCCCTTTTGACTGATTTTGGATTGTTTTTTCTATCATGTGTATAGCTTCTTTGTGTATAGCAAAGATGAATCATGCTATATAATTTTTGTGTCTGCAAGGTGCTCAACAAAATGTCACAATGGCATTGCAAAGATGAGATTTGTCATCTCAGTTCTGTTATTTCTTGTGTTCATTTCATGTGGAGGTAAAAACACCTTTTGGGTACTTTTTCAAAAGCTTCAATTTAGATTTGTATATATGTTTTTACTTGATTATGTTTTTCTTGTTTTCAAAAATTGGAGTTGCATATGATCCATTAGATCTGAATGGGAACATAACAATCAGGTGGGATGTAATGTCTTGGACCCTAGACAGTTATGTGGTGAGTCTTATAACAATCTCATAAATTTGTTCTCATGTTTGAAATTATATTCCAAGTGTTTTATTTTATTTTCTTTCTCGTTCTCTCGCTTATGTTTAAGAAGTTAATCAGATGTAATTTACACTAACGGTTCCTAAAATATGCGATTGTTTATACTTTAGTCCCACATCTTTTAATTATTCTACTTTGATCTCCAAAATATACGACCTAGACACTGTAGACTTGCTTGAGTAATTACCTGCTTTGCAACAGCTTCTTTTTCACCTTCTTGCTTGCCAGGTGACGTAGTGATCCATTATGCTAGTCGTCATGGTTTTGTCCTTTCCAGTACGTATACAGTGATTACCATTTTTGTCACGACCCAAAACCGCCCCTAAAAGTTTTGGGCATGACAGCATCAAAAGCAAACATAAAATCGGTATATATATCGTATGGGGCCTGAATGGAAGCGTTAAAATTTAACATAACGACAAACTCCATTGAGCTACCTCTAATATGCCAGGATCACATACATCACATGCATAATACTAACCAGTCACAAGCCAAAATTATACCGTGAGTATCACTCATATAGATATACATATACAGTCCCAGTCCCTAAGTCGAGCATAAACAAAAGCCATATATATACAACTATAAATGGGTATTCAACATGTGACAACACCTTAACAAAGCTTCACGAAACTCAGTGGTCTCGCTTAATGCTCGGACTCATAAAGATTGAAAAAGGGAACGGACGTCCCGGGGTAAGGATTGACCTCTTGGTTGGTTACCTACAAAAACAGACATACAGAGAGTGAGCCGAGCTCAGTGAATAGTAATACTTAATGAAACAATGCTTAACTCGAATTAAAAGAAAATAACTAAATTCGTGGCTTATCAACACTTATCGGACTCTAAATAGTGTTCTAAGTTCTTTGGAATCAGTTGAGAGTAGAATCATGTACTTATCAAGCTTCAAACCACATACTTGAAAACCTATACTTAACTGCTTAACATACACTTATCATTCTTCGAAACATACACTTGAAAACATTTACTTAAACTTCATAACATGTATTTACCAAACTTAAAACATATACTTAACATTTTCAAAACACCTCCTCAAGCATACAATGCAAATCCCACATAATGGTCTTAGACTCTATTTGGGAACATATTAACCTGAACATCTTGAAATATACTAACTTGAACATCTTGGAACATATTAAGCTGAACATCTTGATATACATTACATATTAACGCAGTAGTCTGATTCTGTGCAAAGTATATAACAGCCTTAGGCCCAATCCTGCAACATAAACATAATGGTCATAATTGAAACATGTGGCACGAGGCCCTTGAAACTTATGGCGCAAGGCCCTTGTAACTTGTGGCACGAGGCCCTTGTAACTTGTGGCACTAAGGCCCTTGTAACATATGGCACTAAGGCCCTTGTAAGTTGGCATAAAGCCCTTGAGAGTTGGCATGAAGCCCTTGTAAACGTGTTGGCATTAAAGCCCTTGAAGGTGGCATATAGCCCTTGTAAACATGTTGGCATTTAAGCCCTTGTAAATGGCATATAGCCCTTGTAAACATGTTGGCATTTAAGCCCTTGTAAATGGCATATAGCCCTTGTAAGTGCTTTTCTTTATATTTAACACACTTTCAACATTAGTGTTAACATACTTGAAACATTAATATAGTTGCCTTCCATGTCTTGAAATATTGATATAACTGCATAACATTTACATAGGTACTACTACTCACAGTGCTGTGATGATGTGCTAGTTCCTCCCTGCGTGTGTCCTGCACACAATCATAACTTGTACATTAATTCTCTTTCCTCTTAAATCATTGAAACCATTCCATGTGTTCTTACACTTCACATGAGTTTATCATCATTTTAAAGTCATCAGAAAAATATTCTAAAAATACCAGAGGAACAAGCATGCAAAATGGAACAACATTTATTTTTGCCTGAAAATAAGCCTCCCCGCTCGAGCGCCACTTTGGCCGCTCGAGCGGACTGCACAAATTATAAAACTGCTGGAAGGTGGATTTTCCCGCTCGAGCGGGCCTTCCTCCGCTCGAGCGGACCACGCGAAAATTCAGAAATTCTGAGCTTCCCATTTCGAAACCCAACTTCATTTTCATGCCATTTTCATGCAATCCCAAGTGAAATTAATGCAATATAGTGACCCAACTTAACTATAACATGGATTATCATTTGAATATCACAAAATAAACATGATTAGAAGCTTCATCAAGTCATACTAAATTCCATCTTTTGATCCAAGTTTCTTACATCCATAAAACATAACATAAATCATAAATATAATTCCATGAAGTTGGCATAACAATCAAAGCTTGAAGTATCAATATCATTCCACACCTAAATTAGTTCCAAAACAACTAATTGATGAGAAACCCCTTGATAATTTAACATGATTCACACCCACTTTACAATTACAAACCCTAAGTATATAATCATGAAACTACCAATCCCCTTCTTCACAAATAGTCAAGAGAGAGCTTATATAAGGTGAATTTAACATACCTTGAGTTCACAATCTACACTCCTCACAAGGTTTCTCAACCCTCTTCTTGAAAACTTTCCTTGAAAACCCTCTTCTTCCCTTTCTCTCTCTCTCACGAAATGTTCTTGAAAATGGGTCTAACCCATGGCCAACCAACATTAATATAATATGTGAATAAGGACAAAATCCAATCGCTTTATCATTCCGGAATTGAAATTTCGTGAATACCTCTAATATTACCTAAAAATTATGCTGATCACAGATATACCGTCAATTTCTGAAAATTTCGTCTCTAAGGCATCCAATTTCTGATCCGAACATTCTAATGGAACAGATAGGTTTCTTTATGCAACAGATAGGCATTCATAAACAGGGATTTCACTTTCTTAATGATAATTTTTCATGGAATGGTACAGTAAACAGTAAAAAGTACTAATCAAGGACTGAGAATATATCTGAAATCATGTGCGAGGGTCGGGTTATTACACTCTTCCCCCCTTAAATAGGTTTGGTCCTCCAAACTTGTTTCACCTTAGAATTGGAATATGTGAGAGTATTGATATTTCATTTCTCTTCTTTTCCCAAATTACGTTAGTTCCTTAGCATCCTTCCTCATATACCAAATACAGAATTTTTTTTTATAGACATAGAATAAATGGCATTTCTTTAATCATATTCCTCATGTATTTTCATAGCATAAGTTATATGCAAATTTCGTTAGAAGGTCTATAGTTAATTCATTCAGTCAAGTAATTTCTTGGATAAAGTACAAGTCATAAGCTACATAGAGACGAGTCAATAATTAAAATTATATTAAGGTTCCGAAAGAAATCACTTACGTGGCTAGATTCAAATATGGGTATGCACAATTAAATCAGGTTTCAGGGTCACTTAAGGAAGTTTCCGTTTAATTGGCAAGCTACATGTTATTCTACTAGGCACAATAAGTCGTGTAGGTAATTTCTAGCATTCCTCATTTTCTAAAACATATTCAGTCAAATCGTTTCATTTCTTCAAACTCATATCTACTACTTAATAAGATTAGATAAATGAGAATAGACTCCAAGTTAATAGGGTTCATTCTTCATAATTGCACTTCTCCGTATGTTAGCACAAACGGACCATATATCAAATCAAATAATAATAAATGTACGATAAAAGCCATTAGTTTGAATAGAGAAAATCACCTAACCCAATGCGAGAAATTAAATTCAAAATCATGCGTAACATGTAACATCTTTCCTGAATAAGCATTTCTTAAGAAGATCCTCATAATACACATCATAAGTTTCTCGTAGCTTCACTTCTAAGTACCGTAACACAGAAAGAATCATGTCCTAATTCGACAGTTATGACAATATCATATATTGTTTTCTTTCTTTCTTTTTTTTTTTTTTTTTTTTTTAAGGTGGTGCACATGTACCATGATAGACACTTAATCACACTCTTATAAATTCGGATCCGGGTATTAGAAATAGGACAACCATCTCTCTTTTTCTTTCCATCGAAGGAAGTCAGTCATGGATAAAACCAGAAGTCAAATTCTAAACATGTCATAACATAGCATAAACGGGACGGATAACCAGAAATAATTCATACATATTCGTGTTATGCTTAATTCATAAATAGAAATTAGAGTTCATATTTACTTATACATGGGCACAACCAATAGCGCTAATAAATCAATATGAAACATACTTGTTAGTTCCATAAAGGAACCTTCAGTACCGGGAACTTGTAACATACTTGAACCACGGTATTATTACCCCCGGGTAAGGGCCTTGTACTAAAGATGCCGTGACATATATATGGTCAATCAGTCATTAATGCAAACGTAACATATCAGATGATAGAATATTTCTTGTCATATCCTGTCTTTATGGTACGCTTATCAAGGATAAAATAGTTCACATTTTATCGTGGGTTACACAATAAGGGTAACTTTTGCATTCCTGCCGTAGATTCTATGCCACCTCGGGTTCATACATAACGCAACAGATAAATCTCAACTTTGTACAAATACCATAATTACAAGTGTCCATAGTTCCATTTGTTCGTTAAGAAACAACTTAGTTTGCTTATAGGTCATACAGAAATTACAAACCCAACATGCAAATAAACAGTGTATCCCATTACTTTCCATCCATAGGTACTACTAGTTCCATTTATAAAATCATAAATTTCATTAAATATGCCGCATTCATAGTTATCATATTCATCCCGATCCTGTAATGTTAAAACCAAACAGACCATGATATAGCAAAAAAAAATAAAAAGAAAAAAAATACTTTAACATAAATCAATTCATAACCACGTATTAAGTATTGCTCATATTCGTATCAACTTGCAATAAGAGGTAAAGGTCCAATGTCTAACCTCACCCAGCCGTTAATATAGCATAATCCCAATCCCAATTATTTCTATCAAAGTTCTCCATGTCATGTAGAACAGTTCGTACTTGAGTGCTTCTTGCGGTAACTTGTCAAATTATCAGTCTCAAAGTAGTTAATGACTACCCATCTTTTGTCAAGTATCGTGTGAGCAGATTCACAATGTAGGAAAGATTCCTCATGTCGTTTAATCATTCTTTATAAGAAGTCTTGATCACGAATTACAGATTACACATAAAATTACAGATTCCAAATTGTCATAATAAATCCCTCGGTCGCTATCAGACATTGTCTATAACTTTACAAACTCATATTAATTCTATTTATTCCAAAATCATAATTCATAGTACTTGATCAACTTGATTCAAGGTCAATATTCAAAGGTCCAACATAACCAATAGGTACGTCATCTCCTTATTTCGCATGAACTATCAGTAGGGAACAAGGTCATAATCAATTATCTTCTTACATAATTATAAGAGTCTTATATACATAACTTTTTATCACAAAACGTCATGCAAAACTTATTCTTATCAGAAGGTCTAATTACAATAACCTCGTAGGTTTAAACATTGCTATAATAAGGTGAACGTGGCTATACTTCAATAGTACATATTGCATTTATTACCTTGTTTAATCATAACCTCGTAGGAATAATTCACATTTAAAGTGTAAGCAGTTCAACTGAACAGATACTAGAAAGTACAACCATATTATTATCATTTTCTGCAGATATCGATCAATCCATCAATAACAACTAATAACGTAAATTGCACTTAACCAGAGGCATATAATTCGTCTTACCAATCAACTTGAATTCTTACCCCACTTCTATCGGCAATTCCGTTGATCTACTCCCACCTGCATGCCTTACACAATCTACGAACAATTTTTCTTTCCCCCCCCCCTTTTTTTTTTCCCAACCTAGCGGAGGTAGAATCCTTTATCCTTATTCTTGCCATATTCTGCACAACAATTCTCTAGACAGTAGACATAATTCCAAATTGTTAGCCTTGTCAGAGTACACTTAACGTTGCTATCGATCTTCCATGCACTTTTTGGATGTCATGCAAGATGCCTAAAGCTTTTCTAGACATCCTAGAGCTCAATGGATCCGTGTGTGAGATAGCAACTCGTGCTCTGATACCACTTGTCACGACCCAAAACCGCCCCTAAAAGTTTTGGGCATGACAGCATCAAAAGCAAACATAAAATCGGTATATATATATCGTATGGGGCCTGAATGGAAGCGTTAAAATTTAACATAACGACAAACTCCATTGAGCTACCTCTAATATGCCAGGATCACATACATCACATGCATAATACTAACCAGTCACAAGCCAAAATTATACCGTGAGTATCACTCATATAGATATACATATACAGTCCCAGTCCCTAAGTCGAGCATAAACAAAAGCCATATATATACAACTATAAATGGGTATTCAACATGTGACAACACCTTAACAAAGCTTCACGAAACTCAGTGGTCTCGCTTAATGCTCGGACTCATAAAGATTGAAAAAGGGAACGGACGTCCCGGGGTAAGGATTGACCTCCTGGTTGGTTACCTACAAAAACAGACATACAGAGAGTGAGCCGAGCTCAGTGAATAGTAATACTTAATGAAACAATGCTTAACTCGAATTAAAAGAAAATAACTAAATTCGTGGCTTATCAACACTTATCGGACTCTAAATAGTGTTCTAAGTTCTTTGGAATCAGTTGAGAGTAGAATCATGTACTTATCAAGCTTCAAACCACATACTTGAAAACCTATACTTAACTGCTTAACATACACTTATCATTCTTCGAAACATACACTTGAAAACATTTACTTAAACTTCATAACATGTATTTACCAAACTTAAAACATATACTTAACATTTTCAAAACACCTCCTCAAGCATACAATGCAAATCCCACATAATGGTCTTAGACTCTATTTGGGAACATATTAACCTGAACATCTTGAAATATACTAACTTGAACATCTTGGAACATATTAAGCTGAACATCTTGATATACATTACATATTAACGCAGTAGTCTGATTCTGTGCAAAGTATATAACAGCCTTAGGCCCAATCCTGCAACATAAACATAATGGTCATAATTGAAACATGTGGCACGAGGCCCTTGAAACTTATGGCGCAAGGCCCTTGTAACTTGTGGCACGAGGCCCTTGTAACTTGTGGCACTAAGGCCCTTGTAACATATGGCACTAAGGCCCTTGTAAGTTGGCATAAAGCCCTTGAGAGTTGGCATGAAGCCCTTGTAAACGTGTTGGCATTAAAGCCCTTGAAGGTGGCATATAGCCCTTGTAAACATGTTGGCATTTAAGCCCTTGTAAATGGCATATAGCCCTTGTAAACATGTTGGCATTTAAGCCCTTGTAAATGGCATATAGCCCTTGTAAGTGCTTTTCTTTATATTTAACACACTTTCAACATTAGTGTTAACATACTTGAAACATTAATATAGTTGCCTTCCATGTCTTGAAATATTGATATAACTGCATAACATTTACATAGGTACTACTACTCACAGTGCTGTGATGATGTGCTAGTTCCTCCCTGCGTGTGTCCTGCACACAATCATAACTTGTACATTAATTCTCTTTCCTCTTAAATCATTGAAACCATTCCATGTGTTCTTACACTTCACATGAGTTTATCATCATTTTAAAGTCATCAGAAAAATATTCTAAAAATACCAGAGGAACAAGCATGCAAAATGGAACAACATTTATTTTTGCCTGAAAATAAGCCTCCCCGCTCGAGCGCCACTTTGGCCGCTCGAGCGGACTGCACAAATTATAAAACTGCTGGAAGGTGGATTTTCCCGCTCGAGCGGGCCTTCCTCCGCTCGAGCGGACCACGCGAAAATTCAGAAATTCTGAGCTTCCCATTTCGAAACCCAACTTCATTTTCATGCCATTTTCATGCAATCCCAAGTGAAATTAATGCAATATAGTGACCCAACTTAACTATAACATGGATTATCATTTGAATATCACAAAATAAACATGATTAGAAGCTTCATCAAGTCATACTAAATTCCATCTTTTGATCCAAGTTTCTTACATCCATAAAACATAACATAAATCATAAATATAATTCCATGAAGTTGGCATAACAATCAAAGCTTGAAGTATCAATATCATTCCACACCTAAATTAGTTCCAAAACAACTAATTGATGAGAAACCCCTTGATAATTTAACATGATTCACACCCACTTTACAATTACAAACCCTAAGTATATAATCATGAAACTACCAATCCCCTTCTTCACAAATAGTCAAGAGAGAGCTTATATAAGGTGAATTTAACATACCTTGAGTTCACAATCTACACTCCTCACAAGGTTTCTCAACCCTCTTCTTGAAAACTTTCCTTGAAAACCCTCTTCTTCCCTTTCTCTCTCTCTCACGAAATGTTCTTGAAAATGGGTCTAACCCATGGCCAACCAACATTAATATAATATGTGAATAAGGACAAAATCCAATCGCTTTATCATTCCGGAATTGAAATTTCGTGAATACCTCTAATATTACCTAAAAATTATGCTGATCACAGATATACCGTCAATTTCTGAAAATTTCGTCTCTAAGGCATCCAATTTCTGATCCGAACATTCTAATGGAACAGATAGGTTTCTTTATGCAACAGATAGGCATTCATAAACAGGGATTTCACTTTCTTAATGATAATTTTTCATGGAATGGTACAGTAAACAGTAAAAAGTACTAATCAAGGACTGAGAATATATCTGAAATCATGTGCGAGGGTCGGGTTATTACACTCTTCCCCCCTTAAATAGGTTTGGTCCTCCAAACTTGTTTCACCTTAGAATTGGAATATGTGAGAGTATTGATATTTCATTTCTCTTCTTTTCCCAAATTACGTTAGTTCCTTAGCATCCTTCCTCATATACCAAATACAGAATTTTTTTTTATAGACATAGAATAAATGGCATTTCTTTAATCATATTCCTCATGTATTTTCATAGCATAAGTTATATGCAAATTTCGTTAGAAGGTCTATAGTTAATTCATTCAGTCAAGTAATTTCTTGGATAAAGTACAAGTCATAAGCTACATAGAGACGAGTCAATAATTAAAATTATATTAAGGTTCCGAAAGAAATCACTTACGTGGCTAGATTCAAATATGGGTATGCACAATTAAATCAGGTTTCAGGGTCACTTAAGGAAGTTTCCGTTTAATTGGCAAGCTACATGTTATTCTACTAGGCACAATAAGTCGTGTAGGTAATTTCTAGCATTCCTCATTTTCTAAAACATATTCAGTCAAATCGTTTCATTTCTTCAAACTCATATCTACTACTTAATAAGATTAGATAAATGAGAATAGACTCCAAGTTAATAGGGTTCATTCTTCATAATTGCACTTCTCCGTATGTTAGCACAAACGGACCATATATCAAATCAAATAATAATAAATGTACGATAAAAGCCATTAGTTTGAATAGAGAAAATCACCTAACCCAATGCGAGAAATTAAATTCAAAATCATGCGTAACATGTAACATCTTTCCTGAATAAGCATTTCTTAAGAAGATCCTCATAATACACATCATAAGTTTCTCGTAGCTTCACTTCTAAGTACCGTAACACAGAAAGAATCATGTCCTAATTCGACAGTTATGACAATATCATATATTGTTTTCTTTCTTTCTTTTTTTTTTTTTTTTTTTTTTAAGGTGGTGCACATGTACCATGATAGACACTTAATCACACTCTTATAAATTCGGATCCGGGTATTAGAAATAGGACAACCATCTCTCTTTTTCTTTCCATCGAAGGAAGTCAGTCATGGATAAAACCAGAAGTCAAATTCTAAACATGTCATAACATAGCATAAACGGGACGGATAACCAGAAATAATTCATACATATTCGTGTTATGCTTAATTCATAAATAGAAATTAGAGTTCATATTTACTTATACATGGGCACAACCAATAGCGCTAATAAATCAATATGAAACATACTTGTTAGTTCCATAAAGGAACCTTCAGTACCGGGAACTTGTAACATACTTGAACCACGGTATTATTACCCCCGGGTAAGGGCCTTGTACTAAAGATGCCGTGACATATATATGGTCAATCAGTCATTAATGCAAACGTAACATATCAGATGATAGAATATTTCTTGTCATATCCTGTCTTTATGGTACGCTTATCAAGGATAAAATAGTTCACATTTTATCGTGGGTTACACAATAAGGGTAACTTTTGCATTCCTGCCGTAGATTCTATGCCACCTCGGGTTCATACATAACGCAGCAGATAAATCTCAACTTTGTACAAATACCATAATTACAAGTGTCCATAGTTCCATTTGTTCGTTAAGAAACAACTTAGTTTGCTTATAGGTCATACAGAAATTACAAACCCAACATGCAAATAAACAGTGTATCCCATTACTTTCCATCCATAGGTACTACTAGTTCCATTTATAAAATCATAAATTTCATTAAATATGCCGCATTCATAGTTATCATATTCATCCCGATCCTGTAATGTTAAAACCAAACAGACCATGATATAGCAAAAAAAAATAAAAAGAAAAAAAATACTTTAACATAAATCAATTCATAACCACGTATTAAGTATTGCTCATATTCGTATCAACTTGCAATAAGAGGTAAAGGTCCAATGTCTAACCTCACCCAGCCGTTAATATAGCATAATCCCAATCCCAATTATTTCTATCAAAGTTCTCCATGTCATGTAGAACAGTTCGTACTTGAGTGCTTCTTGCGGTAACTTGTCAAATTATCAGTCTCAAAGTAGTTAATGACTACCCATCTTTTGTCAAGTATCGTGTGAGCAGATTCACAATGTAGGAAAGATTCCTCATGTCGTTTAATCATTCTTTATAAGAAGTCTTGATCACGAATTACAGATTACACATAAAATGACAGATTCCAAATTGTCATAATAAATCCCTCGGTCGCTATCAGACATTGTCTATAACTTTACAAACTCATATTAATTCTATTTATTCCAAAATCATAATTCATAGTACTTGATCAACTTGATTCAAGGTCAATATTCAAAGGTCCAACATAACCAATAGGTACGTCATCTCCTTATTTCGCATGAACTATCAGTAGGGAACAAGGTCATAATCAATTATCTTCTTACATAATTATAAGAGTCTTATATACATAACTTTTTATCACAAAACGTCATGCAAAACTTATTCTTATCAGAAGGTCTAATTACAATAACCTCGTAGGTTTAAACATTGCTATAATAAGGTGAACGTGGCTATACTTCAATAGTACATATTGCATTTATTACCTTGTTTAATCATAACCTCGTAGGAATAATTCACATTTAAAGTGTAAGCAGTTCAACTGAACAGATACTAGAAAGTACAACCATATTATTATCATTTTCCGCAGATATCGATCAATCCATCAATAACAACTAATAACGTAAATTGCACTTAACCAGAGGCATATAATTCGTCTTACCAATCAACTTGAATTCTTACCCCACTTCTATCGGCAATTCCGTTGATCTACTCCCACCTGCATGCCTTACACAATCTACGAACAATTTTTCTTTTCCCCCCTTTTTTTTTTTTCCCAACCTAGCGGAGGTAGAATCCTTTATCCTTATTCTTGCCATATTCTGCACAACAATTCTCTAGACAGTAGACATAATTCCAAATTGTTAGCCTTGTCAGAGTACACTTAACGTTGCTATCGATCTTCCATGCACTTTTTGGATGTCATGCAAGATGCCTAAAGCTTTTCTAGACATCCTAGAGCTCAATGGATCCGTGTGTGAGATAGCAACTCGTGCTCTGATACCACTTGTCACGACCCAAAACCGCCCCTAAAAGTTTTGGGCATGACAGCATCAAAAGCAAACATAAAATCGGTATATATATATCGTATGGGGCCTGAATGGAAGCGTTAAAATTTAACATAACGACAAACTCCATTGAGCTACCTCTAATATGCCAGGATCACATACATCACATGCATAATACTAACCAGTCACAAGCCAAAATTATACCGTGAGTATCACTCATATAGATATACATATACAGTCCCAGTCCCTAAGTCGAGCATAAACAAAAGCCATATATATACAACTATAAATGGGTATTCAACATGTGACAACACCTTAACAAAGCTTCACGAAACTCAGTGGTCTCGCTTAATGCTCGGACTCATAAAGATTGAAAAAGGGAACGGACGTCCCGGGGTAAGGATTGACCTCCTGGTTGGTTACCTACAAAAACAGACATACAGAGAGTGAGCCGAGCTCAGTGAATAGTAATACTTAATGAAACAATGCTTAACTCGAATTAAAAGAAAATAACTAAATTCGTGGCTTATCAACACTTATCGGACTCTAAATAGTGTTCTAAGTTCTTTGGAATCAGTTGAGAGTAGAATCATGTACTTATCAAGCTTCAAACCACATACTTGAAAACCTATACTTAACTGCTTAACATACACTTATCATTCTTCGAAACATACACTTGAAAACATTTACTTAAACTTCATAACATGTATTTACCAAACTTAAAACATATACTTAACATTTTCAAAACACCTCCTCAAGCATACAATGCAAATCCCACATAATGGTCTTAGACTCTATTTGGGAACATATTAACCTGAACATCTTGAAATATACTAACTTGAACATCTTGGAACATATTAAGCTGAACATCTTGATATACATTACATATTAACGCAGTAGTCTGATTCTGTGCAAAGTATATAACAGCCTTAGGCCCAATCCTGCAACATAAACATAATGGTCATAATTGAAACATGTGGCACGAGGCCCTTGAAACTTATGGCGCAAGGCCCTTGTAACTTGTGGCACGAGGCCCTTGTAACTTGTGGCACTAAGGCCCTTGTAACATATGGCACTAAGGCCCTTGTAAGTTGGCATAAAGCCCTTGAGAGTTGGCATGAAGCCCTTGTAAACGTGTTGGCATTAAAGCCCTTGAAGGTGGCATATAGCCCTTGTAAACATGTTGGCATTTAAGCCCTTGTAAATGGCATATAGCCCTTGTAAACATGTTGGCATTTAAGCCCTTGTAAATGGCATATAGCCCTTGTAAGTGCTTTTCTTTATATTTAACACACTTTCAACATTAGTGTTAACATACTTGAAACATTAATATAGTTGCCTTCCATGTCTTGAAATATTGATATAACTGCATAACATTTACATAGGTACTACTACTCACAGTGCTGTGATGATGTGCTAGTTCCTCCCTGCGTGTGTCCTGCACACAATCATAACTTGTACATTAATTCTCTTTCCTCTTAAATCATTGAAACCATTCCATGTGTTCTTACACTTCACATGAGTTTATCATCATTTTAAAGTCATCAGAAAAATATTCTAAAAATACCAGAGGAACAAGCATGCAAAATGGAACAACATTTATTTTTGCCTGAAAATAAGCCTCCCCGCTCGAGCGCCACTTTGGCCGCTCGAGCGGACTGCACAAATTATAAAACTGCTGGAAGGTGGATTTTCCCGCTCGAGCGGGCCTTCCTCCGCTCGAGCGGACCACGCGAAAATTCAGAAATTCTGAGCTTCCCATTTCGAAACCCAACTTCATTTTCATGCCATTTTCATGCAATCCCAAGTGAAATTAATGCAATATAGTGACCCAACTTAACTATAACATGGATTATCATTTGAATATCACAAAATAAACATGATTAGAAGCTTCATCAAGTCATACTAAATTCCATCTTTTGATCCAAGTTTCTTACATCCATAAAACATAACATAAATCATAAATATAATTCCATGAAGTTGGCATAACAATCAAAGCTTGAAGTATCAATATCATTCCACACCTAAATTAGTTCCAAAACAACTAATTGATGAGAAACCCCTTGATAATTTAACATGATTCACACCCACTTTACAATTACAAACCCTAAGTATATAATCATGAAACTACCAATCCCCTTCTTCACAAATAGTCAAGAGAGAGCTTATATAAGGTGAATTTAACATACCTTGAGTTCACAATCTACACTCCTCACAAGGTTTCTCAACCCTCTTCTTGAAAACTTTCCTTGAAAACCCTCTTCTTCCCTTTCTCTCTCTCTCACGAAATGTTCTTGAAAATGGGTCTAACCCATGGCCAACCAACATTAATATAATATGTGAATAAGGACAAAATCCAATCGCTTTATCATTCCGGAATTGAAATTTCGTGAATACCTCTAATATTACCTAAAAATTATGCTGATCACAGATATACCGTCAATTTCTGAAAATTTCGTCTCTAAGGCATCCAATTTCTGATCCGAACATTCTAATGGAACAGATAGGTTTCTTTATGCAACAGATAGGCATTCATAAACAGGGATTTCACTTTCTTAATGATAATTTTTCATGGAATGGTACAGTAAACAGTAAAAAGTACTAATCAAGGACTGAGAATATATCTGAAATCATGTGCGAGGGTCGGGTTATTACAATTTTAGTTCTTTAATCATATAATTTCTATTATTTTTTAGGAGATGTTGACTATGTGCATTTGTGCAGTCAGAGGGAGTAGCTCGAAATAATTTATTGATTCAATATGCGCTTGCAATCGTAAGGAATTACTGAAAGCTCTATCCCATGCACACCAGTTACTTGGTTTTGCTTGTCTTTGCCTCCTCTTAGCTTCTTCCTGCTTTAGGTTGCAGCTGAAAGTATAAAGCTCTATGTAGCTATTACTGATGGAACTCTCAATTTGGTTGACAAGGTAGGCCTTTGATCATCTAGTGGTGCAATCAGATTGTTGCTTGTGCTCTTGTGAAAAAAGTATTGACTTGTATTCTATTGCAGTTTTTTGAGATGCGACTCCATGATGCTGTTAGGGCACTTGAAATTTATAAGAAGGCATGGAATCAGGTATACATTGTGTGATTCTCTGCTCACCTCGTACACGTGCACACATAAGCACATGCTTCCATCGGGCATCTTCATGTTTACACTCTATACTTTTATTGTCTGATCTTTATGTTCTAGCTTCCTCTGTAGTTTTTCTGTACAATCTTTATCAGTTGTGGAATATATTTGTATGTTATTAATAAACAACTAGTTACCATTTTTTTGTCATCTACATATATTAATGACTTGAGCACATGTGAATCATCCACATCTCAATGCTTCAAATTTTTGTTTGATATCATGTTTCATAATATGTAAAAATATAAACTTTGTCCCTCCTCCCCTGTGTCTTGCTAATCACAATGGGCAAAATTAGGTCTTTATATATGGTTAAGCTCCAATTTATTCTTTGCTGATGTTCTGTGAGCAACTGATAGATCCTGGCAGAATCTAGTATTGAAAACGCATTTGAAATTTCCATATTCCAATGATTTGGCTGGTGCTGCAATTGTTGCATTTTTTTTTTTTTTTTTTTTTGTTTTGTTTTGCAGATTACTACAGTTGAGGAAGCCAAAAGATTCTACCCTCTTTTTTGGACTTGGAGCCAATGTGGCCCTTATTTTCTCTGGTTGAACTCTGAAGTTCTTCTCTAACATGAGAAAAAATTTGGGTCCTGAAGTTGATGGTTGGGCCATCTGTAGCACTCGACTTTCGGAGAGGCGCGAATTGGTCTCCTGCAGTTCGGACTCCTATCACGGTTCTGAATCTAATCTTATAAAGTGCAATGTGAGATTGATAAACACCAAAGAGTCCAATCCGGCAATTAATTTTGGAAAATCAGATTTTAAATCAAATATTGTAAAAACTAGACTACTTTGCCAGATTACAGAGTCGTCACCTAAATATTTTATCTTTGAAAAATTTAGGAAACCCGGACTCCTGCCAAAGGCCACGTGTCCGTCATCACCAAAGTTGTCTCGGCTCGAGAACTTGGGTACGAGAGGGGAAGGTCCTGAAATGAGTACCCCCGCTTGCCCGATCAAAGGATCGACCTCTACTAATCATGATATGTTGTTTCATAAACACATGTGTTCTTATTCTGATTATTAACTAACTTTACTATGTGACGCATACAAGCAAGTATAGACTAAGTCGCAAGACTTGGAACAAATCAACTCATGTTTGTTTTCGAAAATGGTTTGAAAGTGCCACCCTCAAGTGGGCTTAAAACATGATGATTTGCCACTTCGTAAAGTGGGCTTAAAACTCACAATTATCGAATTGTCCCAATTCAAGCAACAAAGCCTTCATCCACAGGCATTCATGTAGTTAATCACTTAAGCAAATAGCCTCATGGCAAGCATGCTATCATGGCATCACTCACACTCATGCAAGTATGCTAAAGCGGAAAACTTATAGTGTACTCCGAGCCAAAACAAAAGCTAGTTAGAAACAATTCATGATCCTAACTATGTTAGATGCCTAATGCAACACATGCAATAATGCAATTAATAGGCTCGGCTATCCAAGATGGCATATGAATGCAACAATTTGATAACATGCTTTGAAACACGTATTGAAATAAGTGTATTGAAATACAATGCAGTTTGAACGATGCGCCAAGCCCAGTGCATGCGATACAAATGAATGATGCAAACATGCAAGCATAAGGTATGCAAATTGAAATATGCCCTAATCTAACCATCGAAAGAGGTTAAATAAAAGGGAGAAAGACGTGGGGTTAGAAGACATGCACACACACGCACCCTTATTACAACATTGCGCCCTCGCGAAGGAAGGTCCGAATAAATAGGCTAAGCTATGCTAAGTTAAGCTAATTATTACAAAACAACTAATTAACTATTCTACCTAATTAATTATTACAACACAATTAAATAACTAGCTAATGTTAAGATAATTAAAATATTATAGAACGAATTGAATAATTAGCTACTCTAACTAATTAAAGCAATTAAATGGCCTCGCGGGCGAGGGAGACATGCATGCTCGGTTGGCGTCATCCCAGAAATCCATCGCCTTGCCATCGGTTGTCTCTGTTTGCACTCGCCTCTGTTTTCTAAACATTGTGCCAACTTCAAACTACTTTTGCGTCAAAACAAGAACATTTTTGCACCAAAAATGGACTGGTGGCCGGTCGGCTACCAAAAGTGCCTGCCGGCCACTCCAACTGGCCGATCGGCTAGTGCAAGTGGCAGGTTAGCTACTGCATATGGCCAATGGGCTACCTCCTTTCCCAAACTCCTGGTTTTACTGCAACAGAGAACAACAAAGCTAAGACAATGTATTTGCAAGGAAGTATGTGTACTGCCACTCTCTTCATCATGTCTTAAGCTCAAAGGAGAGTGGCACTTGGCTCTCAAGCCACCAACCAAGTATCTCAATGCATGATGGCCCAAAAACCAAGCTTGTACAAGCTTAGTGAATGCACAAACAATACACAAAGAGCCTCCACCCTATCATGCATGATCAAGGGAGTTGGCGACCAAGAAATGTGACACGTTTCATCACTTTGAGTATGAAACGTCCCACATTTCTTGTGTTTGGATTAACGTCCAATCCAAACACATGCGATGCAACACACATGTTTATTTTGTCCATGTTTTACTTAGTCCCTTTCTTGTTTACATATTTTAGCTTACCAATTAGTCCTTTAACCGGTTAAGTTCAATGTGAAAAGTCCTCTAACTGGAAAGGTGGTCTAAGCCACAAGTGTTTCGAGCATGAAAGAGGTCTCATGCTGTTGGTTAGTAGAAAACCTCAAGGGAGGATTAAAACCATTAGGCATGAATGCCTTAATTTCATGCTCAAGTCAACAAGGGGCTCAAGACCACTTTCGAAAGCAAATTCAAAAGTGAAGAACAAAGGGAGGTTGCAGACTTTCAGTGCTGACATGGCATGCTAAATAATGCTAGAACATGCAAGCATGACATACAACACATGTTTAAAAGCCAAAAGCTTAAAGCTAGTGAGGAGCACTACACTAGAAGCATGCAATACAATGCTTAAATGACCAAACCAGCTATGGACAGACCTAAAACATGTCAAATCAGTGGCTAAAATATGCTGAAACTTAGGCATAAAAAGCAAGAAAAGCATGCTCATTCGTTGGCTCGTAAGCAAGGCATAAGGCACAACTTTCAAAAGCAATGAAAGAGTGGAATATGTGAGAGTGTGACAGAGGTATATGCTCTGAAATGATATGCTAAAATGATGTCATGCCATGCAAACATCACAAATAAGGCATACTAGAGGGCCTAAAACACAAAGCTAGTAAAAGCCAATTACACTAGAACCATACAAAGCATGAGTCACATGACCAAGACCAACCAAAACAGAGTTAAAACATGCTAAAATATTAGCAAAAACATGCTGAGATGGAGTCCCAAAAGGGTAGAAAAACATGCACATGTTTTAAGGGAACTACACATGCAAACAAGACATGAGGATGGGGGACCGCCCCCTCCCATTTTGGTCCTCAAAACCAACTTTTGGCCACTGAAATTCCCCTAGAATTCAGTGGTTAAGTGGCCAAGAAAAGGTTGTTTGAAAAGCTTTAAAAGATGGCATAAAGTTTAGCAGACAAGCTACAAAAGAGGGTGGACCTCCCCTAACTCAAAAAAATTCCTTAAACCAACATTTTTAAACCTAAAAAATAGAGGTCTTTGTAGTTGAAAACTAGGCCAAAAACAACATGCAAAGTTGGCCAAACAAGCAATTAAATAAAGCTTTAAAGAGGGTAAAGCCTTACCCTTGATGCATAGTAGTAAAACAGCAACTTTCTGAGCCAAAACCAACTTTTAATAGCCCAAATAAGATCTCCAGGCACCTTAGCAACAAGGTAGTCTAATTTGGTTAAGGGGTTGTATGCAAATATGTAAATAAAACTCACTTTCAAGCACTAAATAGGAAGAGAGAGAGAATTCTAGAGAGAGAGAGTGAAAATTTGCTCACAAAAATTCTGAACCTCTAAAATGGGGGAGGGACCTCCCCTTATATAGAAAAACAAGCTACAAGCTTGTTTACATCCCCTGATACACGTGTATGGAGGATGCACTAAGTGATCAACAGCTGGCACAGCTGGTACACAAAATATCTGAAAAAGGAGAAAAATGGTTGTCGGCCATCATTAATGGCCGACTGGCTATCAATGAGGCCGACCGACCATCAGTGTAGCCGACCGGCCACCACTGAAGGCCGATGGGAATAAACCCTGGCTGATGGATTGTAGGGATGGCCAGCAAGCCACTCTCTCCTTCAGAAGCAAATAAGCAAGCATTTGGTCCACAACCAAGCATAAAACAGACAAGTTTCAGAGCCTCAAAGGCAAGGCACTCCGCCAAGAACTTCGGGCGTTCAAAACGAACACAAAGATGGATAATCATCGAGTATTCAAGCGATGACGTCCATGTCTTGAGGACGGTAAAAAATGGGGTGTCTACAGTTGCCCATCTTTGACAGAACTCGAAAGTCATGAAATGACGGGAGTGAATGTCAAAGCCTAGGGATGACCTATTTTTGACAAGGCTAAAGACTTAGCCAAACAAGCAAGGTAACATAACATAGATACGCCCGCAGGCTAGAGCAAAATGCAAATGATACATACAATGCAAGGGCATAACTTATGATCATGCAAAGAGGGCTATAATGAAGCATTTAAATGCAAGTACTATGCAAAGAGGATACAACATTTTAAGCACACCAACATGTACAACAATCTCACTCATGAGAAGAGGTAAGCAAATAAACACGCCACATGTGAGAATCATAAGTTGAACCGTATTTCACACAGAAAGGATGTAAGAAAATTATGCAATCTTAACTATGCCTCGCGCAGAAGAGGTAAAGAGCAACAACCGTTGAGCACACCTGAAACGGCAAACAAGTTCCCGACGCATGGCACATGCGAGGAAAGAAGTGGAGTGAACCTAAGGACACACCCTAAGGTTCCGAGCCACAAAGAACAATAACAATAGATTAAGCACGTCCAACCATTATGCAATGAAAGCAAAAGAGCGGTATAAGCATCGGAACCCGTCCAGATGCATTTAACCAAAGCATCCCTAGCGCAGTACACGCGAGATGGAAAACGGAGCAGTGAAAACACCAGAGGGTGGTATAAACATCAGAGCACATTCCAATGTTTCTAACCAAAGCAAGGTATAAGCGTCAGGTACATAGTCCAAACACTTCTAAACAAAGCAAGATATAAGTGTTGGGCACACAGTCCAAACACTTCTAACTGAAGCAAGGTGTAAGTGTCGGGCACACAGTCCAAACGCTTCTAACCGAAGCAAGGTATAAGCGTCGGGCACACAGTCCAAATGCTTCTAACCGAAGGAGTGTCGGTGTAAACACCGGGCGTACCCAAATGTTTCTAACCAACGCAAGGAGTGGTGTAAACACCAGGAGTACCCGAGTGTTTCTAACCAGAAGAAGGAGTTTAAAGGACAAGAATGATCTTACATGGAGTTCCTCTGAATGAACCGTACATACAATATTGTCTGGTCACACTAGCCTTGAATGAACCGTATATACAATATTGTGCCTGCATAAGAAAGAAACTTGATAGGTACAATACAATAGGAATGCATGTTCCATGCAAGATTGAAAAACACATATTCTATGCGAGCGTGATAAATGCATATTCTATGCAAACATGACAAATGCATGCTCTATGCCAGTGAGAAGTGCATGTTCCATGCTCAATGATAACAACACGCATTTAATGTAGCATGCATATTCTATGCAAACATGGGGATGCGTGTCCTATGCAACGATACAAAAATGTATGCCTCATGCAAAGACAAAGGAATGCACATTCTATGCAAATGTGAGTATTCTCTGTAAACGTGGCAAATGCATGCTCCATGCAACGTTGAGATGCAGCTTCAATGCAAAACAAGAATTGCGTATTCAATACAAGAGTGAAAAGGTGCATAACAATGCAAGCCTTGCATATATGACAAAAACACTATAATGTAACACATTCAAAAGCAATTCAACGATCTTGCGAGATACAAAAGGATATGAAAAAGGATACACTTTGTTCATGTTGAGTGCCACACACTGAAAACACAGTTCAGAGCTTCCATGGAGGCCGCTTGAGCTTAAAAGTGCACTTTCTTGCACTTTCTTGAGAGATGAGGGCATGAAACAATAGAAAAACACCCAAGAAGAGTACTGGAGGCCCATCAGCCACCATGGGAAGCCATCGCCCACCCATCGGCCACAAAACAAAATCATCGGCCAAAAATATGGCCGGTCGGCCAACAATGATGGCCGGTCGGCTGTCGATGACAGATTCGAGGTAAATTTGACATTTTGCCACGGGTCTTTAAATATAGGATTCCAAACCCTATATTTCCACTTCTCCTTTGCCGAAAAACTTCTCCCTTGTGCTCTAGATCACTTTTCCCCTCCCGATCTGAGCTTCAAACGTGTTTTCGGTCATCCCTCAAATATTCAATTTGCGAAACCCTCATAGTTTTCAACATTTTGAACCGATTGAAAAGTACATTTGGTGCCTCCTTCTTGATTTTCATCACTTGGCGTTTGTTTCCCCCGAGTCACCCTTGATTTCCGTGCCCTCTTCCGGACCTTAACCTTTTCTTCCATTTTTCACCCCTCAGAGTTGACTTTTTGTTGACTCTTGGCATTCCCACCCATTTTCCGCATTCATGACCATTCTTCCATCCTTTCTTGAGATGGCGGACGACATTCCACATGGTGGAGCTCCCCTGGAGATAGAGATGGATCCCGAGTTTGAGCCCTTGCCATTCAACATCCGACCATTCGATCTGACGATGTACCACCCTGAGGTACACGTGTTACCTCCTAACAGCATCCGCCAGTTCCGAGGGTTTGTGCGAGGTGCACTGGAGGACCTCCTATTACGTGAGCCGGAGTCACACCTATCCTACGGCGCTTCTGAGGTATACATTTTCTCTTTATTTTCTGCAACGTACATCACATTTCTTGCATAGCTCACACTGCTTTCCATATATTCATCCCAATCACACTTGCACACTGCATCTTCTACACTGTCTTGTATCTGTTGGCCCTGAACATACCCTTGCACTGTATTTCTTACACTGCCTTGCATCTGTTTGTCTTGTTTACAGGGAGACTCACATGCTTTCCGAGGATACGAGACCATCTCTGCGATGGGGTGGTATATAAAGCTGCCTGACGTCGTACGCCACATCGTCGACGAGGCCGGCTTCAGTGCATTTTGCATGGGGCTCTCACGTCTCACTGTGAGTCGGCCCTTTTAGGCGCTTTAGTGGAGAGGTGGTGGGATACCACCGATTCCTTCCACTTCTCTACAGCTGGGGAGATGATGATGACTCCCTTCGACTTCTCTATGTTTACCGGCATTGGAGTAGGGGGTCATCCGATTCCTTACGACACCGACATGGGTGAGTGGGAGGCCGCCCAGATCTACCTGTTAGGGACTCGTCCTCCCATCTCCCGATCTGGGATGGTACACTACACATGGTTTATCGATTATTTCAGAGGGACGATGCCGACGACCCGCGAGGAGGCTGAGTACTACGCCTGGGGCTTCCTCATGTTTTTGCTTGGTACTACTCTGTTCACCGACCGGGTGAACACCATCGGGCTCTACCTCTTGAGCGCACCGGTGGACTTGCCTCGCGTCCGATTCTATGACTAGGGCGGCGCAGGCCTGGCCACACTATATGGATATATGAGCTCCTCTTCTTGCCGGAGCGAACATCTATTAGGAGGCTACTGGAGGGCCTGGGAGGTACACCCTACCCTTCTGCTTTACATTTCTGCTCTTCGTTTTCTATATACTGCATATTGCACATTGGACACTGCACCGCTCATACTGTATACTTTCTGCACACACTGTCTACTGCACTGCACACACTGTAGACTTATACTCACTGTATACTTTCTGCACATACTGCAGCTATGGGTGTATGCCTATTTCCCAAGGCTTGCCTCAGAGCTTGAGGTAGAGATACCACCCATGGTGCAATATTCACACCGATATGATAGGAGGTGTGAGCGGAGGCCCCGAGAGTCATTCTTATTCTTCCGTCAATTCTTCGACACCGTGATCACTGCAGAGGTAACTCAAACCTTACAGTCATTTCAGCTTTACTTCATATTGCATATACAATGGCAGCTAATAGTCTGTACATTCACTGACTGCAGATCACTTGCCAGCCGTGGGCGGTGATGCCTGACGGGGTCAGAGACCAGTTTGTGGGCGCTCGGGAGGCCTCACGATTCCGGATCTTGCTTGAGGGCCCTGTTTGCCGAGCATGGTTCCTGGAGGAGCGGTTCTTGTGATAGAGCCTCGGCTGGCCTGAGCCGGTGGTCCCGATGTCGCCTCCCGCATACATGAGGATTACAGAAAGGTACACCGAGCAGGAGATGATCGACTTCATAAGAGGTTGGGATGCCGACTTCTTCAGGCTTGACGGCGATTACGCCGCCTTCATCCAGGCGTACCTTATGCCACCATTGATCGGTGCTCGCGAGGGGAAGAGAGCTAGAGCTCCAGCTGTGAGGGGGAGAGCCTGGGGATCCAGGACTACTCAGTCCCAAGCCCATGACAGGAGAGACTCCCAGACGAGGCAGAGGGTGGAATGGCCAGAGTTGCCCACTGCTATGACCTGCTGGGGACGTTCTAGGGAGACTTATCAGATCCCCATCGAGCCTGTACCAGTCGGCCACGAGCTCATCGGAGTTCGAGGCCCGACTCCGGTATATACCATACTTCATATCTTGTACATTCAACTTCATTTCAGTTATGCTTTGTAGACTGCTAATCATCTTAACACATTTGCAGGCTTCCATAGAGTACACCGGGTAGGCTGGCGGCCTCTCTGATGGGGATGGTTCAGACTAGTCAGAACCTTCTTAGTCTGTACAGGATTCCGGTAAGTTTCCTTAGTTTGCACTTCATGCCAAGAAATTTTCTACAGATGCATTAGCATTTCAACCATAATCTACTTCATACTGATCTGAATTCATTGCATTATCAACACTGCGTTGACACATTGCTTCCACACACTGCATTCAATACCATACTCAGCTTTGCATACCAATAATTGATGCATTTGACAAATTGTTCTTTTCAGGTCGCATTTCATATGCCAGTTCCACCGGGCGCCCAGCAGGAGCTGCAGCAAGACCTTTGGTGCCCCCCCCGACAGTAGGGAGAGAGAGACGGGGGGCTCTGACACACAGCCGATGCAGGGCTAGGCGCGCTCATAGTTCACCAGAGCCTATCCCGGAGGACGATGAGATTGATGAGGATGAGGAGCCAACGAGTCCACAGTCCGAGTTATCTCAGGGTGGAGGTGATGGCACTGGCTCGGATTCTGAGGGCGGTGGTGATGCCTAGGAGGGCTCTGAGGAGGGGAGTGGAGATGGCTCTGGATCGGGTTCTGGCTCAAATTCAGATAATGGGGCCGACGGCAACAGCTCCGAGTCCGCTCAGCTGCAGAAGAGGACGAAGAGGGCCTCTCGATCTTGAGACAGTTGGCACAGATTCAGATGCTCTTCTTTTTGCTTTAGTTTTCTTTTTACTAGTTGTGAGCACATTGTACAGCCTTAGGCAGCTTTATTTTCTTTAAAACTTGTACTCTTTTGTAAAAAAGAAACCATGATTGAAATGGAAAACAACTTTTTGTTTAAAAAGTGTTGCATTTTGCATTCTACGCATTGTATAACATCGCACAGTATGAAAATGAGATTGATCTTTGTTGAAAATGTATATACAAATTGCATTGTCTTAATCAGGTAGCGAACCAACTAACAACTGAGCAAAACAAAATAACTCGAAAAGCAACACAAATACAACTCAATAAGCAAATTACAACAACTCGATAAGCAATATAAATACAACTCGGTAAACAATACAACAACTCGATAAGCAATTTGGACAAAATTTTGGAGAAAATGCACCAAGAGTGGAATAAACACAGTTTCTTTGGCATTTTCAACACTGGGAAGGACCAGGATGCAAGGTGGAAGACCACCGGCCACAAAAGGATGCTGCCGGCTATAAATAATGGTTGTGGGCCACTAGCACTGGCCGGTCGGCTACAAAAGTGGCCGGTCAGCCATCAATGTAAGGAACCTCCAGATTGTCGCCACCTGTCTTCCACTCACTTCCTTATCTTTTACAAAAGCTCCAGCTTCGTGGTTTTTTCATTTCAGCTCTATTTTTGCCCCAAATGGAACCATTCTTCGCCGAAAAACTCTCCAATTGGATTGCGACTTTGGATGGCTCGGAAAAGTTAAATTTCCGAGGTTTCGGGCTAAACGCACTATTCCTGCTAAGCCGTACTCTGCTGTGTTTTCCATTCCTCCATGCCGAGGCTAGATGTTGGAACCCGGTTACACATGTATTTAGCTCTGGGGAACAAGAGATATGCCCCACAATCGAAGAATTCCAAGCTTTGATGGAATCCTGGCGTGACGAGGAAATCTTGCCCCAGTCTCATTTTGTCTACATCCAAACTTTGGGAAGAATGTGTGGGCTCACTTTACATGATGCTTGGTCCTTGGTTCACAATGGGGAGTTGGACATCCCCAATCTCATTTATCGGTTTTTCGACGCCGGCAACCACGGTGACCACTTTTGGCAAAGTTTTCAGCAACATGCCCTCTGCTTGTGTATGTTGGCCTATTTTCTGCTTGCCCCCGGCTTTGGAGGGTCTAGCATTCATTTGATTGAAGTTGCCCAAGGCTTGAAAGAGGGCAAAAGCTGCATCAGATTGACACTAGCTGAAACTCTAATGGGTTTGGATGCTTTCCATCCCCGGGAGACATCCAAGTTTGCGGGGAGTCCACTACTCTTGCAAGTAATGTTTCCCACCCTTCTCACATGTGTTTCTCACATCACTCGGCCCTCAGGCTCTGTTTTTCTCTCAAAACCCTTTCTCACTTTTCTCTCCACGAACACCTCTCTATTCTTTAATCTCTCTTATTTTTCATCCCTCCCCAGGTATGGCTGCAGACACCCCATTTTTGACCGTCCTCAAGACTTGGTTGTGCTTGCAAGTACATCCCACCACAAGTTCGATTGCTCGTCGGGTACTCGACTTTCGCGGCGGAAAGTCACAGGTTTGAGCTTTCCAAACCCTGTACCCTTTCTACCCCATTTTTGGACCATGTGTTGGTCCTTTCAGCATGATTCTCATGGTGCACTGCCGGACACTCTCTACCATTGCCGACCATGCATTTGAGCCAGCTGGTTTTCACTCATCCCTCATCCATACACGTGTATGGAGGGATGAAGCCCTTTTCAAGCTTGTTTAACAAGCTTTGCATTGCTTTCTTCTATATAAGGAGAAGCTCCTCCTCCATTTCAGAGGTTTAGAATTTTGTGGTTTGAGTTATACATACACATTTGTATCTATATCACTCTTTTGTTCTTGTTTTGTGCCTTAAAAGTGTCATTTTTTCTCACTTTTGTACACAAACACACACTCAAACACCATCCTTGTGTTGCTGAGGCTTCTTGAGGTTTGTTTTGGTGTTCTTGGACTGGTTTGAGCTCAAAGAAGTTGCTGGAGTTGCAGCTTTAAAGGTGGTCTTCAAGGGTGAGTTTCTAACCCTTAAATCTCCCATTTTTGCTTAAGCTTTTAGCCCAACTTGCATGTTGTATTAAGCTTAACTCTTAACTGGAAAAATTTCTATTTTGCATGCTGAAAAAGTTTATTTAAGGTTACTTTTTCGTTGGGGGTTGTTTACCCCCTCTTAGGCCTTGTTTAGCCTTGCTTTTGTGCCTTCTTTGTGAGCCTTTGGGACCACCTTGTTTTGGCCTTCTCACCACTAAAACTTAGAGGAATTTCAGTGGTGAGAAGGGTGTTTTGAGGTCCCAAAAAGGAGAGGGTCATCCCCTCTCCTTGTGTCTTCAATACTTGCTTTGAGTGCCTCATGTTTGAGCATGTTTGTTAAGCTTATGTTGGCCATATATTAGCTTGTATTTGGGGTTATTTTGCTGTGGCATGCCTCTATTTTTACTTGATTTTGTCACTCTATGGATGCATAATACACTTGTAGTGAAAATCACACAAACTAGTCTTGTATGCTTCATGAAGTAGCATGTCATTCTAGCTTGTTTTGACTCCATTTTAGTAGGCTTTTGCTGTTGTTTTAGCATTCCGTGACTCTATTTTGGGTGGGTTTGATGGCCCCTTGCATGCTCCATACACTTGTAGTGTAATTTCATGAATTAGCCTAGTGTGTCTCGTGCTTTAACATGTCATTCTAGCATGCTTTAGGCTTAACTTCAAGAATATTTTATCCATGTTTTTACATGCTTTAGCTCTGATTTGTGTTGTTTTGGTCATGCATGACTTGCCTTGTATAGCTATGGTTCACTCTAGCTTGTAGTCTTTGTGCGTTGAGTCCAGTAGCATGTACTACTTGGACTATTTGAATGATTTGGCATCATTTGAAATGTGATTTCAGTCCATGTTTCATGATCACACACTTGCATTTATCACTTATTCAATGCGTTGGAGGACTTGCCCCTTTATGCCTTAACATGGATCATTGCATATGCCTTCATACCTAAGCTTGTGAGCTATCATTTCAATGTGTTTTGGGGGTTATTATACCATGATATAACTCTGATTTTTGTTGCTTAAGTCATTCCATGCTTGGTCCTAATAGGTGTAGTGTAATCCACCATATTTGCCTTGTATGCATTGTGCCCTATGCCCTTCGTGCTAGCATGTTTTGGCTCCCTTCCATACATGTTTTAGTACCATTTTAACATGTTCTAGGACTGTTTTGGGTTGCCTTTGCCATGTGCTTCATGCTTTGTATAGCTGTAGTGCAATTGGCCTTGCTAGCTTTGTGTTTTCATGACTCATGCATGCTATCTTTGAGCTATCTAGATGATTTGGCATAATTTAATACTTCATTTCAGAGCTTATAGCATGACTATATTCCCACTTCTTTCATGTTTTAAATGCCTTTGAGTATTGTGCATTGTTGCCTTGTTTATAGCTTAGCTTGTATGCTTGCATGCCTAGGTCTTTGAGCCTCCATCTTAGCATGTTTGGCCACTAATTTGGGCATGATTGAGGTCTGCCCATTTTAGTTTAAGTCCATTTTTGCATGTTGTTGCATGCTTGTCCATCTTTGCATGTTGTTGCATGCTTGCTCCGTTTTGGTGTTATTCCATGCTTGGTACATTGCATGTTAGCATGTCAAGCTTAGCATGATTCTTTACATAACATGTTGTCTGTGTGCATTGCATTGTGTTCAATCGGGCATTATGTTGAACACAAGGTGGATTAGCTCATTTCATACTCGAAGTGATGAAGTGAGCCAATCACCCTTTGGTCTCCATTCCCTTTGATTCCTCATGATAAGGAGATGGTCTTGGTGTCCTATTTGTCATGCATTTATTGAAAATTGCATATGTTGGATCTTTGGCCATCAAGCATCGAGATGCGTGATTGATGGTCTTGGATCTAATTATGCCCCTCCGTTGATGTTTTGAGGTGATATGGAGTGGCATAGTGCGTACATACCCTTGGGAGACCCTCCATTTTCTCTAGTTTGTGCTCTGCTGCAGCTTAGTGTCACAGCACACCAGTGGCCGGCAGCCTCTTATTATTGGCTGGCAGACCTTCATTTTTGGCCGGCAGTGCCTTCTTTTGGTCGACAAGGGGGTCGGCAGCCACCTCTCATGGCCGGCAGGCCACTTGTGCACTCCTCAGCACTGTTTTGGTAAGATCCAGCAGCTAGTTCTCAAGGACACCCTTCAAACAGAGCCTCTAAAAAGCATTTGGAGAGCTTTTCGGGACGGGAATCGAGAGCATGCATCCTTCTTTGTTCAAGGGAAAACTGGAGCAGCTTAGTTTAATGCTTACTTGTTAGTTAGCTTCAATTTGTAATTTAATTAGTTAATTTGTTAATTAATTAAGTGTTGTAGTAATTAGTAAGTAGATTGTTTATTATTCAATTTGGTTGTGTAATAATTAGTTTAATTAGCGTAGCTAGTTGGCTAATTCATTCGGACCCTCCGTCGAGAGGGCGAATTTTGTAATAAGTGTGCGTGAGTGTATGAATGTCTTCCAACCCCACGTCTTTCTCCCTTTTATTTACCCACTTCCAGTGGTTAGATTAGGGCATGTTTCAGTTAGCATCCTTATGCTATGCATTTTTGCATCATTCATCTGTATTGCATGCACCGGGCTCGATGCATCATACTAACCGCATTGTATTTCAATTCCTACTTGAATGCATGTTATCAAGTTGCATTTCATATGCCATCTTAGAATAGCCGAGCCTATTTTAGATGCATTTTCGCATGTGTTGCATTAGCCATCCTAACATGAACTAGGACCATGCATTGATTTCTAACTAGTTCTCTGTTTTGGCTTTGAGTGTTTACGCTTTAGCATACTGCATGTGTTTACGCTTTAGCATACTGCATGTGTGTTAATGTTGCCATGAAAGCATGCTTGCCATGAGGCTAACTGCTTAGTTAATTAACTGCTTGAATGCCTGTGGGTGAAGATTGTATTGCTTGAATTGGAACAATTCATTGAAATCCTCAATTTAGCCTACTTGCAAGTAGCAAACTTCAAACCGTTTTCAAACAAACGAATATGCAATGTTTTGTTCCAAATTAGGCGATCTAGTCTATACTTGTATGCTGTGCGCATCACGTAGTAAGATTAGCTAATTAACCGGAAGAAGAACACATGTGTTTTCAAAAACAAAATATCATGCTTAGTACAGGCCGATCTTTGATCGGGCGAGCGAGGGTGCTCATTGCATGACCTTCCCCTCTCGTACCCAAGTTCCCGAGCCGAGGCAACTTTGGTGATGACGGACACGTGGCCTTAGGCACGAGTCAGGGTTTTTTATATTCCCCTAAAATAAAATATTTAGGTGGTGACTCTGTATCTGGCAAAGCAATCCATGTTTGGCACTTCTTTATAAAAATCAGTTTTCCAAAACGATTTGTCGGATTTGGACTCTTTGGTGATTTATCGGTCTCACATCGCACATTGTGAGATTAGATTCAGAACCGTGACATTTGAGTCCGAACTGTAGTAGCTCAGAGAACAAAATGAGATTCGCGCCTCCTCTCCTCGCGGGCGTGCGGATGTTGGGGTGTTCCCGGGAGCGCGTCTACAACACCCTTCCGGCCACTCCGTCTCAATCCCATTCCGAGCATGTGTTGAAGCTTGTTCATGAGGTAAACAGATTGTGCACTGACGTACAGTCCCTCATCAACAGCCAGCAAGTCCTGTGCTACCCGAGCCTCAGCCAAGGTGAATCCCGACAGAAACACATCCTCTACGCCGTGCCCAATCTCCAGAACTGGTGTAGAAACCTCTAGCGGTGGATGTATGGAAGAGTTCCCGAAAACAATTGCTATCCCCTTCTCGTGGGGGTACTTCAGCATCTTGTGTAAGGTGGAAGAGACAGCCCTCGCCTAGTGTAACCACGGTCGTCCAAGTAACAGATTGAAGGTGGCTGGAACATCTAAGACATGAAACTCAATGTCATGCTACCCCGAGCCAACCTGAGTTTTGATCTAAACTGTCCCCATCACCTCCCGACTAGTGTTATCATAGGCTCGAATTACCTGAGCTGTTGGCGTGAAATCTGCGGGCTTCAACCCGATAGCATATGCCGTTCGCGACGAACATACACTGATTACAGATCTCGTATTAACCAGAACAGCCGGTATCCATTTCTCCTTACACTCCATAGAGATATAGAGCGGCTTGTTATGATCAGAGCCCTCAGGCGGCAGTTCTTTGTCTGTGAAGGTTAAAGTCGGTGAAGGTCCACCCGGGAAAACCAACCCCACCAACTACTCGGGCGTTGTATCAATCGAAAGCTTGGCCCTGTCCATGGCTGAAAGGACGGCCTGTCTATGCACCCTCGAGGCCATAAGCAGTCCCTAGATGGAGTTATCTACTTGAATTTTCTTTAGCTGCTTCAGTACAGCTTCCTCCTTTAACAGTTTGTCTTTCTGCTTTTCTGCTTCCTTGTCCTTCCCGGACGCCTCCGGCTGGTCCAAGTGTGGGGGCTTGAAATACCTCCCACTTCGGGTCATATGGTCGACCTCCTCGGTGTACCAGGTATCGTCTGGTTGATTCTGACCCCAGTCCTCGTTAGTATGGGCAAGACATAAGTCATCGTCTTCCCACCACATCCCACTAGCAACCGATAGACAACTGTCCGGTCCCGTTATAGCTGCTTCCATGTTCTCAACACATTCTGCCCCCTCAAGTGCCTTGGCTTTTCTAGCGCTGTTATCATTCTCGATTCTCTCTTGCTCAAACTGCTTCAATGCAGCCTCCTGTTCGGTGTCTACCATACTCAAATTGCCCAAGTCCCGAGCAAAATTCTCAGCACCAGTGCTCTCCGGCGATTCTCCCTGATCCTCGGCCGTTCCGACCACCACAGATGTTCCTGTTTCTGACAGTTCCTACCTAGGCAGAGATCCCTCATCAATATCAGGCTTGTCACTGAGCCACCCTTTGGCATCTGTTGCTGTGTTTGCATCAAACCAACCAATATGCACATCCCCCACGTCTTGTTCGTGAAAAAACTGTAGATTGCTGATATCCTCCTCAAGGTCGGCTAAATCATCGAGCCCCTGACTCGGCCCGTCCTCCCGGACAACATGTACCTCCATCCCCACTGGTAACTCTACCTCTGGCCTCACTTGATCAACTGGCACAATATAACCGCACGGGTTGTATGCTTCCTTAGTTATGCCCCCAAATCCCTCAGGTTCTGAACCAATGCTCCCATTCTCCTCCAAGGTCACCCTAGTTCTGCCTTCGACAGTCACCACCACCGGCTTGGGTTGGATTAGGGAGGTGCTCATCATGCACAAGTCTGTGCTATCTGGGATGAACATCTCAAGCTTAGGTAGGTGGGAGGGGGTGATGTATAGACTAGGGTCGTACGGAACGGCCATGGTTTGGATCAGGTTTATCTGCCTGGGTGGAGAAAAGGGTTGTTATGTCGTGGAAGTGGGTTAGTGGTGACATTTGGCTTCTCGGGAGGCGCAATCACCTTGTTGTTAATGAGATTCTAGATCTCATGACGCAATTTGAAGTAGAGGTTGGTGTCGTGACCGTGCTGCTGGTGAAAAGCGCAATATTTGGTTAGGTTATGTGTTGGAGGCAGGTTATTTGGTAGTGGGCGTGGTTCCAGAGGCTTCAGATGCCCTTTTCTTATTAGAACCGCCAGGGCTTTGGTCAAAGGCATATACAGCGGGGTAAAAGTCCTCTGGCCCCAAGGTGGATTTTTTGCTGGTTGCGAGCTGGTTCCGGACGCACTGATGAAAGGAGTAGCTGTTTTTGGCGTGGTGGTGACCATGCCGACGTCAAAAGTTCTCGTGGCTGCACTACTACTTGTAGCTGCATTCGAACCGCGTGTAAACGCCCTCTTGGGCTGCTCCCTTTCCTGGTCGATCAGACCTTGCTTCATAGCATCTTCAATCTGTACCCCAATCTCGTGCAAGTCAGCAAAGGTGGAAAAGGGTAAGACGATCATTTTCTGCATTAGCTTGGGTTGCAGGTTGTGCACAACCATCCTTATCTGATCCTTTTCAGGTAGCTGAGTTGTCATCATGGAGGCGTTGGCCCGCCATCGAGTGACAAAGTCAAAAAAACCTTCCTTCTGCTCTTGCCTGGTTGTTTCGAGATCACGGGTCGTGACCTCGATTTGGGTGTTGTAAGCATATTGGGCAATGAAGGCCTCGGCCATCTCCTCCCAACTTCTCTTTACTGAATCCTCCAGCTTGGCATACCAGATAGCCGCAATACCCAACAGGGTTCGACCGAAGAGAGAGAGTTTCTGGAGTCTAGTCAAGCCCATCGGGTGCAGAATATTAGAGAACAGCCTCAGATGAACCATAGGATCGCCTGAGCCGTCAAAGCGATCTATGTGAGGCAATTTGAACCTGTCCGACAATGTCACCGCCAAATCAGTGTATCCATCCTCAATGTCTGGGATCGAGTTAACTCCCTAAGCTCACTTCAACAACTTCTCGAGCTTGCTGACTTTCAGAGCGGTTGGATCAACCTCAGATTCAAACGGTGTATCTGTTGGGAGGGTCGGTGTTTTTGAAGTTTGTGGTAGGACTGGTGGTGGAACTGGCCCTGTTGGAATGCCCGTATTCTCCTGGACAGTTGTTGCATCCCCGGGTGTTAGAACCCTAGGTGGGGATGGGGGTGGATGCGAAGCAGATGCTCCGGCTTGTTGTGGTTGCTGCTATTGTCGAAGCCTAGCAATTAGTTCTGCCTGTTGAGCTACAACCTCTGCCTGACGAGCGGTAACCTCCACCTGACGAGCAGCATCCTGCTGTATGGCCTGCATGGTCTCTTGGAGCTGACGCATCATGTCCTCCATACTGACTGGAAAGTGTTGATCTAATTGAACAGGTGTGTAGCCTCTCTCTGAGGTGAAAGCAGATATCTCAGCCCAACTGCGCACAGGTGAGGTAGATAACGACCACTAAACTAGCGACTGCTGTACTGATGACCTGTGCCTGGATAACCTCCGTCTCGTAACCGAGGGTAATGAAACAAACACTGGTTGTCCGTCAACTAGATCCTCAGATCGATGAATTCTCCCAACTTTGGTCTAGAGTGCTAGGGAAGTATCTGCTTCGTCGGAAGCAATGATGAAACATTACCTTACAAAAAGGAAAATAAAACAAAAAGAAAACAACAACAATCAGGAAACGAACAGCATCCCGGCTCAAAAAGAAATAACATACAGTTGAAATTATAAGCTGGATAATCTGTTCTCAAACACTGATCTCTGCTCCCAAATCACTGCCTCAAATCTAATACCCTCAAACACTGATGTTCTCAGATATGATACCCAGACTTGCAACTGATACATACATCCTGTAGAGACACACCCTAACAGCACATATCAAGCAAGTGAGAACCAAAACACCCCTATGGTGAGGTAGGGTTTCCCTGTCCTATTTTGTCAGGAGCTAGGGTTTCACTACGCACGCATGCGATTTCAAACAATCCTGCATTTGGGTGAGCAGCCTGTCCTAATTTAGAACAGTCTCTAAGGCTTCCGATATGCAACTAGGTCGAATGGTCAAAAATGGTGCCTCAGCAAGACCACCTAATATACCTCTCGCACCAAACACCGAGAAGTGAAAGGTGGATCAAAGGTACGGCGGTGATCCAGATCCAAGGTTTGTGTTCCCATCGTGGCAGAGCCCGTAACCGGTCAGCCTTATGGCATGTTTTTCCAAGCATGCCTCCGGCAAACCATTCAGGAATAGCAGATGGCAAACACTGTGACTTAGGCGCACCAATGCAAATGCAATACAAAGAAACACATAAGTGTAGATAAAACAACATATCATGATGTTCGAGTCAAGTTCTCTAAATCCCCAGCAAAGTCGCCAGAAACTGGAGCACCCGACTTTCTCCGCACGCCCCCCTTTCGGAGAGGGCATGAATTGGTCTTAGTACAGTTCGGACTCCTGTCACGGTTTTGAATCTAATCTCGCAAAGTGCAATGTGAGACCGATAAACACCAAAGAGTCCAAATTTGGCAATCGGTTTTGGAAAATCAATTTGAATAAAAAGCGCCAAACATGGACTGCTTTGCCAGATTATAGAGTCACCACCTAAATATTTTATTTTTGAAAAATTTAGGAAACCCTGACTCGTGCCAAAGGCCACGTGTCCGTCATCACCAAAGTTGCCTTGGCTCGGGAACTTGGGTACAAGAGGGGAAGGTCCTGAAATGAGCACCCTCGCTCGCCCGATCAAAGATCGGCCTCTACTAAGCATGATATGTTGTTTTATAAACACGTGTTCTTATTTTGATTATTAATCTAACTTACTATGTGATGCACACAGCACACAAGTATAGACTCAATCGCGAGAATTGGAACAAAATAACTCGTGTTTGTTTTTTAAAATTGTTTGAAAGTGCTACTCGCAAGTAGGCTAAAGCGCGGATTTGCCACCCTCAAGTGGGCTTAAAACATGATGATTTTGCCACTTCGCAAAGTGGGCTTAAAACATACATTTGTCGAATTGTCCCAATTCAAGCAACGAAGCCTTCATCCATAGGCATTCATATAGTTTATCACTTAAGCAAACAGCCTCATGGCAAGCATGCTATTATGGCAACACTCACACTCATGCAAGTATGCTAAAGCGTAAAACTTATAGTGTACTCCAAGCCAAAACAAAAGCTAGTTAGAAATCATGCATGATCCTAGCTATGTTAAGATGCCTAATGCAACTAAATAGGCTTGGCTATCTAAGATGGCATATGAATGCAACACTTGATAACATGCTTTGAAACACGTATTCAAGTAGGTATTGAAACACAATGCAGTTTGAGAGATGCGCCGAGCCCGGTGCATGCAAGACAAATGAATGAATGCAAACATGCAAAGCATAAGGTATGCTAATCAAAACGTGCCCTAATCTAACCATCAAAAGCAGTTAAATAAAAGGGAGAAAGACGTGGGGTTGGAAGACATGCACACAGACATGCACGCTTATTACAACATTGTGCCCTCTCGATGGAGGGTCCGAATAAATAAGCTAACTAGCTACGCTAATTAAGCTACTTATTACAAACCAATTAATTAACTAATCTAAGCTAATTAATTATTACAAACTGAATTGAATAACTAGTTATGCTAAGCTAATGAAAATATTACAAAACAAATGAATTAATTCGCTACTCTAACTAATTAAAGCAATTAAAGTGGCCTCACGGGCGAGGGAGACATGCATGCTCGGTTGGCGTCCGCTCGAAAATCCATCGTTTTGCCGTCAATTGCCTCTGTTTTCACTCGCCTTGGTTTCTGAATATTGAACCAACCTCCATACTGTTTCTGCTCCAAAACAGGATGCTTTCTGCACAAAATTGGACTGGTGGCCGGTCGGCCACAAAAAGTGGTTGCCGGCCACCTTAACTAGTCGGCCGGCTAGTAAAAGTGGTCGGTCGGCTACCTCAAGTGGCCGGTCGACCACCTGCTTTTCCAGGTTTCTGGTTTTACTGCAATAGAGAACAACAGAGGCACAGCAATGTATTTGCAAGGAAATGCATGTACTGTCACACTCCTCATCATTTCTCAAGTTCAAAGAAGTGTGGCACTTAGCTCTCAAGCCATCAACCAAGCACCTCAATGAATGATGGCCCAAAAACCAAGCTTTGTACAAGCTTAGTGAATGCGCACATAAGACTCAAAGCGCCTCCACCCTATCATGCATGATCAAGGGTGTTGGCGACCAAGGAATGACACGTTTCATCACTTTGAGTATGAAACGTCCCTCATTCCTCGTGTTTGGATTAACGTCTGATCCAAACACAATGCAATGCAAACAACATGCTTATCTTTCACATGTTTTACTTGGTCCATTTCTTGTTTACTCATTTTAACTTACCAAGCCATTCCTTAATTGGTTAAGTCCAATGTGCAAGTCCTCTAAGGAGAGGAGGTCAACCAAAGTAGGGTTTAAAACATGAGAGAGGGAGCATGCCCTTGACTAGGAGGAATCCTCAAAAGAGGGTTTAAGCCATTTGAGCATGAACTCTAACTCATGCTTAAACATAACCTTAAGGCCAACACACCTTCAAAGCAAAAGGAAAAGTGAAGAAATTAGGGAGGTGGCAGAAATTCAGTGCTGAAATGGCATGCTAAAGACCTTAAAGCATGCAAGCAATACAAGCATAACATGTTGAGGGTCAAAAACATCAAAGCTAGTAAAGAGCATTTTACAAGAGGCATATAATACATAGCCTAAATAACCAAATCAGCTCTGGACAGAGCTCAATCATGCCAAATCAGAGATCAAAACATGCTGAGATTGTAGCACAAAAAGCAAGAAACTCATGCTCATGTATTGGCTCATAAACAAGGCATAAAGCACAACTCTCAAAAGCTATGAAAGAGTGAAATATGTGAGATTGTGACTACACTATATACACTAAAATTACATGCTAAATGATGCCAAAACATGCAGTTATCACATACACAACATGTTAAGGGTCCTGAAACTCAAAGGTAGTTAAGGCCATTTACACTACAACCATGCAAGGCAAGCCTCAAAAGGCCAAGACCACTCAAAATAGAGCTAAAGCATGCTAAAAAATGAGCAAAAACATGCTGGAGCGTAGCCAAATTAAGCTAGAATAATAGGCTATAACATCAAGTAAGCTAGACTAGCAAGCATGATTACACTACAAGTGTAAGAGGCAAGCAAGAGGTGCTCCAACCAGCCAAAAATAGAGCTATAACATGTTAAAATAAGGCCAAAAACATGCTCAAACTAGGCTACAAAAAGGTAGAAATACATGCTCATTTGGTGAGCCATCAACACATACAAACAAGACAAGAGGAGAGGGGACCACCCCCTCCCATTTTGAACCTCAAAACCAACTTTCTACCACTGAAAAACCTCTAAGTTTCAGTGGTAGAAAGGCCAAACAAAGGGGGTTACAAAAGCTAAGAAAGGTGGCTCAAAAGGCTTTACAAGCCAAAGAACCAAGGGAGAAAACCACCCCCTAACCAAGAAAAACTCAAACCAACATTTTAAAGCCTTAAAATCAGAGTTTTAAAGAAGTTAAAACCAGCCTTAAAATAGCATGCAAAGGTGGTCAAGCACTTAATCAAAACAAATCTTAAAAGGGACAAGTTCTTACCGTTGAAGCACAACATTAATTCAGCAACAATTCTGAACCAAAACCCTGCCTAAGACCTCAAACCAAGCTTCAATGGACCTCAGCTCCAAAGTGAAGGTGTTTGACTAGGTGTTTTAGTGCAAATATGTGAAGGAAACTCACTTTTAAGCACAATATAGCACAAAATAAAGAGAGAGATAGAGAATTCTAGAGAGAGAGTAAAATTTAGCTCCTAAATTTTCTGAACCTCTCTAAAGGGGGAGGGACCTCCCCTTATATAGAGCAAGCAAGCAAAAAGCTTGCTTCATCCCTTCATACACGTGTATGGAGATGAGCCTCAGTGACCAACAGCTGGCTCAAAAGATCTGAAATTATCTGTAAACGGCCACCTCCCCTAGCCGATCGGCCACTTAAAGTGGCTGGCAAGGAAGAAAAGTGGCCGGCAAGTGCCAAAAGTGGCCGGCAATGCCTTCGCCCCCCCCTCTCCTAGGCAAGAGGCAATAAGGTTTGGCCCAAAAACAATGCCAAAACACAGAGGTTTTAGAGGCTCAAAGACAAGGCACTCAGCCGAGAACCTCAGAGACTCAAAACGAGCACAAACATACACAATCATCACGCACAAACGATGACGTCTGAGTCTTAAGGTCGGTCAAAAATGGGGTGTCTATAGTACGGAGGAGTTTGGCGACTGGCCTAGTGGTGTTGGAACCAAGACACAATTCCGAGCAATTTGATGAAAAATTTATAAAATTTTCGTCAAAATGATGACGAAACAGTGTTGTGGAACAAAAAATGGTGTATTGATGAAACAAAAGAGAGATGCTATAGTGCCACTGTGTACAGTCAATGAGCAGGGGAAAAGATGAGCTCGGATTCAAGACCTAAGCTCTGATACCATGTTAGAATGGTTGAAATAAAAGAAAAACGGTATATCTATGTATATTGAATTAATTGAATACAATATGAAAGCCTGTATTTATACGTTGAACACAAACTTAGATAAGTATAGAAGGAGATAGAGATAGAGAGAGATAAAGATAGAAGGAGATAAAGATAGAGAGGGAGAAAGACAGAAGGAGATAGATATATATCTAAATCTAATATATACATTAACAGCATGAATGATGAGGAGGACGATGATGATGACGACGATGATGGAGTCGTTGCCACCACTAGCGGTGGTGGTGCAGTGAGGATGTTGCCACCTAATCCAACGGCGTCGATGTCGTCTTCATTGCTGAACCACCACTATCAGCACCGGAAGAGCTTTCCTCTGTAATTACAAAATCCTTCTCACCAGTACATGGCTGGAAACCAGCCGATGAAATGATAGGCCTTTTTGTTCCAAGAAAACTCGAATAGGTATGGATTAGACTGTTTTGAATTGCCTATTTTGTATTGAGAGATTGGGAAATTTTGCTAATATGTTGTTGTTGTTGGTTTTTTTTTGTTTTTTTTTTTTTTCCTTTTTTTTATAAATTGGTATAGCGGTATAGTGGCATCTTGATAAGTGATTCTATCATTCACTAATGATAATCTAGTGCTTCCTGAGACCAGCTACATTAAATGTCAATCATTAGATCGAGTGGGTTATTATCTCTTACTCTGTACCTGCTCTGTTGTGGTATGATACATTTCATCTTTTTCCTTTTTGTTTCTTAATCTCTCATTTGTCCTCACTCTGTTAAGATTGATTATTTACTACAAACATCTATTTGGTTTTCATTTTCCCTTTTCTCATTTTGTAATCCAGGTGGAATAATGAGCTTAAGAGGAATCTATTTCTTCCTAGTTATTTCTACTAGTGATGTGGTGTGAGAATTACATTATCTATCTAGGGTTTCTCTACACCTCCCATACCCAGCTAAAAATCTTTCCCTATATTGGATGATAAATCTGTTCATCACCCATGTCAAGATTGAGATATATGAGTTTGAGTTTATCGTCATCTTCTTTAACCTATCATGATCACTAATTTTCTGAGCCATTGGATTGTTATGGTTTTTGGACTAATTTGATTTAACCTGTGTATTTATCCTTTCCAGCAAGGTTTCTCTTCAATTAATTGTCAATGTGTAAATTTTAAACTTGGCCAACCGCATTTCATATCTTTTGCTTGTTTTTGCTACAAATTTGAGATCGTTACAAGCTTTTGAGGCTTAATTTGCAGAAAAAGAGCATGGAATCTATGTTAGTTAGGGGAAGTTTTTATGTGTATCGGCTCTCTTTTAACCTCTCATCTGTAGCTTTACTCCTTGAAAATCCATGTTTATTGTGTTTGATGCATTAATTTTTGTCAAAGAATCTCAAGTAAGTCCACAAAAGCCTCTTTTTGGTACTTTCAGTTAGTTTATAAAAGCCTCTTTTGTTTTGTAGCGATCTCGGTTTCGATCCTTCTTTCATGTTTTGCCACTTCGACTGGGCCGTTCGGGGATCAAGCCGCCCGGTCAGCTTGTGGAGGTCCAGGGGGCAGCGCCCCTTGGCGGGTCCGAGGGCAATGCCTTGGCGGGGTCGATGGGCAGCGCCCCCAAAGCAAAAATACAAAATGCATTTGAAGTTGCTTGTCCGTTTGAGCGGCCGTTTATGCGCTCGAGCGGAGAATGTTTGGTTCCAGAAGTTTGACCTGTCTGCAAAAGTATTGGGAAGGGGTATTCGACATTTGAGCGGGGCTTTTCACGCTCGAGCGGACCATGTTATATTAGTTCATGAATTGGATATTTCAGATCACTTTTGCATATCTCTCTCTAAAAACATTTCCTCTCCCTTCCCTCTACTTTTCCCTACGCCAAATTGGATTAAAACCTTGATTTCTCAAGATCCATTAGAGTTCTACCATAGGTTCTTCATCAAAGTTGGTTAGCTTCTCGAGGGCTTCATTGTGTATGGTGAAGATCGAGTTTCGACACCGTTGATTTTGGGAGTTTCATCTCATTTCTTCTTCAAAACTTGAGGTAGGGATTTTCTTAGAGTTATATATATGTTTTTGCAAGATCTATATGATTTTCGAAATCATCTTTCGATAACTTTGAAAACAGATTGTTGATTCAAGAAGTTGAGCGATTTTGAAAGTGGGTTTGTCAGTTGTTCTTTTAAAATGATCTTATGGATTTTGATCTTCGTTGATTGAAGAAAGGATGATTTTGGAAAGTTTTCTTTCAAAAGATTTGAGTTGTATAGTTTTGGTGAGAAAACCTAGAATTTGGGATTTTTTTTTTTAAGAGACTGAAAATCCATAAATGATATTGTTATATTTATTTTGTGTGTTAAAATAAATGGATGTTTGGCAAATTTCTTATTTATATTTATATAAATGATGAATTTCAAAAAATATGAGAATTATTGTTCATTTTAGAATTTATTGTTCAAAACGTTGAAATAGTCTTGAAATGACTAATTGTTGAGGATACTTGAGAAGAGGGAATTGTGTTATTCATTGGATGATGAATTGGAATAAAAGTATTTATATTCATCTTGTGTTATTGGCATATCAATTCATTTGATTACATTAAACTTTGAAAGTTGATTTGAAAACTTGCATTGAGAAAAGAATGTTGATAAACAAGATTTCATGGAATGGTTTTGGGGTAAATACGTTGGTAAGTCTTGATAGGTGGTGTAGATGATTATGAATAAGTTGCCCTGAGTGTCTGGGGTGAAAGACCGAAAACTCGCGCGGATAGTTGTCGAGCCTTCCGGTTAATACCGATAAAAATAACAAATTGGTAGTACTTGTATAGTCTACTTGCTGACACCGACCTAGGGATTACCAGAGTCGTATTTACCGCTCTTGAAATGAATTGTTAAGTTTTGAAGAATTGAAATTGCATGACATCATTGAGCATGAGGGTTTTCAAAGTTGAAGATGTGATTTTCTTTCAAAAGAGCATAGCATGGCATGTGCATTTCATCTCTTGAGACTTGTATAAAATGTATATATTTTGTTAAGGATTTCCTACTGGGCTTTATGCTCACCCTAAGGGATTTTTATACAGGAAAAGATGTGGTGATGCCGCCTAACTAAAGGCAAGCAAATGTGTGTTGAGAGTACGAGACTTTCATTTTGCTGTGATTCTGTGTGTATGCCAAGGGGTGTATGTGTGTGGGTTTGAATAATCATTTTGTATAACTAGGCTCAAGCCTTGAAAACTTGTAAACATTTGGGGATATTTATTTGTTTATTTACTTGTTGTTGGATTAATGTATTGTTGCATGAAGAACTATTGTATCATGTAATGTAAGTTTGGAGATTTATATTCGGTTTTCCTTGAAAGAGCCATGATTGTTGTATTATCATTTGGGCTAGAAATTTAGGGCGTTACAACTTCGTATCAGAGCTACCGGGTTTGAATACTTGGAGCTTGTGGGATGTGGTTGTTTAACCACAATGGGTTCATTTAGCATGCTTAGGAAGTGTTATGCATTTTGTGACTATGTGATAACATGCTTGTGTGACTAAATGGGTATGGGACTGGACTTTTGGGATGTTGTTTGCGCCTATTAAATTCCTTGAGGTGTCATTAGAAGGGTACTTGATCAATACTCCTTCTACTAAGAATTCTTCATTTTTCGTCGGACGGATTTCATCATAAAAGAATAGTCTGTATGTGTTTACATCACTAAGTGTTTATGTGGAGTGAAATTGAATTGTTTCTATGGTAGAGAAATATATGGAATTGTTGTAGTCGAATGTGTGAGTCAAGTTACGATCACATATGAGTTAATGTGCTAAATTATTTCTCTTGTGTCCTTTATTAGGATGTCAGGAAGGGGTCAAGTCCGTGGTGGTAGAGGCAGGAGGTGTGGTAGGGCTCGCCGAGGTGTGCATGAGATACCGGTCCATAGGGTTCCGGTGCAAGAAAAAGGGTTCGACCAAGCTAATATGGCCGAGCAAGCAGGCCAAGCTAATGTGGCCGAGCAGGTGGGACAAACAGGTCAAACCGCAATTGAGGCCCTAGCTCGAGAAATGGCAGGGGCTTTAAGAGAGTCTATGAACTTGTTGAGGGTGGAGAATCAAGCCCTAGAGAACACCGCGGAGTCAAGGGCGAGTTTCCTTACTAGAGAGTTCTTGCGGGCTAAACCAGATGAGTTCCATGGTGGTCCCGAGCCCAAGAAAGTAGATGAGTATCTTGAACAACTGTGAAGACATTTGAGATGCTTCACATCAAAGATAGTGAACTAAGAGTGACTCTAGCGAGTTACAACCTTAAGGGAGACGCGGGTCAATGGTGGAAATATGCCAAGGGTAGAGTGGAGCCGACATGGGAAGCCTTTGCGGTTGCTTTCCAAGATAAGTACATACCTCCCACTGCTAGGGAGAGACTGAGGCAAGAGTTTAAAGACCTCAAACAACTCGACATGCCCGTGGCCGAGTATAAGGCGGTCTTCTCTAGTTTGTCCAGATTTGCACCAGAATTGGTGGCAACGGAAGAGCGTCGTTGCATTGAATTTGAAAAGAAATGGAAAACAAAAATTATGTTCAAGCTTGTTGGAAATATGATTTGGAAATATGACCGTCTTGTGGAGACGGCGACACACGTAGAAATTTCCATACAAGCCGAGAAGGAGAGGCTTCTGAGTTCAAGGTCTAGGGGTCAAGAGTCTCAAGGAGACTATAGGCAGAACAAGAAGAGTAGGAACACCTATCCATCCCAGTCCCAACCACAGTAGTCTAGATCCACTTTTCCTTTGCCTAGTGCGGGTTCGGGAAAAATTGCATCGAGTAGCTTCTCGTGTTTCAAGTGTGGCCAACCGGGTCACAAATCCTTCTCATGCTCACAGAAGGGAGGAGGGCAATTAATGTTACCACCACCTAACCGATCTCAAAGTCAGTCTCAGTTTCAGAATAAAGGTCAAGGGTTTAATTGTTATCACTGTGGTTAGCCGGGGCATATGATGAGAACTTGCCCACAGTTGGAAGGCGCATCTGGCACATCAGGGTCGAGGTAGACTCAGAGCCACCAACAGGCTCAATCAGTCCAAGCTTCGCGAGTTAATCAGGGAGTCACTTCGGCTCAGTCAGTATAACAGGCCTATGCTCTGAGAGGAGAGCAAGTTAATCAAGGGCCACAGGGGCGTGTGTATGCTGTTATCATCCCAGAGCAGTTGCTAGAATCCTTAGTTGTGAGAGGTATTTTTGTTGTGTGTAATTTTTTGGCCAATATATTGATAGACACGGGTGCATCTCATTCACTTATATCTACTGTTTTTGCTTCTACATTGGGGTTAGAGGTAGCACGGTTAGTGCCTTCACTCAAAGTAGAGTCACCTGTTGGGGGTACAGTTGATTTAGACCGGAGTTGTCGTGATTGCGAAATAGAAGTTGCCAGGCGTCGACTTCTGTTTGCTTTTGTGTTGCTAGATATGTCGAGTTTTGATGTCATTTTAGGCATGGATTGGTTGTGTTCTTATCAAGCTATGATTGATTGTTACCGTCAGAGAGTTGCGGTGTGCACTTTGGGTGGTGATCATTTCTATTTTCTAGGGAACCGAGTTGATAGAGCCTTCTCGCCAGTTGTTAACCCTCGTAGTAGGAGCAAGCTTAGTGGCCTTCTTGCAACTCTCTTGGATAGTAAGAGTGACGGGGCTCGTGTTGAGTTACCAATGGTAGTTTGTGAATACCCGAATGTCTTTCCAAAAGATCTTACTAGTTTACCACCTCACCGGGAGATCGAGTTCTCCATTGAATTAGTGCCTGGCACGGCACCGATTTCCATATCACCATATAGATTTGCACCGGCCGAATTGCATGAGTTGAAGATTGAACTCCAAGAACTTTTAGACAAGGGCTTCATTCGCCCTAGCACATCGCCTTGGAGAGCACCGGCTCTCTTTGCGAAGAAGAATGATGGGTCATTACGGTTGTGTATTGATTACCACAAGTTGAATACAGTTACAGTTAAAAACAAGTATCCCCTACCCAGAATAGATGACTTGTTTGACCAACTTAGAGGGTCTCATTGCTTCTCAAAAATAGATTTGAGGTCGGGGTACCATCAGTTGAGAGCCCGGGGGGAGGACATTCAGAAGACGGCCTTTCTTACTCGTTATAGCCACTATGAATTCCTTGTGACGCCTTTTCGGTTGACCAATGCACCGGCTTCCTTTATGGATTTGATGAACATAATTTTTCGGGAATACTTGGACCGTTTTGTGGTCGTCTTTGTGGACGACATCTTGATTTATTCAACCTCTGAAGAGGAACACGAGACTCACTTGTGGGTAGTGCTGGGTTTACTTAGTGAGCACCAATTGTATGCCAAATTTGAAAAATGCGAGTTTTGGTTAACAAAGGTGAAGTTTTTGGGGCATGTAGTGTCTAGAGAGAGAGTGACTGTGGACTCCTCAAAGATAGATGCCGTATACAACCCAAGAATGTTTTTGAAATTCAGAGTTTCTTGGGATTAGCGGGGTATTATCGACGTTTTGTAAAGGACTTCTCTAGACTAGCTGCACCTTTGACTAGGTTGACTAGAAAAGGTATCAAATTTGTGTGGAGTGAGGCTTGTGAAAAGTCATTCCAAGAGCTTATGACTAGATTGACTACCGCACCGGTTTTGATAATTCTAGAAAGGGGTTTGAATTACACTATCTATTGTGATGCGTCCGGGGATGGACTTGGTTGTGTCTTGTGGCCTACGGATCACGACAATTGAAAAATCACGAGAATAATTGCCCCACCCTTGATTTAGAATTAGCGGCGGTGATTTTTGCCTTGAAAATTTAGAGGCATTACTAGTATGGTGAGAAGTTTGAGGTTTTCTCTAATCATAAGAGTCTATAATATTTGTTTTCTCAAAAAGACTTGAATTTACGACAACGGAGGTGGATGGAATTTATGGAGAATTATGACTTTGAGTTACACTATCATCCAGGGAAAGCTAATGTGGTGGCCGATGCTTTGAGTCAAAAATCTGTCAGTAGTTTGGCAAGTGTGGCCAATCAGGAATGGGATATGCTAGATGTTATTGGCAAGTTTGATTTGCACTTGGGTGAGTCTGGAGAGAGTGCTACCTTGTGTACTTTAAATGCTCAACCTACCTTGGTTAGAAAGGTCATAGAGGCACAACGAGGAGACCGTGATGTGGAATCAATCTGTGTTAAGATTTCCAATGGGAAGGAAGAGAAAGGTTTGAATGTTCACTCGGATCTGAGTGTACGTTACCTAGACTGTTTGTTTGTACCAGAATCTTGTAGAGAGGAAGTACTTCGGGAGTTCCATCACTCACGCCTTGCGGTACACCCGGGAGGCACTAAAATGTATCATGATCTTAGTCGTCAGTTTTGGTGGAGGGGTATGAAACGGGATGTCGCTTTATTTGTATCGAAGTGCCTTACTTGTCAACAAGTGAAGGCCGAACACCAAAGACTAGCGGGTTTGTTACAACCCTTACCGATAGCCGAGTGGAAATGGGAGCGTGTTACCATAGATTTTGTAGTTGGGCTTCCTAGAACACAACAAGGCAATGATGCCTTTTGGGTGATTGTTGACTAAGTCTACACATTTCATTTCGATATGCGCCAGTAACTCAGTTGAATGCTTGGTAGAGTTGTACATTAGAGAGATAGTTCAACTTCAGGGAGTCCCTGTGGCTATTGTATCGGATAGGGATCCTCGTTTTACTGCCTGTTTATGGCAAAACCTTCAAGAGGCATTGGGAACTAAGTTGACTCTTAGCACCGCTTATCATCCTCAAACCGATGGACAGTCGGAACGTACCATTCAGATTTTGGAGGACATGCTTAGAGCTTGTGTCCTTGATTTTAAGGGGCCTTGGGAAAGGCACTTACCATTGATTGAGTTTGCTTATAACAATAGTTACCAAGCTAGTATTGGGATGGCACCATTTGAGGCCTTGTATAGCCGACCTTGTAGATCACTGATTTGTTAGGCCGAAGTGGGTGATGCACCGTTACTGGGTCCGAAATTGTTAGAGAGATAACCAAGAAAGTTGTTCTCACTCGGAAGAGGTTAGCTATGGCCCAAAGCCGACGAAAGAGTTATGTCGATAAAAGGAGACGACCTTTATCTTTTGAAGTTGGTGACCATGTATTTCTAAAAATCTCACCAAGGCGGGGTTTGATGAGATTTGGTAAGAGTGGCAAATTATCTCCAAGGTTCATTTGGCCTTTTGAGATCTTAGAGTGAATTAGGGAAGTGGCATATCAGTTAGCTTTATCGCCACAACTTTCGGGAGTTCACAACGTATTTCATGTATCTATGCTTAGGAAGTATAAACCCGACCCTTCTCATGTTCTTGATTGGGTTGACTTGGAGGTAGATGAGGATGCCTCTTACGAAGAACGACCGGTTCAAATATTAGATACTCGGGAGCAAGTGCTACGGGGCAAAACTATACCATTGGTAAAGGTGTTGTGGAGACACCATGGGGTTGAAGAAACGATGTGGGAACGGGAGGCGGAAGTCCGCTCCAAATATCCAGATTTGTTTGAAAATGCTTAAGTTGCTTTTCTTTGTAATATTCCCTAGTGTTGAGGGAAACGTATTTAAAGTTGTTAACCACATGTTGATATGTGCGATGTTGTTTTAAGCATAAGATTGTTGAAAGTTGCCATTACATTTTAGGAAATTTCATGTTTATGCATATTTGGGAGGTTATTGTTAATGAGATAACCATGGTGGAAATGGTGGAATTTGGTTGAGAGTTAGTATTGTGATTTGAAAATGAAATAGCGTGGCCTTGATTGCTAGAAACCCCTTTGTTTGGGTAGTTTGATTTGAAATTTCGGGGACGAAATTCTTTAAGGGGGGAAGGTTGTAGCGATCCCGGTTTCGATCCTTCTTTCATGTTTTGCCACTTCGACTAGGCCGGTCGGGGATCAAGCTACCTGGTCAGCTCGCGTTGGTCCAGGGGGTAGCGCCCCTTGGGGGGTCCGAGGGCAGCATTATGGCAGGGTTGAGGGGCAGTGCCCCCAAAGCAAAAATACAAAATGCATTCGAAGTTACTTGTCCGCTTGTGCGGCCGTTTATGCGCTTGAGCGGAGAATGTTTGGTTCCAGAAGTTTGACCTGTCTGCAAAAGTAATGGGAAGCTGTATTCGACGTTCGAGTGGGGCTTTCTACGCTCGAGCGGACCGTGTTATATCAGTTCTTGAATCTGATATTTCATATTACTTTTGTATATCTCTCTAAAAACATTTCCTCTCCCTTCTCTCTACTTTTCCCTAAGCCAAATTGGATTAAAACCTTGATTTCTCAAGATCCATTAGAGTTCTGCCATAGGTTCTTCATCAAAGTTGGTTAACTTCTCGAGGGCTTCGTTGTGTATGGTGAAGATCGAGTTTCGACACCGTTGATTTTGGGAGTTTCATCTCATTTCTTCTTCAAAACTTGAGGTAGGGATTTTCTTAGAGTTATATATATGTTTTTGCAAGATCTATATGATTTTCGAAATCATCTTTCGATAACTTTGAAAACAGATTGTTGATTCAAGAAGTTGAGCGATTTTGAAAGTGGGTTTGTCACTTGTGCTTTTAAAATGATCTTATGGATTTTGATCTTCGTTGATTGAAGAAAGGATGATTTTGGAAAGTTTTCTTTCAAAAGATTTGAGTTGTATAGTTTTGGTGAGAAAACCTAGAATTTGGGATTTTTTTTTTTAAGAGACTGAAAATCCATAAATAATATTGTTATATTTATTTTGTGTGTTAAAATAAATGGATGTTTGGCAAATTTCTTATTTATATTTATATAAATGATGAATTTCAAAAAATATGAGAATTATTGTTCATTTTAGAATTTATTGTTCAAAACGTTGAAATAGTCTTGAAATGACTAATTGTTCAGGATACTTGAGAAGAAGGAATTGTGTTATTCATTGGATGATGAATTGGAATAAAAGTATTTATATTCATCTTGTGTTATTGGCATATCAATTCATTTGATTACGTTAAACTTTGAAAGTTGGTTTGAAAACTTGCATTGAGAAAAGAATGTTGATAAACAAGATTTCATGGAATGGTTTTGGGGTAAATACGTTGGTAAGTCTTGATAGGTGGTGTAGATGATATTGAATAAGTTGCCCTGAGTGTTTGGGGTGAAAGACCGAAAACTCGCGCGGATAGTTGTCGAGCCTTCCGGTTAATACCGATAAAAATAACAAATTAGTAGTACTTGTATAGTCTACTTGCTGACACCGACCTAGGGATTACCAGAGTCGTATTTACCGCTCTTGAAATGAATTGTTAAGTTTTGAAGAATTGAAATTGCATGACATCATTGAGCATGAGGGTTTTCAAAGTTGAAGATGTGATTTTCTTTCAAAAGAGCATAGCATGGCATGTGCATTTCATCTCTTGAGACTTGTATAAAATGTATATATTTTGTTAAGGATTTCCTACTGGGCTTTATGCTCACCCTACGGGATTTTTGTGTAGGAAAAGATGTGGTGATGCTGCCTAACTAAAGGCGAGGAAATGTGTGTTGAGAGTACAAGACTCTCATTTTGCTGTGATTCTGTGTGTAAGCTAAGGGCTGTATGTGTGTGGGTTTGAATAACCGTTTTGTATAACTAGGCTCAAGCCTTGGAAACTTGTAAACCCTTTGGGGTATTTATTCGTTTATTTACTTGTCGTTGGATTAATGTCTTGTTGCATGAAGAACTATTGTATCATGTAATGTAAGTTTGGAGATTTATATTCGGTTTTCCTTGAAAAACCCAAGATTGTTGTATTATCATTTGGGTTAGAAATTTGGGGCGTTACATGTTTGCTGTGTGACTGGTGCCCTTTTCCTTTAGTCTTCTCTTCTTCGAAAACCAAAATTGGATTGTTTAGTCATTCCAACAGTGAGCAAATATCACCAGACTAGGTATCCTCCTTTATGTATGGTTGATACAGTTACACACTACTACAAAATCATAAATAGATCACATTTTTTATGTGTATGTTATTTAATCACACATTTTAAGTTTTGTCAAAGTGTGATTTTTGGTAATGTGATTAAAAAGTAATTTTTAATCACATGTTTTAAGTGTCATTAAAAGATGATGTCATTACACGTTTTGCGTGTTGTAATAAATATTTAAATAACATCTTTTAAGTGTGATTAATAACATTTAGATCACATCTTTTAAGTGTGATTAATAACTAATAAAACCTGTGTAATAAACATTTAAATCACAGATTTTAAGTGTGATTAATATCTAATAAAACCTGTTATTAATAATGAGACAAGATCACACGTTATATGTATTTCTCATCACAGTTAATACGCGTGATAAAAAAAAGGTTCAACATATTTGAAGAATAATCAATATTATTTTTGTACGCTCATTTGAAGAATGTAATACACATTATATAATATCCTTTGAATCATAATCACATATTAAATGGAATAACGTCATATATTTCATAAATGAAAGTTGATTGTTCAAAAGTATATACAAAGGAATTAATAAAAAGTTTTTAACTGTGATTGCATATATTAAAAAATGAAAAAACTTGAAGAACAAAGTTCTTGAATTCTTTGACCATATTTTGCATCTTTCCATGCAATTTCTGACCTGAAAAATGAAAACACAAACTAATTTAGAGACCGCTAGAAGCATATGAATAAACTTACTATTTGTAGAGACTGTTCTAATCTTAAAAAAGATAAAGTCGTACATTTTCTCATCACACTGACTCTTCAGCTCCTGCATTAATAGAAAACGAAGAACCACTTTTGACTGTTACTAGTATAAAATGTTTGGATTACCATATAGATATGACATATATATAGAATTAACAAATCCAAAATGAAAATGTTCAATGCATGATCAGATATTTTAAAGTCATAAAACCAAAATAAAAGCCAACTATTGTTTAAATATAGTAAATAAAAGCCGATTATTTTAAAGTCATAAAACCAAATATACAGTTAAGACTAATGCATTCCATTACTATATGGCCATGATTTGATCGAGTCTTGAAAAGGGTCTAAAGAAAACCTGTAAAACATGATCAAAAGTTGCTGGCAATGGACTGTCTAATCAATCCTCCTAATTAAGAAGAGAAATGGGTCAGATTGTAGGAGTATATGCCCAAAAAAATTTCAAGGCAAGATGAGTATAAGAAGACCCCTGCATGTATCAACAATAATATATGACAACGACATTTGCAAACTAAATATATGTGAGCACATTGGGAACACAAATTACCCAGAGCATTATTTAACATGTTCCACATATAGGAAATATAGGTGTTTGTTAATGCATTACCAAGCTTTTCACATATTGATTATTAGAAGATAATTAATCTATTTAATAGAACCAAAGAGAATTTTGAATATAGCTCATGTGATGTTTGCATCTTTACTTGTCCCGATAAGTAGGAAAGATTCCAAATATAACTCTCAAAATCTCCAGATCATGAAGAGAGACTCCTTGTGGAGAGAGAGAGAGAGAGAGAGAGAGAGAGCTCTTAATGTGTCAAGTTTAAAAACTGAGCCAGGAGATTTTAATACGGGCATGGAAAAACAATAGAAGCAAAGCTTGTGGTTTAAAAAGAAGGAAAGAAAAGAACAAAACAGCCTTATTTAGAATGAAATATTACTCAACTTCACAGATAAATAGCCCCATTCAGAAAACAAAAAACAAAAAAACAAACTTCACAAATATACATAAATAAACAAGTAGAATCACAAATTCTATGCGTATAAACAACATTTCCAAAATATAACCTGATAATTAGGCATTAGATCCCAATAGTCTTCAAGTAATTCTTCCAATTTCGGGCATCCTGGTTGGGGATCAACATAAGTGAACATATAAGTAGTTCTATCCATGGGACCTGAACCAGCTGGGAATGCCTATGAAACGTTCAGGGAAAGTTCGATTCCCAAAATTAAAACATTCTTTAATTGACGAAACATATGCCAGAAATACTACAAAGGAAACACAAACATAATAGAAAATCAATCACCTCCCAAAAATATTGTGCTTCTGATTCTCCAACTTTCTTCACATCTGAACTACTAAATATGACATCACTTGTAGAGTTATCTTTGAACCCACGACAACAAGAACCAATAAGAAGGCAAACACTATCTGGCTTCCTTCCATCTCTTATCTGCAAAAATTATTCAATATATGAAACAAGTTTCATTGGATGTATTCATTACCTAAAATGACCATTACATAGTAATATTTGGCATTATTTGCCGAGTAATTCATACTTAGATCAAAGTACTCAAGCTTGACATTCTAAGATTTAATATTTCATTAAGCAACGGGCCCTAGGCATGTATACTAATGATGGCTATATTATATATGATCTAATGGGCAGTGGAATTGGATATGAGAACTTGTTTACATAGTTTTTTCAAAAGAACTAGAAAAGAATCAGGTCTTGGTAGTTTAATGGCCATTTTACCAGTCCATCGCTGTCAATTCATATTTCAAGAGTTCCACAGAGATGTTATACAATGTAGTAGTGTTACATGCATCCCTTTACAATGTTCTAGACTTAGAAAAATTGTAAAGGGCTGTTTCTGAAGATTAACTATTTTGAGTCTTTCACTAATCGTTCATTGGTTACTTGTGAAATATGAAGCACAAGAAGCAAACATTGAAGAGCACTTTTCATGTATGCATCTTGCACCTAGGCCAGCATGTCCCTTGGGAGGATTGCAAACATTGAAGAGCATGCTTAGAGTACTTATGCAAAACTGGACAGTCCTAACCTGTTTAACCACTGGGGAAAAATTCCCCATTGCATCAATTATGAGATGTGATGACAAAATCTTCCCATCTGCTAGTTGCAAAAAAAGAAAAAGAAAAAAAAAAGTTAAGTGATAAGAAGTATGTCCCAGTAAAATAGATTTAACGTAGTATAATAGCATTTGCATTGTTAAATATTGGGATACTATGTTTTCAGTACATTTTGACCAAGACTGTCCTGCACTGAGGTAGTGTTTGGTACATTGGAATGAAGTGGAATGGAATGGTCATTCCGTCAAAATATCTATTCTTATGCTTGGTTGACTGAAAAAATAATAAAAAATGCATTGCAAATGGGATCATCATTCACCATTATAAGGGAATGATCATTCCATAACTAAGCTTAAGGAATGATCATTCCATTCCATTCCATCTGATTCCTATGAACCAAATGAAGCATAAATGTTTGGATCAACAATAGGATTCAAATATTCATGTCATTAGAACCCATTCTCTAATTAAAGCATGGGGGTATAAATTTATACTGATTATATCGTTGTCAATTCAACAGCTTTAAATTTTTCTAACTCATATCTTCCTCTAAGAACTGTTAATGCTCTTCTTTACCTTTGTTTGGCTTCTCAATTGGTGCTTCCATATTCCTTTATTGGCTCTTAAATCGGAGGTTGGCACCAGATTCAACTTACATATTTTTTTAGGTGGGTGCTTCTATACTCAATCACCATGATAATTGACATACAAGCTGAACCATTGGGGATTTTTTTTTCCTTGGGTGAAACAACAAAACCAAGTGCCATAATTTTACTTCTTCAGCGTTAAAGATCTTACTGCTGCATCCTTGTATATGCATATGCTAGACACACTGCAACCCTCAAAGATGATTCCGCCAAGGGAATCAAAACGTTTTTTCATAACCTCTATAAGCTTTGTAGGCCTATAATAACAGAGAAAGAAACAAATCATAATGATGCATTGAGTTGCAGAAGCAAGGCCCAATTTTCCTCTCATAAAATCATTACAAGACTACTTAGTTCTTTGATCAAATATATATAAATATATAACATGTCACAGTAAGTAATAAAACAAAATTAATAATATAAAACAAAACAAAGCATGAACTACTAAAACTCAACTTCATGGAAGTTTAGCAAAGTGCATGTGCTATTTGCATGATATTAAGGCTCAATGGTCTTTTCCCCTCTTGTTTCCCGTTCTTTCGTTACCCACATACTTGATTAAAAGAAAATATATAATCACACATTCATGCTTAACTAAAGCCTAAAGTCTGGCTGGAGAAACAACAAGTGCAGAAATATAGGTATGCATATATAGATAAGTGGTGAGGGCACACTTTGGGAGTTCATAAAAGTCAATATTAATTTCTATAAGACACTTCATTCTTTGGGCAAGGAAATAGTCCTTGAACTGAAAGTCACATTGTGAGAAAGAAAAACATAACACATAATTCTCCTATTTATTTTCTGGTATGGCATGGCATGGCATAATATAATAACAGTTGTATAACATCATTTAAATTAACAACAGAAAAGGATACTCACAAAAAACCAAGATTAGAATGTCTTCAACCCAAATCTCACCCTTGTCCTCAAATCCACATCGGTTCTAAATAAAGTAAAAAAAAAAAAACAAAACAAAACAAAACAAGAACAAGAACAAAAAAACAAAAAAAACAAAAAACAAAAAACAAAAAACAAAAAACAAAAGAAAAGAGCTTAAAATAGTAATGCAAAACATTTTGTTTATAGTTTTACTCTCTATATGGTTTTGGTCGGTTTCAATTTAGTCCCTATAGTTTTAATTTGAATAATTTAAATCTTTAATTTTAAGAATTGTGCCAACATAGTCTAACTGTCAAAAAAACCAGAAGGTTACTGCATTTATATATGATAGCTATTTACAGTTTGAGATCAAAAATTCCCTTGAGGATCTAAACTTCAATAACTCTAAGCTTCAACAACTCTCATTTGTGGAGATCTGACCCTGAATACACGCTCTTCACCTATGCATGATGATGGGAATAAGATGTATAGTTTAATAAAACTAACAATTCAAGTCTAAGCACTTTGATGCCACATTGCATTGGACCACCATACAATCACCAAAAAATATATATAAATAAAAAAATTGATACCCCTCATAAAGCACCCAAAACCCTTGTTAATCACTGTTTGTGGCCCACATGATAACCAATAAGAGATTTCATATCAATATAGATAACTTAAAAACAATCCCAGCAAATGAGGCGATGCCCCAAAAAAATTCTCAGCAAAGAGATTTCATACTTAGTCTTTTGCAATTCTTAAAGCCAATTGTTTATAACTTTAGTATGTTGAAAAAAACTGAAAATTGTTCCCATGCTCAAACAAAATCAATGTCAACATGCAGATTTTATAAAAAAAAAATTAAAACAGAAATTTATCAAAACACACTGTTGGCTTGGGATGTTCTAAAAAAGTGCACTTTTTGACTTATTGGCTTATATGGGTTGGGTTTGGGTTGGGTTTGATGTGATGTGTTAGAGAGATAATGTGATTTAAATAAGATGATGTGACTTAAATAGAATAGTGACTTTTTGACTTTTTATATTATTTAGTAGATGCCAAACTTGACCTAAATGTTTACACAAAAATAACAGGAATAGTATAAATTAAAAAACAATCTCAAACCCTATAAACAAAATGATAAGGAAATAAATTATTTTCCACCTACCCATCAATAAACTGATGAAGATTGATATTCCGCTGATAAAGGTCCACCTTTTGCAAGATCAAAACTAAAAAAAAAAAAAAGGGCTAAAATTACCTTTGAAATTGGACGGATCGAATTTGAGAGCGAGGTCGTACAATCTTGATCTGGAATTAATTGAATCGACGGAATGTGTTGCGAAGGCGAACCTGATTCGATCACCACTAGTTGTGTCGCCGGCCAATCGCCGATTGCTAGAGAGAGAGAGATAAAAGAATGAGAGAGTGAGTAAGAGAGAGTGAATGTGTGATTAAAAAATATATCCATCTATCTATATAATAAGAATTTTTAAAAATATATAAAATATATGAGAGATACATTTGATATTAACAACTGAGATGAATTTTAAGTATATATCAATTGTTCAGATTGATTCATATGAATGATGATTGCCGCTTAAATATATAACCACGTCTAACCCCATCCCCCCACGCGTCCGGATCCTCTAGAGTGAAAGACCCTGAAGTGATCCCTGGAGTGACTCATCCAACGGCTGAGAATAAAACTCACCAAAACGACGTCGTTTTGGTGAGTATTTTGAAAAAAAAAAATGAAAAAAAAAATTCAGATTCAGGGCTGAGACGGACGAGGTAGGGGAGAGAGAAGAGGAAGTCGGGGTGAAAATTTGAAAAAAAGAAAGAGAGGACGTCGTTTACCGGAATAAATTCAGATTTCAGTTTTCAGTTTCAGATTTCAGTATTAAAAATTCAGATTTCAGTTTTGGTTAGAAATTTGAAAAAAAAAAAAGAAAAAAAAAGGTGAAAATAGAAACGCAGAGAGAGAGAGGACACACAGTCACCGGAATAATTCTCCATCTCCAGCACACTCTCCTTCCCTCCCGGCGACCCCACTCCTCCCCTTCTCTTCTCTTCCTCCTCCTGCTCTTCCCCACCGCTAAACCCGACCTGGTCTCCTACAGAGCAGCCCTCCTGGCCCTCCGCTCCGCCGTCGGAGGCGGATCCCTCCTCCGGAACCTCTCCGAAGCCACCCCATGTTTCTGGCCCGGCGTCTCCTGCAACTCCTCCTCCTCCTCCTCCGTCACCCAGCTCCGCCTTCCCGCCTCCCCGCCATGGGCCTCTCCGGCCAACTCCCTCCCAACTCCATCTCCAATCTGACCCACCTCCACACCCTCAGCCTCCGCTTCAACTCCCTCTCCGGCCCACTCCCCTCCGACTTCTCCTCCCTCTCCTCCCTCCGCAACCTCTACTACCTCCAAGACAACCTCTTCTCCGGCCCAATCCCCGACTTCCTCGTCTCTCTCCCCTACCTCGTCCGTCTCAGCCCTGAATCTGAATTTTTTTTTTTCATTTTTTTTTTCAAAATACTCACCAAAACGACGTCGTTTTGGTGAGTTTTATTCTCAGCCGTTGGATGAGTCACTCCAGGGATCACTTCAGGGTCTTTCACTCTAGAGGATCCGGACGCTCCCCCCACCTTCCCTCTCTCACTCTCTGTTATTCTTCTTCTTCAATAGAAGCAATAAAAAACCCACCCGATGCTCCTCCATGTCTCAACCCCCCCACCTTCTCTCTCTCTCTCTCTCTCTCTCTCTCTCTCTCTCTCTCTCTCTCTCTATTCTTCTTCTTGAACAGAAGCCCATCCTCTCTATCACAACCGATGTTTCTCCTCCTCCTCCTTCGTCACGCTCCTCTTCATCAACCATTCGATTTCAATTCTCTTCATTGACACCCACTCTCTTTGCTACCGACACTCCTCCTCCTCCTCCTCCTCCTCCGTCATAGTCCTTTTCATCGCAAGGTAAGATTCCCTTACCACCCTTCTCGATTTCAGTATTGTTTTGTGGCTTTGATCATATATCTAGAAGAGTTGGGGCTTTGATCATATAACAGAGTAACAGAGTACTCATTTTGATTTTGATTTTTGTTTTTCTAAACCTTAAATTGATTTGTTAATTAGGTATTTTCTGGATATCATTTTTAGGTATTTGGATTGCTCTAAAACACACAAGTTTGTAAGATTTGGTTTAGTAATATGTGTTTGTTTCCCTTTTTTTTCCTTTCCCCTTTCTTGGTTTATTTTCTCCTTCCCGATTGAAGCCATTGTTGAGAGCAACTGCCTAATTATTGCAGTTATTTCATTTTTTGTTAGAACTTTTGAGTTTTCTGGCCATTGATTTACTTTTATTTGGGGAATAATTGAATTTGTATCTATACATATGGGTTTGATGTTAATTTATAAAAAATATGGTGCTTCTGCTTTAGTTTGCATTACCTAATGTTAATTTATTTGGGGTACAATTGAAGTGTTTTTTGCATATTATTTGTGTCTATACATATGGGTTTAATGTTAATTTATAAAAGATATGGTGCTTCTGCTTTAGTTTGCATTACCTGCTTTATTATACCTGCTTCTGTTAAATCACAATATATTGAAAAACAAATTGTTAAAGCACAATATACTGAAAAACAAACTATTAAAGCACAATATAAGAGTAATGTTATACTGAAAAACAGTTTTTGAGTTTGTTCTCTATTCTCTCTTGTCCTTAAATTCTTTAGTTGAAGTTCCTTTTTTTGCTTTATTTATTTGTCTTCTACTTTAGTATGCTTTCTGGGTAAGCTCTTTTGTCCTTAAATTCTTTAATTGAAGTTCCTTTTTTTTGCTTTATTTATCTATTTGCTAACCACATGTTTCCTCTCATTGCAATTTATTTATTTATCTGAAATTAGTCGATCCTCTTTCTTCAGTTTATCGGGGTAATCTCATCTGGTTTGTTTTGTTGGAACTTTTGAGTTTCTGGCCATTGATTTGCACCCGAAAATTTGGAGAGGGGGGGGGGGGGGAGGTATTTTTTATTTACTTTTATTTAGGGTACAATTGAAGTGTGACTGATTGTTTGTTTTTCAAAGTTTTTTGCATATTATTTGTGTTTATACATATGTGTGTGAATTCATCTGGGGTTTGATTGATTTATGTTAATTTGTAAAAAATGTGGTGCTTTTGCTTTCTGGGTAATCTCTTTCGTCCTTAAATTCTTTAGTTGAAGTTACTTTTTTAGCTTTATTTATCTATTTGTTGACCACATGTTTCCTCTCATTGCAGTGTCTTTATTTATCTAAAATTGCTTGCTCCTCTTTCTTTGTTGACTTCATTATACAACCAAACAAACCAGGAACTAAATTGATTCTCACCAACGTAATTGAATTTGGGGTTTTATTTCCTATTTTTATTAGAATGCTAATAGATTTGGGTTGCTATTCTCTCCCTCAATCTGGGTTTATTTCCTATTCTCAAACTAGTTTTCAGCTTGAGCATTGTTTCTGCCTCTCCCCTTCTCTCTCTGTTTTTGTTTCCCTTTGATGGCTGTGTCTGTTTCCCTAGCATTAAGCCATTGTGGTGCTGTTTTGTTGTGTTTTCTTTGTTAATTTTTGCTGATTGATTAGTTGGGTAGTGAAAACTGTAGTTGTTTTACATGTATGGTAATTGTGTTAATAATTGATTGTATTGACTGGGTGGAATGCAATTATTATGATTCTGTGATATGCTTAATGATGTTAACTGGCTTTCTCTAATTGTAATCTTGAATTGAATTCTTTTATAGCTTTGTTGCAATTATTGGTAGGGAGAATAGGAGAGTTTTAGACAGTTTGAGAGAGGTGATCAATGATGGTGGGATGGGAGGTGAGTTCTTCTTGGCATGTAATAATCAAGAGGAGAATGGGAGAAACGCTTATTTACACCGTACCTTTAGGAACGGGCATACACTAGTATATATATACAATTTATCAATATATATATATTATGTTCATTAAGATTAATTTTCACACAATCTGATATCCTGGCGGACTGATGGCTGGAAGTGAAAAAGGGTGGAATCCGATTCTCAACAAACGAATGATGGGTAAGCAGAATGGTCGATCAAGGATGAATGAGTTGGTCACTCTTTTCGTGGATGAAGTACCAGAGTCCATGACCCCTAGAGATCTATTTAATCTTTTCAGTAAGTTTGGAGTTGTTAAGGATGTCTTCATACTAATGAAAATGAGGAAAACAACAAGAACACGATTTGGATTTGTTAGGTACGACTACAAGGTGGCTGCAGAGGTGGCAGTGCAAAAAGCTGATGGCTTATGGTGTGATAACAGGGCCTAGAAAGTAAAGATGGCAGAGTACAGCAAGTCCAATCAAAGTATACAGATGCTAACAAACGTAAAGGAGGGAGGTATGGTACAGAAGAACCAGTGGACTCCCATTCAACCTACAATGGGAATCAAAGGTAAGTTATATGCGGAAGTAGTTTGAAATGGAGGAAAATACGAAAAATAAAATGTGTCTGTCAAAGCTGTTGAGGTTGGGAATGAGTGGTTATATGATAGTGTCCTGGTGAAGCTCAAAGCATTTTTCTCTTTTCATGACTTTAGAATGGCGATCCATAAGAGGAATGTTAAGGATGTGGTTGTTAGACAAGCAAGAGGAAAGCTAGCAATTTTATCATTCAGCTCCAACCAACAAATGAAGGAAGAAAGACCGAGAATAGAGGAGTGGATACATGATTGGAGCGATGAAGTATCTGAATGGGAAGAAAGGAAGTTTATGGACCATGATAAATGTATCTGGCTTACTTGTGTGGGTGTTCCTCCCAATCTTTGGAGTATTAAAACCTTCAAAGCCATTGGCACTGTATGGGGAGAAGTAGTTCAGTATGATGAAGATACAGTGTGGGGTAAACATTTTATGTTTGGCAAAGTAAGGATTATCACAAAAATTATAGAGTCCATCAATACAGTATTAATCTAGTAGGAAATGTGAGGGCTTATCAAGTGTGAGTGTATAAAGAGCCCTTAGTCAGTATTTGTCAGTGTAATGGTGAGTATAGCTGCCAGAAAAATGAAGTAATGGAATCCAATATGCACAATGAGATTGATCACTCGTCCAGAAGCAGGGTACAAGCGGATAATGTTCAACTAGAGGTAGCTAACAATGGTGATGACTGTGAGGATGAAGATGAAGCTGGTTCATTTGCAGAGGAGGACGATGATGATGATGTGGCAAAAACTGATGAGGTGTCAATCAATGGAACTCACACAATGGAAAGAGTGCTAGCAATGTCTGGTGCAGTTGAGAAAGAAACTGACAAAGAAACTGAGTGTGCTCTAGGGAAAGCAATCGATGGGGGCGGCCATAATGAAAAAAGGGTGTCACAGGCGGTCTGCTCAAGGAAAGTGGCGACTGGGAAAGCTCAAGAAGTAGATGATCAGGTATGCACTACAGGTTTTATGAATAGTTTAAATGGGTCAGAGTGTGGCAGGCCCAATATTAATTTAGAAGTTGTGCATGGAGCCCAAGTTCAGCCTATAACTAATGGGCCAAGATGGGAGGTCAATTCTAATTTGAGTGATTACATAGCCCAGTCTCAATTTATGAATGTAGTGGAAGATATAGCCCAGAAGGACAATCACGTGAAGGGTGGCCCATTGCATAAGGCTAATGCTAGACCAAAAATGAAGACTAATTTGAGGAGGAAAGGAGTTTAATAGAGGAAATGAAGAATGAAACAGGGTAGTCAGTCAAAACAGAAGGGGATTTTATTTAGTAACTGTCTCAGAAATGGAGTGATCCTTCGAGCGGCAGCAACTGCTATTTCCCTATCAGTGTCACAAAGTAGCACTTCTAAAAGAAGAAGAAAGTTACTTCAAGAAGCTCAAGCTACGATTGAGGTTGGGAAAGCATTAGAGCTAAACTGTGAAGGAAAGAAAGAGGAAGTGGTGGCCAAAATAATTGAGTTGGAGGAAAAAGATTTGGAAAGAGTTGAAGGAATGAGAGAGTCTGCATAAGTTGGCAACGTGAAGGAGGATAGGAGTTGCGATGAAGGTTTCAATGAAGCTCCTATCATGGAATGTTAAGGGTCTTAGATGACTTGAAAAAAGGAGTAGAATTAAAGCATTGGTGAAAAAAAGAATAGTAGATGTTCTAATGCTGCAAGAGTCAACGAGAGAAAGTGTTGATGTTAATTTTGTAAAGTCCTTATAGCCAGTGGATGAAATAGGTTTTATGGAGGTGGGTGCAGAGGGTAGTGCAGACGGCCTCCTTTGCATTTGGAATACCCAAATTTTTCAGTTGATTGATTGCTACAGTTCCAAGAATTTCATTCTTCCTTCAGGTATCTCATCTAAATCATTTCATTGTATTATTTGTAATATATATGCTTCAACTGATGTATTGAAGATGAGGAAATTATGGGAGTGTCTTATTAATCTTAAACTTTCTTACCCCAATCCTTGGTGTTTGGGAGGAGATTTTAATGAGATTAGAGTTATGAGTGAAAGGAAGGGATGTTCAAGAAAGGAGAGGGGAATGAAAATATTTAATAATTTTATAAATAGTTTGGAATTAATCGATCTAACTATGCAAGGAAGATTATTCACATGGTGTAATGCAATGGATGGGGAGAGGTGGAGTAGGATTGATAGGTTTTTGCTTGATCCTACTTGGCTAAAGAGGTATTATTCTGAGGCATTTCTGATCGCTGCCCAGTTTTGCTAATGGAGGATAGAAGGGATTGGGGGCCAAAACCTTTTCGATTTATTAATGCTTGGACATCTCATCCTCAACTTAAGAAGGAAGTGAAAAAGATCTGGGAGGAGGCTCAGATTTGGGGATGGGCTAGCATCAGAATCATGCATAAGTTGAGAAGATTGAGAGCATATCTGACAAGGTGGAATTTGGAGGTCTTTGGTAATGTTGATGATCAACTTAAAAAAGCTGAAGATGAACTCCATGAGTGGGACTTGAAGGCTGAATCTAGATCCTTGTTGGAATCAGAAGTGAATAGAAGACGAGAGGTCAAAAAACAAGTTTGGCATCTCAGTAGAAAGAGAGGATGTGGTTACAAAATTCTAGAATGTCATGGGCACAAAATGGTGATAAAAATACTAGACTATTTCACTTGGTGGCAAGTAATAGGCAGAGGAAGAATTTATTGGATTCAGTTAAGGCAAATAGTGTTGTGGTGGAAGACCCAAGTATGGTGAAACAAGCAGTGGAGAATTACTTTAGGAGAGCGTTTGCTGAAAGTTGGAAGTGTAGACCTAAGTTGGCTAGTTCTTTTTTGTCTATTATTTCTGTTGATTCAAAGGAAGTGCTGGAGGCTGATTTTAGGGAAGCAGAAATCTGGGCAGCCATTCAAGATTGTAATGGAAATAAGGCCCCTGGGCTTGACGGTTTCAATCTGTATTGCATTCAAAAGTGCTAGTCTATAATGAAAGGTGAGTTTATTTAGTTGTTCCGAGAGTTTCATCGTAATGGGAAGTTGGCTAAAGGGGTAAACAGCTCTTTCATCACTTTAATTCCTAAAAAGCAAAACCCAATAGATTTGAGTGAATATAGGCCTATTAGCTTGGTTAGCTCAATTTATAAAGTGTTGGCTAAAGTGTTGTCTAGAAGAATAAGACAAGTGCTCCCTAAACTCATAGGAGAAGTTCAAACTACTTTCCTTAGTGGCAGATGCATCCTTGATGGGGTTTTAATTGCAAATAAAGTGGTGGATTGGTGGAAAAAGTCCAAGAAAAAGTAATCATTCTTAATTTGGATTTTGAGAAGGCCTATGATTTAGTTAACTGGGAGTTTTTGCTGTCAATGATGAAAAATTTTGGGTTTGGTGAAAAATGGGTGGGCTAGATTAGGTCCTGCATTTCTACGTCAAGAATTTCAGTGCTTGTAAATGGGTCACCCACAGCAGAATTTTCTCCTCATAAGGGGTTAAGACAAGGTGACCCACTATCGCCTTTCCTATTTAATATAGTGGCTGACAGTTTAAATATTCTGTTGGAGAGAGCCAAAGAAAAGGGGCTAATCAAAGGAACTTCAGTTGGTTATCAAGAGCTAAAAATTTCTCATTTACAAATTGCAGATGATACAATTATTTTTTGTGAAGCCAAATGGGATGAAATCATTGTGCTTAAAGAATTTTGAGGTGTTTTGAAGTCATGTTAGGTCTTAAGATTAATTTTCACAAAAGTATTGTTTGTGGAATTGGTGTGGAAGAGGAGTTAGTTAAGGAGTTTGCTAAAAACCTGAATTGCCTCAGCCAGAATTTACCTCTGTCATATCTTGGATTACCTTTAGGGGCCAATCCAAGGAAAAGAGGTACTTGGCAACCAGTGGCGGAGAAGTTTAAAAAGAAGTTAGCATCTTGGAAGAGGAGATTCTTGTCCTTTGCAGGAAGATTGACCCTAATTAAGTCCGTATTGTCAAGTCTATCAGTGTATTTTCTATCCATCTTTAAAATGCCTGTTGGTGTTGCCAAAACAATTGATAGGATTCAATCTAACTTCTTGTGGGAAGGTTCTGAAACTCAAAGGAAAATTCATTTAGTTAAGTAGAAGGAGGTGTGTAAAAGTAAAGCTCAAGGGCGGTTGGGTGTGAGAAGTCTCAATGATGTTAATGTTTGTTTATTAATGAAATGGCGGTGGAGGTATGGTCGAGAGCATCAGGCATTATGGAAAATGGTAGTATGTAACAGATATGGTGGTTTTGGAGGCAGGTGGAAACCAGAACCAACGTCAAGTGCAATGGTATCTATAGTGTGGAAAGATATTGCATCATTAGCCTCATCAGACAGTGTAGTGACTGAGTTTTTCTCCCAAAATTTCAGGATTATCATGGGAAATGAGGAGAGGATACATTTTTGGATGGATAGGTGGTTCAATGATATAATTCTTAGGGATGAGTTTCCTAGATTGTTTAGTTTATCAGTGGAGAAGGAAGGTTCCTTGCAATTTCTCTATCAACGGAAGGGGTAGGGCAGTGATTGGAAGCTGGCATTTAGAAGATCACTCTTAGCTTGAGAGGAGGAGGAAGTTCAAAGGCTAAATGTATTATTAGTATAGGTTCCTAATCTAAATCCTATGACTGAGGATAACTGTTTGTGGAGGGCTAATAATTCAGGAATGTTCTCTGTGGCTTCAGTATGGAAAAGGTTGGAGTTAGTTAATGGATCCATGATTAGCATTTCAAAGTTCTTGTGGAGAAATGCTGCACCCCCAAAGGCTCAGTTCTTTAGTTGGTTAGCTTGGAAAGGGAGAATAAAAACTACAGAATTTATGCAAAGGATTGGAGCTCTACCTGTCAATGCCAGCTCCCTATATGTGTTTTGCAAAGCAGAGGTAGAAACCATTAATCATGTGTTGCTTTTATGTCCATTGGTATGGAAATTATGGTCTAAGTTGGTTAATTGGTGGGAGGTACAGTGGGTAACACCAGGTTCTGTGGATGTTTTGCTTCAATGGTGGTCAGGTATGAAATTTAGAAAGATGGAGTTAAATATTTGGAAGGTTGTCCCTTTGGCCATGTTATGGTCCTTATGGAAACTTAGGAATGAATGCTTATTTAACAATGGTAATGTTAATTTCGCACAGATGGTGGAGCTTTTGAAAGTTAGAATTGCACTATGGGTTAAGTCAAATGTTAAGGGAGTGAATTACTCAGTGCATGATATTGTGGCAAACTTGAAGCAGGTGAGAGGTTGCATGACATAGGTATATTGTTGTATGCTGCTGATGTATGTTGCTGTTTGGCCTTCTGGATGCTGTAGCTCAGAGGACTGCTAATGTATGCTGTTGGTTGGCATGCTGCTGTAGGAGGCTTCTCTAGTCTGTGCAGATATTAGAAGGGGAGTTGTAATGCTATTGTTGTTGGTGTCTTGGTAAGGGTTGATTGTTTCCTTTTGCTGTATTGTTGCTGCTAATCTGATGCTGCTGCATTGGTTGCTTGGTTGTATTTGATTGCTGCTGCTGCATTGGTTGATTAGTTGCTGCTGCATTGGTTGTTGTTGCTCTATTGGTTGCATTGTTGTTCTATTTTTTCTCTTTTTCTTGCTTTGGTTGCTTTTGATTGGTTTCTCACTAATCTTGGGCTAGTGCTAGCAAATGATTGTGCTTCCTTTGCGGTGCTAACCTAGTTGGGATTGTTAAGGTTAGTTATGATGCTTAGTGCACTTCCCCGCTTTGTTGATGTAAATTATGCGTGTATTGTACTTTTTATCAATAAAGCTTTTTTGCTGATCAAAAAAAAATATATAATGACACTTAATTGAAAAGTGACACAAAAATAAATATAATCACATGTTAATTAGAAGGTGTGATTAAAAAATATATATATATAATCACACTTAATTGAAAAGTGACATAAAAAATCAATATTATCACACTCAATCAAATCAAGTTTGATTAAAATATCAATCTAATTTTTTTTATCACACTTCCAATAAAAGTGAGATATTTTCATTTGTCAAAGTATGATCTTTAACTATTTTTGTAGTAGTGACATGTCTGGAAAATCAACAATGTCTATCGTTATAGATGTGATGATGCTCCTGAAGATCACATTTGCTCCATTTAGGCTTCACATGTCCATTTTTTGATATATGCAATTGGTCCATTTTCTGGGAAGTAGTTGTGCATATATGCAATTGGAAACCCAATTGTGTCGTATTTATGCCTTTTGTTATCAATATTGTCTTATTATTTCATCTCCCCACTCTGCATTGCAATTGTATTGTTGTAATCTTCTGCTTCTTATGTAATACTTGGCTTACTTGCTAGTATGTGAGCAGTTCTAACATAAAAGTTTGCTTAGATCAAGAAAAAATTATTTGGATTTCCATAAGCTTTAATCTGCCTTTACAGTTCTTTATTTGATGCAATTACTAGTTTGGGAAAAAATGTATATTGTTTCAGATGCATTAATGCTTTTCAAAGCATCTAAAGTTGGTCCACAATAGTCTATTTTTGGTACTTCCTTTAACTTTAATATATCATGAAGATGATCATGAAAGATTTCCCATTGTTAGATTACACATACAATGAAACACCACACACTAATCAAAGGATAAAAAATCTTCATGAAGCATTTCATGATATTTTTTTCATGATCCCTAGTATTATTTGGTTTAGATTGCTAACTGAGGATTTATTTTTCTTTCCAAGAATCAATTAAATGTTCTTTTTGATGTTGCTAATATATTGCCTTTTGTTGCTGTGATTTTCATGATTTATTATGTTATATGGGTGTGCAATTTTAAGGCAGAAATTCAAAAGCATAACCAAGAATTTACTATTTATTTATTGATGTGAGTTATATATTAACATTGTTGATTTTCCCTTTTGAGTACCCAACCTCTCCACTAGGAAAAGAACATAAAGATCTAGTTTCTTTTCTTTCTTTTTTTTCTTTTTGTTTTTTTGGTTTACTCATTTTTATTTGCTTGGAAAGAAGATACTATTATGTTTCCATGGTTGGTTAGATCTAATTGAAATCTACCTATGTTCCACTAATTGTTTGGGGAAATCTGTTGTGTATGGCAATGCAGACAAGGAAGCAACATATCTGGAGGGACAAGGCCACCAACAATATCTACACTACTCAGGTAGGAGATTGTTATGTATCTTATTTAGGTTTAAAAAAAAAGTTGTTGCTTATGTTCTACTAGTTGCTTTAAAAAAAAAAAAAAAAGAAACTATTTTTATCATTCTACTTAATCAACTTAGGAGATTTAATGGTTGCTCCTAAGATTAGATCCTATTGATTTTCATGCTAAAACTAAAACTACTAGCCACACAAAAATAGTAGGTCACATCAATCTTCTTTCACATTTCTTGTTGCTAGTTTTGACATGTCATCTCTGTCAAAAGTTTACGTCTTAGGATGTGGAGGTGGTTAGAGTTACAAGAGTTGTAATATAAATAGAAGGCAAATGTGTCTGCCTTCATTTATCAATTTAAGTGTTCTAAATGATACTTTTTTCCCAAATGGATTATGACAATGACAGGTATGATTTGCCCTTTTCTATTCGTCTTTCGAATGTGATTTATAGGCTGTGTTGGATTTGTTTATTTTTGTGACTTCTAGATTTCTTTTACTTTGCAGCAGTTATATGGGGAAATTTAGTAAGAGGTTGTGTATTTTGAACAATTTGACAATGTAATTGTTAAATATAGTGGTTGAATGAAGTATTGCACAAAATATGATCTCAAAATTAGTAATGAAGTTGTGTATTTAATGTTGCTATTTTAATTGGTGGTTGCTGCGGTTAGAGATACTTTTGCATGAGATTATTACTTATTGTTTGCTTATGGGATTACTGCTTGTCCTTATGTTGAATTTGGAGTTGCTGTTTTTTTTTTTTTTTTTTTTGGTACTGAACATTTGGAATTATGTTGGTTTTAGTTTTAAATTCTAATTTAATTTCTCACCATGTTTTTGACAGTTATCATGTGCTTGAATAAAGTCACATCGGAAGGTTTGAGGAATACTGGATGTTAGTTATACTTTTAACCTATCAGCTAAAGTAGATTTGAGTGATGATGGTGATCTGTTTGGCATTGGAGGGTCTCTTCACTTTAAATCACTGGATTGGTTGATACATTCATTTACTATCCTCATAACTGCTACACTTTATGGTGAAAGACACCATTCACATCCCTCTCTCTCTCTCTCTCTCTATATTTGATGTGCCTGTTTAAAATTTATTTAGTACTATTGGATTAATATTTTATTTTATTTACAATGTTATGTATATGATTCCAAATCTTTCTCCATAAGGTGTTCCTTTCAATCTGTTAAGATTGCTTTCACCATGTCTCTCTTAAAACTAATGGTGCTAGAGAGGGTTTTAGCTTTAGTTTTAAGATCATGTGAGGTCGACCTATCAATGTCTCTTGAGCTTTTGAAGCTGTTATGAAAATATTTCCAAGTATCTAATCCCATTTGTTCCCCTAGCTATGGTCTCTTAGTGTCAGTCAGCCATTAGAATTCTTTCGTTGAGCATATAAGGATTTGTTGGAAGTCAAAAATATTAGTCACATTTGTTCATAATTGTAAAATGTCATTGTTATATTATTGTCGTCTTAAATTTTGTATAAAAATGAAGTTTGAATATCATTTTCCGGATTGAATTGTCTGGTCACCAAATCTTCACTACTTCCTAGCCAAATGAAAGCCAGGGAGCAAAATTCAAATGAGCAAGCAATAGCTAAACAGGGTGTTGTGAGCCCACAGTTCACATGGGATCTGATCTGCAGCAGTTTGATGAATTATTTTCACCAAAGATTGCAATCCTGAAGATGGTGTTGGTGCTTCTAAGGGGCACTTCTTTTTAAAACTTAAATAATTGAAACCTTTATTTTGCTGTCAATATGGTACATTGGTGAAGCCTTTTCAGGTACAAAAATCTCTTAATGTTACAAAAAAACTATTGAATAATTCCATCTAATTTGGAATTATGTTTTATTCATGTTATTTGTTCTATCAAATGCAGTTTCAAATGTCAAAGAAAGCAAAGAAGAAGAAGAAGTAGATAGGACAAATTCAATGAAAGAAGGCCTCTTTTTTGTTGTAAGTTTTATTCTTAAAATTAAAGTTGTTGAGGTGGAATATTATTGTAATTCATCATCTCTGCTATGGTGATTTCTAAGAAGTGTCAATTTTGTTACATATTTTTGTTCGACAAAGTGCCTAATTTTGAGCAGTCCCTGAAATCATGATAAATGGTCCAAAGGAAATTCAGGGTATTAGAATACTGAAACATCTGAGTTGACGTCATATTTTGGACAACATATTAAAATAGATGATCTAAAGGTTTATTCTAATTGATAATAGATTATAAGATGCAGCAATGGTGGACCTGGATATGTTTATCATATAGGCACTCTGATTATGTTTTATCATATATGTTTATCACATACATGTTGATAGGATCTGCAAAAGTGAACAAGCAATCCATGGATGAGCAATGAGACATTGAAATTGAAATAGGATGTCATTATGGTATAAACATACTGAAGGAAGAGCTGAAAAACTGTTCCACGAGCCTCATACCTTGTTATTTTCTTTAATTTCTTTGTTCTTTTAATTTTTGGTGAGAGCAGCTTCAAGAGTGTGGTTTGAGATTGAATTTTTAGTGATTGTTTTTGCCAAATCACAGATTGTACATACTATTGCTCTTGTATACATGTAGTTAAATTCTCAAACTGTCTTCTTAGTTAAATTCTTTGGCCTTGTGTTATGCTATATTTTAATTAAATTCTTTGGTTGTGTTATGCTATATTTCAGAATCAGGAGAGAGAGAGAGAGAGAGAGAGAGAGAGAGGGGAAAAAATGCCGTGTTTCAAAAAAGGCCACTAAATGACGTCATTATGATGTCACACGTTATTTTGTGACGGAAATGGTAGTGGGCGTAAAAGTTTTTGTGGCGTTTTTTAAAGCGCCACCTAATGTTTTTAGCGACGTTTTTAAAACGTTGTAATGCTATTACGGCAGTCGTATTGGCATCGAAAATATTAAACGTCGCTATAACTTATAACGGCGTTTTTCAGGCATATAGCGGCGTTTTTGAAACGCCACGAAAATCAATTTTCCTGCAGTGATTGGAATAAAAACGCCACTAAAAATCAATTTTCCTGCAGTGATTGGAATAGTTGATTTTTCTTTGAATAAGTTGAACTGTCTAAGTACGTGGGTTCACATTCGTAACTAGTGTTTGAGATTTGGGTATTTTTTATTTTTTATGATTTCTTTGTTAGCTTATTTTTGTGAGACTTTTTAAAAAATTTTGAATAGATTTTAGAATTTTAAATTCTACTCGATGAGACGAACAAAAAAAATTGAAACAAATTCTTAAAAAAAACCCAAAAAGAAAGAAAATAAGTTAAAAATAGTGGTTTTTTGGTTTTTAAATTTTTTTGAATATTTCAATTTTTTTTTTTAAATTTGTCTACACAAGATGGGCTGAAAAAATTTAAAATTTTGACATAATTTTAAAAAAAAAGAAACCAAAAAAACAAAAAACAAAAATGTGAAAACACTTTTTTTTAAAAACCAAAAAAACAAAAAAAAAATGTGACAACACTTTCCAAACAACCTAACACCGCAAATCTTTAAAAAAAAAAAAAAAACAAAACAAAAACAAAAACAAAAAAATAAATAAATAAATAAAACCTAACACACCGGTGTGGATAATTTTCTTGATGAAATAAGTGGCCTTGTTCAAGTATATCACTTTACAGCCCTAGCAAGTGATTAATTTAAAATAAAATTATTTTATAGTACGAGTGTAAAACCCACTGTGACTATATGACTAACAAAAAAAATTTAATAAATTGATATCGGCCACATTTCGGTCTTTAAAGTGCTGAAAATAATTTTCTTTTTTTTAAAATTATATATTAAAGGGTTTAGCAAATAGACCTTTTTTTTTTTTTTTTTGAAAGATCTTAGGTAAATTATCAAACAAAGGCACATAAGTTTCTAAACCAAGGGAAATAATATGGTGTATACTCTTCAAAATGTGTGTTCTATATATATTTTATAATTAAAAAAGAAAATGACGTTATAATTAAAAAAATATCATTACTAAATATAACATGAGGTATAATTAAAAAACTCATGATTCATAACTAAAAAAAATATTATAATTAAAAATAACTAAAAAAATATATAATTAAGTACATATGGTACATCTTTCCGAAGAGATGTGTACTTCAAACAATCAATGTCATCCATCTTTCTCAATTTTTAGGTGAGATATTTGGGTGTTTTGGGAATGCACTAAAAAAGTTAAAATTGAGTTTTTTATTCATTTTGAATTATATTACTTCTCCCATAAAATAATGAAAAAAGTCAAAAAAATAAAATTTTTACCATTTTCCCAAAACATCATATAATCATTTTTTCATCCCCAGGGACACCAAAATATTGAAAAGAGACTTCCATAGGAGAAAAAATTATTGGCTGGTTCGGGAGTATTATGTAATTATATTTCAAGTCAATCACAAATTCTTATATCCTTTCATATTTTTCAATTACTTAACGCAAAATTATGAATTATACTCTATTCATTAATCATAATGCATATGAAGCATCACGTGATATTGTTCCTGACCAACCAATAACTTATCCAATCAGAGAGATAGAATCATTTTGGTAGAGTTTGGTTTAATTTTAGAATTATGATTTAAATGTGGAGTTGTATTTTGAATTTGTAAGTTTTAAAATTATGATTTGAAAAGAGAAAATTTGTTTAGTTATGAGTTTTAAAAAGTATTTTAAATTGAATTTTGAATTAAGTATTGAATTTTTGAAATGAGTGTAGAGTTTGTGAAAAGTTGTTTAGTTATGAGTTTTGAAAAGAATTTTCATAACTTAATTCAAAAACTTATAACTCATAACTAAACACACAACTCAAAAGTCAATTGAAAATTCTATTTAGAACTCATAACCAAACTATTTTTAAAATTCAATTCAAAAAAATAATTATTGAAAAAAATAAATTTTTTTATTTAAAAAATTAAAAAAATTCTGAAAATATTTTTTATTTAAAATATTAAAAAATATGTATTATTATTTGTTAAAAAAAATATTCACCTAGTGCTTTAAAATTACTTTTGCTTGTATATTTGATTGTAAATTTTTTTTAATTGTTTTGTTTGAAAATGTTTTTTTATTTTTAAAAAATTACTGTGACAAATTAATTTTTATTTAATTTTTTTTGTTAATTTTAAATAAATGTCCAAATAATTTGTCATTTTAGTCTAAAAAAATAATTTCTATATTTAAAAAATATCAAAAAAAAAAAAAGAGTACTCTTCCGGTTAACCGGCCAGACGATCGGGTAGACCCAAAAATTGAAAAACTAACTGAGACAATCTCTGCCAAACGTGGTGTGAAAGGTATTTTGAAATGTGGGGTTGGAATCAATTTTTGAAAACACCATCCAAACAGAGGTTTCGTGTGTAAGGGTGAAAACTTCCTTTTGACTAGCCTGAATAATGGTAGGAGCTACGCGATGTTTTCCAAAACCAAATTATATTATTATGTACGAAATTTCCTTTTGCTCTTCAAATTATTATTCAAAAATTAATTTAACTTACTTTTTTAATTATATTAATTTTATACTAAAATTATTTATTTTTGATCAATTTTTCCCCACCCTCAGCTGTTGTTTAAAATCAAATAGAATTTGTTGATGTGATACCAAATTTCATTTAAAATTTCATTTTGCCTCCTAAAGTATCCCTAAAAAATCAATTTGACCCCATATATAAAAAAATAATAATTTAATTGAAATATTTAAAAACTTTATCTCAAAAATAAAGAAAGTAAATTTTAAAAAGGGTTAAATTCATTTTATCACCTTGTAATTTGGGGTTGGAGTGCTCTTTGCCTCCTTGTTCAAATATAATCAGAAATTCCCCATGTGATTTTGGACTAAAATGCTACCGTTAGTTTTTCCATTTAAACTAACGGAAGATGTATTACACACACCATTTTTTAGATTGAGTTTTATTTTCTGAAAAAATATAATGAAATTAATAAATAAAAACAACAATTTATCCCCATTTTCTTCAAATCTAAAATTAGATTAATATGTTAAATTAAAATGAAATAAAATATAATATAATTAAGAATTGATTTAAAATATAATTAAATAAAATATAAAATAGACAATAATTAAGAATTGATCTAAAATGTAATTAAATTAACACATTAGAAATTATAATAAATAATTAAGATTTTAGAATTAATTGTGATATAAAATATAATTAAATTAAAATTAGTACAAAAAGTTTGTAATTACAATAAATAGTTAAATATTTAGGATTAATTGTGATATAAAATATAATTAAATTAAAATTAGAATAAAAATTTAAAAATTACAATTAATAATTAAGAATTTATAATTAATTATGATTAATTGAATAAATGACTAGGCGTTATAAATTATGTGAATGAGAGATGAGAGAGAAATAAAATAACAAAAAAATATAAAGTTTGAGGGTATTATAGTCATTTTATATCTATAGTTAACGGTTACATTTTATTCCAAAACTACATGAGGCACATTAAAAGACAGGAGGGCAAAGTGCTATTAAGCCATACCACAGGGAGGTAAATTGGATTTTACCCTTTTAAATAATACACTTTACAAAATAGTAATTGAAAAGATATAAAAAGTCTCATTAGGCCTCAAATTACCTCGAGTCGATCCTAGAGAAACTAATTGAGCCTGAAATTCGTTGGCTATTGTGTGTGAGCAATTTTGTAATTGTAGCTAGCTTATTCGCCAGATTAATTTCAAAATGATTGATCGACTAGTAGTAGTTTCAAAATTAGGTGGATAAAAATTTGGACCACACAAGAAACATCTTTTGGCATTTGGGAAACTATATTGAACGATAAAAATGAATATGTCGAGATCTTTGCTTACAAAATCAAGATTAGTATCTAGTCGGTCATATCATCGTTTGATTTGAATGACACTTTAAAGAAAAAGTTAGCAACTACTCTCTAGAGAATATTCAACATCACCAACACTCAAATATTGTTTATTTAAAATTTATTTTTCTCACTTTTTTAGATGAAAAATTATTATTAATATTTAAATTTAATTTTTGCTATATTTAGGGATGTGGTTGATTTTTGAGGGATAGTTTTGAGGGTAAAATGATATTTGGCGTCACGTCAACAAGTTTCATTTGATTATAAACGACAACTGATGGTGGGGTCAAATTGATTTAAAACCGAATAGTTTATGTGTAAAATTAATATAATTAAAAGGATATGATTGAATTAATTTTTGCGTGATAGTTTGGGAGGTAAAATGAAATTCCCTCAAAACAATATGATGAAGTACTTAAAGAGCTGGCCGATCAAAAAAAAAAAAGTACTTAAAGAGCTGAGAATTTATTTTTTTATTTTTTATTTTTTTAACATTGATACTAGGAAAAATCAATCTGTTTGTCAAAAATCTTGTAATGGCAATAGCTAGTGTTCAAATGACATCATGACACAGAAGAGAGCTGAATTGGGAATGGATGCAAGAGTTTACATGACAGAGAAGAGAGGAAGTGGAAAGATAAAAATGAAAAGAAACTATAATGTTGTGTTTAGATCTACATTACTTAAGGGGAAGAAAAAATGAAACATAAATAAATTTATTTAAAATAATTTGTATTTTATTGGTAGCTGAATAAAAACATTAATATTTTCTATAAATATCTATTTATTTCATTCTCATTTTCGTACCCAAACACAAAAAAGGTAATTAAATTTAACTTCTTTTTACTTTATTTTCATTTTCTTTCCATCCCAAAATTTGAGACTTGGGTGCTTTCTTACTTTTACTCGTTCAAATCGTTTGTTCTTTGCTTTCTTTATCACACGCAATTTCATAGTCACCATTTCAAAAAACAAAAAATAAAAAAAAATTATGAAATTTGATAGTCAAAGGGAAATTAATTCTTAAAAAAATTGCACTTCAGTGTAAATTTTCCAAAAAAAGATATAAATTAATTAATTTTAATAATTATAATGATAATTTTTTTTATAAATTTATAAGTATTTTGTAAAAATACTACTGATTTGTAATTTTTGACATATTAACTTAAAACTTTATGGTTTGCTCAAAGAATAATTCACCCAAAAAACGCGTCAAAGAAGAGTAACCTTACCCATTTTAAACGCATAAAGAATGACTGGCTTGATGACTTTTCTTGTTTTTTTTTCTTTTTCTTTTTCTTTTGATCAACGGCTTGATGACTTCTTGATAATGATGGGTGCCTCTCCCACTTATTTATTGTGTTTGTTTTAATTTTTTACTTTCAAAAATAAATTAGAAAACACGCATGATATTTATACTATTATTAAAAATAAACTATCACTTGGTGGCTAAATGTTGATTGCTTCTCTTTATACCACATATCTTTATTTTCTTATTTGAAATAAAAAATATATATCAAATAGTGAACCACAGTAAAACTCAGACATTGGACCTTAAACCCGTCTCAAACTTGTCCCGTAACCTTAAGTTTAATAAACAAGACTCTTACCATTTATATAGCATGCTATATAAAGCAAAAAATTTATTTTATTTTTACTTATTTTAATTACACACGACACCTACTAGTGATACAAATAAATTTTCAATACAAATAACAAAAAAATAAAAAAAAATTAGTGAGTTGCCGAAGCCAAAAGTGGTAGGAGGGGATGGGTTTCACACAATTTTTTATTATTATTTTATTCTAACAGTTTTATAAATTTTAAAAATTATTTACATTTTTTTATCAAGGCTATTTAAGATCAAAAATTAGATTTAATTTTTAAATTTAGTGACGTGACAATCAATTATGATATTAAATATAACACTCTCTCATATATTTTTTAATTATCAACCAATCATATCACTTATATAAAAAATAAATTTAAAAAATGAATTTACATATCATTATTTCTTTTTTTTTTTCTTCAAATAAGTAAATTTATTTATTTACTTATTTATTTATTTTTTTGTAATTACAAGCTTTTAAAATTAAAATATTAAACAAGTTAAATCTAGAGTTTCATGCTTACAACAAACTAAATATTGATTTTTTAATTTTGTCAATTTAAATCATAATTTTTTAATTTGTTTTCAATCTAAATCACTTGTCTATTTCAAGGTCATTTCCTAAAGTAGTGTTTGGTTTAGTTTTTAAATTGACATTTGAATAAAAAAATCAAAAAACATGTTTGGTTAACAAATTTTCAAAACTATTTTCAAAATTATTTTTTTTCTCTCCTCTCTCCTCTGCCATTTCTCTGTTTTTTTAATTAATAAATTAATCAATCGCTTTTTCTCTCTTCTTACTCCTCTTTCCTCTCTTATTCTTTTACATTTTACACATCAATCAATCAAATTTTGTTTTACACACCCATCTATTCAACTACCAAAAAAAAAAAATACTAATCATTCAAAAATTATTTTCAAAACTCATAACAAACAAATTTTCAATTTTTAAAACTCTTTTCAACAACTTATCTTTTAAAATACAATTCAAAACTCAAAATTCTTTTTAAAAACTAAACCAACGGAGTTTTTTAATTTTTTTAATTTTTTAATTTTCACAAGTTCTTTTTTAAACATAATCGTTACCAAACAATAAAGATTGGCTATTTAAGTCTTCATGGCATGGATGGATTTGCATCATCTATCAAACACAATTCTCATACTATTGGAGGAATAGAGAGACATGGTCTCTCTTCTCTATTTCTCAGCAACTACTCCAATCATTCTCTTCTTTCCACAATTTGTTAGTTCAGCCACCTCTGTAACCTTCCTCATACATTTGTGTGATAACCAATTTAATTACACAAATAACAGTAGTGTGTTTCAAAACAATCTCAACCACCTCCTTACTAATCTCTCCTCTCAAACCCTCCTGACCAACTTCTACAACTCCACCTTTGGTAGAGACGAAAACACAGTATATGCACTTGGCTTTTGCCCAGCGTACATTGCCGCAAAAGATTGCCAAGCCTGTGTCCAATATGCGTCACATTCCATCACAAAATACTGTCCAAATCAGAAAAAAGCTATTATATACTATGTGGAATGTGTTGTGCGATATGCAAACTATTCTTTCTTCTCCACCGAAGAAAATCAACCTGACGTTTATTGGCACAGTACAATATCTTTCGACAATCCTGATAGGTCGGATCAAGTATTGGCTAATACAATGGATGGCCTTATTACTAAGGCTGCTTTTGGTTCTTCAACAACAAAAACAAAAACAAAATTTGCAACAGGGGAGGCCAAGATCAATGGTTCTCAGCAGTTATATTGCTTTATGCAATGCACTCCTGACATAACTGCAAACACTTGCATCAACTGTTTACAATATGCACTTGATAATCTTCGACGTTATAATTACGGCAAAGAGTGGGGACTATATTATATCCCAAATTGTCAGGCAAGGTATCACTTGGCAGCTTTTTATGAAGTAGTCCCTCCTCCCTCCCTGCCACCTTCTGCTATCACAGAAAACACAACTATCAACACAACCGGCCCTCCTCCTCCCTTCCAGCCATCTTCAGGTACCACATGAGAATTGCTCTCATATACTCTTATTTATGCTTCAATTGATTTTTTTCAAAAAAGAAAAAAAAAATGTTTTTGGTAGAAAAAGTTATTCTATGTTTGATTGTGATCTGGAAACTAATGTACTAGTAGCTATATTAGCAGTGATGTCAAAATCTGGCCAATCTTTAGGAATACTAGCTTTATCTCCACATAAGAGCAATTTCAAATTCAGTTTTTTTCACCATCTTAGTGAGAAAATGTTTTTGGTTCTCGTAGGGAAGAAGAGAAAAACATCAGTAACATTCATCACCACTATTACTTTGGCAGCCATTTTGGTGATTCTTGTCATCTTCATTGGCAACTATTTGATAACGGGGAAAGTCAAGTCTTCAGGGGAGGCTACAGAAAGTAAGTTAAATATTAACCATTTATACTTTTTTTTTTTGATCGGCAAAATCTTCACTATTTATACTTGTTTTTAGAGCTAATATTATCACTATGTTCTTTTGGAAATTATTTTCATGAAGAAAATATTATAGGAGAATTTGAGTGACAAATAGTTGGAAGTGTCCTCTCTTTCTTAATATCGTGATGTATTTCCATTACATAGTTCAATTTAGTTATTTATTTCCTACTACAATATATAAGAGTTTTAGAGACAAAATTTTTTAATCTCTAAAAGTAAAAATTTTGTTACAAAAGACATTTAGGGACCAATTTCTGTCGTCGTGAGGATAGTCGCTAAAACGTCGTCCCGAAAAGTTAAAAATAAGGCTTTTAGTGACAAAATTTTTAAAATGTCACTAATAAATAGACTTTTGGGGACAAAATAATTTGGTCTCAAAATGGTTTATTTTTTTACACAAAAAATTTGGTCCCAAAATGATAATAATTCATCACTAATGTTAAATTTTCGTTACTAAAAATATAATAACAATACTTTTCGCAATAAAAATATTTAGTCCTTAAAAAATAATTTTGTTCCTAAAATCTTAATTTTTTGTAGGGTATACTTCCCCTGAAGATGACAATTCAATGCCATCTGTCGAATCCTTGCAATTTGACTTCGGAACAATTAGAGATGCAACAGATAATTTCTCACATGCTAATAAGCTTGGAGAAGGGGGGTTTGGCCCTGTTTACAAGGTAACTAGATGCATACTCATGCAGTTACAATAAATAAAATGAATTGTCAAAATTGTGGTGTGAAATGAAATGTTGAATATGACCATATTTCTTAAATTATTCTGAAAAAAACATAGGGTGTGCTTTTAAATGGGCAAGAAATAGCTGTGAAAAAGCTCTCTGGTAATTCCAGACAAGGTCAAGAAGAATTCAAGAATGAGGTTTTGTTACTGACTAAGCTTCGTCACAAGAATTTGGTCAGTCTCTTAGGTTTCTGCTTGGAAGAGAAAGAATTACTTCTCATTTATGAGTTTATGCCTAACAAAAGCCTCGATCATTTCATATTTGGTATAGTGCATTACTTCTTTTACTTTTTCATGTATATATAATTTTTTGGCTTGTGATGCTTATATGATAAAAGTATATTTGAACACATGCTTTGTATGATTATGAAGATCATGTCAAACGTGCACATTTGGATTGGAAAAAACGTTTCAATATTATACAAGGCTTCGCTCGAGGTCTTCTATATCTTCATGAAGATTCACAACATCGGATTATTCATCGCGATCTCAAAGCTAGCAACATTTTGTTAGATGCGGAAATGAATCCTAAAATTTCAGATTTTGGCACAGGAAGACTAATCGCATTAGATCAATCCCATTACACAACAAGTAGAATCATGGGTACCATGTAAGTATTTCCTTCACAAACTAAGAATTTATCTTGATTCACCAATCCAAATACTAAACAAAAAACAGAAGATACTCTATGAACAAGTTGAACAAATTGATTATATCATGCAAATAGATCATATCATTGAAAATAATATGATGAACAATAACATGCCAGTGGATATATGCCTCCTGAATATTTTCAACGTGGACAATTCTCGATTAAGTCAGATGTCTTCAGCTTTGGTGTGATTCTATTGGAAATTTTAAGCGGTCAGAAGATCTTTTGTTTCCGTGATATGGAGAATGGCGAGGACCTTCTAAGCTATGTAAGTACGAGTGTTTTCTTTTCTATTCTTTATATTTTTTTAGGGGATGGGTGGGACTAATGACTTATAAATGCAACTAAAAAGAAGAGCTTTCTTCAAAAAGTATGAGTTTCAATGAGCTTGAGCCAAAAGAGATGGTAGTTATAGATTGCCAATTATTTGAAATACCAAATTTCTTACAGGTAGTCTCAACCGCCGGGGGGGAGGGGGGGGGAGGGGGGGTGGTTGGGTTTGGGGTGAGGGTAGTTGTTGAGTCAAGGTTATGAAAGCAACTACCATTTAAATTATTGCATGGTTGGTGAAGTTATAAATCTAAATTTTATTTCCATATATTCACCTCTTTGAATTCTTACAGGCATGGAAGTGTTGGAGAAAAAATACAATTCTAGATATAGTGGATTCAACATTGATGACAGGTCCAAAAAGTGAGATTATGAGATGCATCCATATTGGTTTGTTGTGCATTCAAGAAAATGCAGCAGACAGACCAACCATGGCTATAGTTGTTAGCATGCTCATTAGCACCTCGTTTAGTCTGTCATTGCCTTCGCATCTTGCATTTTTATTGCCAGAAAGGCAAGGCCAAGGCAATTTGTCACATGAGTTCAATTCAATGACAGAGTCAGATCAATCTGAAACTAAATCAACACAGGTTTCAACAAATGATGTTACAATTACTGAGCTTGTTGCTCGATGATAGTGAAGTAAAATGTAACTCTATTTGAATGTTTATTTTGAAACAAGTTGATGTCGTTGTTGTCTATTGTACAACTTTCTGATGTTGGGATAAACGCACCATTCCTTATTTTATTTTTATTTTATAATTTTAGGAAAATTTTGTAAAAAGCCTACATTCACTTGCATTACATTAAGTCCCATGGCTTCTTTTTTTTTTCTTTCAAATAAAGTCTCATTATATAAGTTATTTGGGAGACTAAATCCTTGTTTCAAAATTTTAGTAAAAATTTAGACATTCTTACCCTTATTTATGTACAAGCACAAAGCTATGGAAGTGGTCAACACGCTTATATGGTAACTAATTTTTTTTTAAATGTTAAACTTTTATGTATACATCCATTTTAATGAAATTTATATTTTTGAAAACTACTCAATAAGTTCTACAAAACGAAGAAAGTAAAACTACTCAATTGAATATAAAATGAGCAATGCTATTCATAGTTACTATTTTTACTACATTTTCTCACTCTAGACATGAGGTAATAGACCCACAAATGCACATGAGATTTACTCACTTGTATCTAGAAGTGTGAAAATAGCATTTTTCAATTAAATTATTTAATTGAGAAAAAAAATTACACTTATAGGATTTGAAATTGTAAAATTTTTCTGAGAAATGTTTTTGAATTTCACATAGTTTTTTAATTAAAAAAAATTAAAAATTTTAATTTCTAATAGTGTGAAATTTTACATATTTGAAATGTTAAAAAATAAATAAATAAATAAATTTAGAAGAAGAAGTAGTTAACTTTCACAGTAACATATTAAGTCCTAATGATAGTTTATAAATTCAAAAAGTCCTTCAACCATGCAAAAGACCACAAATCTCATTTCTAAAACAAGATGACGGACGTTATGAGAAAATGGAGTTTTATTTTTGAACTACCTCACTACGTTAACATCTTCACAAGAAAAGAAAAAGCAATTTTAAAATTATGACAACGTGACTCCTGAACTCTCATAGCTATATCGTTCTCAACTCTAAATTACTTTGTGTTCATATTATATTTTATGAAATTATTTTGTGCTCAATATTTTGTTTATTATTTTGCTAGACTTACATGATATTGTTGCAAACATTGTGACGTAGACGAAGGGCTATAAAGCACACCAAAAATATGGAAGATCCTAAAAATTTTCCTATAATTTTCTTTCAAATCTGTACAAATTACTACATAACTTTAGCAAACATAGTATTGTTACAAACATTGTGACGTAAAAATAGGGCTATAAATCACTCCAAAAATATGGAAGATCCTAAAGAGTTTATTATAAATTTCGTGCAAATCTGTAAAAATTCGAATAAAATTTCAGCAAACACCAGTCAATTTGAAAACATCTCTTTCCCTTTCTCTAACAATTTGCCCACAAATTTATCTTTTCATGCATACGAAAAATATAGAAGATCCTAAACCAGAAACAAAATGAGAAAATCATTCACTACTAATGTCATTGGATAAATGAGTTCAATGCATGGTATTTAAAAATAGTAATTAAAAAAAATGTTGATCTGGAAAAATTATATCATTTTCGCATTGGTGCAAAAATGTCAAATTGTAGCATTTTGGACATTGTGCATGCTAAATTTTGGCATTTGAATGGCCAAAAAGACTTCTTTGCATTAGAGACGCTCTTAACGGGTTACATGTAATATGTGTTGACATAATTTTTTTTTTTTTTTTTTTTCTTCTCCTTCTCATCTAGATTAAAAAAAAAAAAAAAAAAATTTATAATCTTTTCAAACAAATGCTAGAAAATTTAAGAACTACATGCAAATTAAAAGAGGAAAACTTTTGATTTCTTAACAAGACAAAAGCTCTAGCAAACATACCAAAACCTTTCTCAACAATATTTTCCCCCATCCCGACTGTAGTGATTCTCTTCAGTGGAAAGTTAAAAAATCAAGGATCTACACTGTTAAATCCTTTTGCAATCATTTTGAACGTGCTTTAGAGGGAGATGCTGACAACTGTAAACTTCTCTAGATAAATGTCGGCCCACCAAAAGTGAAAATCATTGTGTAGTTATCTCTGCAAGGAATCGCTACAAGAGAGATGTTAATCAATCGAAGAATTCTTCCAGATAGTGCTAACTTCCATTGCGTTTTTTGCGGACATGAAGTAGAACTGGCGGATCACCTTCTTCTTCATCGCCATTTTTGTTGGTGTACGGAAAGAAAATATTCTTCGTTTCCGTACTCCTTTCGTCCAAACTCTGCCTTGCTTCAAATGGTGTCGTGCAACCTGAAAGCACAATAACAGTAAACTACCCAGTGAGTGTGTTGCTAGAAAATCCCTCCAACGATCAAGTTAGCACCCTTAAAGAGAGAAGAAAGACAAAAGCAAGGATAGCTCTGGATAAGGAGAAATTGTAGACATCTTGCTTGGTAAGGTCGCGTGTCTTTTATACACTATTCCCTTGCCTTCCAAAATTGTGCGTGCACTACCTCGCTCGTCCTTTGCCGAATGCATGGATGTACTCCCCTCTTCTTTCTTTGCATGTGTGTACGTCAATACTGCCAAAAGTATCTACAAAACAGCCAAACAATATTGACGCATACTATTGGAAAGTTTTCCTCCTCGTACTCCAATTGGGCCAAGAGTATATGGCCGTCGAGCTACCTTCAACCATTCTAAGTTCAACTATTTAAGCCCCAGGCTGCTTCATGTCCAAGCTAGCTCTGGCTGGTTAGCTTTCGAAGAATTCTACTAGAACGGTCTGCTGTGTTCTACTTTGTTAAGCATCGTTTACTCATTGCTCAGAAGAACTCTGCGCGGCCCTTTGCCTTGACTAAAATTATTAGCTCGGTCAAAAGTCGCCCTTGTTATCTTAGCCTAGTCATTTTTCACCATGTATACTTAGTTCGGTCGAGATCCTTCGCCCGATTTATGTCCGACACGTGGACTTATCTCGGTCCATAGTCCAAGCTCATTTAGCTTGGCCCAACGCCCATTTCATGTTAACTCGGTTGCACGGTCAAAGGCTCACATGGAATTTAGGTCGGCCCATTTGTTCGGCACAAATTCCCCTCTCAATTGCCCTTTAATTCCGTCTTCTTTAGCATAATCAGGATTACCTTATTCCGCCGAGCTAAATTCATAGCTCGGTTAAGAGAAACATTCTCATTCCAACTTAGCCCAGCCCATCTCCGAGGCACGGGTTTAGTTCGACTGCGATTCTTTGCCCTGTCCAACTTGTTAGGCCTAGCAGTGTCCGTTTGCAAGGTCTATTTGCAAGCCTAAACATGTGCGTCATCATAGGCCTCATAATTACTTTGCTCGTTGCTCTTTCTTGTTCGATTTACAACCGTGGCGAATCTTTGAGTTCAGTCGATTGTCGTTGCTTGACTTGAAAATATATACATACATGTACTCTTTTTTTTTTTTTTTGGTAATGTCCAGCGATTGGGCCGAGCTACTCAACGACATTTAAAAGCAGGGCAAGTATGCTTTACTCAGCTTTGTTCTAATTTGTATTTGATGTTGTTGCTTGGGTTAGAGTGGTTCAGTTAGGTTTACTTGCTGGTTTGGCCGAGCCGCTTGGTCGTGCTTCGGTTTAGTCTTTTTCTCGGCCTTAAAGTGTTCATGGATCAGCAGTTCTCATTGTTTAGCCATCTGGGAAGGCTAACTTTGTTGGGCCGAAGTAAGATTGATGCCCTTGATAGCTCGGGTGAGGTTTGAAGTACCTTGGCCTAATCGATTGGCCAAGCTTTTTGGGCCAGGTTCGTGCGAAGCTGAGCTCAAATCTGGTTTGGTCATCCCATGGTTGAGCTTGGTTAACTGTTTCGCCCATTAATGCAACTTGCGTTCCTTTCGGCTTAGTAGCGCTACTTTAGGTATCCAAATTATTGACCTGATTGATGCATGATCTCTTGCTCGGCCCAATTCACGTTCGACAATGTAGGAGTTCACCTTACGAGTTGCCCATATTCACCAATTCACTAGCTTGGTCGATTACGTCTTGATTAGAAGTTCACAAATCAACTCACTGACATGCATGGGGCTCAGTCGAAAGAACGAAGAGTTTTTATTGCTCGAGGTTGCTACTTGGTTTCATCTTTTTAGCACCATCCTTAGGTTGTTCTTGGTTTAATCTTAACGTCATGAGCCGTTTTTGATTTGTTTGTTCAGTTGGTCACAAGAATGGGTAGAACACTAGCTTGGTGATGTTCACACCACCTTGGTCCAACTCATGAACCATTACATATCAACCATGAGCTCTGTTGGCCATCGTCAACAATCCTTAGCTCGGTCAAGCTGGATATTAAGATTCAATTTTTTGAGAGAATATTTGAAGTATTTGTTTGAGCCCATGACTTGGAAGATAAATTACAATTCATCTTAAAGGTTGGTTGGTTGATGTTGCTCAGTCATGCTTGTTTAGTTATGGAATCGGACAACTTTTGTTTTCTTAGGGCCCTATTAATTTATGCATATGACAGACCCACTACCTTGCCTCTTTACACTTTCTCTCTAAAACTTCAAAGTTCTTTTTAGGGTCTGAGTGTTTCAGTTGAATGTTTGAACTTGAATTGCGACTACTTATTCCATTCAGTCTGACCCAAACACCATGTCACCTATCAAGTGGGAAAATGACCTACTTTTGTTGGCCGTCATGTGCTTTTCGGCCAACCATTCAGAAACTAGTCGGCCATGCCTTGATTGTAATGCACGGTCGTAGCAAGCAAATTTCTTTTCTCAGCTTGCTTCGCATAGTGTGGTGAATGCCCATTTTGATATCTTAGTCATCACGTGTTCAATGCCATCTCAATTCAACATGAAATCATTCACTCCATTCGATATCTTGTCTTCTCAGGGTTACACCCATCATTGCTTCGTTTAACCTACGACCGTCTCGCCTGGTCAGCCCATTCGGTAGCTCGTTCAGCATGGACAAATATGAAGCTATTGAGATCGACCCTACAACTTCTCCCCAGTCTGGGATCCTACCTTATCTTACAAAGTCAAAGCAGTGACCCAAGCTGAATGGGTTGCCCCTAGATTATGTCCACTACTCGATTAAAATTCTCTTTGACTGAACAAATCATCAATTTTTCGCCAAAAGTTGGTGAGCAAAATCAACTCGGTAACTTGCATCTTAGTGAGCAAAAATCAACTCGGGAACTTCTTTGCGAGAAAAGTCAGCATAGGCAAGAAATTCTAGAGTTGGACAAACTACCAACTTATTTTTTGGCAAGAAAAATCAACTCGAGAACTTCTTGGTGAGCAAAATTAGTTTCGGCAAGAAATTCTAAAGTTAGAGAAACTACTAACTTACCTATTGACGAGTAAAATCAACTCGATAAGAAATTTCAAAGTTGAGCAAAGTCAGCTTGATAAGACTTCTTGGTGAGCAAAATCTACTTGGCAAGGAATTCTGAAGTTGGCAAACAAAATCAACTCTGCTACTTACTTCTTGGCGAGCAAAACCAACTTGACAAGACTTATTAGATAGAAAAATTAGTTCAGGCAAGGAATTTTAAAGTTGGGAAGCCAAGTCAGCTCGGTAAGGAATTTTAAACTTAGGGAGCAAAGTCAACTCGAAAACTTAGTTCTTGGTGAGCAAAATCAGCTCTACAAGAAATTCTGAAGTCGAACAAAACACTAACTTTCATCTTGTCGAGCAAAATCAGCCCAACAAAGAATTCCAAAGTTGATCAAAACCATCAACAAATCTCTTCTCGAGAAAAATCCGCTCGGCAAGGAATTTTAAAATTGAACAAAACACCAACTTTCATCTTGTCAACAGAATCATCTCAGCAAGGAATTCCAAAGTTGATCAAAACCATCAACAAATCTCTTGCTGAGCAAAATCCACTTGGCAAGGAATTCCAAAGTTTAACAAAACACCAATTTTCATCTTGTCAAACAAAATCAGTCTTGCTAGAAATTATGATCCTTCCGTCAAAATGACCGTCAATTGCCCATTGGACAACGCTAAATCTGCTCAATGGGACAAAAATATAGTAATTTTCTAGAAAATTGTTTACTTGTTTCATTACATCAATGGTAGAAAGGGTTACAAAAGTATAACTAAAAATAAAACATCGGATTGGCAATATTCGACGTAGCTTTTGAACCACGAGGAGTAAATATTCTTTGCTTTTGTACTACTTTCCTCCAAGCTTTGCGTCGTTCTGAACGGTGTCATGCGACTTGAAAGCACAACAACGGTGAGCTACCTGGTGGGTATGTTGCTAAAAAACCCCTCCGACGGTCAAGTTAACACCCTTAAAGAGAGAAAAAAGACAAAAGAAAGGGTAGTTCTAGGTACGGAGAAATTGCAGACCTCTTGCTTGGTGGAGTCGCGTGTCTTTTATATACTATTTCCTTGCCTTCCAAGATTGTGAACGCACTACCTTGCTCGTCCTTTGCTAGACGTATGGATGGCCCTCTCATTTCCTTACACGTGTATGCATCAATGCTGTCAAACAGCATCAACAAAATAGCAAACGGTATGGATGCGTACTATTGGCTGGTTTTTCTCCTCGCACTCTAATTAGGCCATGTAGTATACGATCACCGAGCTGCGTTCAATTGAGCTAAGTTCAACTGGTTAAGCCCTAGGCTACTTTATGTTTAAGCTAGCTTTGGCCAGTTGGCTCCTGAAGAATTTTATTAGCTTGATCCGCTATATTCTGCTCGGTTAAGCGTCGTCTACTCATTGCTCAGAAGAAGTCCAAGCGGCACTTTGCCTTGACTAAGATTCTCAGCTCAGTCAAGAGTCGCCCTCGTCATCTTAGGTTGGTTATTCTCCACCACGCATACTTAGTTTCAATCGAGATCCTTCACCCGGTCTATATCCGATACGTGGACTTATCTTAGCCCATAGTCCAAGCCCATTTAGCTTGGCCCAACGCCCATTTCATGTTAACTCGGTTGCATAGTCAAAGGCCCACATAGAATTCAGGTCGGCCTATTTGTTCAGCACAAATTCCCCTCTCAGTTGATATGTTTGGTCTTTCATTCTTAGTTAGTGGGGTTTGAATTTGGTGTGAACAATTTCAATGGGTTCTCTTTCTTTTTGGTGGTTCAAGTCTAGCTACAAAAGTTTCAAAAAGAACATCTAGAAAGCTCTTCTTAGTGATTGTTAGAACCCTTGGTTAGCTAGAAACAATCTTCTCTTTAACAACTGACAAATTTGCTAGATTAAACTTGTAGATGGAGTTCTATGGGTGAAGATACACTACAAAAAAAAAAGCACTTTTGGCGACTAAAATTAAATTTTTCGTCGCTGAAAGTAGGGCTTTTGGCGACTAAAATAGAATTAGTCGCCAAAACTGATCAGAATTGCCGACTAAAAGAGTTTAGTCGCCAAAGGTGTGGGTTTTAGCGACTAAAAGGAACTTTAGTCGCCGAACGTAGGGCTTTTACCAACTAAAGGTTGTTTAGTAGCCAAAAGTCGCTGTTTTTGGCGACTAAATATGATTTAGTAGCCAAAAGTGATGCCTTTGGCGACTAAAAACAGGTTTAGTCGCCGATTATAGTTGTTTTGCCGACAAAAACCAATTTAGTCGCTGAAAGATGAAGGTTTTTGGCTACAAAAACAAAATTAGTAGCTAAAGGTGAAGAATTGCCGACTAAAATGTACTTTAGTCGCCCAAAGGAGAAGTTTTGGAGACTAAAATTCAGTTTAGTCGCCAAATGTGGAATCCTTAGGTCGGATTTCATTCTTTTAGCGACAGAAAAGAAATTAGTAGCCAAAAAATGTATAATTGGCGACTAAAATTCAAATTTAGTCGCCAAAAATGCTATCCATTTTTTTTTAGTAAATAATTTATTTTTTACATAACATATATTAAATAAAAATAATTATTTATATATATATAGTTTTGTATTAATACCAGCGAATATAGTATATAAATAATATATGTTGCATTAATATTTGCGTGAGGTTATAGTGGCGTAGTGGGCAGAGAGTGTTGGTAAAAGTGGTGAATGTTGGGAAGTAGGTGGTCATAGGTTCGAAACTTGGTAGTAGCGGAGGCAAAAAAAAAAATTTTCTGAAAATGCTTTCAGCGACTAAAGTTATTAGTCGCCAAAGGTATAACTCCCAAAAATTAAATAATAAAAAATGCTATTGGCGACGAACAGGTTTAGTCGGGAAATGTATATATAATAAAAAAAAAAAAAACTTTTGGCGACTAACAGTTTAGTCGCCAAAGGTATAATTTTCAAAAATGAAATTGACTATTGGCGACAAATTTTTTAGTCGCTGAATACCTGTCTATTGGCGACTAACAATTTTTTAGTCGCCAAAGCTATTCGCGACCACCTATTGGCGACAACACCGGCGACTAAAATTTTTAGTCGGGAAAAGTGAAAAATCGACATTTGGCGACTAAAAAAGGACTTTTGGCGACTAAAAATTTAGTCGCCAAAAGTGTATTTTCTTGTAGTGATAATCTCTAGATTCTCTGGATTATTTACCAATGACTTCATCTTTAACATCTAGGAGGTTCGAAAAATAATATCTAAAAGAAGAAAGTATTAGCCCCTCCCCTCTTTTTTTTTTTTTTTTGTTTTTTTTTTTGCTTTTGTTCCCAGGGGAGAAAGTGGTGTATTTAGTGTCTTAGTTAGCTTATTGCTGCCTATCTTTTTGCTGCGATGCGATCATTTTGTCTATTTGGATTTTTGGTGCCAACTTAGTTGGGATAGGATTCCTCTAAACAAATTTCTTCCTCATTAGCATCTTTATGTTGATCATTGTACTCTCATTTTACTCTTGCTCATTTTCATCAATATATTTCTCTTCTTTTTGCTGCTGAAAAAAAAAAACTCCCTTAGTTATTTACTCTCTTAATTGTGTGGATCATAAATCTTTTGACATGTTGAAAATTCAGTATTCCGAGTTTCAATTGATGAAATCAAACAAGACTAAGGACCTTATCTATGGAAAAATCATAGGTAGAAAAGATATTTTGGCATGGTTGCAGATTGGATTTTTATTTTTATGTTTTCATTTTTAGTAAACATTTTGTTGCAAATTTTTTGAAAGCTTTACACTTTTAGATTCTATTCGACCAAACAAAGCAAACAAGAAGGAAAAAAAAATCACAGTTATTTTGGGGGCTTTTTATTTGTTTTTTGTGAACTTTTTTGAATTTTTAAAAATTATTTTACCTTTTAGATCCTTTTACACTAAACTGGCAGGAAAAAAAGAACAAAGATAAAAAGTTTAGAAAAAAAAATACTCTTAACTGAATTCCAAACCACTTGTTGTCAAGACAAAAGTGATGAAATGAAAAAAGTTTCAAAACAAATGAGTAATTAATTATTAGTGGCGTATTTAAATAAATAAAAAAAATGTTAAACTTAACATCATAATATATCTATTACTCAAGCAGTAAGGATTTTCTTTCTTAGACCAGAGGTCTTGGCTTGAACACTAAATCCATTCACTTTAGGGGGTGTTTGGCATTTGGATAATATAGTCAAAAAGTCAATAAAATCACTATAAATTATCACATCACTCTCTCTATTTTTTATACATCTTTTCATAACTCAAAATGCCAATTAAAATAGTCACTTTCCTAATGAGCTATTATATAATATTATAGATTAATGTCCAAAATGAATGGCTATTATATGTCAATGTTAGCTCAAGCAAAGTTTCAGACTAGGGCAAATTATGCTTTCCACTTTTGTATTTTACATTAAATTTCATTTTGTCCCTAAATCTTTTAATTCTCTCAATCATTTTTCTACATTTCGAGTGAAGTTACGATTTGGAGCAATCAAATAACGTCGTTTAAAAATTGACGGAGAAATGAAAGTGTAAAGGCTAAAGTGAGAATTTGTTAAAAGTACATGAGTGTTGAAAATTAAAATGAAGAAACTAGAGTGACATTTTGATAAAAGTGAAGGGTGCTAAATGTAATTAATACTATCGCTTAATTCTTCTGTTAGTTTTCAAAACGACGTTATACAAATAGACCAAAATACTAATTGACTAAAAATCTAAGGAGTTTATTGAGATAATTAAAATGTCATAAATAAAGTAAAATTTGATGTTAAGTATAGAAGGGTAAATTATACTTTCTACTCCAGCACTTCTGATCAAGTATCAATATCATTCTTTTGTTACTTCACTATATAATTTTTTAACAGAAGTCAATAATGTGATAAGCATATGAATACGAAATAAAGGCAAAAGAAAAAAATCACCCTCATTTCCCGCTTATACACATTTTCATTTCAAACTTTTTTAGAAGGACATTTCTACTGGACTAGTGGACCGAGCAGAGCCTATGAAAGCCTGACTCTGAACGGACCTTGCAAATGGACTTTGCTAGGCTTGACTCTAGCAACCTTGCAAACGGATCTTACAAATGGACTTTATTAGGCTTGACTCTGGCGACATTGCAAATAAACCTTGCTAGGCTTGACTTTAGTGACCTTACAAATGGACTTTTCTAGGCTTAACTCTGGCAACCTTACAAATGGATCTTACAAACGGATTTTGCTAGGCTTAACAAGTTGGACTGGGCAAATGGTGCTTGGATGTCGACCTTGCAAATGGCATGCAAGTGTCAACCGAACAAATGATGTATCATGTTGACATGCAAAAAGGCATACTAAAGTCATGCTAAGTCTTTGACCGGTATATTTAGCTTGACAAAGGTTTGTCAAGCAAGGTTAGCATGGTGTAATGTTTTGCGTAGCGTTCTTACTTGGAGTTAGTTTCAACCTATGCGGTTTTGCAATTGACGTGCAATTGGGCTAGTGGTTTGTTTAGCTCAATTGTTGACTTGGGAGTTAGGCCGTTTCACTGGGACTTTGGTGATAAAGGTGTTAAAGGATGGGCCTTATCCCTTTGGACTCCTGATAGGACTCTACAAAAAGGAATTAGAGTCTTATTAGGATTCTACCATGCAAAACATATAAAAGCTCAGAGATAACCTAGAACAAGGTAACACAACTTTACTCACAGAATACTTGACAGTTTTTTCCATATTGATCCTAAGAGTTCTAACTTAAGCATCGGAGGGGTTTTCTTAACACACACCCGCCAGTACACTCATCAGAGTGGTGTTTTCAAGTCACATTACGCCGTTCAAAGAAAAGCAAGTTTGATCGCAAGAAATACACATGCAAGGTATATTTCTTGCTTATACGCTTTTCATCAAATTATGGCTGTATTAGTTTAAAACAAAACACAAATTAAAAAGATTAAAGAGATGAACTAGGGTTTTTGCATAAATTAGAAACACGAAACTCTATTTTCCACAGTAATACAGTCTTTTATTTATTTCTCTTTCTTTCACTTCGATTTCTCTCTTGTCATTTTTTATTTTAAAAACTCTATTTTCTTACCTCTTCATCCCGATTTTCAACATATGAACATATATCTATATATATTGTATTATATTATGGGTTCGTTTGGGATGTGGTTTACTTTTTAGCTTTTTGACTCTTTGGCTTTTTGGCCTGGGGTTAAAAAGTCTGGTTTGAGATAGGCTTTTTAGTTTTTTTGACTTTTATGAGAGAAAAAATGAAATGATTATGATTTAAATGTGTCATTTTGTTTTATTGACTTTTTAACCTATTTTGCCTTTTTGTGGCTAAAATAGCCAAAAAGCCTCACATGCTTATCATGTAGAACAAAGTGTGTATTGGTGGAAAATGAGAATGATTTTCCTTTTTTTACCCTTATTTCGTGATTACATTTTTGTCATATGAATAAATTTTGTTAAAGATTTAAAAAAATAGAGTAACGAGAGGGGGACATTAATACTTGAATGTTTATTTCGAATGTTTATTTCGAAACAATTTGATGTACTATCTTACCCTTTCTGATGGTTGTTTAGATGTACCATTCCTCTTTTTTTCATTTCCATGAATCTGCTATATAATTTATTACTATATTTACAATCAATAATAAGTTTTCACATTTGTATTTCAATACAAAAATTATTCTAATGTTAGAATAATGGAAAAACCAAGTTGGTACTGATCATCCTTAGGAGATGATAATGTATTATTTGTTTGTTTCGTGTAAAAGTGTGTTGTTTATAGTACCCACATCCATTCTTTACCAACTAATTTCAAATTTCAGTATAAAATTCTTTGAAACCCCTACTTATTAATATTAGAATTAACTCCCACCCTCTTAAACTCTAACCACCACTACTATTACCACATCAGGTTAGCCCTTTTTACCACACCAAACCCCTCCACACCCTATCTCTTCTCCCCATGGTATACCACTTCCACCCCTACCCCTTTTTTTTCCCATACTCAAGTCCCTCATCACCATGTAGTGCCTCCCCCAACCCCTCTCTACCCTTCATTTCCTTGCCAACACTAGCTGCCATGAGAGAGAGAGAGAGAGAGAGAGAGAGAGAGAGAGAAATCACAAAGCTGGGAGGAAGAAATGGGTCACAAGGGTAGTGAAAATCTTAAAACCCCAGGATAATGATTTGCAATTAGGATTCAATTTTAGCAATGAATAACAATCCCCAATAACACAAGTAGATCTAATTCAATTATATGAGAATTGAATTATATCTACAAAACAAATATCGACAAATCAACACAACGATATAACATGGAAAAAATCACAATTGAAACACCTTCAATTATGATAAAAATGACGGGTCAAAACCACAAAATAGTCCACTAAGAAGACAAAGGAATTACATATGAGAACCCTCAATTACCTACCGAATCCACGCTCAAATTGAACCGAACCTGTTGTGCCTCTTCCACTACCATCTTTACCTCGAAATTGTTTTCCAAACGTTGAATCCACAACAGCGCCGATGTCCAATCCATGAAAAATAGCTACTTCAAAATTCACCAAAACTTCATACTCTTCAAGTTTTCCGGAATCCATCGGCGAATATCTGGCTTTTGAATTTGAATTCAGCGAAAGAAATCCCTTGATGATTGTCAATATGAAGTCCATTGATCACCCTCAATTCATCAAGGAAACAAATATATAAACTCCCTCCAATATAGAACACTTCAGCTTCTCTCCTTTATGAGAATTCTACAAGGATTAAATCCTAAAATCAACAACTGAGGCATTTTATAACAATTAGGGATGCGAAGACCACTCAAGCGCATGAATGACCACTCAAGCGATTAGACTATAATAAGATGGTGCTAACGAACTTCCACATGTCACTTTGCTCGAGCACAAGACTTACTGCTCGAGCAGTAAAAATCAGATTGAGGTACTGGATGATCCAAAACAGCGCCCGAGTGCACACATGAGCGCTTGAGCAATACAACAAGTTTGATAAGCTCAATAACGCCTCTACTCAAGCACACCTTTTCTGTAGCACAAACTTCTTTACTCAGGCACAAATTGGGTTGGATTCACATCTAAACTCTCACAAACTCACAGATATAAACGTGAATGCAATTATATTTGAATAATTTTTTTGTCAAATGGGATTACCAATTACAAAAAACAAACATGTAGGGGTCTACAGGAGTAGGGAGAGGGTAGGATTGGGAACAAAAGTTGGGATGGACTAGAGAGAGGTGGCCAAAATTTGATGGTGGTAGGTGTTGGTTGAGGTTGGGGTATGGTTACAATTAATGTTAAGATTACGGTTTGAGATATTAGGACTGTGACCAAATTGGAATTTTATGATAATAAAATTGTAAATTTTATTTTTTTTAAGAGGAATCGAAAGAAGAAATTAGGATGCTAGTAGCAACACTAGAACAAAAACAAAGTACATAGAGTACAAGAACAAAAATGCCCCTCTACAACTAAATAATGTGAAACCTACAAATGCATTAACAACATTAACATTACCATTGTCCTAAATGATGAAATTGGCATCTGTTTTAGTTGAAGAGAAAGCTTTACAAAGGCATTTAGCATATATAATATGAAATTTCTCAGCAAATGATTTAGATAAGATAATGACATAAATATGTTTTAGCAGAGAAAGAGACTACTATAATTTTTTGGTAACCGGCTTTCCATGTCGTTAGTGATCTTCTCAATAAACAAAATAAAATAAAATAAATCAATAAATAAACAAACTAAAACAACTTTCACCTTGTTGCCATATTTAATTATGTGCTGAATATTTTACTATATTGAGCTTTTGTCAAGAGCAAAACTCCGTTGGCAGCGAGGGGTGCCACTTTGAAAAATAATCTATGCACATATTAGGATAGATTACACTATTGTCCCTCTAATTTGCTAAATTTAATTTTAATTATCGTAATTTTTATTTGAATAGCTTAGTTTTTACACTTTCAATTTTGTTGCAACATAATCCCTCCATCATGCATTGTCAACATTTTGAATGGGAAAAAACCATGAGTAAAACTATAGAGACCAAAGTAAAATTCAATAAGACCTTGAGTAAAAAACTAGAGAGATCAAAATGGAATTCAAAACAAATATTTGTAGTTTTACTCAGTCTTTTTCCGTTCACTGGTTGTCCTTATAGTTTGTTTTGAATTTTACTTTGGACCTTTTAGTTTTATTCATGGTCCTTTACCGTAACGGTAATTGACAGAATTACTATTTTGTAATAAAATTAAAAGTTCACAGTTTAAATTATTTAAATTAAAATTATGTGAACTAAAGTGACACTTTACTTAAACTATACCGGAATTAATGACGTAATTTACCCTATATACTAATACAAACAGTTTGAAAGTTGATGGTGTCTTCCTATGACACTACTAGAAAATGACACCCTCGGTTCATTCTTCCAAATAATTATTTAATAAAAAATAAATTAATCATAATTGTGGTTTTGATATCGAGACTTTCATTTATCCTAAACACAAAATTTATTTTCAATAATATGAATTGTTGTTGTTTTTATAATAAATAACTTTGCAATTGGATTAACGTAATTATAAATTCATTCGTAAATCAAAAGATCAGTTCATAATTAATTAAATATTATTTGCGTTGTTTTAGTAGAATTTGGTACTTTTACTTGGAACGATTGTAATTCTTGTAATTCAATTTGACAAAATCACCTCAATATGAGTTTAGGGTTGGTATTTGTTTGAGTTATAATTAATATTGATAAGTTAAATATGAAATTAAGAATTAGTATGGATTTGAGTTGTAATCGAATAACTAAATGATTTAATTGACATAAAATTATTGATTGTTAATAAAATTTGTATAAAACAATGTTATAACTGATCCTACGATGCAATTATATAAAATTTGATCCATATCCAATAGGTCAATAAAAAGAGTGTGGAGGGACCCAACTTAAAATTCTACTTCCGCTCCTTGAAACCACCGAGCCTTATTAAAAAATTTCCCTTAAAAATATATAGGAATCAATTGACTTTGTCCAACCTCAACATCACCATTCCAATCAACTAAATAATGATCATATATCATCACCACCCTCATTTCATCATTGAACAAACACCAAACTACAATAATGTTTCTTCTTCACCACCTTGGACCTAATTTATTACTTCTAATCACAATCACAGGGCTAATGATCAGCTCTGTAACATGTCAACCAAATTACAATTCCCACATCTGTTTAGGCAGTTCTAACAACACATCCAAAACCAAGTACAAAGCCAACCTCAACACTCTCTTGACCTCTCTGTCCTCCAAATCAGCCCTTTACAGCTTCTACAATGACTCCTTCAATGGCATCTTCAGCCTCTACCTCTGCAGAGGCGATCTCACAATCAATCAATGCCAAAACTGCGTCGTCAATGCTAGCCAAGGAATCAGACAAAGATGCCCATCTGATGAACGAGCAATCATATGGTTCGAGCAGTGCATGTTACGATACTCTGATACCAATTTTTTTGGATTGGAACAGACAGACATAAAGACTTTCATGTGGAATGCGGAGAACAATACTTCACCTAACGATCCAGACATTAACACGCTCGCTATGATGTATACGTTGATATCGAAGGCTCCATATACCGAGACCATGTATGGTGCAGATGAGTGGTAATGCTTCAGAGTACATATATGGGTTGGTGCAGTGTAGTAGAGATATAAGTGGTGGTGGTTGTAGCCACTGTTTAGGGCAGCTTATGGATGATATTCAGATGTGTTGCAAAGGGAAGAAAGGGTGGAGGATACTGAGTTGTTATCTGAGGTATGAGCAGTACCCTTTTTTTGCACAACAATTGGCACCGCCGGTTTTGGCTCCGCCTGTGTTGTCTCCGCCAGTGTTGGCTCCGGTGACAAATGCACCGCCGTGACTACTAACAAAGGTGAGTCAACAGAAATTGTCTAGTCAAAAAAAAAAAAATTAGTGGTAAATTGTTTTTGGAAAATATTGGGCTAAGATGGATCCAAATTGGAGATATAGAAAGGAGTTGATGTTGTAGAATTGGGATAGAAATAGGGATACCCTTTCAAAGATGGGACATCCATGGATATTAGACCATCTAACCAACTGGGGCTAGCCACAACTCATGCATCTCACTAGTAGGTCAATAGTTCAAATCCTGTCATAAGTAAGACTTTCTATTTTCACAAGCTCTGGCCTCCGATGTACGAAAAAAATAAAAGATATTAGGCCATCTTACCCATCTAAGGTACTAATAGTATATCATGTTCTGCTTTGGAGCCCGAAAGGGAGATATCAAATTTTTTTGATCTGGAGAATTATATAGTCTTTGAATTTACGATAGAATTGATTCAATGTGCAATAGGTTATTTTGACCTGCTCTGCTTTGGGCCAAAAGGGTTATATCAACCTTTTTGATGTGGAAAATATTTTAGCTTTTGAATCTGCAATGGGTTATATTGACTTTGAACAGGGTATTCTGGTTTCTGAATTACACTTTTTTGGCAAAAACAATTAGTTATACCTAGGAATGTGTTTGGTTCCTAGATTTATGAAAGGGTTTATGAAGAGCAAAGAAATGGCAAGGGAAAAGTGATTGAAGTAAAAGCTAATTTTCCATTCCCTTTTCTATTTCATCCACAAATTTTTACACAAATCTAAGATTCAAACACAATATAAGTTCTAAAGGGAATTTACTTAATTAAAACTTTTGAGAGTTCTATAAACTATTTCTGAAAAACAATTTTTGAAATTTTACTTGAAAAACTCACTTTTCAAGAAATACCAAATATATATATGAATTTTTTAAAATTATTTTCACATGATTGAAATTTTCATTGTTTTGTTTTATGAAAGTATGAAAAACAAAATCGAAAAATGATAACAAAGAAAATGTTAAGCGTATGAGGTTTCTAATTTCCTGATATTACTTACCATATGTCATACATATTACACAAATGGTAAACACTAATCTGAGTACTTATTTGGCAGGAAAGGGTTTAAAGAGCACAACAGAGATTATTCTCATCACTGTACCAATTATAACTACTGTTGTGGCTCTTTTTGGTTTCTACTTGTACTATACAATTGGCAGAAGAAAACAAAAAGGTAGACATTAATCAACATATCTCTTGTCATATCGATTTTCAGTGATGTATCAGTCGAGTCAAGATTTTCTAGAGTGATTTTTCTTAGAGGGGTGATAGAGTGATAAGGTTAGACTTTGAGAGTCAAAATGTGAAATGATTATTGTACCCTCAATTTTGGTAAAATTAAATCTATGTCATAAAAATAAATAAATTCACTCCAAGAAAAATCACTCTGGAGGATCCTCACTCATATCAATCAATACTGTCTAGTAACAAATATCGACTGATTTATGTTTGTGTCACTAATACTGATACGTATTTTAATATTGGTTTTTTAAAATAATGAATACTATTTTTATTTTGTATGCAGCTCAAGAGACAAACAAAGAAATTCTATTGAACATTTTGGAATATCGAAGTAGTAGTAAGCGCAAAATGGAGGAACTTATGGCTGTTAAGGACCGGGACAACAGTGGGGAGATTCATTACTTTGATTTAAGTGCTATCCAGATTGCTACAAACAATTTCTCTGATGCAAATAAGCTCGGACAAGGTGGTTTTGGCCCCGTTTATAAGGTAAATGACATTTATACCCTCATAGTATATATGTGCAGCTGTTTTTTCGGGGTTAAAAGTTTGAATGAAATGCATTCTAGGGCAAGCTTCATGATGGTAAAGAAATAACGGTTAAAAGGCTATCGAGGAACTCGGGGCAAGGACTCGATGAGTTCAAGACTGAAGTTAAGTTGATTGTAAAGCTTCAACATAGAAATCTTGTGAAGCTCACAGGTTGTTGCATTGAGGGAGATGAAACTCTTCTTGTCTATGAGTATATGGCCAACACTAGTCTTGATGCCTTTCTATTCAGTTTGTGCTATCTCTCTCTCTCTATAAATTCATTACTTCCGTAATTGATTCGAAATAAAATTAACAACTTTTCCTTCTTTTAGATGCTACAAATGTAAGGAACTAGATTGGGCTAAGTGTGCAAGTATAGTTCATGGAACAGCAAAGGGACTTCTATATCTGCACGGGGACTCTCAACTCAAAATTATCCTTAGGGACTTAAAAGCAAGAAATATTTTGTTGGACGATGAGATGAACCTAAAGATATCAGACTTTGGAGCCGCCAGGACTTTCTATGGCAACCAAATCGAAGCTAGCACCAATAAAATTGTAGGCACATAGTGAGTCATTTCATTCGCATTCAATCCTTTTCTAAAATAAATAAATAAATAAATAAAAATCTACTAATAGGTACTAATAAAAGGCATTATTTTGATTTTGTTTTTTTGATAGTGGATACATGGCACCAGAGAACGCAATGGAGGGAACATTTTCAATAAAGTTTGATGTCTACAGTTTTGGAGTCCTAATGTTAGAAGTCATAAGTGGAAGAAAAAATAATGTCAATCTCTCGGCACATGCCCAAAGCCTTTCACCATATGTATGTAGGACATTTCTTCCTCATTTGTTTCTTGACCTAAAATAGTATATTTCTTTTCTTTCCAATTTTGAACTCAATAAAATATGATGCGAAACAGGCATGGCGACTATGGAATGATGGCAAAGCACAAGAGTTGATGGATAGAAACTTGATCAACAATTGTCCATTAAGAGAGGTTGTGAGATGGATTAACATTGCATTGTTGTGTGTTCAAGAAAACCCCGAATACCGGCCCTCAATGTCAAAGGTTGTTCTCATGCTTGGAGGCCAATCAACAGATCTTCCCAAGCCATCAGAACCTCCATTCTCTGTTGGTAGATACACCATGTCTGATCAATCTTCATCCAACGTGATAGCAACGGTGACAGAGACAGATACAGAGACAATATCTCTTACATCAGATCATCCCTCAACAAATGCTTATAGTAACTTGAAAAATTGGTTTGATCAAGAATGAACCATTCTGTTAATTTTTCTCCTCAAAATGTAATTTTTGGAGATGGTGATGAAAATTAGAAAGTGAGAGAAGACAAGAGATGAAGGTAGAGATACTGTAAGCTATGTTGTCGTTGATGAAATTTCGAATCTCTATTGCAGCAGAACCAGAATCCAAATATAAATTATCAAAGTTGGCTCAAGCCTATTTGAGACTTGGGAGAAATTTTAGTTAGGGCCTTCATAATTTTGTAGAATATAATTTTGGACAAACTTCATTTTACCCTTGTAATTTGAGCCATGCGTGGTTTACCCTTGACATTTGGAAATGATCATATAATCTCCATGTGAGTTGTGAACTAAAATACACCATTAGACATTCCAACCAACTTACTATAAGTGTGAAACACATGGCAAATATAAGAGAATTATATTCTCATTTTCAAAGTTCAATGAGGTAAATCAAACATGGAATAAAGCACGAGAGTTAAAGTGCACTTTGTCTTCCAAACAAATGTCAAAAATACAAGGGTATTTTAGTCTTTCTTGTTAAATCGTTAACGGTCTTAATGGTGTACTTTAGTTCACAAACCACAAAAGGGTTATTTGGTCATTTCTAAACGTTAAGAGATAAACCACACATAGTCCAAATCACAGGAGTAAAGTGAATTTTGTCCTATAATTTTATTATTTTTATTGGGCAAATTATATTACAATTTTGATAAATATATGTATATATATTCTTGATTAAGAAAATAAAAGAGATATAAATATAATAATGAAACCATTTTTGTATCTAATGAAAGATGTTTTAGTTTCTTTTTGATTTGACTGAGAGATCAAGATAATATATTGGGGTATTTTAGTCTTTTTGGTTAAAGCGTTAACAGATTTAACGGTGCATTTCAATTTACAATCACAAAAAGGATTATCTAGTCATTTACAAATGTTAAGGGGTAAACCGCACATGATTCAAACTAGAGGAATAAAGTGAAATTTGCCATATAATTTTATTATTTTTATTGGGCACTTTATATTACAATTTTGATAAATTTATGTATATATATTTTCTTGATTAAGAAAATCAAAGAGATATAAATATAATAATGAAACCATTTTTGTATCTAATGAAAAATGTTGTTTCAGTTTCTTTTTGGTTTGACTGAGAGATCAAGATAATAGATGAAGTTGGTTTTTTTTTTTTTTTTTTGGTGTTTGTTAATTTAATTTGAACTACTTTTTTTTTTTTTACAAAGATTTTTTATTTTGAAAAATTATTTTGATTAATAGTTAGGGGAACTTACCAATCAGTTCTATTAATTAGACTTATTTATTTACAGGTCCTAACTAATAAATTTAACACTATAAAAATAAGAAATTGATAAATTTATTACTATAAATTTATTCATAAAAACAAAGAGACTAATAAATTTATCACTATAAATTTATTCATCAAAATAAAAGACTGATAAATTTATCTTTATCACTTAATAAATTTATCAATAGGACTAAGTAGATAATAAGTCTCAAAAGTAAGACCTATTGGTAGTTTACCCTAATAGTTACTTTTATGTGTATATATACACATTGTAGAATGGAGATATGTAAGTGAGGATCATGTAGAGGATGTCAGGTTACGCTATTTGTACAACCAAACAACAGACAAAGATATACTTTGAAAGAACTGAATTGAAAATGAAACCGAATCTTATTAGTTAGGACGAATTACTTTAATAGTCTGTGTCAGTTTGATTACTAACTTTTTAATTGTATTATATTTTATCTTAAATTTTGAATATTGTTTTAAATAAGGACAATTAAAGATATTTCTTTTGCAAATGGTATATTTCAAGGGCAAAGTCGTTATACAGTTTATTTTGTGTTGATTAATTTGTATATTATTTAAAATGTAATGGTTTTTTTTTTAATGAATACTATTCACCATGTTTGTTTTCATTTTTTGAAAATACTTTTTAGAAAATTCTACTTTCTTGTTTTCCGTATTTTTTTGTTTTTATTGAATTTTTTAATATTTTAAGTAATTTTTTAATTTTTAGACACACTTAACATAAATATACTTAAAAAGTATAATTTTCGTAAAAAAAATCTTTAAAAAATCCACTAAATACCAAAAATATAAAAAAAATTACAAAAATTCAGTATATTTTTCATATTTTTGTGCATTTATTACTAATTAAAAATATTTTTTCACAAATATTTTACTTTTTAGATACATCTAAGTAAGGTGCATCTAAAAAAGTAAAAAAAATGCTTAAAATTTTAAAAATATTTACTAAAAACAAAAATACTCAATTTTTAGAAAACTAAAACCAAACATACTGACTTTTTTAGTTATAAAGTTCTATTTGGTTTGGTTTTCATAATCTATTTTCAAAAAAAATTTCTAAGAAATTAAAAATTAAATTAGTGAAAAAATTAAAAATATATAATTTTTATATAATTTTATCTTTTGAGAGGGTATAAATATTTTTTTATATTTATTTTTATTAAATTAGCTTTTATTTTTTCAAAAGTCAAACATGCCGACAAGTTCGATATCATTATTAAATTAATCCATTAAAACAAAAAATCTAAAACTAAAAACATTTTTGATATTAAACATATTGGTTACATATTAAAATATTAATAACCATCTATTATATGATAACCATCTACAAATATCTGTTAACAACTAATACAACTATCTATTATATGATAACCATCTAAAATCAACAAAAACAACTATCCATTACATGATTATTATTCAAACATATACAAAAAATTAATTTGATAAAAAAATAAAAATAAAAATATAAATATAAAAGATTTATTTTTATATAATTTTTATCTTTGATGGATAAAAATATTTTTTTGACATTTATTTTTTAAAAAATAATTTATATTTTATCAAATTGACAACTTTGTCTTTGAAATGGAGTAACAATGTTTTCAATTGTCTTTATTTAGAACGAAATTCAAAATTTAAAATCAAGTATATCATAATTAAAAAATTAAAAACAAATTATACAAATTCCAAATTATAGAACCCGTAGTGTAATTCTCCTTATTAATTAATAACTTTTTACTTCTTCTAAGTTCTAGGGGTGGGCGCGGATTGGTTGTGGCCATGGAACCTCAAATCCGCCATCTGTCCTCCAGATTGGTGGATTGGAGAAAATCAATCCGTATCTGTCCGCTAATCTGGCGGATGTAGATTGAGCGGATTGACAGATTGACGGATGGATAAGAATCGATTTGGCGGTTTAAAATTTTATAAATGTTCAACATAATTCAACTTGTGCACTTCCTTAAAAAAAAAAAAAAAAAATTACAGCCAATGACTTAAAAAAGTATTACAATTACTGCAGGCTTCATCTAAAGAAAGAAAGTTTGAAATTTTAGAATATTACAATCACTGTATGCCTCATCCACATATAACAATGACAACATGCCTCATCCACATAAAATATTACAATCTATGGTTCTTAAAATATAAAAACAATTCAAACCACCAAAACCATGAATAGAGCAGTAGTAGAGATTGTTACATCTATGTCTGTAATGTTACATCTATATCTGTTTTTGAAAACAAAAATCAACCAGCATATATCATCTTTTTTATTTATTATTTTTAGAGTTAGATTTAAAAATTTAAAAATATAGATAAATAATACATTTATTTATTTTTTTAATTCAAAAAATATATTCAAGTTGAAAACTCTTTTTCAACAGAATATATTTAGTAGAATATTTAAACTTTTTTTCAATTGAAAACACAAACAGAATATCTAAACAAATTAAAAACACAAAGTTTTACAAATTACTAGGGGTGCTCGAGGTTTGGCGGTTCGGTTGCGGCTAAAAGAACTTCAAATCTGCCATCCGTCCAAAACTAGAAGGATTGGAAAAAATCAATCTGCAACCGTTCACTCATCATCACGCATCCATCCAAAATATGACGGATCGATTTGCTTCGATCGATTTGGACGGATCGATATATCCGCTGCTCACTCCTACTAAGTTCTACCTTCAACAAGAAGGCGGCAAAGGAATTTTTCTTCCTTAATGGAGGACAAGAAATAAAACAAATGAATAGAACAAATGCTAAATTCCATATCCTTTGTTTTTTGGGTAGTGCTATATTCAGAATAAATAAATAAATAAATAAAGAAGTGTGATTCTAAAAAAGCAAATTCAATTAATTAATTTTTTTTTTAAATAATCAAATCTAAGACATAAACAGAGTCTTACAAATCTCTAAATGCCAATAAAAATGTTAAAATGAATGGTAGAATTGTCATGCTGACTGCGGCTACTCCATGACACCATTTTCCACCTCCTGTATTGCCAAGTAAAATCAATTAATTTCCAGGGTGAAAGTATCAATAAATTTTAAATAGTCATTTCATAAATTGTTTAATCTTTTATTTTTTTTGATGAATCCAAAAGTCATATTCTAGTCTGAATTATATAAATAGTTAAACATAAACGCGCGTGTGTTATGTGTTGATGGACTAATGTGAATTTTCTCATAATGTGAAATTACTAAAAATGTAACAATTCAAAAAAACTCATTAGTGTATTTTTTTTCAAATATAATACTCCGAAATTGTAACTCCAATGTAACACACTAAAAAATACTTTATTATTATTTTCTCAAACGTAACATCGTAACATTTCACGTGATAATATATATATATATATATCTTTTGTTAAGATCTTACTGGGTAAGATAAATATATATATATATATATATCTTTTGTTAAGATCTTATTAGGTAAGATAAAACAGTCCAAGTAAAACGTTTGTCGGTGGCAACATCGGCATGCGTTATATAAGACTTTGGGGTGTTTTAGAAAGATGGTAAAAAGTTATTTTTTTATTTTTAATTAAGCTTTTTGAATTTTTCTTAAAGTTATTTGAAAATTTGGTAAAAAGTTGTCTTTTGACTTTTTGATTTAATATTTATTTATATTATCACATCATCATGCCTTAATGTCAATTGTCCAAAATACTTTCACCCAATTTAAAAAATATACCTTCACCCATCCAGCTCATTTTCCATCCATGGAGGGTAGTTTCGTCATTTCCCTTTTGACTTATAACCACAATCCCAAATCATTTGTGGCCAAAAACGCTAAACCCTAGGCGTTCTCCTTGCAGCCAAAATGCAGCTTTTTGCTATGTTTCCAAAGTAGCCTTTAAGCGCAGCTGAACCACCCATAGTCTATTCGTCAATTTATCATAAGAGAAACTCAACTCATATAAACCAATCAAATTTGTTAAATAAATAGTATTAATTATATAATTTTGAATTAGTATATTGGATGAAAGACTCGTTAGTGTATTTTTTTTTTCTAAACATAACACTTCAATCAATATAATACTAAAAAAAATTTTAGTGTTCTAAAACGTAACAACTTAACATTATATTTTTCTCAAACGTAACAATGTAATATTATAAAAAAACTCTTTAGTATATTTTTTTTTTCTAAACATAATACTTTAATGTAATACACGAAAAAAACTCTTTAGTGTATTTTTTTCAAACGTAACAATGTAATATTCCAAAAAAACTCTTTAATGTATTTTTTTCAAACGTAACACTCCAATTAATGTAACACACAAAAACTCATTAATATACTTTTTCCTGTTGGGTATACCTCCTTATTGAAGTTTGAGACCCAATTGGTTTGTTAAAGAATTTTAATTTGGTTTGGTTTAGGTATAATATATTTTAATATATTATATCTAATTTGTGGAGATCCAATTCAGTTTGGTAATAACTAAGATTTTGGTAAAAAAATCCTAGATTCACAATATATATTCGTATTTGTTTTTCCCAAGAAAGTTGCAGCCATTTGGTGGTGTTTTGGAAAGTTTGTAAAAAGTTGGCTTTTTGGTTTTTTTAGCTTATTTTGTCTTTTTGTGGGAAAGTTTTGTGAGAGGTGATGTGACTATTTTATTTTTTTGTGGGTAAATTTTGTGAGAGGTGATGTGACTCAAAATTGGTAAAAAGCTAGAAGATTGGTATTCACAAATTTTGTGTGTATTCACAAATTTTGGTGGCTAAGATTGGTCCAAGGCTCTTGACTGATTTGGGTTATTATTTTGGATTTTCTTCAACTCTGGTTCTGAAGATTTTGGTTCATCTATTTGGTGAGGTTTTTTCTCTTTGTTTATTTGTGATTTTTTAGAATTCACCTAAGGGTGGTTTTGTGAGACCATTGGTGTCTCGTTTGTAATCGTTTGGAAACTTTTTGGTTGATAGTGGAATCGGATTTCGATCCCGTGGACGTACCTCACATTGAGGAAACCACATAAAAATTCTTGTGTTGCTTTTGATTTAATTTTTCCGCATTAGTTTTTATTCCCATTGATTGATTTACTTGTGGGAAATCATATTTTCCCTAACAACATTTCCAAACGTAGCACTCTAATGTAACACTTCAATATAACACTAAAAAATCACACTAATAGAAATGTAGATTTGCAAGCTCGACAACCAACACTTTAGTCACCAATCCCCCCAAAAAGAATCTTTCACACCTCACTTTTCCATTCTCATCCCAAAAACACATCAAAAAATTGAAAAAATGAATCATAAAAGGGCATTCACTTAAATTTAAATGATACCAAATCAAATAAATACAACTTTCCAAAACAAAAAAGACTAATTGGTTCATAAGAAAACTTTTAATACTAAATGAATCAACATTCATTATATGAGATTTATGGATAAATTTTTTAAATTTCCATTCACTACAAGAAAAAACACCTTAAATCCATTTTTAGTCGCCAAAAGTCGACTTTTTAGTTTCCCCGACTAAATTTTTTAGTCGCCGGTTTTGTCGCGAAAACACGGTCGGGGAAGGTATTGGCGACTAAAAACGTTTTAGTCGGCAAAAAAACAGGTCTTTAGCGACCAAAATTTTGGTCGCCAATAGTCAATTACACTTTTTAAAATTTTACATTTACCGACAAATCTTTTAGTCGCCAATAGTCAAGGAATCGCCGACCAAACATTTTAGTCGCCAAAAGCAACACTTTTGGCGACCAATAATTTTAGTCGCCAAAAGTCGTTCCGTGAAAAAAAAAAAAATACTAACTTTCCTTCTGCTAAGAAGCGAACCACCAACCTCCCACATTTTAAACCTTAAGCAACACACTATCTCCACTATGCCTCTACAACACCACATGATTATATATGCAGCATATATTATTTATATAGTATATTGACCCGTATTAATATAAAACTATATATAAACATAATTATTTTTATTCAATATAATTTATGTAAAAAATAAATTATTTACTAAAAAAAAAGGAGACCACTTTTGGCGACTAAATCTGTTTTTTAGTCGCCAATTCTATACTTTTGGCTGCTAATTATTTTTTAGTCGCTAAAAAAATTAATTCCCGCCTAAAAATAACCACTTTTGGCGACTAAACTTATTTTTAGTGGCCAAAAACCTCCACTTTTGGCAACTAAACTGAATTTTAGTTGCCATTTGTAGACTTTTAGCTACTAAATTTTTTTTAGTAGCCAAAAAGCTTCACTTTTGGCTGCAAAATTTATTTTTGTCGGTAAAACACGTATAATCAGCGACCAAACTATTTTTTAGTCGCCAAAACCTATACTTTTGGCTACTAAATGTTTTTAGTCGCCAAAAACCTTCACTTTTGGCTACTAAAATTTTTTTAGTCGCTAAATCCTATATAATCGGCGACCAAACTTATTTTTAGTCGCCAATACATATACATTTCGCTACTAAATTGTTTTAGTCGGCAAAAGTCTTCACTTTTGACTACTAATTCCATTTTAGTCGCCGAAAATGCTACTTTCAGCGACGAAAGGGGATTTTTTAGTCGCCAATTCTGCTTTTTCTTGTAGTGATTGTTATCATTAACAAATAAAGAGAAATAAAAATAATAAATAAAATCTGTTAATTTAAAAATAGATCAATTAATTTCCATTGTTGTAAGTAATAAACAGAAAGAAATAAAATAAAAAAGTAAAAGCTGTTAATGTGGAATTCTCACCAATAAACTACAACCACCGGTGTAGTTTTACAAATAAATATTTATATATAATGAAAACCTCCCGGGCTAGCTAAGTAAAATATTTAAATTATTTGTATGGTTGTGGATGCCAAATCCTTATGACCTTTTGTATAACACTACTTTTACATATTCAGAAACAGTAATGCTAAGGATTATGAAAAATATATCATGAATATTATCATGAAAGATTCTCAACCTTTGGATTACCCATGCAATAAAACACTACACACTAATCAAGACTAATCAAGGGATGAAAAACTTTCATGATATATTTCATGATATATTTTTCATGATCCCTAACATTACTCATTCAGAAAAAAACAATCAAAAGTTTACTCAAAATTCTCAATCAGTAGCCAAAATTCATACATGCTATAGGCTCACAATAGCAACTTCAAATTTATAACCATAGATCTACCCTTTTGGGTAGTACTTTCTGTTTGTCTAAAAAAGACTTGAGCAACTCAAACCCATGACAACTTGATTCTGATATCACTTGTCGGACCGAGTTTAATCATCTTTCTTAAAATTAATTGTTGATAGAAAGTGATTAACTTAAAGTCTTTTATGGCATTAGATTTAGTGTCTCACGGGCATACTTTTAGAGCAATTATAGAAAGTGACATTATCTTCTAACAAATAAGGATCAAAGTTAAATTTAGATCACATTATAGGGGTGAAAGTATAATTTACTTAAAATAAAATAAAAGAGAGACTAGGGGTACGTAGTTTGAGATGGCAAGAAACTGAACCCAAAAACAAAAACAAAAAGAATGGAAGCAATTTACTAAACTTACCAGCACTAGCAGTCGTTGAGATGTTGGAATAGAATTGGAAATCATGATACCACATGTTACAACTCATCCCATAAATCTCCCATCCTCTTTTATCTTCAACAGAGTACCTAAAACTCACCAACTGATCATCCAAACACTTGCCACAATCAGACCTACTCAAATCCCTCCTACACTGAGCCATCCCATACCTCTTCCCGCTCTGCCCAACATCCAACACCGACATCTCAACCATCCGTGGCTTATTTGGAGCCATCGACGGCTTATTTAGAGCCATCGACGCAATCCCAGCCATGAATGCCACCCCTTTTGGCACCATAGCAGCGTCATCAAAACCCGTATCAGTCGTCACTTCCATCGAGCCTTTTTCCCAGACATTGAAGAAACTTTCATTCGAATAGCGAAGAAAATGTTGGAAAAAGTCGTCTTGAATTCTTCAGTTGGTGGTCTTTGGATCTTCAAAATTTGGCAATGATCTTGTCTATGTAGAACAGAAATTTAGTGTTTCATGAAATCTTGAGTCATTTTCTGAATAGATATTGCCATATCTAAATATTGTCTTTAGATTATTGGAACAAGTCGTCTTGAATTCTTCAGTTGGTGGTCTTTGGGTCTTCAAAACTTGGCGATGATCTTGTATATGTAGAACAGAAATTTGATACTTCAAGTCACGTTACTTAGTCATTTTCCTAAAGACAATATTTGCACCCACCAAAAGGTGTGCAGAGGGTTACAGCAAATTCACCTCCAGGATACAATGAAGCTTGATCTAAAGATCAAGTCTACCGGTGTCTGCACTAACGACAGTTGATCAGAATACCCTTGATATAATCAAGAAAACCAAGGCACTGATAATAACAGAAACTTATTTAAGAAACTCTTGATTGTAAACTCTAAATCAAGAGGGGAAGAAAGAGAGACAGAGACAGAGAATTGCAAGAATACTTTCTGGATTTTGGATGGATTGAAATGGCTGATTTCGCAGCCTATTTATAGGTCTTGATGCATATGATCGAATGGTCATGTCCCTTGATCGCATCTGATCAGATTTGACTGTTAGATCAACGATCTATGGAGCAGATCATTCTTACACCGAATAAATGCCTTGACTGATCATACTTAATCATGATCGGGTACTATCTCATCTGTACGATTGTGCACATCTCCAATCAACGACTATGATCAAACTACTCCAGATTAGACACGCAACCGTTCGATTGATTGGTTCAATCAGTTGGTTGACTCATCGCGACTCATCGCCAACAGACACCACATCACTGCCACGTGAAGCTGACTGTATTCTATGTCACCCATGCCACATTAGATCTATGTCATCACTCTAACTTGTCCGAAGCAAATAGAAAAGTGCCCTCATGGCACCTTGTGCCATCAAACGCCACACAGCCCATGCTACGCGCTCGTGCCATTCTTGCGGTGTGAGTGCATACACACTGGCATCCATCTCACAATTCCATATTCAAAAGAATATTTCATGTAGCACTTTATTAAGTGCTCCATGTTTTGCTCTCTTTCCGATGTGGGACAAAGTCCCCAAGCTTATTTCTAACTTTCCAAAGAAAAATAAAGAAGATTTTGAAAACACCCAAAAGCTAAACAATAAATTTGAAAAAACCCATTTTGAAAATTCTCCAACAGAAAACACCATGTAAACCAAACCTCAACAGAATTGCTGTTTGAAATGTTTTGCAATGCCACATTGATGGACTCATTGATACAATTGGTGCAATTGGCAGGTGAGATGTCGGCTCTATATTGTGCTAGGCCCTAGACCTTGTTAGAGTTTCTGCCGAATGTGGATTTGTAGAAGCCATTGGCAATTTGGCAGCCACATTTGATGAAAGTGAATTGAAGAGATTGGACTTGAATTTGTCATTGAGAGCTGTGTTGTCTAAGAACTGGTAACCTTTGCACTTATTAATATCACCATTACAATGAGTACATGACAACATGAAAATTGATACTGCTAAAATGAGGAATTTTAATCATTTGGACTGAGATGTCTTCATTTCTTTTGAATCTCTACTTGCCTTCATGAATTTATAATGAAAAAAAGAAAAAGAAAAAGTCAATGCAAATATTTGCCCATTTCTTTTAAACCACTTGAAACTTCACATTTCTTGTTGAATGTCCAAAGCATAGATCTAAATATCGGTTGGTACAGTACTGGCCGATTTGTACCGGAAAATCAGAGCACCGATTCGGATATGGACCGGTATAGCAGTGAGAATGAAATTCGCAGCCGTAGCGTCTCTTGAATCCGATACATAGCACCAATACAGTCCGATATAGGTCGGTTGTCGCCTGTACGGATGAAAATTAGTGCAAAGAACTGCTCGTGGCTCCGATGCTGTTTTTGGTTTTGGATTGCTAGTCTTCGCTAAAGTGAGAGTGCAACTATGAGGTTCACGAGTCGTGCTATTCTTCGGTGGCTTCCGTCGTGTTTCAGATGCTGTTCCAATGCTGTTTCAGACAACGTGTTTTTAGCTATATAAATAGCTTGATGTTACAGCCACATGAGGCGGCCACAGAGTATATCTTTTATATTTATATTCTATATAAATGTATATTGATAGTTTTGGGCCAGGATATTTTACTGAAGACAGTTGGTGGGTTGTTTTGAGCAATCTTGGGCCCATATGTTTCTTTAACCAACTCGTGGGTCTAGTTGGTGTACTGCTATGGATTTATTTTAAATTGTAGATAATTGAAAGTATAATTGAGACTAAGATAAATACATATCATTTAGTTGAAAATGAGTCAAAAATGCGCTTACATATCAAATTTTTGATTAAAATGTGACAAATTAAGGCTAAAAGAGTCCCAAAAAAAAAAAATTGCATAAAATTGAGTTTTAGAGGGATTGCTGATGATTTTTAAAATTTCACGGTTGCGACACTCGATTTTTGATACGTGCAGCCGATACTACCGATATTGATATTTCGCGATCGATACCGTTACGCTACCCGATACAACGATTTACAACTATGGTCCAAAGTCAACTCATCTTGATTAAAAGAGATGAGTAGAATGTGATCAAAGCTTGTATTCGGCTTCTGCTCTTGAAGAATAAGAATATGATTTGTACATATATAGAGTAAATTCATGGAAGCTGATATTAATTTAGGTAGGTGGTGGATGGAAGTAATAGAGGTGGAAGCTGATATTAATTTAGGTAGGTAGTTGAGGGAAGCAATGGAGGTGGTTGTATGTGGATAAAAAGTTGGTGGTTGTATTGAAGTGAAATAATTGAAGAATACAGATATGTGGATTAGAAGTTGGAAGCTGATATTCAATTACTATATTGAAAAAATTGAGTTTGGTTATGACTGTTATTTTTTTATTAATAATTAATTTTTTGAATTGAATTTTAAAAATAATTTGATTATGAGTGTTATTTTTTGTTAATAATTAATTTTTTGAATCAATTTTTTTTAAAAAATTTGGTTATTAATATTATTTTTTGTTAATAATTCATTTTTTAAATTGAATTTTAAAAAGACTTTCGTTTGTTCAGAATGAAGCAAAGAGGTGGGCACATTGTGGCTTCTGGCATTTTATATTTAAGTCAAATCAACTAGCATTATTTTCTTGGAAATCGATTCTTTTGAGTTGGATATCCAATTGGAGTTAATGAGCTCATTTTGTTGATTTGAATCATTAATTTTATAAATTTTATTTAGTAAAATATCTATGTCAAAAAAACAAAAATAAAATGATGGAATATCAGTTATTTTTTAAAACATCTTATAGGGCTTGTCAAATTATTATTATTATTATTATTATTATTATTATTATTATTATTATTATTTCTTTATTTTAAGACAAATGTAATCTGATGATATAGTTATCGATTTTTAAGCCATCTTATTTTTTGTATGGATGATGTTTTAGTGAGTTTTATAAGCTGATCCATTTGAATTAATATATACTAGTGAAAACCTGTACTATGCACGGAATGTGAAAAAAATTAATAAAATATGTTTATATGAAATAATATAAATAGTTAGATTTTTGTATGTAAATTATAAAAATAAAAATAAAAATATTGAAACTTACAATTTAAGTTTTATAATTTTATCACAATTTATATATCAATTTTTAATTTGTCGCAATTTCAATAATGTAACTTTCAATTCCTTATTAAAATTATAAATTTAAACGAGTTGAAGCCAAATCTATTATGACATATAAATTATGATATATGTCTTAAGATAAAACAACTTTTAATTAATATTATTTATTTTTTTCAAAAAATCTATTTATGTTATTATTTAACGATATCTAATCTTGATACTTTTCACTACGCCAGAAACCCAGTTGAAAATTCCAACTGATTCATCATTCACTTCACGTATCGCCAGGTTTTCTGACATATGCCCTTGTATTTTGAATTTTCACATTCATTCAAAATTAAATTCATTATGACCTTAAAATCTTAGAAAGCTATAAACGTGGGTGATTTTATCTGAACAAATAAATTGGGTCAAGTACGTCAGTTCACACTTGTCATTAGTATTGGAGTAGTTGATTTTTCTTTGAATAAGTATTGGAGTAGTTGATTTTTCTTTGAATAAGTAAGTTGAATTGTCCAAGTACATGGGATTCATTTATGTTGAGTAGTTGGTCTGCTAAGCTCTGCTAATGTGACAAGCTTGGCCTTAGTCTCAAGTTGGATTAATTTATGGCTGGAGTTATGATCTCAACCACTGATTTTGTGCAGCATACTTTAGTCCAGGTTTTCTTTTGCCTTAGCAATGGTGGCTGAGCTAGTGTGGAGCTGTCTGCTGTGATGGTCTCTGGTGCTGGTCTGCTATGCTCTGGTTGCTGTCTCTGGTTGCTGTTTTTGGGGAGTTTGTAGGTTGGCGGATTGGCTGAGTTGGGATATTATGTGGGTTGGTATGTCCTAGATGAATGTCTGTGTTGGGTGGCTGAATGGCTAGATGCTTGGATGCTGGTTTTGTGCTATTGTTGTTGTGTTGGTTGGTCTGTCTTCTTGTTGGTCTCTCACCAATTCTGAGAGTGCTAGCAAATGATAGGATGAGATTTTCGGTGTCAACCTAGTTGGCATGATTTAGCTGATACTTTTGTACTCTCCTTTTCTTTATTGGTGTAATTTGCTTTGTACTTGTTTATTCCATCAATAAAATCACTTTTTTGCTAATAAAAAAAGTACGTGCGTTCACATTCGTAATTGGTGTTTGAGATTTGATTTATTGATTTATTATTTTTTTATGATTTCTTTGTTGGCTTATTTTTGTGAGTCTTTTTAAAAAAATTTGAATAGATTTTAGAATTCTAAATTCTACTCGATGAGATGAACAAAAAAAAAAATTAAACAAATTCTAAAAAAAAAAAAAGTTAAAAATAGTGGACTCTTTTGGTTTTTAATTTTTTTTTTTGAATATTTCAATTTTTTAAAAATTTGTCTACACAAGATGGGCTGAAATTTTTTAAAATTTTAACATAATTAAAAAAAAAAAAAAAGGCACTAAAACAAAAAAAATGTGACAACACTTTCCAAACAACCTAACACCGCAAATCTCCCGCCGCCGGGGGGGGGGGGGGGGGGGGGGGGGGGGGGGTCCTAACACCAGTGTGGATAATTTTCTTGATGAAATAAGTGGCCTTGTTCAAATATATCACTTTACATCCCTAGTAATATCGGTACAAGTGATTAATTTAAAATAAAATTATTTCATAGTACGAGTGTAAAACCCACTGTGACTATATGACTTGGAAAAAAATGTAATAAATTGAGATCAGCCATATTTCGGTCTTTAAAGTGATTGAAAATAATTTTCTTTTTTAAAAAACTATATATTAAAGGGTTTAGCAAATAGACCTTTTTTGTTTTTTGTTTAGAAAGATCTTAGGGACATTATCCAACAAAGGCTCATACCAAGTTTCTAAACCAAGGGAAACAATATGGTGTATACTCTTCAAAAGGTGTGTTCTATATATATTTTATAATTAAAAAATAAAATGATATGATTTTAAATTTTTTGAGTTATAATTAAAAAAAAAAATATCGTAACTAAATATAATATAAGGTATAATTAAAAAATTTATGAATCATAATTAAAAAAATATTATAATTAAAAATAACTAAAAAAAATATAATTAAGTATATATGGTGCATCTTTTCAAAGGTGTGTATTTCAAACAATCAATGTCATCCATCGTTCCCAGTTTTTTGGTGAGATATAATCAGTATGTTTGGTTTGAGTTTTTTAGTTTTTGTGTTTTTTTTTTTGTTTGTTTTTAGTGAATATTTTTAAAATTTTAAACATTTTTTTTTTACTTTTTTAGATACACCTTATTTAGATGTATCTAAAAAGTAAAAAATCTGTAAAAAAATATTTTAAAAAATTAATAAATACATAAAAATACAAAAAATGTACTGAATTTTTTTTTTTTTTTTTTTTTGTATTTTTGGTATTTACTGAATTTTTAAAAGGTTTTTTCACAAATTTTTTACTTTTTAGATACCTAAAAAGTTTTTTTAAAAAAAAAATTTTGTTTAAAATATTAAAAAAATTCAGTAAAAACAAAAAAATACGAAAAATAAAAAAGTATAATTTTCTGAAAAGTATTTTTGAAAAAATGGAACCAAGCAAAAAATTGAAAGGAGACTTCCTAGCCTCAATAGGAGGAAAAATTATTCATTGGTTCTGGGGTATTACGTAGTCATGTTTTAAGTCAATCACAAATTTTTATATCCTTTCATATTTTTCAATCATTTAATATAAAATTATGAAATATATTCTATTCATTAATCATAATGCATATGAAGCATCAGGTGATATTGTTCCCGACCAACCAATAACTTCTCCAATTGGAGAGATACATTTTGATAGCATTTGGTTTGATTTTAGAATTATGATTTGAGTGTTGAGTTTTATTTTGAGTTTGTGAGTTTTGGAATTATGATTTGAAAAAAGAAAATTTGTTTAGTTATGAGTTTTGAAAAAGTTTTGAATTGAATTTTGAATCAAGTGTTGAGTTTGTGAAAAGTTGTTTAGTTATGAGTTTTGAAAAGAGTTTTTTAAACTTAATTAAAAAACTTATAACTCATAACTCATAACTAAACACACAACTCAAACTCTATTGAAAATTCAATTCAAAACTCATAACCAAACTCTTTTTAAAATTCAATTCAAAAAAATAATTATTGCAAAAAATAATTTTTTATTTAAAATTTTTTTTAAAATTTGAAATATTTTTTATTTAAAATATTAAAAATATATATTATTTGTTAAAAAAAATATTCAGCTAGTGCTTTAAAATTACTTTTGATTGTATATTTGGTTGTAAATTTTTTTTAATTGTTTTGTTTAAAAATGTTTTTTATTTTTTTAAAATTACTGTGACAAATTAATTTTTTTTATAATTTTTTTTGTTAATTTTAAATAAATGTCCAAATAATTTGTCATTTTGGTCTAAAAAAAATAATTTCTATGCTTAAAAAATATCAAAAAAAAAAAGAGCAATGTTCCGGTCAACTGGCCAAACGTCCAGGGAGACGATCAGGTAGACTGAAAAATTCAAAAACTGACTAAGAGGAGCTCTGCCAAACGTGATATGAAAAGTGTTTTAAAATATGAGGTTGGAATTAATTTTTGAAAACTCCATTCAAAAAGAGACTTCGCGTAGGAGGGTGGAAACTTCCTTTTGACTAGCCTAAATAATCGTAGGAGCTACGCAACGTTTTCCAAATCCAAATCATATCATTATGTATGAAATTTCCCTTTGCTCTTCAAATTATTATTCAAAAATTAATTTATCTTATTTTTTAAATTATATTAATTTTATACTTAAATTATTTAATTTTTGGGGATATTTTTTATGGTCCATGATATTAAGATTTTATAGCATAAAAGACACTTAATATTTTCATAATGCCTAAAGTCCTTCACACATTGATCTAGAAAAATTTCAATCCAAAGAATTTCTCTAGATCTAGAGAAATTCTCTACAAATTTCTTTGGTTTGTACAAATTTCTCTGATTTGCAAATTTCTCTGGTTTTCTCTGGACTTCCCAGAAAATTTCTTTTCCCAGAAAAATTCTCTCTAAATCAAAGAAATTTTCTCTGTGTTTTGAACAAACTAGAGAAAATTGGGCTACTTAGAAACCAAAAACAATCACAATTTTATCTGTGTTTTGAACAAACTAGAGAAAATTGGACTACTAAGAAATAAAATAAAAAATCACAATTTTCTCTGTATTTTTAACAAACCAGAGAAAATTGGGCTACTTAGAAACCAAAAAAAAAAAATCATAATTTTATCTGTGTTTTGAACAAATTAGAGAAAATTAGGCTACTTAGGAAGCAAAAACAATCATAATTTTCTCTGTGTTTTGAACAAACTAGAGAAAATTGTGATTTTTTTTCTAAGAAGCATTTTATCAAACAGGTTAGCTTCAAAGGACACAGTTATATGTTTTATAGTTTTAAGAAGAGTTTTGTCAAATCAAATCTCACAACTATGTGTTTTGGAGTTCTAAGAAGCATTTTGTCAAACAGTTTAACTTCATACTATATATATAGATGTTGGTATTTGTATGAGTTGTGTGTGTGTGTGTGTGTGTGTGTGTGTGAGAGAGAGAGAGAGAGCGCTTTTGTTTGCGTTCAGGGATGTGTAATGATCCCAAACAAAACAAATTATCATATAGAGATAAGCGTCGTGAAACTTTGCCAGAAGCTTTATCAGCGAAATAATCTTCAATCGGAGTTTTGGGACTTTTCGGCTTATCTTCGAAGCCCGACAAGTTTTGTTACCAAGCCTTTTGTTATTCATACCCTTTTTGCTATGAGTTCCTTCGTCGAGTAGTTGGTAGCTCCTTTTCCTCCAATAGCTCTTGATGTTTTCAACATATATTAAAGAGAGAGAGAGAGAGAGAGAGAGAGAGAGAGAGAGAGAGAGAGAGAGAATTTGAGGGGATCAAATGTCTTTGTGATATATGGGTGTCGCGGGTTGATGGATCTTAGACATCATAAAATAATATTATAGATCTCTTCCATTATTAAAAATGGGTGAGGGACCTTAGACTAATTTTCTCTTTAATTTTTGATCAATTTTTCCCCACCCTCAGCTGTTGTTTAAAATCAGACAGAATTTGTTGATGTGATACCAAATTTCATTTAAAATTTCATTTTACCGCCTAAAGTATCCCTAAAAAATCAATTTGACCCCAAATATAAAAATAATAAATTGAAATATTTAAAAACTTTATCTCAAATATAAGGAAGGTAAATTTTAAATAGGGTTAAATTCATTTTACCACCTTGTAGTTTGGGGTTGGAGCTCTTTTTACCTCCCTATTGTTCAAATATAATTAGAAATCCCCTATGTGATTTTGGATTAAAGTGCTACCGTTAGTTTTTCCATCCAAACTAACGGAAAGTGTATTACACACACCATTTTTTAGAATGGGTTTTATATTCGAAAAAATATAATGAAATTAGCAAATAAAAATGACAATTTTATCCCCATTTTCTTCAAATCTAAAATTAGATTAATATGTTAAATTAAAATAAAATATAATTGACAATTGATTTAAAATATAATTAAATAAAATATAAAATAGACAATAATTAAGAATTGATATAAAATGTAATTAAATTAACACGTTAGAAATTATAATAAATAATTAAGAATTTATAATTAATTGTGATGTAAAATATAATTAAATTAAAATTAGTATAAAAAGTTTGTAATTACCATAAATAGTTAAAAATTTAGGATTAATTGTGATATAAAATATAATTAAATTAAAATTAGAATAAAAATTTCAAAATTACAATTAATGATTAAGAATTTATAATTAATTATTGAGAGGGAGATTTCTGACCAGACATGGGCCGAGCTAGTTTGGGCTTCGGTCAAGGTCTTAACTCGGGCAAAACAAGGCTACACGCTCGACCCGTGTCTTGGCGCGGTCAAACGTTGGATACGCTTCGGACTGGGATATTAACCTAGTCAGGTTAAGGCCAATAGTTTCAGGTGATAGCCTGGACTAGAGATGTGCATTTCGCTAAGTTGGACGGAATTTGTCCTCAGAAGACCAAGTTTGACCGAGCAAGAGCTCGTTGTGGGTTGTAGAACTCGGTTGAGCTTGCGCGTAGGTTAGTCCGAAGGGACCAAGCATATAGCGCAGCCCTGAGGGAAAACTGTGGCGCCGTGCTTGGCACAGTTCGGTAAGGTGTGCTACGTAGCGTGTTTGGATTGCAGGAAGGAGATTTTGTCGTCCGTACACGTCAATACCGTTAGGCGGTTTCTTCATTTAGTGTTTGGCAGTATTTATGCTTATACGTGGAAGAAGGTAAGAGGGGAACATATCTATGCGTCAGAAGGAGGATGGACATAGAGGAGCGCGCAGAAACTATATAAACAGTGTTGTGCTTCTATGCACAGGTCTGGAACTTCTGCTTATTAGAGCTACCCACCCATTTCTCTCCTCTCTTTTCTTCTCTATCTCTCTCTCTCTCTCTCTAAGTGTGCTAACTTGATCGTCGGAGGGGTTTTCCGGCTGCACACCGCTGGGTAGCTCACTGTCTTTATGTTCTCAGGTCATTTGGAAAGAAGTGAAGCTTGGACACGAGGAGTACAGAAAGCGATGAATATTTGCTCCCCCATACAATTGGCTCCTGTAGACGTCCCCGAACGCCCCGGGAGGGATGAAGTCCCGTTCTGTTTATTTTGGGCTCACTACAGTTCGGACTCAAATTGTCACGGTTCTCAATCTGAACCAAAGAGTCCAAATCCGGCAAATCGTTTTGAGAAAACAGATTTTTGAAAGAAGTGCCAAACATGGACTGCTTTGCCAGATACAGAGTCGCCACCTAAATATTTTATTTTTGGAAAATTTAGGAAACCCTGACTCGTGCCTAAGGCCACGTGTCCGTCATCACCAAAGTTGCCTCGGCTCGGGAACTTGGGTACGATTGGGGAAGGTCACTTCGTGAGCACCCACGCTCGCCCGATCAAAGATCGGCCTCTACTAACCATGATATCTAGTTTTGAAAATATTATGCATTCTTATTCCGGTTATTAGCCTAGATTTACTATGTGATGCGCACAGCATACAAGTATAGACTGAGTGCATCATAACCCAACCTTCACCCACGAGCTCGGCGCATCATAACTCACTGCAATATCACATAAGCATATAGCCTCATGGTAAACATGCTATCATGGCAGTCACTCACACACATGCAAGGATGCTAAAGCATAAAAACTTACCGAGTACTCCAAGCCAAAACAGAAGCTAATTAGAAATCATGCATGATCCTAACTATACAGGAATGCCTAATGCAACACATGCAATAATGTAACTAAGATAGGCCCGGCTATTCTAAACATGGCATATGGAATGCTACAGCTAACGAGTATTCAACTTGGAATTGAAATACAATGCAGTGAGTTATGATGCGCCGAGCTCGGTGCATGCAAGACAGATGAATGAATGCAAACATTCTATCATACTGTATGCTAATTGAAACATGCCCTAATCTAACCATCGTAAGCTGGTAAATAAAAGGGAGAAAGACGTGGGGTTGGAAGACATACATCACACGCACGCACACTTATTACAATTGTGCCCTCGCTCGGAGGGTCCAAATAAATAATACAGTCCCAAATAAATAGTACAGTCCGAATGAATAGTACAGTCCGAATAAATATAAAATCCTAATTAATTAACAAATTAATCTAGGAAAGCAATAAATGGCACGCAAATCCATGGACCGCCTCGGCTCTGTTCCAAATGATGAATGATGCATGTTCGGGTCGCTTGGCGCGGAAATCCATCGCGATGTCCCGATTAGCCTCTGTTTATGATTAAGCCTGGAATATTGCACGAAGTCCCAAGAGATTGTCGATTTCTGATTTGCTGCAACAGAGAGCAGGAAAGGGGCATGGCAATGTATTTTCACATATGTATGCTTGACTACTCCTCAGGGAGCGTAGTCCTCGATTCTCGTGCCACCAATCATGCATCTCGATGCATGATGGCCGAGGAGTCGATTTGCACGACTTAATATGAAATGAATGCACACATAAACACAACAAGACCTAGACTCCATCATGGATAATCCGGAGTGTCGGCGACCGGGAATTGAGACACGTTCCGTCACTCGGAGTACGAAACGTCCCTCGTTTCCCCTGCTCGGGCTAACTCCTATCCCAAGCACGATGCAATATGCATGACATGCATGAATGCAACTAATATACAACCTAGCGTACACAATGCTATGAAATGGCATACACAATGTTTGATGTAACATGGCATACGCAATGCTCTAACATGCAACCTAGCATACGCAATGCTATGCAATGAAATGGCATACACAATGCACAATGGACTTACACCAACATGAATGGACCTCAGCCACACTCACATCAGTGGCCATGAGATGAAAATGAGACACTCGAGATGCGTGCACGCATGCACGCAAACCGAGGACCGATCCTAAGGCACAAATGCCACTCTAACAAGGCATGGCAAGAAATGAAATATGGCATACAAACATGCAAGTTCCAGCACTAAAATGTGATGCAAAATGATCCCGAAACATGGATAAATGGCACCTGATGCATGGAATGGTCCCGAAACACAAGACTAGGCACATGCATTGACTTGTAGCTATACAAAACATGCATTATTTGATCATGAGGCATGAAGACAGAACCAAGGCAGTCCCAAAACATGAACATTTCTAGTTCAAAGCATGACCAAAAGGTGCTAGCAAGATGGCCTAACATTGCATGCAATTTTGACTAGCTAACATGATTTACATGGCATGTATATGATGCAAGTGAGAACTCATCAAACCAGCAAAAATCAGTGAATAAAAAATGCCAAAACACACCCAAATAACCTCTGAAATGCAACCAACACATGTGCAAATGATGGGTTCTTTTAGAGGGCATACAAAGGGGTTATTAAGCACATGCATCAAGGACACTTAGCATGGAAAAAAAAACTCTGAAAATCAAATATGATAGTCCCAAAACTCATCAAATTGGCCCTGAAATCAGTCAACAAAGCATGCAATATAGGGCCTCTTTGGAAGGCCAAAATGACCATCAAACAAAACAAGGTGAGAGGGGGTCACCCCCCTCTGATTTTGAGGCTCAAAAAATGCATCAAAGCCACTGAAAATCCACTGGATTTCAGTGGCTAGATGGCCAAACAAAGCATGCAACAAGAGCTTAGGCGTAGGGCTCAAAATAAGAGACAATCAAGCATACAAGGAGGCATATGATCTCAAACAAAAATGGGACCTCAAACAAACTTGAAGATGAGATTAAGAAAAGATATTTTTCAGTTTATGAAAACTCTAAAAAATGAACACAAGTAGGGTAATCTATCATGCAAAAATGGCCCTAAAGGAGAGATTAGAGACAAGGGATAGTAGCTGGCCCCAAATAGCAAAGAGCCCTTGAACAAAGTTTAAGAGAGGATAAAAAAAAGGCACTTTACAGTTTATATCAAGTCTCGAAAATAAGCACAAGCAGGGCTAAACTATCATGCAAAAATGGGCCTACAAAGAGAGATAGGAGACAGGTGGTAGTAGATGACCTCAAACAGAGGAGATCCCTTCAACAAAGTTGAAGAGGGGCTCAAAAAAAGACATTTTACAGTTTGGCTCGGAGCCCAGAAATGCCCAAAAACAAGGCTAATATATCATGTAAGAAATAGCCATAAAAGAGAAGTAAAGGGAAAGGGGTGGCAAGTGACCTCAAACAGTGAAATACCCTTGATCAAACATGAAGATGAACTCAAAATAAGACTATTTATAGTTTGGGTCGGAGCCCAAAAATGCTTGCAAGTATGGCTTATAGATGAAGCAAGAAAAGACTAGAAAAGGGGAAAAAGGAACTTACCCTTGTAGAGCAGCAACACAGCAGCTTTTGGTCCAAGGAAATGAGCTTCTAGCCTCTGGAAATCAGCCTCAAGGTGTTGGAATGGAGTGTGGAGGTGTGGTGCTATGGGTTATAGTGTAAATAGTGCAAGAATCTTAGGGTTTTGAGACTTAGAAGAGAGGGAGAGGGAGAGTTGTAGGCAAAGGCTCCAAGCAATTTTTGTAACCCCTCAAAATGGAGCTGAGGGGCTGGTTTTATAAGGAGAGGAGTGGAGGAAAGGGGGGGGGAAAATCAAATTCAAATTTCCCCCCCCAAAAGGGCAGATCCCCGGGTAAGGGTCTGGGGGAAAATAGAGGGTACAGTTGTAAGGAACCAGGAGAGAGGATCATGGCCGGCTAGGTTCAGAAGGTTCAGGTGGCTGGCCGGCCACCTCCCCTGGCCGGCCAGCCAGGTTCAAAAGGTTCAAGCTCAATTAGTGGCCGGCCACCCCAAGAAGGTGGCCTCCCATGTGTGCACAACACAGCTATGTGGAGAAAAACCAGGAAATGTAACCCAGGAGAGAGAAAAACCAACTTTTTAGAGGGGTTCAAAAGGGTCAGGAAGATTTAATGGCCGGCCAAGCCATATTGGAGGCCTCCTAGGTGTGTACAACACAATGGTGTGGTGGAAAGTCAGAAAAAGTGGCTCGGGGATGGAAAAAGTCAGCTTTCTAGGGAAGAAAATGGGCTTTGAAGAGCGATGAAGGAATAAAGCTGGTCTTCAGAACAATTGCTGGCCTCCCACCCTTCTACGACCTTCAAAACAATGAAAATAAGGTCTCCACCAAAAATGAACCCAAACCGATGCAAAACGAAGGTTCGGGGGCCAAAACACACGCAGCTTGGGGCCCCGAAAATTGACTATTAAGCACCGGAGGTGGCGTTCGACCACGAAGTCGGTCTCTCGAGCCACAGTGTCCCTCAAAAGGGAGTAAATAAGATGTGTACCAAAAATCAGAGCAAACGGAGGTGGTTAAGCGGTCCCGAACCGAGGCACACGGCCGACGGCTCCGAAAACCGGGAACCGGGCTCGAAACGGGAAAAATGGCCTACGACCACGAAACGTAGACTACGGCCACTGAGAGATGATCTACGAGGCCTCTCCCTCCCTTCGGGAAGAGAAAACGGAGAAAATGGGGCCTGGTTCGCAAACCGAGGCAAAGCACAAAAAGAGTCCGAAAGTCTGGAGGCAAGGCTCGCAGCCGAGACTCCGCAACTTGAGCACAATATGCAACATCACCGAGCGCTCAATTGGTGACGTCTGAGTCTTAAGGTCGGTCAAAAATGGGGTGTCTACAGTTGCCCCTCTTTGACAGAACTCGAAAGTCATAAGTGACGGGAGTGAATGTCAAAGCCCAGAGACGACCCATTTTTGACAAGGCCGAAGACTTAGACAAACATACTAGATAACAGAGAAATGTGCCCGCAGGCGGGGGGCAAAATGAAAAGCGAAATGCACAAAGCCGGATGTAACTCAATGATCATGCGAAGCAGCAAGCTGTAATGAAGCAAATATTCACAATAGATGCAACAGTTTTAAGCAAGAATGCAAAGCAATACTACATTTCATGCAGTTGAAGAATGCGGAGAATCATTGGATTCTCGCCACGTCTCACACAGAGAAGGTACAATACCTGCGCGGCTCGTCTGGTCGCACCAGCCTCAAATGAACCGTACATACAATATCGTGCCTGAAAAAAGAAGAAACTTAACAAGCACAACATAGTTAGCAACATATGTTCAGTGTGATATCGAATACAGACAAATGCGGTGCCGATGGGAGAGTGCATCGCAATGCGAGAAGTACGCGCGTAACAACGCAAGTTAAGCGTGAGGGCATGGCAATGCCCGTGAAATGTGCACAACAATGCAAGTGGTATGCAGGAGCATGCAAGTAATCGTGCACAACAATGTAGGATAAGTGTAAACTTGAATGCACATTTTGATACGAAACAACGAGCAAAGCAATGCAAGTTTCGACGAAGATGGTTCAATCGCGACCTCCGGTTTACCTCCTGGAAATGTCACAATGTATTCAAAAAGGATACACCTTGCTTTTGATGAGTAACAATGGGACACGCACCGAAAGTTGGAGTTGAAGTTCCCGTGGAGGGATTTCGCGACGAAAAGTGCACTTTCCTTGTACTTTCTCGGGTGCCGGGGACTCCAATCTTCACCAAAATTTGCAGGGAGCTTGAGGACCACCTTGGGAACACCACCGGCCATGTATGGTCCAAGGGGGAGGCCACCGGCCAGGGGTGAGGCAAGGGCATGGCCGGCCTGCCAGAAAAGGTGGCCGGCCGGCCACCTAGCCAAATCAGTGGGTAGTTTGGTCTTTTTACTCTCTTTTCTTTAAAAACACTCGGCCAAACACCTTTCCTCATAACTTCAGCTCCGAAATCAGTCTCTCGACCTTCCTAGAGCATTTTTCCTCTCAGATATGCGCTCCATACGCGTTTTCCAACGCCCCACGCGAGTTGTTTTCGCGAAATCCTTCAGTTTTCGTCACTTTGAACCGATTAAATTTTGATTTCGGTGCTTCTTTTCTCATTTTCACGACTTGAGGTAAGTTTGTCTCAACATTTGGAAGATTTTCTCGGGGGTTGACTTTTGTTGACTTTTTCATTTCCCGAGAGTTGACTTTTGTTGACTTTTTCCAATTTTGGCTCATTTTGCTCATTTTTGCTCCTTTTTGCAGATTTTTCGAGATGGCGGGTCATTTCCCTCATGGTGGAGGTCCTCCGGGTGCCAGGGGTGAGCCGGACATCATGTCCTTGCCCCCGAGAGTTTGGCCATTTGATCCCGAGAGGTATCATCCTCAGGAGCACATCCTCCCGTAGGCGGTTTTCTACCATTTTACTGATTTCGATGATCGTGCGCCTAGGGATCTGCTTTTGCGAGAGCCGAAGTCCCACCTCTCTCATGAGGCACGAGAGGTATTTACTTCACTTTTACATTTTCTGCAATGTATTATGCATTTTCTGTGCATTTCATGCCTTCGCTATGTTTATCTGCCCACTCAAGCACACAGTTTGTTTTGAATGTTTAGTCCATAACACCGTATTCCGTTTGCATCTTGAACACACAGTTCAAACACTCTGACTTTCTGAACACGCGGCCCGTATATTGGTTGTGAACACACAGCAGACACTTGTTGAGAATTGAACACACAGCCCATTGTTTTTGAATTTTGAACACACAGCTCACACTTGTTGTCAGTTGAACACGCAGCCTAAACTTTGAATTTCTGAACACACAGCCCCAAATTGAAGGTGAACACGCAGCACACACTGATTGAGAGTTGAACACGCAGCCCAAACTTTGAGATGAACACACAGCCCACACTTTGATATCGAACACGCAGCTCGTCGTTGAGGTGAACACACAGCACACACTGATTGAGAGTTGAACACGCAGCCCAAACTTTGAGATGAACACACAGCCCATACTTTGAAATTTGAACACACAGCCCACATTCTGTATCTGATTTGATTTTGCACATAGCTCATTCATTTCATTTGCACGCAGCTTATTTATTTCATTTGCACACGGCTTATACATTTCATTCTGAAACTGAATACATGTGTACATCCTGAATGCAGGTGACTTCTCGTACTGTGCGAGGATATGGCTCTATCACGGCGAGAGAGTGGTACGCGGAGCTCCCGGAGGCTGTCCGGGATTTGGTTGACGTGGCAGGGTTTGGGCCCTTTTGCACTGGGATCTCCCGCTGTCCTGCCAGTAGGACGCTGATGGGTGCTTTGGTAGAGAGATGGTGGGACACCACCAACTCCTTCCATTTCTCTGCCACCGGGGACATGACCATGACCTCGTTCGACTTCGCAGTATTAACTGGCCTTGATGTGGGAGGCTGGGCCATCCCATATGACAAGGATATGGGCCAGTGGGAGGCCGCCTGGATATACTTATTGGGGTCTCGCCCGCCAGTTGACAGATCTTCGGGCAAAGTCCGATACACCTGGTTCTCTTCTCATTTCAGGAGGGCGGAGATGGAGCCTGAGACTCCTGAGGAGGTGGCACAGTACACCCACGGTTTTCTGATGTTCCTCTTCGGGACCACTCTGTTTGCCGATAGAGGGAACACTGTTGGGCTCTATCTTTTGAGCGCTCTAGTGGACCTTTCACAGGTTAGCCGGTATGATTGGGGCGGCGCCAGCCTGGCTACTCTCTACTGCTATATGAGCGCGACCTCCCGCGGACGGGGGAACATGGTCGGTGGCTATTGGAGGGCCTAGGAGGTACTTTCTGCCCTCTTGATTTACATTTCTGCTTCCCATTTTTGCTGTATATTGCACTTTACATTCTGTATCTTGCACTTTGCTCTCAGTATTTTGTATTTACATTCTGCACTCAGCATTCTGTATTCTGATGGCTACTGTTCTGTTTCTCACAGTTATGGGTCTACGCGTACTTCCCGACGTTGGCCCCGGAGCTTGAGGTGGTGGTGCCTCTCACGACCCCTTATTCACTTACGTTCGAGGGCCAGTACCGGCCGAGGCCTCGGGAGTCTTTTCTCTACCTACGGCAGTACTTTAATACAATGCGGCCGTCAGAGGTATTTCAGAACTCTCAGTTCTCCATGTTTCCAATCTTTGATTTATCTTGCACATTTACAATTTCTGATCAGCTTATGCATTGGTTATCCGCAGATCACCTGGCAGCCCTGGGCGCCTTTAGGTAGAGACCTCCAATTTCAATTTGCCGGAGCATGGGGTGCCTCTCGGTATAGGATCTTGTTCGAGGGGCCAGTTGGTAGGGCCTGGTTTTTGGGGGATCGCTTTTTGCGGCAGGTATAGGGTTACCCTACTCAGGACCTTCCTTCAGCGCCTCCAGACGACATGCGGACCGCTGATAGGCTCTCTCCCCAGGATGTCGTCAGTGCTTTGCAGGGTAGCGATGCATTCTTATATCTGGAGCAGGGGGAGTATGCGACCTATCGCCACACATACTTGATGCCTCCACTGACGGGGGTCCGTACTCCGACGAGGAGGTCTGCTGGTATGCCTTCATCAAGCCGGGCTCGGACTGCAGATGTCCCTTCCACTAGCAGGGCTGGCACATCCAGAGGCGGGGGTGGACTGGTTCCCCCGATTCCTCCGACTCATCATCATCCTGGATGGCCAGATATGCCGACTAAGCTGACAGGATGGCGATATGGGACTTCCTACCCGATCCCGATAGAGCCTCCTAGGCCTGACCACCAATATGTCAGTGACCCTGACTCACCACCGGTATGTTCCACTGTTTTTCGTTTATCACACAGATACTTTGGCATTTCATTGATGACTTGAGCTTGTATCTGCAGCCACCTAGGGAGTACATGGATGAGGTGCTCGAGATGGTAGCCTCACTTGAGGGCATGGTCCTACGGAGAGAGGCGCAGTTATCCCTCATGGGTGTCCAGGTACCCTGTAGTTTTTTTGCATTTATCATACTTCTGATGACATGCTGATCTTGAACATTTTACTGCATTGCTAGGCCGCCTGTGTAGAGCACGTCTGACACACACCGCACTTACATACTGTACCTGCATACACCCACTTCATGTAACTTTTCTTGTATCTGCATCTGATATACATATTTGAGCTGATGTATTCAAATTGCATTCTTCCTTTTCAGATGCTTCCGATATATACCGGGCCACAGGCCGGGCCACCTGGGCCTTCCCGAGGAGCTGGGCCATCTAGGCCTTCTCGAGGAGCTAGGAGAGGGGAATCATCTCGCGGACGAGGCAGACGCAAGGCGCACATCATAGAGGAGGAGCCCAGCGAGGAAGAGGAGGCTGCAGATCCCCAGTCAGAGACATCCGCTGACAGAGAACAACTCAATGCACGAAACTCGATAGCTCGACAAAACTTAACAACTCGATAAGCAAAACAACAACTTGATAAACAAAACAACAACTCGATAAGCAAGGTTTAACAACAACTCTATAAACAAAGTGCATTTCGGACGATCTGGGTGACGGAACGCATCCGAAACTAAGGGAAATGGAGGCCTTCGACACTCCCGATGCATGGAAATGCTAGGAACTTCCTTCTAGAGGGTAGAATAGGACCAAAGACCCACTTTGCAGCATGGCCGGCCACCTTTGGGAACTGGCCAACCAGCTTTTTGCATGTGAGTGGAGAGGGGTGGCCGGCCTGCCAGAAAAGGTGGCTGGCCGGCCACCTAGCTTAGTAACCACCAAATTTTTGACACGTGTCCCCCGAACAGTGCCTTATCCTCTTTAAAAGTCCCAGCCTCGTAGTTGATTCATTTCATCTCAGTTTTGCACCGAAAATGGAGGCGTTTCTCGTAAAAAATCTCGCAGCTTGGATCGCCTCTCTAGATGGCTCGGAAAAGTTGAACTTCCGGGGCTTCGGCTTGAATGCACTATTCACGCTGAGCCGTACTCCGCTGCACCTTCCCTTCCTTCATGCCGCGGCGAGGTTTTGGAACCCGGTGACGCATGTGTTTAGCTTCGGCGGGCAAGAGGTATGTCCAACTTTCGAAGATTTTCAAGTTTTGATGGAATCTGAACGTCATGAAGAAATTTTGCCTCAGTTTCGCTTCGGCCATGCCCAAGCTTTAGGGTGGATATGTGGGCTCACCATGCATGATGCTCGGTCTCTGATCTGCAACGGGGAACTGGACATCCTTGGCTTGATTCATCGCTTTTCTGATGCTGGTGACCGCAGCAACCATTATTGGCAAGGTTTTCGGCAACACGCCCTTTGCTTGTGCATGCTATCTCACTTTTTGCTGGCCCCAGACATTAGTGGATCTAGCGTTCGTCTGATTGAAGTTGTTCAAGGCTTGAAGGAAGGAAAGAGCTGCATTGCCATGACATTGGCCGAGACTCTGATGGGTTTAGATGTTTTCTATCGCCAGGAGACGACCATATTTGTGGGGAGTCCACTACTACTGCAGGTAATATTTCCCACCCAATCTCACATATATATTGCTCACGTCACTCTGCCCTCAGGCTCGGTTTTTCTCACAAAACCCTTTTCTTACTTTTCTCTCATCGTACATCTCTCTACTCTTTATTCTCTCATTTTTCATCCCTCTCCAGGTATGGTTGATGGACAAATTACAGGTTGTGGACTCTTGCCCAGCCTACTCAGCTCGCGGCTACTTCTTTCGACAACGCCTAGTCGATGCTCCTGATGAGGGGTGGTGGTTTGACTGGATGTGAAATTTGTCTACAGATCGTATTGCTTGGCGCTGCCCTTGGCTCAATCTCCCGGCAATGAGCTATAGCATGTCCCGGCAAACCGGGATCCAGTTGATTGGTTTGACTCACTGTGTGTTCTACTTTCCGTTCCGGTTCCAACACCAGTTCGGTCATGATCAGACTTGCCCGCCAGAGGGGATAGAGTATCCTGCCATATTCCCGGTTCGAGGCACACAGCTTGCCCGGTATGCGATAGCATGGAGGACTAGAGAGCTTCTGGCCCCCGCTCCCACTTTCAGTTGCACTTTGTCTAACGAGTGCTTGGATTGGCTCAATGAAGAGGCACAGATCGGGCCCAGCTTGGCATCAGAGGCTTCGACTAGCTCTGGGAGGGGGTGCAGGTACACCTGACTTATCTATGCCCCGGATTTATTGCTTTACTAGTACTTTCAAGTTTTCTTTATGAATGTAATAAAAAGCAACTTCAATTTGTATGCAAGAGCAGGAGAACTCTGTTTTGAAATCAATGAAATTGAAGGTTGTGGGTACTGAAAATTTTCCGCTTTGGTCCAAAAATGGTCTTAGTTGTAAAAAGATTAATTTGAACAAAGTCACCTTTTATTAAAACTTTCCAAAACCATTTTCGATATGGATCAGAACTGGACATGCCTGAGATCTGTCACTGAGATGCACAACCCCGGATCCTAGCAACTGGAAAGTTGCCCCTAATCTGAATAGTACCGCGACACTGCACAGCAACGGAAAGTTGCCCCTAGTCTGAAAAGCACTGCACTGGAGATCACGATGAATACTGATGGACAGAGATGACTGAGATAATCAAATGGACAAAGTTGATCGGGAAAGAGTTTATGGCTGAACTTCAGGATGAAGTTGCCTACGTATCCCAAAGATGGGAATCAAGCCTTACGTAGTTCAGGCTTGGGTTCGCTCGGGTATTTTCACTCTCCTTTTACGCTCTAACTTTTTCCAAGGCCGCCCTTTGCGGGTTTTCAACCTTGCGAGCTCAGTTTTTTATAATTTCAAATTTTTGTGCTCTGAGTTTTGCCTAGGTCGCCCTTTCGGGTTTTCGGCCTAGCGAGCCTCTCAAGGGTAATATTTCTTCAACTTGTCCATATTGATCGGTTGTGAGAACTCTAAGCCATCTAGATCCATCAGAACCACAGCTCCACCTGACCAGATAGACTTAATGATGTAGGGACCAGTCCAATTGGGTCTGAACTTGCCCCTTGGGTCGTGAATGGGAGCTCGGTTGTCCTTGAGCACCAAATCTCCTTCCTTTAGATTCCTGGACTTAACTTTCTTGTTGAAATCCTGGGCAATTCTGCGCTGACAACCTTGAACATGGTACAGTGCTTTCAGTCTTCTCTCATCAAAGAGCATGAGTTCTTCAAACCTGCTCTGCTGCCAATCTGCTTCGGCTATTTGACACTCAGCCAATACTCGCAAAGACGGAACCTCAATTTTGATAGGTAGAACGGCCTCCATCCCATAAACCAATGAATATGGAGTCGCCCCAGTAGAAGTTCTGATTGAAGTCCGGTAGCCCCATAGAGCAAACGGCAGCTTGTCTGGCCAATCCCGGTAGGTTTCCACCATCTTCTGCAGTATGTGTTTGATGTTCTTGTTGGCGGCCTCAACTGCTCCATTGGTTTGCGGCCGATAGGTAGATGACTTTTGAAAAGCCACGTTATATTTTTCCAACAAGTCAATCACTTCCTTCTTGAAGTGGGAACCGTTATCTGAAATTATCTCGTTCGGGACTCCGTAGCGGCAGATGATGTTGTTTCTGATAAACTTCGCGGCATGTGAAGCTTTCAACACCGCATAAGATTGGGCTTCGACCTACTTCGTGAAATAATCTATCGCGACCAGGATGAACTCATGCCCATTCGGCCCCTTCGGAGTGACAGCCCCGATTACGTCAATTCCCCAGACTGAAAATGGCCATGGCGAAGTCATATTGTACAGCTTCGACGGCGGAATGTTCATGCGATTTGCATGAATTTGACATTTGTGGCATCGCCGAACAAAACCAATACAGTCCTCCTCCATGGTGGACCAGTAGTAACCCTGTCTGAGGATCTTCCGTGCTAGCATTACTCCGCTCATATGCGCACCGCATTCCCCTCCATGGATGGCCTCTATTAGGCGCTTTGATTCTTCGGCATCGACACACAACTTATGCATTCCCAGATGACCTCTCTTATACAGCTTACCCCCACAGATGATGAACTGAATGGCCATTCTTTTGATTGCCCTTTTATCCTTGGCATTTACCCCTGGCGGGTATGCTTCCTTCTCCAAGAAATTCCAAATGTCGTAATACCAGGGGTTTTCGTCTTGAACCTCATCTATAGCAGCAATCGACTCGTAGGCTGGCGCAAATTTCTGGTCAATGATGACTGGACGCATCCGGACTCCGAACGGGATGTCTATCATGGAAGATAGAGTTGCTAAAGAATCTGCGAACCTGTTGTTCTCTCTTAGTAGATGAGCAAAGTTTAGCTTCTCAAACCGAGGAATTAACAAGTCCAAGGTCTGGTGGTACATCATCATCTTTTCTTCTTTGACTTTCCAGTCTCCTTTTGCTTGAGACACAACGAGGTTCGAGTCCCCGATGACGTCCAACCGTCTTGCCCCTAGTTCCAGGGTTGCTTCGAGACCGGCAATGCATGCCTCATATTCTGCTTTGTTGTTCGAGACTTTGAACCGGAGTTTGAAGGCTAGAGGGATACGGGAATTGTCGGGTGCTATCAGCAACACCCCTATCCCTTACCCGTACTGATTTGACGCTCTGTCAAAGTACATCGTCCAAGTTTCATCGTCGATGTGTAGAATGGCTTCATCTAAGAACAAGTACTCGACTGCTTCACCCCCTTCCACTAGATGATCGACTAAGAATTCTGCCACTGCTCTTCCCTTGACTGACTTGCGTGTTACATACTTCAAATCGAATTCGGAGAGCAACAGCAACCAACGAGCTAGCCTACCCGTAAGTGTTGGTTTCTCGAAAAGATATTTGATGGGATAGAGTCGTGAAACCAACATTACGGAGTGAGTTAACAGGTAGTGCCACAGCTTCCTGGTAGCCCATACCAAAGCTAAACAAGCCTTCTCCAACGGTGTGTAGCGAGTCTCATACTCTAGCATCTTCTTGCTCAGATAGTAGATGGCTTTCTCCACTTTGTCTTCTGATTCTTGCGCGAGCATACAGCCCATTGTGGTCTCAGTTACTGAGAGATACAATATCAACGGTTTCCCTGGTTCTGGCGGTGACAACACGGGTGGGTTTTGTAAATATTCCTTGATCTGTTCAAAAGCAGCTTGGCATCGGCCGTCCCATTGGAATTTCTTTCCTTTCTTCAGGAGACCAAAAAGTGGTTCACAAGTCAAGGTTAATTTTGAGATAAACCGTCTTATGAATTGCACTTTACCCAGAAAGCCTCGCACCTCCATTTCAGTCCTTGGTGGTGGCATTTCTAAGATGGCCTTGATTTTGGAAGGGTCGACTTCGATGCCTCTGTGTGTGATCAGAAACCCCAGTATTTTTCCCGCTGTAACACCAAACCTACATTTCTGAGGATTCAGCTGCAACCGGAATTCTCTGATCCTTTGAAAGAACTTTTGCAAGGCGGTGTAGTGGCCCTCTCTTTCTTTGGACTTGACAATCATGTTGTCCACGTACACCTCAACCTCTTTGTGGATCATGTCATGCAATATCGTGGTCGCGGCCCGTTGATAAGTAGCTCTAGCATTCTTTAACCCAAACGGCATCACTCTGTAGCAGTACGTCCCCCACGAGGTGGTGAATGCAGTCTTTTCCCAGTCTTCAGGTGCCATCACTATCTGATTGTACCCTGAGAAGCCATCCATGAATGAGAGCAAAGCATGCCCTGCCGTGAAGTCCACTAACTTATCAATATACGGCAAGGGAAAGTCGTCCTTCGGACTGGCTTTGTTTAAATCCCTGAAATCCACGCATACCCGGATCCTAACATCCTTCTTCGGCACTAGAACGATGTTGGCCAACCAAGTCGGGTATTCGGATACCAGCAAGAAGCCTGCGTCGATTTGCTTGGTGACCTCTTCCTTAATCTTGAGAGCCCAGTCCGGGCAGATCCTTCTGAGTTTCTGCTTGACGGGTCGGGCCTCGGGGTCAAGAGGGATCCGGTGCTATACAATCTCAGGATCGATCCCAGGCATGTCTTCGTAGGACCACGCGAAAACATCTTTGAAATCTTTTAATAAAGCGACTAAGCGCTCGCGTTCCTCCGAAGACAACGTGGACCCGATCTGGACCAGCCGCGGGTCCTCCTCAGTACCAATATTCACAGTAGTGATTTCATCTATTAGAGGTTTAACAAATCTCTCCTGCTCTTGTTCAATTAAGCGCTGCAAAACCGGAGGAATTTCTTCCTCGTCGTTTTCATCAAAATTTTGAAAGTCTGAGTTAATGCAATAAATCAAGGGCACAGAAAAGTACTCAGAAACCACAGCTACTTGATTCTCATTAAGCACATCCAAATCGTCCGATTCCTCGGTTACAACAGACTCGAAAGAGAAAGAAAAAGACGACATGGACAAGACTGTGGCATCCGGGTTATCATCCCCAGGATTACCAGACTTAGACTCAGTCGAGCTGGAACCTGATTCCGACTCACAAGACTCGGTGGAATCAGATTCCGGCTCACTACCTGACCCGGTGCTGCTGGACAAAAATCCCTCTTCGTATTGCCAAGTGAGAGAGGGTGCGATAGATGCATCCAAAATAGTTGCTGGTAGGCCCGCAGCCGTTTCATCCCCAATCATGGACACCGAGAAGTTATCCCCGAAGCACTTCTGGTCGATCGGAGGATCTGAAAGTAGACATGCCAGTGCTACCCCCATTTCAATTTCAGCGCCCTCGGAATCCACTTCCTTACACTGCTCAACCTCAGCTGATGGGTCTGTCTGCTCTTCGGCAACGTCATCTCCAGATAATTGTAGGTCAAAGAAAATCTCGAAACCTGGCACGCGCTTCTTCTCCGCGTTCAGCCACGGCTCAGGGAAGCCACAAAACGGAAAGTCCTCCCCCTCCCGGACGAAGCGTCCGTTTAGGGTACCCTGAATGGGCTGGTGCATTAAGTCAAAAGGCTTCCCCGCCTTCTTCGCTCTGGCTCTTCCAGCCATTTCCTTTTCCTTCCTTAACCAATCCTCTTTGGTGGGCTGATAACCCAATCCAAAGGTATGAGGGTTGTGTGGCACTTCGGCCAATGCTGCGACGCCCTTCCGGCCGCTCCTTCCCAATCCTATCACGGGGATGTGTTGTAGCTTGTTCATGAGGAATACAGATTGAGCACTGACGTACACTCCCTCATTAACAACCATGATATTCTGCACAACCCGAGCCTCAGCCAGAGTAAACCCTGACAAGAACACATCCTCCGTGCCATGCTCGATTTCCAAGATTGGTGTAGACACTTCTGGCGATGGATGGATTGATGAATTCCCGAAAACAATGGCCACCCCCTTCCCGTGAGGGTACTTCAACATTTGACGTAAAGTGGAAGAGACTGCCTTCACTTGGTGCAACCACAGCCGCCCCAAGAGTAGATTAAAGGTTGCGGGAACGTCCAAGACATGGAATTCAATGTTGTGTTGTCCTGGACCAACCTGAGTCTGAAATTTGACAGTCCCCATCACCTCCCTGCTGGTGTTATCATAGGCTCTGATCACTTGAGTAGTCGGCACGAAGTCTGCGGGCTTTAACCCAATTGCATATGCCGTCCTTGACGGGCACACATTAATGGCGGATCCCGTGTCGACAAGAACTACTGGCACCCACTTGTCTCTACATTCCACAGAGATGTAGAGGGGTTTGTTATGATTTGCACCCTCAGGCGGCAGTTCTTTGTCCGAAAAGGTTATCGTCGGGGAACCTCCTCCCGGAAAGACCAGTCCAACTAGCTGCTCTGGTGTGGTATCTATAGAGAGTTTAGCCTTGTCCATAGCAGATAGGAGAGCCTGCCTGTGCACTCGTGACGCCATAAGCAGTCCCCAGATGGAGATGTCTGCTTGTATCTTCTTCAGCTACTTCAGTACAGCTTCTTCTTCAATCTGCTTCTCTTTCTGTCTCTCAGCTTCCTTATCCTTCCCAGATGCCTCTAGTTGGTCTAGGTGTGGGGGCTTGAAATACCGCCCACTTCTTGTCATGTGATCAACCTCATCGAGATACCAGGTGTCGTCTGGTTGATTTCTTCCACAATCTTCATCTGTGCGGGCAAGACATAAATCATCATCTTCCCACCACATTCCGTTGGCATTCAAAAGGCACCTGTTTGGCTCCGGCATGATTGTACTTGCAGTACTTTTAGCCCATACGCTCACAGCATCTTCTGTCCTCGTGCTCACAGCACTTTCAATCCCTTCATGGGCTTTGGCTTTTCGGATTCTCTCAGAATCCCAAATCTTTTCTTGTTCTACTTGCGTTAACGCAGTTTGTTGTTCAGCTTTCTCTGCATTCACAATGCTCCTGTTCTGAGCGAAATTCTTCGTACCGGCGCTCTCCGGCAATGTACTCTGACTTTCGGCCCTTCTGGCCACAACTGATACCCTCGCCCCTGCCGGGCCTTGTTCTGGTTGGAACTCTTCCACCACATCCAGTTGATCATCCAGCCATCCAGTGGCCTCTGCCGATTCCTCATAATCAAACCAGTTGACTGCCGCGCCCCCTGGTTCTTGGTCATCGAAAAACTGCAGGTTGGCAAAGCCCTCTTCTACGGCCGTCAAATCATCCATCCCCTGCTCAAATCTATCCCCCCGGATCACACACAGTTCTGCCCTTTCTGGCAATTCTATACTTGGCTCAAGCTGGCCCGCTGACAGAATGTACTCACTCGGATCGTAGGCTTCCCCAGCAAAATTCCCAGATTGCTCAAACCCTGACTCAACCATTCCATCCTCCTTTGCAATCTCCGCTGCGCTATCCTTGCCAGCCACCACCATTGGCTTAGGTTGGGTTGTAGAGATGTCCAGCATGCACAAAAAGTCAATGCAGTCGGGAAGGATCACCTCCGGCTTAGGTAGATGAGAAGGAGTGATATAGATGCTAGGATCGTAAGACACGACCCCAGTCTGGATAAAGTTGATTCTTTTGGGAGGTGGAGCTTGGTTGTGTGTAGGGAGTGGGTTGGTTGTAACATTGGGTCTTTCTGGTGGCACAATCACCTATTTGTCAACGAGATCCTGAATCTCGTGACGCAATCTGAAGCATTGGTCAGTGTCATGATCGTGTTGCTGGTGATATGCGCAATATTTGGCTGGGTTGTGAGTGGGGGGGAGTGGGTTTGGCAACGGCCTTGGCTCCAGGGGTTTTAGATGCCCTTTTCTAATTAAGACCCCTAGAGCCTTGGACAGGGACATGTACAATGGGGTGAAAGTTCTTTGGCCTCTGGGTTGGTATCTGGTGGTTTGTGGATTGCTTCCGGATACACTGGGGAAAGGTGTGGCGGCCATGGGTCTTGGAAGGGGAGGGGGAATGGTGGCGACCATGCTTACCTCCGAAGCTCTTGCAGTCGCAGCACCACTCGGGCCTGCATTGTTATTGCGGTTAAAGGTTCTCCGAGGTTGCTCCCTGTCTTGGTCAATCAGACCCTGTTTCATTGCATCTTCAATTTGTACCCCCATCTCGTGCAGATCCGAAAAGGTGGGGAAAGGGAGCACAATCATTTTTTGCATCAGTTTCGGCTGGAGATTGCGCACAATCATCCTGATCTGGTCCTTATCGGTGGGCCTTAAAGTCATCATCGAGGCCTTCGCCCTCCACCGGGTCACGAAATCCAAGAAACTCTCTTTGGGCTCCTGCCTTGTTGTTTCGAGATCACGAGTTGTAATCTCAATTTGGGTGTTGTAAGAGTATTGCGCAACAAAGGCCTCGGCCATTTCATCCCAACTTCACTTGACATCATCCTCCAACTTCGCATACCAGATGGTGGCCACACCCGACAGGGTCGGGCCGAATAGCGAAAGCTTCTGGGGTCTGCTGAGGCCCATTGGCCGTAATATATCTGAGAATAGCCGGAGGTGGACCATGGGATCACCAGATCCGTCGAAGCGATCAATCTGCGGCATTTTGAATCTATCCAGTAATGTCACGGCCACATCGGTATATCCGTCCTCGATATCCGGGATAGCCTTTACCCCATGGGATTTTTTGAATAGCTTCTCGAGCTTGCTCAATTTCAGTGCTGTAGGGTCTACTTCGAACTCGAAGGGAGAGTCCGGGTGGTTGACGGGTGTATGTGTCTTGGACAGTTGAGGCAGAAGTGAGGGCAGAGCTGGCCCCGTTGGAAGGTCTGTGTCCTCCTGGATGTTCTGGACATTTGGCAAGGTGTTTTGGATGTTTGGCAGGGCATTCTGGACAGTTGGTGTTTGCTCGGGTAACGGGACCCCTGGTAGAGGAACTAGATGTGAGGCAGATGCTCCATTCTGCTGTTGCAGTCTAGTGATGAGCTCGGCCTGCTGGGCCATGATTGTGGCCTGCTGTTTAGAGAACTCCGCTTGGCAGACAACGTCCTCTTGCATTTGCTTCATGCTCTCTTGGAGCTATCGCATCATTTCTTCCATCCCGGCCATATTCTGCTGATCTTGCTGACTGACTGGTATGTGTATCTCTATGGCAGAAACCGAAACCTCAGCCCGACTGTTTACTGCTAGGCTAGACCACTGCTCTGGTAATCTCTGTTCAGATACACTACGCTTTCTCGTCCTCCGTCTGACAACCGGGGGTAGAGAATGAAACACTGGCTGTCCGTTAACCAGATCCTTAGATCGATTGAGCCGACGACCTCTTGTCCAAAGTGCTTGGGGAATATCTGCTGGGTCGGAAGCAATTGTGCTAAAACTGTCCTAGCAAAAAGATAAATAAAGCAATAAGGAAATAAATAACCAGATAAACGAACAGTATAACAGCTTAAAATAAATACACAACACACAACTGGGCATAACAACACACGGTCGATAAGCTGAATACACACTGTCCTCAAACACTAATCATTATCCCCGAATCACTGTCCCCGAAAACTGAATCTGGTACCCGCAGATAACTGATTCTCAAACACTGACTGATGCCCGCAGGCCTGATGCCCAAACTCATAAACTAATACATGCATTTCCCTGTAGAGACGCACTCTAAAAGCACATAGCAGATAAGTGAGAGCCAAAACACCCCTATGTTGGGGTAAGGTTTCCCTGTCCTATTTTGTCAGGAGCTAGGGTTTCACTACGCACGCAGCGGTTTCAAACAACCTATATCGGGTAAGCAACCTGTCCTAGCTTGGAATGGTCACTACGGATCCGAATATGCACTAGGTCGAATGGTCAAAAGGGTGCCCTGGTAAAACCGGGGTTTGTGTTCTCATACTGGCAGAGCCCGTAACCGGCCTTATGGCACGCAGCCTCTGGCAAACCGCTCAGGAATAGCAGATGGCAAACACGGTGTCCTACGCGCACCAATGCACATGCAATGCAAAGAAACACACAAGTGTAGTCAAAACCAGATATCATGAGTTCGAGTCAAGCTCTCTAAGTCCCCACCAGAGTCGCCAGAAACTGTAGACGTCCCCGAACGCCCCGGGAGGGATGAAGTCCCGTTCTGTTCATTTTGGGCTCACTACAGTTCGGACTCAAATTGTCACGGTTCTCAATCTGAACCAAAGAGTCCAAATCCGGCAAATCGTTTTGAGAAAATAGATTTTGGAAAGAAGTGCCAAACATGGACTGCTTTGCCAGATACAGAGTCGCCACCTAAATATTTTATTTTTGGAAAATTTAGGAAACCCTGACTCGTGCCTAAGGCCACGTGTCCGTCATCACCAAAGTTGCCTCGGCTCGGGAACTTGGGTACGATTGGGGAAGGTCACTTCGTGAGCACCCCTGCTCGCCCAATCAAAGATCGGTCTGTACTAACCATGATATCTAGTTTTGAAAACATTATGCATTCTTATTCCGGTTATTAGCCTAGATTTACTATGTGATGCGCACAGCATACAAGTATAGACTGGGTCGCCTGAATTGGAACAAAACATTTCCTGCTTATTTTTTAAAGTGATTTGCTACTCGCAAGTAGGCTTAAAATGTAGATTTTGCCACCCTCGGGTGGGCTTAGAAAAGATGGTTTTGCCACTATCTAGTGGGCTTAAAACTCACAGCTGATGATTTGTTCCAATCTAAATAACCCAACCTTCACCCACAAGCACTCAGGCAGTTATATCACATAAGCATATAGCCTCATGGTAAGCATGCTATCATGGCAGTCAATCACACACATGCAAGGATGCTAAAGCATAAAAACTTACCGAGTACTCCAAGCCAAAACAGAAGCTAATTAGAAATCATGCATGATCCTAACTATACAGGAATGCCTAATGCAACACATGCAATAATGCAACTAAGATAGGCCCGGCTATTCTAAACATGGCATATGGAATGCTACAGCTAACAAGTATTCAACTTGGAATTGAAATACAATGCTGTGAGTTATGATGCGCCGAGCCCGGTGCATGCAAGACAGATGAATGAATGCAAACATGCTATCATACTGTATGCTAATTGAAACATGCCCTAATCTAACCATTGTAAGCTGGTAAATAAAAGGGAGAAAGACGTGGGGTTAGAAGACATACATCACACGCACGCACACTTATTACAATTGTGCCCTCACTCAGAGGGTCCAAATAAATAATACAGTCCCAAATAAATAGTACAGTCCGAATAAATACAAAATCCTAATTAATTAACAAATTAATCTAGGAAAGCAATAAATGGCACGCAAATCCATGGACCGCTTCGGCTCTGTTCCAAATGATGAATGATGCATGTTCGGGTCGCTTGGCGCGGAAATCCATCGCGATGCCCCGATTAGCCTCTGTTTATGATTAAGCCCAGAATATTCCACGAAGTCCCAAGAGATTGCCGGTTTCTGATTTACTGCAACAGAGAGCAGGAAAGGGGCATGGCAATGTATTTTCACATATGTATGCTTGACTACTCCTCAGGGAGCGTAGTCCTCGATTCTCGTGCGACCAATCACGCATCTCGATGCATGATGGCCGAGGAGTCGATTTGCACGACCTAATAGGAAATGAATGCACACATAAACACAACAAGACCTAGACTCCATCATGGATAATCCGGAGTGTCGGGGACCAGGAATTGAGACACGTTCTGTCACTCGGAGTACGAAACGTCCCTCGTTTCCCGTGCTCGGGCTAACTCCTATCCCAAGCACGATGCAATATGCATGACATGCATGAATGCAACTAATATACAACCTAGCGTACACAATGCTATGAAATGGCCTACACAATGCTCGATGTAACATGGCATACGCAATGCTCTAACATGCAACCTAGCATACGCAATGCTATGCAATGAAATGGCATACACAATGCACAATGGACTTACACCAACATGAATGGACCTCAGCCACACTCACATCAGTGGCCATAAGATGAAAATGAGACACTCGAGATGCGTGCACGCATGCACGCAAACCGAGGACCGATCCTAAGGTACGAACGCCACTCTAACAAGGCATGGCAAGACATGAAATATGGCATACAAACATGCAAGTTCCAGCGCTGAAATGTGATGCAAAATGATCCCAAAACATGGATAAATGGCACCCGATGCATGGAATGGTCCCGAAACACAAGACTAGGCACATGCATTGACTTGTAGCTATACAAAACATGCATTATTTGATCATGAGGCATGAAGACAGAACTAAGACAGTCTCAAAACATGAACATTTCTAGTTCAAAGCATGACCAAAAGGTGCTAGCAAGATGGCCTAACATAGCATGCAATTTTGACTAGCAAACATGATTTACATGGCATGTATATGATGCAAGTGAGAACTCATCAAACCAAAAAAAATCAGTTAATAAAACATGCCAAAACACGCCCAAATAACCTCTGAAATGCAACCAAAACATGTGCAAATGATGGGTTCTTTTAGAGGGCATACAAAGGGGTTATTAAGCACATGCTTCAAGGACACCTAGCATGGAAAAAAAAACTCTGAAAATCAAATATGATAGTCCCAAAACTCATCAAATTGGCCCTGAAATCAGTCAACAAAGCATGCAAGATAGGGCCTATTTGGAAGGCCAAAATGACCATCAAACAAAACAAGGTGAGAGGGGGTCACCCCCCTCTGATTTTGAGGCTCAAAAAATGCATCAAAGCCACTGAAAATCCACTAGATTTCAGTGGCTAGATGGCCAAACAAAGCATGCAACAAGAGCTTAGGCGTAGGGCTCAAAATAAGAGACAATCAAGCATACAAGGAGGCATATGATCTCAAACAAAAATGGGACCTCAAACAAACTTGAAGATGAGATTAAAAAAAAATATTTTTCAGTTTATGACAACTCTCAAAAATGAACACAAGTAGGGCTAATCTGTCATGCAAAAATGGCCCAAAAGGAGAGATTAGAGACAAGGGACAAGGGACAGTATCTGGCCCCAAATAGCAAAGAGCCCTTCAACAAAGTTTAAGAAAGGCTAAAAACAAGTCACTTTACAGTTTATATCAAGTCTCGAAAATAAGCACAAGCAGGGCTAAACTATCATGCAAAAATGGGCCTACAAAGAGAGATAGGAGACAAGTGGTAGTAGATGACCTCAAACAGAGGAGAGCCCTTCAACAAAGTTTAAGAGGGGCTCAAAAAAAGACATTTTACAGTTTGTCTCGGAGCCCAAAAATGCTCAAAAACAAGGCTAATATATCATGCAAGAAATAGCCATAAAAGAGAAGTAAAGGGAAAGGGGTGGCAGGTGACCTCAAACAATGAAAGACCCTTCATCAAACATGAAGATGAACTCAAAATAAGACTATTTCTAGTTTGGGTCGGAGCCCAAAAATGCTTTCAAGTATGGCTTATAGATGAAGCAAGAAAAGACTAGAAAAGGGGAAAAAGGAACTTACCCTTGTAGAGCAGCAACACAGCAGCTTTTGGTCCAAGGAAATGAGCTTCTAGCCTCTGGAAATCAGCCTCAAGGTGTTGGAATGGAGTGTGGAGGTGTGGTGCTATGGGTTGTAGTGTAAATAGTGCAAGAATCTTAGGGTTTTGAGGCTTAGAAGAGAGGGAGAGGGAGAGTTGTAGGCAAAGGCTCCAAGCAATTTTTGTAACCCCTCAAAATGGAGCTGGGGGGGGGGGGGGTTTATAGGGAGAGGAGTGGAGGAAAGGGGGGGAAAATCAAATTCAAATTTCCCCCCCCCCCCCAAAGGGCAGATCCCCGGGCAGGGGTTTGGGGGAAAACAGAGGGTACAGTTGTAAGGAACCAGGAGAGAGGATCATGGCCGACCAGGTTCAGAAGGTTCAGGTGGCCGGCCGGCCACCTCCCCTGGCTGGCTGGCCAAGTTCAAAAGGTTCAAGCTCAATTAGTGGCCGGCCACCCCAAGAAGGTGGCCTCCCATGTGTGCACAACACAGCTATGCGGAGAAAAACCAGGAAATGTAACCCAAGAGAGAGAAAAACCAACTTTTTAGAGGGGTTCAAAAGGGTCAGGAAGAGTTAATGGCCGGCCAAGCCATATTGGTGGCCTTCCAAGTGTGTACAACACAATGGTGTGGCGGAAAGTCAGAAAAAGTGGCCCGGGGATGGAAAAAGTCAGCTTTCTAGGGAAGAAAACGGGCGTTGAAGAGCGATGAAGGAATAAAGCTGGTCTTCAGAACAATTGCTGGCCTCCCACCCTTCTACGGCCTTCAAAACAATGAAAATAAGGTTTCCACCAAAAATGAACCCAAACCGATGCAAAACGAAGGTTCGGGGGCCAAAACACGCAGCCCGGGGCCCTGAAAACTGACTGTTAAGCACCGGAGGTGGCGTTCGACCACGAAGTCGGTCTCTCGAGCCACAGTGTCCCTCAAAAGGGAGTAAATAAGATGTGTACCAAAAACTGGAGCAAACGGAGGTGGTTAAGCGGTCCCGAACCGAGGCACACGGCCGACGGCTCCGAAAACCAGGAACCGGGCTCGAAACGGGAAAAATGGCCTACGACCGCGAAACGTAGCCTACGGCCACTGAGAGATGATCTACGAGACCTCTCCCTCCCTTCAGGAAGAGAAAACGGAGAAAACGGGACCTGGTTCGCAAACCGAGGCAAAGCACAAAAAGAGTCCGGAAGTCCGGAGGCAAGGCTCGCAGCCGAGACTCCGCAACTTGAGTACAATATGCAACATCACCGAGCGCTCAGTTGGTGACGTCTAAGTCTTAAGGTCGGTCAAAAATGGGGTGTCTACAGCTCCATTTGTGGGAAACTTTGACAGACAAAACCTTGTCCTCCAAGATTTTTTGATCACTTTTTTATGGCGCACAACAACGAAACCCTACTGTCAATAGTCGATGGTATCACTCTAGAGTCCGTCCAGAAAAGAGACGACCCTCCCATCATTCTAACCATGGCCAGCCTCAAGACTTTCTCTAGAGTGCTCTCCGGAGATGCGCGAGATAAATGCTCAAGGAGCACTAACCACTCACAGAGCCTCGACGGGCACTGACGGCGAAGAGATTCACACACTCAATGCCTGAAGCATAAGCTGAGAGACCATGATGCCATTATTTAGAGAAATGCGCTGAAACCGCAAATCAAATAGAAGGGTGTTGTTGGAGTGGGAAACCACTGTGAGCTCACCCAACCCTGTCATTCAGGTAGCTAGAACTAGCGAGGGACGCCCTTCCTCTCCATCATCAGAAGCTACGGAGTGGGTGATTTTGACTCGTCGGTGGACAAGCCATGCACATGAGACAGTAGCTATCATCCCTCACGTCCGTCGATGATGTCGAGATACTCTTACTCTGCTCGTTTGGAGGACATGGGAGATGTCTTAGAGAGGCGAGCGTGACGGCGGGAGATGTAAAAGGTGCCAGCATTGCAATGGCTGACCCATGGAGGTCGCGCTAGTGAAGAGCTCGTCATGCCACCGCCAAGACAAGCTACACACGTACCATTAGATAGGGATTTGGCGAGGTTGAGTGCCACCCCTTTCTCCCTCGAGATAAAGAACATGTCGCTCCCCGCTAGCTTCCTCCAGCCTAAGTTCATGCACTATGACAGAAAAACTGATTCGTATATGCACGTGAGCCATTTCCGGCATGTGATAGCTGGCCACCGCCGCAACGATGCATTGATGTGCCTTATTTTCCCTTCGAGTTTGGGTGAGTTGGGCTTGCAATGGTTCAAGAGATTGCCGGAGAAAAGTATCGAGCGGTGACAGCAATTGGCAGAGGCATTCGTGACCCGTTTCAAAACCAATACCAAAACGCCCAAAGAAGTCGACCATCTTCTGGGCATTAAGATGGAATCGGGTGACTCACTCAAGGCGCACAACGCTAGGTATTGGGAAACATTCAATGAAATTCTTGATTGCCCAACCAACCTGGCAATCATCTAGTACAAGCGTGGTCTCCCAGTCAGATATAGACTACGAGACTCGCTCACTATAAGTCAACCAACAACCATGGAGCCACTAATGTAACGTATCAACGAGCACATTCGAGTTAAGAATGATGCGACCGCCGCTACCGCAAAGATGAATCCGGTAGCAGTGGACAAAAGAATGGTTGGAAAGGTTCACTCGGTCAGACAAGAGGCAAACATTCCACACAACTGTGAAAGAGAACAAGGCCGCAGTGTTAACCACAATAATCGAGGTAAGGGTTGTCACAAGGATCTAGCTGACTACCTCTGTGATGCTGCAGAAGATGTAAAGAGAAATTTGAACACCCGGACAGGCATCACCACCTTTTTCAAAATCCAATCTACCTCATACTTAGTAAGATCCATGACAAGGAATACGTCCGATGGCCAGCTACGTTAGGCAATGCACAACGAGGCTTCAACTCAAGATATCGTTGTACCTACCATCGTGAGCATGGGCACCGCACAGAAGATTGTGTCCCTTTGAAGCAACATTTAGAGGAGTTGGTAGCAGTCGACCACCTGAACCGTTATATTGATGGAGGCATTAAGGTGCGCCCTATGCTCAAGTCGACCTAAACGGCTTGGCCACTTTAGAAGCACCCCCCCAAGGCGTAATCAATTTGATCCACGGGATCATCAAGCCAACGCAGGTATGCGAGCTCCAGGAGATGATCATGAAAGCGTAGCATGTGAGAGAAGTTCTATCGGTCCAACCTGTCATCGAGAAAGGAAAAATCGAGGTGAAAAATGCTCTCAGCCTTTCAAGCAGAGATCTTGAGTGCATTCAAATGCCACACAATGATGCGCTAGTGGTCACACTTCGTGTGAAGGACTTTGACATTAGACACATTTTAATCGGTCAGGGTAGCTTGGTCGAAATAATATATTATGACGCCTTCAAGCAGCTCAAGCTAAACGACAGGGACTTGGCCCCAGTGACCTCACCACTGGTTGGCCTCAACTCACAGCCAGAGTGGTCAGTAGAAAAGATAATCTTACCGGTTAAAGCAGGGTCCATTGTCAAGTACGTAGAATTATGGGTGCTGAAGGTGCCCTTTACGTACAACTTGATCCTGGGCAGAGGATGGCTTCATGCCATGCAAGCGGTGGCATCGACTTACCACCAAGTTATGAGGTTCCCTTCTGCTAACGGGATGATAGAAGAAGTGTAGGGCGATTAAGTCATGGCCAAGCAGTGTTTCGTGGCCGTAAACAGAAGCTGGGCTGCTAAAGGCTTCGTACAGATGATCGAAGGACCGAAAGATCAAAGTGTCCTAGACGATGTGTGTCACGACCCAAACCCGCCCCTAAAAGTTTGGGCATGACCCATTCGCAAACAGATACAAAACCTGTTATACATATCATATGGGGCCTGAACGGAAGCATTCAATAATATATAATAGCGTAAAATAACATCCATTGAGCTATCACTACTATGCCAGGATCGTAGACAGAACATAATGCAGATAATTATACAGTGATGTGTATCTGAAAATAGTTATGTACATATACATCTTCCTCATAGACATTTGGGTACAGACTAAATACAACTTTAAAACTTAACAAAACTCCGAAACTTGAACGGTTAACACCTAACAGCTTAGACACTCAAGGCTTGGCAACTGGTGTCGGAAGCCACAGGTTAAGATTGACCTCCAGGTTGAGTGCCTATAGAAACAGACATAAAATAAAGTGAGTCAAGCTCAGCGAATAATAGTACGTAAATCATGTAATATTCCACACAAACAATAAAGTATATAATTGCAGAAGTATATGCTTATTTACACTCTGTAAATCTCATGAATCCAGTTTCCTTACCAACGCAGTTTAGTATGTACAGAGGATTCAAAATGTTCATATTTTCAAATAACAGAATAGCCATCAGTCCCAACAGTTACAGAATAGCCTTTCGGCCCAGTCATAACAGAACGGCTTATCAGCCCAGAGATAACAGAACGCATAAAGCGTGACAGAACGCATAAAGCGTGACAGAACGCATAAAGCGTAACAGAACGCATAAAGCGTGACAGAACGCATAAAGCGTGAGGGTACAGAACTAGTAGAAGATAATAAGTTTTGAAACCAACAGACATATCATGCTAAATTGTAAACGGAACAGATCAATAGACAATATGTATAACCAGAATAGTTTAACAGAGCAGAACCATCCCAAAGTCATCTGAATATCGCCAGACCATAAACAGAATAATACACAGAGCAGAACAATCCCAATTGATACATATACCATATCATTACTGACAGAAAGCTGAACGTTATAACCAGACATTAATAGTGACGACAAACATTAGCAGCAATTAAACATACATCCGACGTATTAGTACTCACATTTCACTTGTTTATCGCGGACAATAGAATGTGCATTTTATCTATCGAAATAGTTGTCTTACAATTAACAAAGATGATACCAATTGCTTACAGATGCCAGAGGATTAATATACCATATAAACATAACAGAATAGTTCCATAAACATACCGTTGTATGTAGCTTCCTCAACATTCATACTGATTTCTGATTAACTTAATGTTAATGAAATCACTTACACAGAACAGAGCGTTAATACCATAATCATTATCAGAAAATAAAATGTACATGTAGCGTACTATTACTCACAGTGATTAGACGCTTGGTCCGCCTCTGTAATTGACCCTACACAATTCATAATACACATAGAAATCGGGTCACATATCATTATTCCGTTTTTAACTAGTTTATTTCTCTTTATCCCATTTACACATCATTTGGCAATTCAACATGAATCAAATTAAATCTTTGAATCTCATTTCAACATTCCACGCCCAAGTTCATGTCATCCATAGTCTTAATACATTATTTCCTTAATTTTTTCCTTCCATTATAGCATAAATTCTAATGTTTATAACAAAGTTCATTCGCTAATATTTTTACATAATTTCGAAACATCTCAGAAATCCAATTAAATTTATACATATACAATTCAACATCTCAATTTCCTTATTCTACCTTCAATTTGGGCCAATTCATTAGTTATCACCATTAATCAACTTAGGGTTTCAAGACAAAAATCCAAACTCCTCAAACCATTACTTCTTCTTCCAATTTTCTCCATCTAAAGTTCATAATCCATCACCTTAATCTAGCAATTGCATCTCTAACATAATAAACCCAAAACCCCCAAATCACAAATTGGACATAATATATACAAAACTATAGATTTGTAGTTATATACACAAAATACTATAAATCTACACTCAAAATACCATAAATCCATCAATCAATACAAATAAGATCTCCTACCTCAAGATTGAAAGCAAGGAAGCTAAGTCAAGAGTATCACTTCAAAATTCCAAAAATCAAATCGGTTGGAAATGTTCATCTTCTTGTTTTCTTCACTTCTTGGTGGAAGATCTTGATCAAAACAAAGAGAAATGGTGAGGATTTGGGGTCAAAACCCTAGGGTTTTCGGTCCTAGGGGAAAAGGAGAGAAGAGGGGAAAAGAATATGTGAGAAATGATCCAAAAATCTGGTTTAAAAGCTGCTGTCCCGTAATCTCCGCTCGAGCGGAGAAATTCCCGCTCGAGCGGACCTGTTTTCAGCACAGATCCCGAAACTTTGAACAGGTATAACTCTCTCATTCGGACTCCGTTTTAGGTCATTCTTGTGCTCAAATTGAAGCCCCAAAAATAAAATTTCCAATGGTTCTAACCTCACATTCAAATTCAAAGTGTGGAAAAATAAAAGGGCAAACGAGTGACGGTTGGTCGTAAACGAATTATTCAAACTAAAGTTTTTGGTCCAATCTTACTTTACCATCATCTTATCATCTCAATCACTATCCCAAAATAAGGTAAGAACATTTCAAATATACTAAGAAGAACATCAAAAATAAGTCCACATGCTTCAGAATCAAACTTAACCAGGTGCCCCGCTCGAGCGCCCAACCTTGCGCTCGAGCGCGCAGACCAACAAAGTCGTCCGCTCGAGCGTAAACTCCCCCGCTCGAGCGGAGAATCACAACTCCCAGCATCTCAGGCCGTCTGAAAAATTGCTGGAAATCCCAAAAGTCCGCTCGAGCGGCCACTCCTCCGCTCGAGCGGAGGAAAGAATTTCTGGGTCGTTACATCCTTCCCTCCTTACAAAAATTTCGTCCTCGAAATTTGAGAAAACTAAATAGAAAGTAGGTCATACATAAACAGAAACACACCTTGTAGTGTCCAAACTAGATCCATACTTGGAATAGGAAAGGGTCACAAATATTTCCGATCGATATACACGCATAAAAATTTCAACGGGCAAGGAGCAACACCATCCATTATAATCCCAAAACTCATAACAACTTCTCAGTTATCAACTAAGTGCACCACACCTAGTGCATGTTCAAAACTCAATTCCAAAGACAGTACATATCGTTTACTCATTCCGAAATTCAAATCTCGTAAACATACGTAAGATTACATAAAAGTTATGCTGGTCTTAGATTCATAATTAAACCTATCAAATAAGGTTCTGCCTGCCTGAGAGTTACCACATCTTCCATTTACAAAAACATATCAAAATCACATCATTATGTAGATTTAACCCACCTTCTCTACTCTTTAACAAAATTTGAACAGTGGGAAGAAGAATCCCCATTGTAGATACCTGATCATGCCGTTAAAAATTCAAATCTGAACAATAATTATAGCTATCAAACATGGTCAGAAATTGCATTCAAAATCTTACTTAAGTAATCACTCATAGTACAAATCAATTGGCCTCTTTTTGTTTTCTACTATTCAGACGATTCTTCCTTTTTCTTACCGGAAATCACGAGATCTATCACAGAGTTTCGTATTCACAACTTGTAATTATCGAGGGTCAGCAAACGGTCATACAGAATTTAGAGACCAGCCATCTGGCTCAAACAGTTAATATAAATAGAGTTTCCAGTTATTTCTCATTCGTAAATTCTACTAGGTTCGTTCATAGAATCATAAATCAGTAATCATAAGAATCACATCCTTCCAGATTCTATAGTGTCAAAAACATATGCAATAGTATAACAAAGGAATAATTTGATTTCATAACATCAAAATTCATAATCCTTAATAAAACGAAATTCGTAGTAGGATAATTCAATGTGGTAGTCAATTAATTGTAATAAGTAAAAGGGAATATTCTCAAGTCCATTTGTTTTCATCGAAATTCTCAATATCAAACAGAATAGTCCACATCACAACTTCCATATAGGTGATAGAAGAATTTTTTTTTTTTTTTAAATCTAACATTGACATAGTTACACATAAACATTTCACAGGAATGTTTCCAAATATACGAAGACAGGATTTTAATTCTTGCGGTAGATTCTCTACTTACACTTCCAAGTAGTCAATAGCTGCCTCTCTTTTTTTTTTTTTTGCAAATCTCGTGTATCATAGTTCACAAAGTCTATAGACAAATCCCGATTACACATGAACTGCACTCATTTGATACTATCAATTTCCATCATGTTATAACATAGCATAACAGAACGAATAATTAGAAACATATTCATACATACTCTTAGTTATACTTGAATCAGAAACAGAAAGCAGAGTTTATGCTTGATCATAACCCACCTGTACAAGACTGTCGGTGGCAAAACATATCTTATAACATATTTAAACCACGGTATTATTACCCCCGGGTAAGGGCATCATTCCTTGATTCATGCCCTACCATGCTCTTCGAATATTATGTCTTTATCGTAAAAGCACAACGTATCAAAGTACGTACCACAATTACTTTTCACTTCATTGGTCTAAACAGTACCATGACAAGGAAGACAAAAATATATCATAATAAGCATAATACATAATAACAGTGCATTCGCAAAAACGAACTTCAACATTGATTTAGGATTAGTTTATTCCCAGAATGGCCTTTGACCTCATTTTACAAGGTTTACAGAATGGCCTGATGGCCTAGAATTATCAGAACAGTCTTTCGACCCAGAACAGCCTTACGGCCCAGAACAGCCTTTCGGCCCCAAACGTACAAATGTGTACGTATATCTTGTCACCATTTCATATCCATTAGATTCCAATTAATATGAATGTCCACAACATAACTGACAGAAACAGAATATCAGTAATAGTCATTAACAGTATTCCATGCTTAGTGTTCAAACAATTCATCTAAATAAATGTTACACAAAAAGGCCTATAGATGCAGAACGACCATGGGTCCAGTAATATCAGAAATGGCAGGGATAACAGAAACAACAGACATAACAGTAATAGCAGAATTACTAGAAATACCAGACATAACAGTAATAGCAGAAATAACAGAAATAACAGACATAACAGTAATAGCAGAAGTAACAGAGATAACAGAATGTTACATAATGGCCCCCGGCCCAGACAGAATGTTACCAGACAGAATGTTACATAATGGCCCCCGGCCCAGACAGAATGTTACCAGACAGAATGTTACATAATGGCCCCCGGCCCAGACAGAATGTTACCAGACAGAATGTTACATAATGGCCCCCGGCCCAGAATGTTACACGGAATGGCCCTCGGCCCAGAATGTTGCCAGACAGAATGTTGCACAATGGCCCCCGGCCCAGAATGTTACACAGAATGGCCCTCGGCCCAGAATGTTGCCAGACAGAATGTTACACAATGGCCCCCGGCCCAGAATGTTACACAGAATGGCCCTCGGCCCAGAATGTTGCCAGACAGAATGTTACACAATGGCCCCCGGCCCAGAATGTTACACAGAATGGCCCTCGGCCCAGAATGTTGCCAAACAGAATGTTACACAATGTATGGATTCAAGAGGTGGCTCCCACCGAAGTGTAGCACTTTGTTCCATACTAGAAATCAATAAATTATACATCAACATTGCATACAATAACATGTCATGTCGTAAACGGAACTACTTACAGAACATCTTACATAAACAGAATCAGGACAGAATAGTACCAAATTCATATAAATAACACTATACAACAGGATACATAAGTCATTTCATGAGTCCTTTCAAATGGCCATAATCATCTCACGTATATCAAAATATTACTAATAGGCACGGAATAACTTACTTCACAACAAACCTGAGTCATCCTGGGCAAAGCATAAGGATTCAGAACTTACCACTCATGTCCCTTTTCATTTGTCTAACCAATCCGAGACAATCCTCTATCCTTATCTCCGTCATACTCTACACAACAATCAATCACAGTATATACACAAGGAATGCACAATAGACATGATTCATAATCGTTAACGTAAACGTAAACATATTACTTTTACCGTTGCTATCAGTCTCTTTACATGCAATAAGGATGTCATGCATGAAGCCTAAATCTTTTCTAGACATCCTACAGCTCAATGGATCCGTGTGTGAGATAGCAACTCGTGCTCTGATACCACTTGTCACGACCCAAACCCGCCCCTAAAAGTTTGGGCATGACCCATTCGCAAACAGATACAAAACCTGTTATACATATCATATGGGGCCTGAACGGAAGCATTCAATAATATATAATAGCGTAAAATAACATCCATTGAGCTATCACTACTATGCCAGGATCGTAGACAGAACATAATGCAGATAATTATACAGTGATGTGTATCTGAAAATAGTTATGTACATATACATCTTCCTCATAGACATTTGGGTACAGACTAAATACAACTTTAAAACTTAACAAAACTCCGAAACTTGAACGGTTAACACCTAACAGCTTAGACACTCAAGGCTTGGCAACTGGTGTCGGAAGCCACAGGTTAAGATTGACCTCCAGGTTGAGTGCCTACAGAAACAGACATAAAATAAAGTGAGTCAAGCTCAGCGAATAATAGTACGTAAATCATGTAATATTCCACACAAACAATAAAGTATATAATTGCAGAAGTATATGCTTATTTACACTCTGTAAATCTCATGAATCCAGTTTCCTTACCAACGCAGTTTAGTATGTACAGAGGATTCAAAATGTTCATATTTTCAAATAACAGAATAGCCATCAGTCCCAACAGTTACAGAATAGCCTTTCGGCCCAGTCATAACAGAACGGCTTATCAGCCCAGAGATAACAGAACGCATAAAGCGTGACAGAACGCATAAAGCGTGACAGAACGCATAAAGCGTAACAGAATGCATAAAGCGTGACAGAACGCATAAAGCGTGAGGGTACAGAACTAGTAGAAGATAATAAGTTTTGAAACCAACAGACATATCATGCTAAATTGTAAACGGAACAGATCAATAGACAATATGTATAACCAGAATAGTTTAACAGAGCAGAACCATCCCAAAGTCATCTGAATATCGCCAGACCATAAACAGAATAATACACAGAGCAGAACAATCCCAATTGATACATATACCATATCATTACTGACAGAAAGCTGAACGTTATAACCAGACATTAATAGTAACGACAAACATTAGCAGCAATTAAACATACATCCGACGTATTAGTACTCACATTTCACTTGTTTATCGCGGACAATAGAATGTGCATTTTATCTATCGAAATAGTTGTCTTACAATTAACAAAGATGATACCAATTGCTTACAGATGCCAGAGGATTAATATACCATATAAACATAACAGAATAGTTCCATAAACATACCGTTGTATGTAGCTTCCTCAACATTCATACTGATTTCTGATTAACTTAATGTTAATGAAATCACTTACACAGAACAGAGCGTTAATACCATAATCATTATCAGAAAATAAAATGTACATGTAGCGTACTATTACTCACAGTGATTAGACGCTTGGTCCGCCTCTGTAATTGACCCTACACAATTCATAATACACATAGAAATCGGGTCACATATCATTATTCCGTTTTTAACTAGTTTATTTCTCTTTATCCCATTTACACATCATTTGGCAATTCAACATGAATCAAATTAAATCTTTGAATCTCATTTCAACATTCCACGCCCAAGTTCATGTCATCCATAGTCTTAATACATTATTTCCTTAATTTTTTCCTTCCATTATAGCATAAATTCTAATGTTTATAACAAAGTTCATTCGCTAATATTTTTACATAATTTCGAAACATCTCAGAAATCCAATTAAATTTATACATATACAATTCAACATCTCAATTTCCTTATTCTACCTTCAATTTGGGCCAATTCATTAGTTATCACCATTAATCAACTTAGGGTTTCAAGACAAAAATCCAAACTCCTCAAACCATTACTTCTTCTTCCAATTTTCTCCATCTAAAGTTCATAATCCATCACCTTAATCTAGCAATTGCATCTCTAACATAATAAACCCAAAACCCCCAAATCACAAATTGGACATAATATATACAAAACTATAGATTTGTAGTTATATACACAAAATACCATAAATCTACACTCAAAATACCATAAATCCATCAATCAATACAAATAAGATCTCCTACCTCAAGATTGAAAGCAAGGAAGCTAAGTCAAGAGTATCACTTCAAAATTCCAAAAATCAAATCGGTTGGAAATGTTCATCTTCTTGTTTTCTTCACTTCTTGGTGGAAGATCTTGATCAAAACAAAGAGAAATGGTGAGGATTTGGGGTCAAAACCCTAGGGTTTTCGGTCCTAGGGGAAAAGGAGAGAAGAGGGGAAAAGAATATGTGAGAAATGATCCAAAAATCTGGTTTAAAAGCTGCTGTCCCGTAATCTCCGCTCGAGCGGAGAAATTCCCGCTCGAGCGGACCTGTTTTCAGCACAGATCCCGAAACTTTGAACAGGTATAACTCTCTCATTCGGACTCCGTTTTAGGTCATTCTTGTGCTCAAATTGAAGCCCCAAAAATAAACTTTCCAATGGTTCTAACCTCACATTCAAATTCAAAGTGTGGAAAAAGAAAAGGGCAAACGAGTGACGGTTGGTCGTAAACGAATTATTCAAACTAAAGTTTTTGGTCCAATCTTACTTTACCATCATCTTATCATCTCAATCACTATCCCAAAATAAGGTAAGAACATTTCAAATATACTAAGAAGAACATCAAAAATAAGTCCACATGCTTCAGAATCAAACTTAACCAGGTGCCCCGCTCGAGCGCCCAACCTTGCGCTCGAGCGCGCAGACCAACAAAGTCGTCCGCTCGAGCGTAAACTCCCCCGCTCGAGCGGAGAATCACAACTCCCAGCATCTCAGGCCGTCTGAAAAATTGCTGGAAATCCCAAAAGTCCGCTCGAGCGGCCACTCCTCCGCTCGAGCGGAGGAAAGAATTTCTGGGTCGTTACAATGTGGGTACCAGAGCCGAAGAGAAAGTTGTCGAAGACTTGGTGGAGGTAAGGATCAATGAGAATGATCCAAAGAAGTTCTTTCTGTTGGGATCCACCCTGACTGCCCAAGAACGACTGGAGATGGTAAATTTCTTGGTGGCAAACATCGAAGTATTTGCATGGATGCCTTACGACATGTCTGGCATCGATCCAAACTTCATTTGCTACCAACTCAATATTTTCCCTGATGCTCAACTAGTCATTCAAAGAACACGGAGATCTGCGCTTCATCATGCCAAGGTGGTGGCAGAAGAGGTGAAAAACTTTCTTGAAGCAAGAGCTATCCATGAGGTACACTACCATTGGTGGGTATGTGATGATTACAAGATTGTGAATAGAGCCTGCACCTAGGATAACTTCCCATTGCCCCAGATCGATCAACTGGTGGACCTTATCGCCGGACATAACAGACTCTGTTTTCTGGACGCATACCGCGGCTTTCACCAGATCACCTTTGTATGAGCCTGACCAAGAGATTACTTCTTTCATGACACCGAGGGGGTTATTTTGCTACAAAGTTATGCCCTTCGAGCTAAAGAACACCAAAGTGACTTTTTAGAGGATGGTAACCAAGATGTTCGCCCCGCTCCTCAGTCGGACAATGGAGGCATATTGAAGACATAGTGATCAAGAGCAAGAACGACGCTGACCACTTGATTGATCTAGCAGAAATGTTCACGATCCTTGATCGACACCAGCTACGCCTCAACGTATCAAAGTGTGCCTTTGGAGTGGGATCGGGGAAGTTCTTGGGTTTCCTAATGACAAATCGGGGAATTGAGGTGGATCCCTCCCAAATCAAAGCTATACAAGAGCTGAAATAGCCGAACTCAGCAAAGGACATGCAACATCTTGCCAGGATGGTAGCGACGCTTAATAGATTTATAAGCCAGTCATCAGATCATTGTCACCCTTTCTTCTAAACCCTAAAATCAAAGTTTTCATGGGACGATGAATGCGACCGAGCGTTAGCCGAACTAAAGTCATATCTATTATCTGCCCTACTCCTTGTCACGCAGAAGCAGGGCAAAGAACTCTATCTCTACCTAGCTGTTTCTCAACATTCCGTCAGCACGGTGCTTGTTAGGGCAGAAGGCATACAACATCTGCCGATCTTTTATGTGAGCAAGACCTTACTCCCAACAAAATTGAGATACTTGCCGCTTGAGAAACTTGCCTTGGTGCTAATGATGGCCTCCAGAAAGTTAGCACATTACTTTCACGTGCACACGAGCGTCATACTGAATGAATTTCCATTAAAAGCCTTGTTTGAACAGGCGGACTTCTTCGGTCGAATCTTGAAGTAGGCCGTCGCGCTGGGGCAATTCGACGCCAATTTTCAACCCAAAATCGCCATTAAGGCCCAAGCATTGGTCGACTTTATTACATAATTTTTACTTGGGACTCACCTGGTTTGCCCGGTACACCTTACCGATGTAACCAAGCTAAGAGGAGTAAGTGTCGTGAAAATTGTACAGCCAACTCCCACTCCGGTCCACATCAACCCTCCTAACGAGCCAAACATGGAAGGCGACGGGGAAATTGCGCGCCACCAAAGGTCAACTACAACTTGGCAATACGCTGATGGATTTGGGAATAATAGGACAACCTGTTGGATCTAACGCCGCATCGCTAAGGGGGATGAAGTCATGCAAGTTGTAACTAACAACAGCGCTCAACGCGGTAATAGCTGAGCAGCTGAGCAACTCAGAACGCTCGATCCTTCAAAAGTCTTCAGACCCTGCAGAATGTTGGATGTTTTTATTGGCGAGAGTGGAACCATTTTATCGATAGCGCTTCAAACAGATATGGTGTCGGATTGGGGGTCGTTTTGATCTCATCAGACGGACTCATCATTGAACATTCCATCACACTTGGATTCCCTGCGTCCAACAATGAGACTAAGTACGAAGCACTGCTAGCCGGACTAAAAAATGCGCTCCAACTGCAAGCATTTGAGCTAATGGTCTACAGCAACTCCCAACTCGCTGTAAACCAAGTGTCCGGAGAATACGAAGCCAAAGATGAAAAAATGGCCAAATACCAGACTTTGGTGAGAGAGTAACTCAAGAAATTTCAAGCCATAAGAGTTGAACAAATCGGCTGAGAAGGGAATTGTTGGGCAGATGAACTAGCCGGTTTAGTTTCCATAGCCGACAATCAACCCCCAACCCTCTCCTGATCGAATTCGTCCCAAGACCCAGTATTAAAGAACCGGAGTAGTCGGAATTCTGCTGCACCAAGCTAGGTCCCTCCTGGATAGACCCCATCATTCTTTTCCTGAAAGACAAAATCCTGCTGACCGACAAGAAAGAGGCAAACAAAGTCTGAGTGAAGTCTGAGCGATTTTGGCTCTCTTCATCTGGTGCCCTGTATAAGAAGTCCTTCATAGGCCCACACTTAAAGTGCGTCCATCCAAGCAGAGTCGATGCTTTTCTTTTTGAGATTCACGAAAGGATGTGTGGAAGTCACATCAGCGGAAGATCTCTAGCCTATCGCGCTATCTCGCAAGGATACTGGTGGACGTGCATGCAAGCCGACGCACAGAAGTATGTGAGGAAGTGTGAGAAGTGTCAAAAGTTCGCTCACCAAATTCATCAGTCGGCCAGAGAACTTTTTCCTCTTATAGGCCCTTGGCCGTTTACACTATGGAGACTGGACATTGTGGGACCACTCCCAACCGTACTAGGCAACTGCAAGTTCTTCATCGCTATGACGAACTACTTCACCAAATGGGTAGAAGCCGAACCCCTAGCAACTATCAAAGAAAAGGACATAAAGAAGTTTGTTTGGTAGAACGTGGTAACGCAGTTCAGAGTCCCTAAGGCTTTGATCTCTGACAATGACACCCAATTTGATAAAAAGCTATTCAAAGGATTCTGTGAAGAGCTGAAAATTGAATTCTACAACTCAACGTTGGCCTATCCTCAGTAGAACGGCCAGGCCAAAGTGTCAAATAAGAATATTTTGGATGGGTTAAAGAAAATGCTAGAGAAAGCCAAAGGGAGGTGGACCGAGGAGCTTCCAAATGTCCTCTAGGCCTACCGAACTACACCAAGACGCTCAACAAGGGAGACGCCTTTTGCCTTGGCATACGGCTTGGAAGCTGTCATCCCACTGGAGATTGGCATGCCCACCATCCAAACCAAAAATTTTGAGCCAGACTTAAACGCTAAAGCCGTTGGACCTTGCTGAAGAACGTAGAGAAAAGACTCTGATCCACATCACGGCATACCAACAAGAATTGTCCAAGAAATACAACAAGACAGTTCATCCCAAACAGTTTAAAATTGGAGATTCGGTCCTGCGGAAAATGATGGGTAACACACTAGTGCCAGGCGAAGGCAAACTAGGGGCAAATTGGGAGGGACCCTACAAGATAATCGACCTAGCTGGGAAGGGAGCATACTATCTAGAAGACTTGGACGACCAAGCTATACCTTGCCTGTGGAACACAACCAACTTAAAGTTGCATTACTTTTAGTTTAAACTTTCTGTGTGATTTTTCTGAGGGGAAGACATACCCCTCCATTCTCTGATGTAATTCTTTGAGTCACATTAAAAATTTGCGAAATCTATATATGATGGAAATGAATTTGTGAAATTTGTATATGGAAATGAATTACTATACTTAAAAAAATTGTTGTATTAATGGATTGTAATGCACAAGGGGCAATTAGCTCTCAACCGAGGTGACTTTGCCTGGCGAAAAGAGTTGATGAATTGTTGAACTCCCAACTTTTAGTTGAGATGATTTTGTCCAGCTAAAAGAGTTGATAAATTGTTAAACTCACAACTTTTAGTCGAGATGATTTTGCCCAGCTAAAAGAGTTGATGAATCTCAACTTTCAACTGAGGTGACTTTGCCCGACGAAAAGAGTTAATGAATTGTTCAACTCCCAATCTTTAGCCGAGATGATTTTGTCCAGCTAAAAGAGTTGATGAATTATTCAACTCCTAACTTTTAGCCAAGATGATTTTGTCCAGCTAAAAGAATTAATGAATCCCAACTTTTAACCGAGGTGATTTTGCTCGGCTAAAAGAGTTGACGAATTGTCCAACTCCCAACTTTTAACCAAGGCAATTTTGCCCGGTTAAATGAGTTGATGAATTGTTCAACTCCCAGTTTTTAGCCAAGATGGTTTTGCCAGACTAAAAGAGTTGATGAATTGTTCAACTCCTAACTCTTAGCCGAAATGGTTTTGCCCAGCTAAAGGAGTTGATGCACTGTTTAACTCCCTTTTGCCCAGCTTAACAGGTTGTTGGTTTGTTGAATAATATTGCACAGTTGCAAGATAGAAAAATACATTACGGAATTGCAAGTGCAAAAAGTTGTAAACATTTTCATTCATTGAAATTGCAAGTACAAAACTGGGGCAAGTAGCCCGGTTACAAAAAGTTCAAAAGAAAAAAGACAGAAACTTCAAAGCTAAACTAGGGGGGAGAGATCAGCGAATTCGTCTCCAGTTCCTGCCTTAGCACTCTCCAAATCAGCCACAGTGGTTTCATCACCATGCTTTTTTTGGCCGGCCCCATTCTGGCTGCCCACTTCCTCGACCTCTTCCTTAGCTTTGTTGTCTTACAAAGAGTTGAAGACGTCGTTAGCATACGGCACCATATAGTCCACCAGGAAGGCAGGGGAAAGAGAGGTGAACGCCTCAATTTCAGGTCCTTGGCCGAGATTCTCACAAGCTGCCTTCCAACCGGACTTGAAAAAGATGTCCTTGGTCACTTCGACTTGTTTTGTGTAGTTCTCCCCAGCCTCTTTGAAACCGCGGTCTTCAGCTTCGTCCACGACTTTGTCCTTCGCCTTCTTCAACTCCTCTAGCTTGGCGCGGAGAGCATCTCTTTCTTGTTTGGCGCTACCGAGTTGGCCGAGCAACTTGGCGTTATTAGCATTGGCAATCTCCAGAGAGGACTTGGACCGCCCTAGCTCGGTTTCAAGGTGCTTTCCCACATTGGAGAGGTCAATCGCCTTCTATCGTAGCCTATGAATGTAGTCCATGACAATGTAGGTCTTCTGGATCGCCTGCAAATAAACACTAGAGAGTTTGCCAAATAAGCAATCAAACCGAGCTGACAGTTTGAAATTTTTTTCTAAGTTCCTTACCCTCGTCATAGACTTAACTGCAAACTTCACGAGCCAGGTATCAAGAACATAATCACTCCCAGTTATGTCGCTCGGTAGAAGCAACTCTTTCGACAAGTCAAAAGCTAAAAGGTGCTCCTTGTCCCCAGAAACCGAGGCATTAACCAAGATCTCTTTGCCACAGTGCTTCAACTCTAGTTTCCATGAGGGTGTTGGCTCAATATCCTACACCGGCTGCTCAGTGCTCAGCTCAACCATGAGCTCGGCAGATGGGTCAGTGGAGTGAGTCCTTTTGCTAGCTCGGCGCGACTCCATGTTGACCTAGGCGGTAGCGGTCGAGGTCAAAGCAATCACGGTCCCAGATGTTTGACCGGCAGTGGGGACAGGAGAAGGATTGCGCGGGAGCTTGGTAGAGGTAGCAGTGATAAGATTTTTAATTTGGCTTCTCTTTGCCATCTCTTGTTTCTCGGTCAACTGGATTAGAGGGACGTCTGGAAGTGTTGGATCTGGTGGCGGGGAAAGCGCTCAAAAGAAATCTGTGACCTTGCTTTTACGCTTGGTCGAATACCGGTAGTTCGGTACGTAACCAAGAAGGTCGTGACAATCTCTATGCCGGTGCCTCAGCACGGTTTTGATCGCAGACTTTTTTGGGTTGGAACAATTTGCTAGCAACTCTTTAATAGCTATAAGAGGGAACTAGTTAGCATATAATCACAAAGATAAATAAGTTGATTGGTTAACGAGCGCGGCTTACATAATGAACCGAAATTTTTATTAATAACCAGCCAGGCACATCTGCAGTTTTCTAATTGCCGGATACCCATAAGAAGTCATCATCGTGCATGTCTTTGTCTGGTGTGCTGGTTACCAAGTGTTCTCAGCCCCGTCTTATTTTCAAGTAGTAATTAAATTCGTCAATTGTGCTGCCGAACGTGTACTGACGAAGGATCTCGGCTAGTCCTAGATTTAAACCAAGCTTGCAATTTAGCTCGGTGACTCCATTTATTATTCTGTAAGTGTTTGTTGAGCCTTGAGTCGGTGCTGGTCCGGTCCGCCTCAAAAACTTGCAAATCAAGGGTTGCATGGGAAAACGCAGCCCTCCCTCAACTATGGACAACACAGTGAAGGGGCAAGAGTCTAACCTGTCCCAAGGAGTAGTGTCCTCCATACCGAGCTCAAAGTATACATCGGCGGGGACACCATACTCCTCTCGAAACACGACCAGCCCACCCAGCGTGTTTACAAGGAAACGATAGCGCCCCATGTGAAACCAATTTAGGTTGCTTGGCAAAATTGAGTTGGCAAAGTTGTGCACGGTGGCTACTCGGTCTTTGAAAGCCCTTGGGTTGGTGTGTCTAGTCTCCTAAGACTCTGCATTTAAAAATCAAAGTGTCAAGTGACAGCGTAGCCGCGTATTAGAGCCAGATGGTGGCTCGGTCAACCAAGTTACTAGTTTCTAGATTGGTCATGCATGAAAGCCAGATTTTAGTTCAGTTGCACAACTTATGAATTCTAACAGCCTAGCCATGGAAGCGAGCCAGATCTTGGCCCAGTCTCACAACCTTTGTGTTGTTTGACAACTCGGTCGCAAGGTTTGGCGGAATTTAGCCCGGTCGTACAAGCGAGCTAGAAGTTGACTTGGTTACGTTACTTGTGCGGCCTAGTAGCTCGGTTTTCCCCTAAGTTCTATAAACAAGAAACTTGCTCGACCAAAACATGATTTTGGATCAAATTGGGGTTTGTAGCCTGGTCTGGCACAGATCCTCACCTGTTCATCACAGGAGATAATGAACAGTGTTTGGAACCAGGGGAAAATAGGCTTTTTAACACCAAAAACGGGGCAAAACCCTAACCTAATCAACTTTTCGGTGATGTTTGGCTGTTATTATCATGTTCTAAACACAGATGTGGAGGTGGAAGCTCAAAAACACAAGAAAAACATGAAGAACAGACGAACAACACAAGAAAATATTCATAACTTACCAAATCGGAGCTAAAGTCGATGTTCCAATCAGTAGAAGGCATCCCAGAGGCAACAATGACAGAGAGCTTGTGAAACGGAAGCTTTGATCCAGACGCCGGACGTCATAAATAGATTTGGGATACTCTGGCTAGTTGGATTCCCGTCGGAGAAGAGAATGAATAGTGAAAGTGGAGATACGAAGAGGTGTGTTATGTGTGTGAGAGAGAAAGGGGCACCAAAATTTGAATATGAAAGGACAATGTGGGACAGCTGGGTTGGCTATACGGAGCCAATGAACATACGACACATGTCTGCAATAGGACCGGTGTCAGTATTGAAAAGATAGGCTAAGCAGACCAAGCGCCAACCGGGCAAGTGGAGGACCGAGCATGAAGGTTAGCACTGTTGAAGATAGTGAACAGGTTTAGAAGCATGGGTGGCCGTGCTAAACTGAGCAAATAACGACCGAGCAAGGAATGAGCTCGGCCAACGAATGTAATCCCGATCACGCTAGCACGGAAGGAATTAAGAGGCAATTGAGAGGGAGATTTGTGACCAGACATGGGTCAAGCTAGTTTGGGCTTCAATCGAGGTCTTAACTAGGGCAAAACGAGGCTGCATACTCGACCGGAGTCTTGGCGCAGTCAAACGTTGGATACATTTCGGACTGGGATATTAACCCGGTCAGGTTAAGGCCAATGGTTTTAGGCGCTAGCTCGGCCTAGAGATGTGCATTTCGCTAAGTTGGACGAAATTTGTCCTCAGAAGGCCAGGTTTGACCGAGCAAGAGCTCGTTGCGGGCTGTAGAGCTCTATTGAACCCACGCACAGGTTAGTCTGACGAGACCGGGCAAATAGTGCAGCCCCAAGGGAAGACTATGGTGTCGTGCTTGGCACAGTTCGATGAGGTGTGCTACGTGGCGTGTTTGGATTGTATGAAGGAGATTCTGCCATTTGTACGCATCAATACTGTTAGGTGGTTTCGCCATTTGGTGTTTGGCAGTATTTACGCTTACACGTGGAAGAAGGTAAGAGGGGAACATATTTACGTATCAAGAGGAGGACAAACAGAGAGGAGCTCACATAAACTATATAAACGGTGCTACGCTTCCACGCACAGGTTTGAAACTTCTAGTTATCAGAGCTACCTACCCCTTTGTCTCCTCTCTCTCATTCTCCTTCTCTCTTTCTCTCTCTCTCTCTCTCTCTCTAAGTGTGCTAACTTGACCGTCAGAGGGGTTTTCCGGCTGCACACCATCGGTTAGCTCACCGTCTTTGTGTTCTCAAGTCATTCAGAAAGTAGCAAAGCTTGGACACGAGGATTACAGAAAGCGACAAACATTTGATGCCCGTATAATTATGATTTAATTAAATCAATGACTAGGCATTATAAATTATGTGGATGAGAAATGAGAGAAATAAAATAACAAAAAATATAAAATTTTAGGGTATTATAGTCATTTTACATCTATAGTTAATAGTATTAACAGTTGTATTTTAGTCTAAAACTACATAAGAGACATGTGACTATTTTTAAAAGACAAGGGGATAAAGTGCTATCAAGCCATACCATAGGGAGGTAAATTGGATTTTACCCTTTTAAATAATATACTTTGCAAAATAAGAATCGAAAAGATATAAAAATTCTCATTGCGCCTCAAATTACCTTGAGTCGATCTTAGAGAAACTAATTGAGCCCAAAATTCGTTGGCTATTGTGTGTGTGCAATTTTGCAATTGTAGCTAGCTTATTCGCCAGATTAATTTTAATAGGATTGATCGACTAGTAGTTTCAAAATTGGGTGGATAAAAATTTAGACCACACAAGAAACATTTTTTGGCATTTGGAAAACTATATTGAACAATGAAAATGAATATGTTGAGATCTTTGCCTACAAAATCGAGATTAGTCTCTACTCAGTCATATCATCGTTTGAATGACACTTTAACAAAAAAGTTAGCAACTACTCTCTAGAGAATATTCAACATCACCAACACTCAAATATTTATTATTTAAAATTTATTTTTCTCACTTTTTGAGATGAAAATTTATTATTAATATTTAAATTTAATTTTTGCTATATTTAGGGATGTAGTTGATTTTTGAAGGATAGTTTGGAGGGTGAAATGATATTTAGTGTCACGTCAGCAAGTTCCATTTGATTATAGACGACAACTAATGGTGGGGTCAAATTGATCTAAATTGAATAGTTTATGTGTAAAATTAATAAAATTAAAAAGATATGGTTGAATAAATTTTTGCGTTATAGTTTAAGAGGTAACATGAAATTCCCTCAAAACAATATGATGAAGTACTTAAAGAGTTGAGAATTTATTTTTTTATTTTTTATTTTTTTAACATTGATACTAGGAAAAATCAATCTGTTTGTCAATAATCTTGTAATGGCAATAGCTAGTGTTCAAATGACATCATGACACAGAAGAGAGCTGAATTGGGAATGGATGCAAGAGTTTACATGACAGAGAAGAGGGAAAGTGGAAAGATAAAAATGAAAAGAAACTATAATGGAACGAAACTATAATGTTGTGTTTAGATCTACATTACTTAAGGGGAAGAAAAAATGAAACATAAATAAATTTATTTAAAATAATTTGTATATTTATTGGTAGCTGAATAAGAACATTAATATTTTCTATAAATATCTATTTATTTCATTCTCATTTTCGTACCCCAAACAAAAAAGGGATATTTATCAATAAATCTCATCTCACAAACAAATACTCCAAATAGTCCCAAATTTTTTTTATTGATATGTTAAATCCTATTAATGGAGAGTTTCTTTCCGTGTGGTCCTATTTTTTATTTTAATAGTGTTTTGATAGACAACTATACATTTTTATTAATATGACAGGTATGATGTGATACTTTAATGTGACATGTATTAATATGACACTCCAACAATGTGACACTTCAAAAAAATTAAAAACTTCTTAGTGTACTTTTTCCAACGATGTGACACTCTAAAAAAATTAAGGCTGTGTTTGGTTAGGTGTTCCAAACACATTTTTATCCACTGATTTGAGTGTGGTGTTTGTTTTAAGCTTTCAAATTATAATTGAACACCCACTTTTGAAAACATCTTTCCAAGTGGGAAAATTTTGTTAACCCGGTCGTCCTCTCGGGCGTCGAGGGACATCCGGCTGGTTGATTGACCGGTTGACCGGAACAGTTCTTTTTTTTTTTTTTTTTCCGCACCTATTATTTTTATATTGTAAATAAAAAATATTTTCAGAATTTTTTTAATTTTTATATGAGTTTTGAATAGAATTTTGGTTGTGTGTTTGGTTATAAGTTGTAAGTTTTTGAATCAAATAACTTTTCTAGTTTCAAAAACTCAAAACTTCCTCCAAAACTCAATTCAAAACTCTTTTCAAAACTCATAACCAAACAAATTTTTCACACTCAAATCATAATTTTAAAACTCACAAACTCAAAATATAACTCTATTCTCAAATCATATTTAGAAAATTCTACCAAACATTACCTAAAAACTCCTTAGTGTAGTTTTCCCAACGATGTGACACTCCAAAAAAATTAAAAATTCCTTAGTGTACTTTTTCTAAATGTGACAACGTGCTGGGTATAATGTGACACTCTAAAACTTTTACTTACAAAAAAAAAAAAAAAAAACTCCTCAGTATACTATTCCTAATGTGACAACATGGTAAGTGACACTTCAAAAAAAAATAATAACTCCTTAATGTACTTTTTTCAAACATGGCAACGTGGCGGGTATGATGTGACACTCTAAAAAAATTTAAAACTCTTTCGTGTACTTTTTCCAAACGTGACATGTGACACTCGAACATGGCGGGTATGATGGACACTCTAAAAAACTCTTAGTGTACTTTTTCTAAATGTGACACTCTAATGTAACAGGTACGATGTGACACTAAAAAACTTTTTAGTGCATTTTTTTTTTCCCAAATGTGACACTCTAATATAACGGGCAAATGAGTCATTACACATTTAAAAGGACTAAATGGATTACAAGAAAAAATATGGGACTATATGGATTATAAGTCCAAATTATGAGAGTTATTAGTCAATCTCCCAACAAAAAAAAGTAATTAAATTTAACTTCTTTTTACTTTATTTTCATATTCTTTCTATCCCAAAATTTAAGACTTGGGTAGGAGTGTAAAAATGGCCCGTGGCCCAAAGCCCACTCCCGGCTTGAGGTGGGCCTGGCCCGTTTAGGCCCATTTGGGCCTAGGCCCGGGCCCGACCTGACCCCTTTAGGCCTAGGTATAAGCCATCATTTTGAAGCTCAACCCGACTCGTGGCCTGGCCCATCGGCCCGCTCAAGGCTCGACTCGCTCAGTCTGCTCGAGGTCTAGTGTTTTTTTTAGTGGAAAATAACAAAAGTTTGGTAGAAAAAATTTAAAAAAAAACAAAAAAAAAAATAGTTAGGCCTGGCCCAAGCCCGAGGGCAGGACCAGGCCCACTGGGTCGTCCCGAGGCCCGATTATCCTTGGGCTTCGGCTTGGGCTTGGGCTTTGGCCTAATTTTTTTAACCCGAGTTTCGGCCCGGACCGACTGGAATTTTAGTAGGAGCCCACGAAACCCGACATGGGCCAGACCCGAACCAGACCCAAGTGGGTCGGGCTAGGCCAGATTTACGCCCGTAGGGGTGCATTCTTACTTTTACTTGTTCAAATTGTTTGTCTCTGCTTTCTTTATCACACGCAATTTCATAGTAAAAATGCTTTAGACCACTAATTAGTGGTGGCACTAATGATGTAGCAGTGGGTCTCACCCACTGCCACAGTGTTGCTATACTTTTTTTTTTTTTGATTTTCCACCTCATTAGTGGTGGTTTAGAGGTACCAAATTAGTGGTACCAATCACTATTGATTTCATAGTGACCATTTCAAAAAAAACAAAAAAAAAAACTATGAAATTGATAGTCAAGGGGAAATTAACACTTAAAAAAAATTGCACTTTAGTGTAAATTTTCAAAAAAAGTTATAAATTAATGATAAAGTAATCAACTTTAATAATTATATAGCGACATAGCATCGGTAGTACTAGAGAGTACTAATTTAGTGGCTCTAAACCCACCACTAATAAGGTGGCAAAGCCAAAAAAAAAAGAAAAAGACACAACACATGCTATGGCAATGGGTGAGACCCACTACCACATTATTAGTGGTAGCTCTAATTAGAGCTCCCACTCATTTTTCACATAGCACACCCATTCGTGTGATAGGCCTCACCCAACTGTAATAAGAGTTTTAAAAGAGCTTTAAGGGATAGGGCTCACCCATTCATGTGATATTTTGACTTTTTTTTCTTTTTTTTCTTCCCTCCTACATTATGAGTTTGTTTGTTTTGAAAGATAATACCATGAGATTGACTATTAGTCACTAATAGTCCGTTGTTTGGTATTAATTTTTTGCCCCGGATTAATAATCCTTCCGGACTATTAGTCTCATATTTGTGGGACTATGCTATCCCATGGGGGGTGGGATAGAAACCATGGGATAACTCATCCCATGAGACTAGCTAATACAATTACATTTTTGCCCTCTGGTGTTTAATTATGTATTATATTTAGTAAAATTCAATAAAATTTAAATGCCTCAATTTAAAAATAAAGTAATTTTATTTAATTTTTATTTTTGGTTTATTTATTTAATTTTTTAAAATAATTTTTTATAGATATTTTATTGATGTTTTATTTTAAAATTTTGTTTATATTTTATTTAATTTCATTATTTAAATTTTAATAGATGTTTTATTTTATTTCATTATTTAATTATTATTATCATTTAAAATAAATTTATTTAAAATTTTAATTAAAAAATAACATATATTTTTATTGATATTTAATTTATTTAATTTTTTAAAAATAAATTTATTTAATTGTGCAAAAAATAAAATAAAATAAATTTTTATTTAATCTAGCTAAAAATAATTAAAATATTAAAGATATATTTAATATTGCGATTACTTAGTAAATAATTGAAAAGGATAAAATAGTCATTTGAGTATTTATCATTCTCCATAATATTCCAAACAAATATTGAATTCACAAAAAATAGTCCAACCCAGACATCTAATCTCATGACTAAACAAATATACAATACAAATCCAGTCCAACCAAAAAGTCTGGGAACAATGTATCCCAAGACTAATAGTCTGATAAATTATAATCCTCCTTATCAAGTCTGTCCAAACAAACACATCCTATTAGAACTCAATTAAAATTTTAAAATTAGAAACATATATTATTACTAAAAAAAATATACAAAAATAAACACACGTCACATCATAAATGAGTCCAATTGTTTTTTACAAAAATGCTTGGGAGTTCTAATTAGAGCCACCACTAATGATGTGACAGTGGATCCCACCCGCTGCCATAGTATATGTTGTGCCCGGTCATGCTGTAGAGCTCTAATTAGAGCTGCTACAGTGCAGCTCTAATGAGCTGGCCACCTAAAAATAAAATAAAATAAAAAAATAAACAGTGAAGTAAAAGACAAAAAAATGAAAAGAAAAAGACAAATTAATGCTCAATTAGAGCTCTCTTTTTAAAGATCTAAATCATTTTTGATGTTGTGCCTTGTTTTTTATTTATTTATTTATTTCTTAATTTTCACCTCATTAATGATGGATTTATTATTATTATTTTTTTTTGAGAAAAAAAAAAGGGGATCTATGGTGTGCTCACGCCCCCTGTGGGCCCTAGCCCCAGAGTAACCGGTTGCCAGCTAGGAATTAACCCCCACCAGGTGGAGGACCCACCACCAGGGCACTGGGTGGAGCTCACCTACGCGCTGCAGGCCGCCGAGGGTTCGAACCGGAGTACAGAGGGGGGGTCCCCAAGGGTACACTTCCACACTCTCCCCAGGATTCGACCCTGGGTCAAACCTGAAATGACCAGGTGCTTTCTCCACCAGGCCACCACCCCTGGTGGTCATTAATGATGGATTTAGAGCTCTTTATTTATAGCTCTAAATTATTATTGTATTTTTTAACGCGGCAAAAAATAATTCACCCAAAAAAACGCGGCAAAGAATGGTAACCTTACCCATTTTAAACGTACAAAGAATGATTGGCTTGAGGACTTTTTTTTTTTTTTTTTTTTGGGATCAACGGCTCGATGACTTCTTGATAACGATGGGTGCCTCTCCCACTTAATTTACTGTGTTTATTTTTTATTTTTTTATTTTTCAAAAATAAAATAGAAAACATGTATGATATGATATCTATATTAATACTATTATTAAAAGTAAATAATTCACTTACTGTCTTAATGTTGATTGCTTCTCCTTATGTCACGTATTCTTATTTTCTTATTTAAAATAAAAAATAAATAAATAGTGATCCAAAATAAAACTCAGGCATTAGACCTTAAACTCGTCTCAAATTTGTCTAGTGATCATACCTAACCTTAATTTTAGTAAACAAAATTCTTACCAGTTATATAACATACTATATATAATAAAAATTTTATTTTATTTTTATTTATTTTAATTGCACATGATACCTCCAGCGATACAAATAAGTTTTCAATACAAAAAAAAAAAGAAAAAGAAAAAGAAAAAGAAAGAAAAAAAAAAGGAGTTAGTGAGTTGCCGAGCCCAAAAGTGGTAGGAGGGGTGGGTTTCAGACAAGTTTTTATTATTATTTTATTTCTTGCATTTTTATAACTTTTTAAAATTATTTACATTTTTCTTAGTAAGGTTATTTAAGATCAAAAATTTGATTTAATTTTTAAACTCAGTACTATAATAATCAATTAGGATATTAAAGATAATATTTTCTCATATATTTTATAATTATCAATCAATCATATCACTTATATATCATTAAATATAAAAAATAAATATATATATCATTTTTGTTTTTTTTCTTTAAAACAAAAAAGTCACAAACGTGTTTCCGTTTGTCACGAATGTGTTTCGGTTTTATAGATCACAAATTCTTTTAAACATAGTAGTGTTTTGGAAAGTTGGTAAAAAATTAATTTTTTTTGGACTTTTTTCTTTTTATGAGTAAAAAATGTGAAAATTGATGTGATCCAAAATGAATAAAAAGTTAAAAACGAGCTCTTTTTTTTTTTTTTTTCCTTTCCCAAAACACCCCATAATCGTTACCAAACAAGTAAGATTGGCTATTTAAAGTCTTCATGGCATGGATAGATTTGCATCATCTCTCAAACACAATTCTCATACTATTGGAGGAATAGAGAGATATGGTCTCTCTTCTCCATTTCTCAGCAGCTATTCCATTCATTCTCTTCTTTCCACAATTTGTTAGTTCAGCTACCCCTGTAACCTACATCAACCATTCCTGTGGTTACACAAATAACAGTAGTGTGTTTCAAAACAATCTCAGCCACCTCCTTACTAATCTCTCCTCTCAAACCCCCGTGACCAACTTCTACAACTCCACCTTTGGTAGAGACGAGAACACAGTGTATGCACTTAGCTTTTGCCCAGCGTACATTGCCGCACAAGATTGCCAAGCCTGTGTCCAAGATGCTTCAGATTCCATCACACAATACTGCCCAAATCAGAAAAAAGATATTATATACTATGTGGAATGTGTTGTACGATATGCAAACTATTCTTTCTTCTCCACCGCAGAGTATGATTCTGGCTTTTATTTGCGCAGTTCAATAACTTTCCACAATCCTGATAGGTTGGATCAAGTATTGGCAAAGACGATGGACGGCCTTATTGCTAAGGCTGCTTTTGGTTCTTCAACAACAAAAACAAAAACAAAATTTGCAACAGGAGAAGGCAATATCACTGGTTCTCAGCAGTTATATTGCTTTATGCAATGCACTCCTGACATAACTGAAAACACTTGCAGGGACTGTTTAGTATATGCGCTTGATAGACTTCAATATTTTACTCAAGGCAAAGAGTCGGGACTGAATTATATCCCAAATTGTCAGACAAGGTATGGCTTGGTAGCTTTTTATGTAGTCCCTCCTCCCTCCCTGCCACTTTCTGCTTCCACAGAAAACACAACTATTAACACAACCGGGCCTCATGCTCCCTTACAGCCATCTTCAGGTACGGTACCACACGAGAATTGCTCTCATATACTCTTATTTACGCTTCATTTGATTTTTTCAAAAATATATATATATATATATTTGGTAGAAAAAGTTCTTCTTTGTTTGATTGCGATCTTGAAACTAATGTGCTAGTAACTGTATTAGCAGTGATGTCAAAATCTGGCCAATCTTTAGGAGTACTAGCTTTATCTCCACATAAGAGCAATTCAAATTCAGTTTTTTTCACCATCTTAATCAGAAAATGTTTTTGGTTTTCGTAGGGAAGAAGAGAAAAACATCAGTAACATTCATCACTAGTATTACTTTGGCAGCCATTTTGGTGATTCTTGTCGTCTTCATTGGCAACTATTTGATAACGAGAAAAGTCAAGTCTTCAGCAGAGGCTACAGAGAGTAAGTTAAATCTTCACCATTTATACTTGTGTTTAGAGCTAATATTATCACTATTTTTGGAAATTATTTTCATTAAGAAAATATTATAGGAGAATTTGAGTAACATATAGTTGGAAGTGTCCTTTCTTTCTTAATATCGTGAAGTATTTCCATTACATAGTTCAATTTGGTTATTTATTTCCTATACTTCCTCTGAAGATGACAATTCAATGCCATCTGTCGAATCCTTGCAATTTGACTTTGGAACAATTAGAGATGCAACGGATAATTTCTCACATGCTAATAAGCTTGGAGAAGGTGGATTTGGCCCTGTTTACAAGGTAACTAAATGCATACTCATGTAGCCACAATAAATAAAATGAATTGTCACAATTGTGGTGTGAAATGAAATGTTGCATGTGACATTGTTTCTTAAATTATTCTCACAAAAACATAGGGTGTGCTTCTAAATGGGCAAGAAATAGCTGTGAAAAAGCTCTCTGGTAATTCTACACAAGGTCAAGAAGAATTCAAGAATGAGGTTTTGTTACTGACTAAGCTTCGTCACAAGAATTTGGTCAGTCTCTTAGGTTTCTGCTTGGAAGAGAAAGAATTACTTCTCATTTATGAGTTTATGCCTAACAAAAGCCTCGATCATTTCATATTTGGTACAGTGCACTACTTTTTTTACTTTTTCAAGTATATAATTTTTTGACTTGTGATGCTTATATGATAAAATTATATTTGAACACATACTTTGTATGATTATGAAGATCATGTCAAACGTGCACATTTGGATTGGAAAAAACGTTTCAACATTATACAAGGCTTTGCTCGAGGGCTTCTATATCTTCATGAAGATTCACAACATCGGATTATTCATCGCGATCTCAAAGCTAGCAACATTTTGTTAGATGCGGAAATGAATCCTAAAATTTCAGATTTTGGCACAGGAAGACTAATCGCGTTAGATCATTCCCATTACACTACAAGTAGAATCATGGGTACCATGTAAGTATTTCCTTCACAAACTAAGAATTTATCTTGATTCACCAATCCGAATACTAAACAAAAAACAGAAGAAACTCTATGAACAAGTTGAACAAATTAACTATATCATGCAAATAGATCATATCATTGAAAATAATATGATGGACAATAACATGCCAGTGGATATATGCCTCCTGAATATTTTCAACGTGGACAATTCTCGATTAAGTCAGATGTCTTCAGTTTTGGTGTGATTCTATTGGAAATTTTAAGCGGCCAGGAGATCTTTTGTTTCCGTGATGTAGAGAATGGCGAGGACCTTCTAAGCTATGTAAGTATGAGTGTTTTCTTTTCTATTCTTTATTTTTTTTAGGGGGTGGGTGGGACTAATGACTTATGAATGCAACTAAAAAGAAGAGTTTTCTTTAGAAAGTTTGAGTTTCAATGAGCTTGAGCCAAAAGAGATAGTAGTTATAGATTGCCAATTATTTGAAATACCAAATTTCTTATAGGTAGTCTCAACAGTGGGGGATAAAAAAAAGTTGTTGTCGAGGTTATGAAAGTAACTACCATTTAAATTATTGCATGATTGGTGAAGTTATAAATCTAAATTTTATTACCATATATTCACCTCCTTGAACTCTTACAGGCATGGAAGTGTTGGAGAAAAAATACAATTCTGGATATAGTGGATTCAACATTGATGACTGGTCCAGAAAGTGAGATTATGAGATGCATCCATATTGGTTTATTGTGCGTTCAAGAAAATCCAACAGACAGACCAACCATGGCTATAGTTGTTAGCATGCTCATTAGCACATCATTTAGTCTGTCATTACCTTCGCATCCTGCATTTTTATTGCCCGAAAGGCAAGGCCAAGGCAATTTGTCACACGAGTTCAATTCAATGACAGAGTCAGATCAATCTGAAACTAAATCAACACATGTTTCAACAAATGATGTTACAATTACTGAACTTGTTGCTCGATGGTAGTGAAGTAAAGTGTAACTCTATTTGAATGTTTATTTTGAAACAAGTTGATGTCGTTGTGCCTGTTTGGCATAGCTTATTTTCAGCTCAAGTCAACTTATAGCTTAAAATAAGTTATTTTTGTGTGTTTGGTGTAGCATAATAGTGTAAATTATAGCATTTTATAAACTGATTTTCAGCTTTTTCTTTGAGTGGGAGAAGAGCTGTTTTTCTATTTCATCTTAAGCGGAAAGCTAAAAATCGAGGGGCAAAATTACTTAAATGTTCCTCGTCAATTTCAACTATTACCAAAAAACCAAGTATATAAACTCCCTTTCTTAAAACAATGTTCATTTGCTCACTAGAGAGAGAGAGAGAGAGAGAGAGAGAGAGAGGCGATTTTTGGCGTTGAGGCGATTTTCGGCGAACAAACCAGAGCTCTCTCTCACAAACCGCTATCTCTTTCTCTCTCTCTCTCTCTCTCTCTCTCTCCTCTCTCTCTCGTTCTCTCGCTCTCTTTCTCTCTCACGATCTGCTCCGTCGTCACCTCTCGTCACTGCCGCCATCGTGATCGTGATCTGAAACCTCACCACTGCCATCTCTCTCTCTGGGGCTACGTTGTTCTCCAACGTTGTTTGCCACCGTCAAGATCGACCCTTGCTCTCTCTCTCTCTCTCTCTCTCTCTGCGATCGCGATTGTGATCTGAAACCCTAACCACCGCCATCCCCTCTCTCTCTCTCTCTCTCTCTCTCAATCTACGTTGTTTGTCGCTGTTATGATCGCGATCTGCATTGTTCTCCGGCGTTGAAACCCTAGCCACCGGTGGCGGTTAATAAATTAAACAAAATTAACAAAAAGAAAGAAGAGAAGAAAAAAAAACGAAGAAAAAGAAAAAAAATCAGCAATTTTTATATTGGTATCAATATTAAGTGGTATTAATTATTAATAAATTAATATTGTATATTTTTGTAATGAATTAATTATTAATTGATACTAATTAATAACAATTGTTGATTATTAATATTAATTGATACTAATAAAAATTAATTATTAATATTAATTGATACTAATTAATAATTTTAATATTTATTGAGACTAATTAAGCCATTAATTGATACTAATTAAGCAATTAATAGATACTAATTAATTTATAATGGAAAAAAAATGTTACAATAATACTTCCATTACATTTTTATCAAATATATCAATTTTTATATTTATTGATACTAATTAATACTAATTATATTAACTTTTATTAATGAAATAATTTTTTTTTAAAATTAAAACTGAAAAAAATGACAAAATTATCATTTTTATGTCATATAAGGGCAAAAAGGACAATTATACAGTAAAAAACTATTTTACAGCTTATCAACCAAACACTACTCTACTATTTAAATCCATAATCCCGCAACTGTACCAAACAGGTTAACATCAGCTTATGTTCACAGCTGTAAATTATAATTTGGTAAGTTATAATCACTTTCCCACAAGTCTACCAAATGGGGCCGTTGTCGTTGTCGTTGTCTATTGTACAACTTTCTGATGGCGGGTTAAACATACAATTCCTTATTTTATTTTTATTTTATATTTTTTTAGGAAAATTTTGTGAAAAGTCTACAGGCACTTGCATTCCATTAAGTCCCATAGCTGCCTTTTTTTTTTTCAAATAAAGTCTCATTATATAAGTTATTGGGAGACTAAAAGTTATAATGCACATTTTTTTTTGGCAAAAAGTGGGTATTTGGGTTAACTTAAAAAAGGTAAAAAGTCACTACAAAAGTAAAGAAAAAAAATTTATACTATTCACAATTTTTTTGGCGGGAAACCAACAATACTAGTCAGAGGCAAAAAAAGACCGAAATGCCCCTTGGAATAGGAAACATGTACAAAAAAAATAAAAAATAAAAAAAAACAAAAATAAAATAAAATATTAAACTTTGTACATATTCACAGGTCAAGCCGTCCCACCATCCCCCTAAACCACAAAGCCATACTGGCCATCACGTGACTGTTTGTCAGTATGCATAACCCCATAGGGGCAATACGGTAATTTTCATATTTATTACAATATTATAATGCACATTTTTCCGTAAAAAGTCAAAAAGTTATTTCAAACACTCATATTTTCTTCCCTACTTTTTTTGGCCAAAAAGTAAAAAAGTACACTTATATAGATCATCCCAAACAACCCTTTATGTACAAGCACAAATCTATGGAAGTGGTCAACACGCCTATATGGTAACTATTATTTTTAAAATGTCAAATTTTTATGTATACATCCGTTTTTAATAAAATTTATATTTTTAAAAATCACTCAATAAGATCTACAAAACGAAGAAAGTAAAATTACTCAATTGAATATAAAATGGGCAATGCTATTCGTAATTACTATTTTTACTACATTTCTCACTCTAGACACGAGGTAATTGACCCATAAATGCACATGAGATTTACTCACTTGTATCTAGGAGTGTGAAAATAGCATTTTTCAATTATTAAAATGAGAAAGAAAAAAATTACACTTATAGGATTTGAAATTGTAAAATATTTCTGAGAAATTGTAGACCTGACTTTCTTCGCGCGCCCCCCCTTTCGGAGAGGGCGCGAATTGGTCTCTTACAGTTTGGACTCCTGTCACGATTCTGAATCTAATATCACAAAGTGCAATGCGAGACTGATAAACACCAAAGAGTCCAAATCTGGCAATTGGTTATTCACAAAGTGGGCTTAAAACATACATATGTTGAATTGTCTCAATTCAAGCAATAAAGTCTTCATCCACAGGCATTCATGCAGTTTAGTACTTAAGCAAATAGCCTCATGGCAAGCATGCTATCATGGCAACACTCATACTCATGCAAGTATGCTAAAGCATAAACACTTACAGTGTACTCCGAGCCTAATGCAACACATGCAATAATGCAACTAAATAGGCTCGGCTATCTAAGATGGCATATGAATGCAACAATTTGATATATGTATTCAAATAAGTATTGAAATACAATGCAGTTTGAATAATGCACCGAGCCCGGTGCATGCAAGACAAATGAATGATGCAAACATGTAAGCATAAGGTATGCTAATCAAAACGTTCCCTAATCTAACCACCGAAAGCGGGTAAATAAAAGGGAGAAAAACGTGGGGTTAGAAGACATGCACACACACACGCACCCTTATTATAACAATACGCCCTCTCAAAGGAGGGTCCGAATAAATAAGCTAAGCTAGCTACGCTAAGCTAAGCTACTTATTACACACCAACTAATTAACTATTCTAGTTAATTAATTACAACACAAATGAATAACTAGCTACACTGAGCTAATTAAAATATTACAAACCGAATGAATTAATTAAACACTTAATTAATTAATTACAAAAAGACTAAGCTAATGAACTAATTAGCTAAGCAATTTAAATGAACGGCCTTGGGAAGCGAGGGATGTACGCATGCTCGGTAGGCTTCCTCCTGAAAATCCACCACCTTGCCTCTAGATGCCTCTGTTTGCACATCTTTGGACCTCTGAAAATTATGCTAACTTCCAGACTGCTTCTATTTGATCTCAAGAACATGCTGAGGGCTGATCGTCTAGAAATGGTGGCCATCGGCCACTACTGATGGCCGGTCGGCTGGTACATGTGGCCGGTCGGCCACTGCTTCTCTGAAATTACTCTTTTTGCTGCAACAGAGAGCAAACAGAGGCATGGCAGTGTATTTGCAAGGAAATGTGTGTACTACCACCCTCCTTATCATATCTTAAGCTCAAAGGAGTACGACACTTGGCTCTCAAGTCACCAATCAAGCATCTCAACGCATGATGGCCAAAAAACCAAGCTTGTACAAGCTTAATAAATGCACACATAAGACTCAAATGGCCACCACCCTATCATGCATGATCAAGGGCGACGGCGATCAAGAAATGTGACACATTTCATCACTTCAAGTATGAAACGTCCCATATTTCTCTTGTTTGGATTAACATCCGATCTTAATCCAAACACATGCAATGCAACAAATATGTTTATCTTGTCAATTTTTACTTGATCCATTTCTTGTTTACACATTTTAGCTTTCCAATTAGTCCCTTAACCGGTTAAGTCCAATGTGGAGAATCCTCTAATTGGAAAGATGGCCTAAGCCGCAAGTGCCTTGAGCATGAAAGAGGTATCATGCTGTTGGTTAGTAGAAATCCTCAAGGGAGGATTAAAACCATTAGGCATGAATGCCTCAATTCCACATTCAAGCCATCAAGGGGCTTAAGACCACTTTCAAAGCGAATGAAAGATTGAAACAATGGAGTGCAATGACATATATTTTAGCACTGAAATAACATGCTAAGTGACTTAAGATCATGCAAATAACCCATGTAATGCATGTTTAAAGGCTTAACTCATTAAGCTAATGAAAGGGGTTGTACCACAACCTTACAACACAAGCCTCAAAGGGCCAAACCAACTCAAAATAGAGTTAAAACATGCCAAAACAGAGGCTAAATCATGCTGAGATTGAAGCTTAAAAGGCAAGAAAATCATGCACACAAATTGGCTCACAAGCAAGGCATAAGACACAACTCTCAAAAGCATTTAAAGAGTGATATATGTGAGAGCTTGATAGAGGAATATGCTCTGAAATCACATGCTAAATGATGCCATATCATGCCAATAACACAAGTAAAGCATGCTAAGAGCCTTGAAACACAAAGCTAGTAAAGGCCATTTACACTACAACCATACAAAGCATGAGTCACATGACCAAGACCAACCAAAATAGAGTTAAGACATGCTAAAATAGTAACAAAAACATGCTGAGATAGAGTCCCAAAAGGATAGAAAAACATGCTCACCTCTTAGGCTAACTATACATGCAAACAAGACGTGGGAGGAAGGGGGGGGGGGGAGGACCACTCCCTCTTATTTTGGTCCTCAAAACAAACTTTCTACCACTAAAATTCCCCTAGAATTTAGTCGTTAAGAGGCCAAGAAAAGGTTGTTTCAAAAGCTTTGAAAGATAGCTCAAAAGGCTTCACAAGCCAAAGAGCAAAGGGGGAGAACCACCCCCTTAACCAAACAAGGTTCAAACTACAATTTTAAAGCCTTAAAATCAGAGTTTTTTAAAGGTCAAAACCAGCCTCACAGTAGTGTAAAAAGATGGCCAAACACTTAGCTAAAACAAAGCTTAAAAGGGACAAGTTTTTACCCTTGAAGCACAGCTGCAACCAGGTCTTCTTCTGAGCCAAAATAAGCTTTAGGAGCTCCAAACAAGCCTTAAGGAACCTCAACTCCAAGATAGGGATGTTTGATCAAGGGTCTCTTTGCAAATATCTAGAGAAAAAAATCACTTTCAAGCACAAAATATAGGGAGAGAGAGAATTCTAGAGAGAGAGATAGAATTTTTGCTCCCAAAACTCTGAACCCTCAAAATGGGGAAGGGACCTCCCCTTATATAGAAAAACAAGCTACAAGCTTGTTTCCATCCCTCTATACACGTGTATGGAGGATGGCTTCAGTGATCAACAGCTGGCACACAAAATATCTGAAAAAGGAGAAAAATGGCCGTCGGCCATCATTAGTGGCCGACTGGCCATCAATGAGGCCGACCGATCATCAGCGTAGCCGACCAGCCACCACTGATGGCCGATGGGAATAAACCCTGGCCGATGGATTGTAGGGATGGCCGCCAGGCTACCATCTCCTTCAGAAGCAAAGAAGCAAGCATTTGGTCCACAACCAAGCACAAAAAAAAGACAAGTTTCAAAGGCTCAAAGGCAAGGCACTCCGCCAAGAACTTCGGGCGTTCAAAACGAACACAAACATGGATAATCATCGAGTATCAAGTGACGACGCCCAAGTCTTGAGGACCGTCAAAAATGGGGTGTCTACAGTTGCCCCTCTTTAACAGAACTTGGAAGTCATGAAATGATGGGAGTGAATGTCAAAGCCCAGAGACGATCCATTTTTGACAAAGCCGAAGACTTAGACAAACAAGCAAGATAACAATGTAGAAATGCACCTGCAGGGTGGGGCAAAATGCAAATGACATGCACAATGCAGAACATAACTTATGATCATGCAAAGAGAGCTGTAATGAAGCATTTATGCAAAATAAATACAACATTTTGAGCAAACCGACAAGTTATATTAATTTCATACACGAAAAGAAGTAAGCATATAAACATGGCACGCGTGAGAATCACAAGCCGAACCACACCCTATGCAGAAAGGATGTAAGGAAATTATGCAATCTTCACTGCGCCTCACGCAAGAAAGGCTAAAAGCGACTATTGGGAATACTCAAAGTCTCAAATGAAACACCTCCTAGCATGTCACACGCGAGAGGAGAAAAGGAAGCACCTCTTAGCGTATCACACGCGAGAGGGGAAGAGGAAGCACCTCTTAGCGTATCACACGCTCAAGGGGAAAGAAAGCACCTTTCTAGCATATCACACGTGAGAGGGGAAAAAGAAGCACCTCTTAACGTATCACACGCGAGAGGAGAAAATGAAGCACCTCTTAGCGTATCACACGCGAGAGGGGAAAAGAAAGCACCTCTTAGCGTATCATACGCGAGAGGGGAAAAGGAAGCACCTCTTAGCATATCACACGCGAGAGGGGAAAAGGAAGCACCTCTTAAGGTATCACACTCAAGAGAAGAAAAGGAAGCACCTTTTAGCGTATCACACACGAGAGGGAAAAAGGAAGCACCTTTTAGCGTATCACACGCGAGAGGGGAAAATGAAGCACCCCTTAGCGTATCACACGCGAGAGGGAAAAAGGAAGCACCTCTTAGCGTATCACACGCGATAGGGGAAAAGGAAGCACCTCTAGCGTATCACACCCAAGAGGGGAAAAGGAAGCACCTCTTAGCGTATCACACGCAAGAGGGGAAAAAGAAGCGGTGCAAACACCGAAGGGTGATATAAACATCGGAGCACATCCCAATGCTACTAACCAAAGAAAAGAGGTATAAGCGTCGGACACACGTTCCAAACGCTTTCAACAGGGTGTTAGTGTAAACACCGGGCATACCCAGGTGTTTCTAACCAACGGAATGTCAGTGTAAACACCTGGCGTACCTGAATGTTTCTAACCAACGAGATGTCAGTGTAGACATCGGGCGTACCTGAATGTCTCTAACCAACGAGATGTCAGTGTAAACATCGGGCGTACCCAAATGTCTCTAACCAAAACAAGGTGTTCAAAGGATAGGAATAATCTTAACAGGAATTCCTCTGAATGAACCGTACATACAATATCGTGTGGTTGCGCCAACTTTGAATAAATCGTACATATAATATCGTGCATGCATCAGAAAAAGATTTGGCAGGTACAACCCAATAGAAATGCATATTCTATGCGAATGTGAGAAACCCATATTCTACGCGAGCATGGCAAGTGCATATTCTGTGCAAACATGATAAATGCATGTTTCATGCAAGATCAACAAATGCATGCTTTATGCAACGTCGAGATGCAACTTCAATGCAAAACAAGAAGTACATATTCAATACAAGGGTGAGAAGGTGCATAACGATGCAAGCCTTGCTGTAGACACCCCATTTTTGACCGACCTTAAGACTCAGAGGTCACCGATTGAGCGCTTGGTGATGTTGTATACTGTGCTCGTTCTGAGGTTGCGGAGTCTCGGCCGTGAGCCTTGGCTCCGAACTTCTGGACTTTTCTGTGCCTGGCCTCGGTTTGCGAACCAAGCTCGATTTTCTCTATTTTCTTTTCCTGAGGGGAGGGAGAGGTCTCGTAGATCATCTCTCAGTGGCCATAGGCTACGTTTCGTGGTCGCAGGCCATTTTTCCCATTTCGGAGCCCGGTTCTCGATTTTCGGAGCCGTCAGGCCGTGTGCCTCAGTTCGGGACCACCTAACTACCTCCGTTTGCTCCGGTTTTTGGCATGCATCTTATTTACTCCCTTTTGAGGGACACTGGGGTCCGAGAGACCAACTTCGTGGTCGAATACCACTCCCGGTGCCCAACAGTCAGTTTTCGGGGTCCCGAACTGCGCGTTTCGGCCCCCGAACCTTCATTTCGCATCGATTTCGGCTCATTTTTGGTGGAGGCCTTATTTTCATTACTAGGAAGCTTGTAGGAGGGTGGGAGGCCAGCAATTGTTCTGACAACCAACTTTTTGTTTGGTCAAAAGTGGTTCAGCATGAATCCGGGAAGGAGAAAGTCTGCGCGGCTTCACCGAAACGGGCGTAACTCTTTGCACAAGAGGAATTAAGATATGAGGCCACCACCATTGGAAATCTTACTTCCGGGGCTTCATTTTTCACTCAAGAATATCCTAAGTCCAAATCCGGGGGGAGGAGATATGGTTGGTTGAAGTCCGGTTGGACCGAATCTGCGCGGCTTTACGGAAACTGGCATAACTTTTTCTACAGAAGGAATTTTAATGCAAGGTTTACGACATTGGAAAGCCAACTTCTGGGGCTTCATCCTAGGGTATGGCCGGCCACTTTTCCCCCTTTGGCCTGGCCGGCCGGCCACTTTTTCTGGCCGGCCGGCCACTTGTTTTGGTGAATGAGTTTTTTTGCCATTTTAAACTAGCCGGCCATTTTTGCCCTTGGGAGTGTGTTCCAGCCATGTATTTTGTTTTACACTTCACCCATGTCCGAGGGTTTGGCCATTTTGGGGGAAAACTTGACTTGTTTTCCCTCCATTTTCCCCCCCCCCTTTTTTCCACCCATTTTGCCTATATAACAGCAGCCCCAGGTCTGGTTTTGAGGGTTACAAAAAATCCCTAAGAGCTCTTGCATGCATATCTCCCTCCATCTCTCTCATTTCCTTCAAAGTTCCTAAGTCCTACACCTCATTTCTCCATCACCACCAAGCACCACCACCACTACTCCATTTCCAGCAACTTTAGGAGCTTTCCAGCAGCTAGGAGGTAGCATTTCTCAAGCCAAGAAGCATCCATGGGGTAGTCTTCAAGGGTAAGTGTCAATTCCCTCTTTTGAGCTCAATTTTGCAACTTTTTTCTAGCCTTTTTGCTTGCTGTTTTGAGCTCCGACCAAAACTGAAAGGGTCACTTTTTTGAGCTCATTTTCTTGTTTCATTAAGGGCTCAACACTGTTTGACCCCCCCATGTTGCACTTGCTTCAATACCCTCTTGAATGCCATTTTCTTGCATGATATTTTTAGCTTGTGTGTGATCTGTTTTGGGGTCTGATGTAAACTGTAAATAGGCCTATTTTGAGCCCCTCTTCAACATTGAAGAAGGGATCAACACTGTTTGGGACCTCCACATATCACTTGTCATTGTACCCCTCTTAGGTCCCCTTTTTTGCATAATTTATTAGGCTATTATGTCTCTGTTTTTGGACTTTGGTCGGAACCGAAAATGGCCTTAAAATGACCTCCTCTTCATGTTTCATTAAGGATCTAGGGCTGTTTGATACATCCTTGGTATACTTCATGTTATAGCCCTCTTGTGGCCTTAATTTTGCATGGCATTTTGAGCATATTTCTACACTGTTTTGGGCTTGATCATCTACTGTAAAAAGCCATATTTTGGGCCCCTCTTCAACATTGTTGAAGGTCTCTAACCTGTTTGGGGCCAGCATATATCAGTTACTTCTTTGCCCCTTGTTGGCCCATTTCTTGCATAGCATTTTGAGCATACTTGTATCTGCTTTTGGGGTCTGTCATAAACTTCAAGTAGTCATATTTTTGCTCCCTCTTCAGTGTTGTAGAAGGATCTTTTTCTGTTTGGGCTTTGCATCTACCACTTGCTTCATTGCCTCCCTTGCGGAGCCATTCTTGCATGCTAATTTAGTCCCACTTGTGCTTGCTGTTTGTCCATGTTTAAAACTGTAAAAATGATTGTTTTGGGACTGCCTAGCTTCTGTCTTCACACTTCATGTACGAATCATGCATGCATTGCATAGCTATAGGCCATTTCATGTGCTTAATTCCATGTTTCGGGACTCGTTCCTTGCATCGGGTGTCATTTCGCCTTGTTTCAGGACTGTTTTCCCCCTCATTTTGCTACTGATTTTTGCATATTGCATATCATATTCCATGTCTTTGCCATGTCTCATTAGAGTGGCATTTCAGTGCCTGAGGGTCGGTCCTCGGTTTGCGTGCACGCGTGCACGCATTTCGAGTTGTCTTGTTTTCATCTGATGGCCTCTTATGTGAGTGTGGCTGAGGCTCTCTCATGTTGGTGTAAGCCCATTATTGCATTGCGTATGCCATTTCATTCATAGCGTTGTGTATGCTCGGTTGTGTATCACCTCGTGTAGCGTGTATGCCATTCCATAACATTGTGTATGTTAGGCTCGTATCTTAGTTGCATTTCACGCATATCATGCATATTGCATCGTGTTCGGGATAGGAGTTAGCCCGGGCACGGGAAACGAGGTACGTTCCGTACTCCGAGTGACGGAACGTGTCTCAATTCCCAAGTCACCGACACTCCGGATTATCCATGATGGAGTTAGGTTTTGTTGTAGTGTTCATATGCATTCATTCTATATTGAGTTGTGCAATTCGGCTCCTCGGCCATCATGCATCGAGATGCGTGATTGGTGGTACGAGGATCGAGACATGCATACATTTGTGAAAATACATTGCTATGCCCCTTTCCTGCTCTCTGTTGCAGCATATCAAGAATCAGCGGTCTTCCGAGGCTTGGCGCACTTTTCAAGAATCATTGGAAAACAGAGGCTAATTGGGACATTCCAGTGGATTTCCGCGCAAAGCAGCCCAAACATGCATCATTCCATCATACGGAGCAGAATCAAGGCAGTCCCTGGCTTGCATGCCAGTTTTATTATTTTCTTAGTTAATTTGTAAATTAATTAGGAATTTATACATTATTTGGACTGTATTATTTGGACTGTACTATTCTTTTATTCGGGACTGTATATTTATTCGGACCCTACGAACGAGGGCACAATTGTAATAAGTGTGCGTGAGTGTGATGTATGTCTTCCAACCCTACGTCTTTCTTCCCTTTTATTTACCTGCTTATGATGGTTAGATTAGGGCATATTTCAATTAGCATACAGTATGATAGCATGTTTGCATTCATTCATCTGTCTTGCATGCACCGGGCTCGGCGCATCATACTAACTGCATTCGTATTTCAATTCCAAGTTGAATACATGTTAGTTGTAGCATTCCATATGCCATGTTTAGAATAGCCGAGCCTGCTATAGTTGCATTTTGCATGTGTTGCATTAGGCATTTCTGTATAGTTAGGATCATGCATGATTTCTAATCGGTTTCTGTTTTGGCTTGGAGTACTCGGTGAGTTTTTATGCTTTAGCATCCTTGCATGCATGTGAGTGACTGCCATGATAGCATGCTTGCCATGAGGCTATTTGCTTATGTGATATAACTGCTTGAATGCCTGTGGGTGGAGGTTGGGTTACTTAGATTGGAACAAAGCGTTGATTGTTTGTTTTAAGCCCACTAGATAGTGGCAAAATCATGTTTTCTAAAGCCCACCCGAGGATGGCAAATCCACGTCTTAGCCTACCTGCGGGTAGCACCATCAAACCATTTTCAAACAAACAAACATGAAATGTTTTGTTCCAATTCAGGCGACCCAGTCTATACTTGTATGCTGTGCGCATCACATAGTAAATCTAGGCTAATAACCGGAATAAGAGCACACAATGCTTTCAAAACCTGATATCATGGTTAGTAGAGGCCGGTCTTTAACCGGGCGAGCGGGGGTGCTCACGAAGTGACCTTCCCCAATCGTACCCAAGTTCCCGAGCCGAGGCAACTTTGGTGATGACGGACACGTGGCCTTTGGCACCGAGTCAGGGTTTCCTAAATTTCCCCATAAAAAATATTTAGGTGGCGACTCTGTATCTGGCAAAGCAGTCCATGTTTGGCACTTCTTTCAAAAATCTGTTTTCTCAAAAACGATTTGCCGGATTTGGACTCTTTGGTTCAAGATTTAGAACCGTGACGATCGAGTCCTTGAACTGTAGTGAGCCCAAATGAACAGAACGGGACTTAACCCTCCCGGGGCGTTCGGGGACGTCTACAGTTTCTGGCGACTCCGCTGGGGATTTAGAGAACTTGACTCGAACTCATGATATCTGGTTTTGACTACACTTGTGTGTTTCTTTGCATTGCATTTGCATTGGTGCGCCTAGGACACCGTGTTTGCCATCTGCTATTCCTGAACGGTTTGCCGGAGGCTTGTCTTGTCAAGGCATGACCAGAAGGCTGACCGGTTGTGGGCTCTGCCAGTATGGGAACACAAACCCCGGTTTTACCGGGGCACCCTTTTTGACCATTCGACCTAGTGCATATTCGGAATCCATAGTGACCATTCCAAACTAGGACAGGTTGCTTACCCGATTGTAGGTTGTTTGAAACCGCTGCGTGCGTAGTGAAACCCTAGTTCCTGACAAAATAGGACAGGGAAACCCTACCCCCAACATAGGGGTGTTTGGCTCTCACTTATCTACTATGTGCTTTTAGAGTGCGTCTCTACAGGAATGCATGTATCAGTGTACAAGTTTGGGCATCAGGCCTGCGGGCACCAGTTCAGTATTTTGGGATTCAGTTTACCTGAGGGTATCAATCTACAGGGCAGAATTTTGGGCAGAATTCTGTAGGGAGCGCAGTCATTCAGCTCTACTCATATGGGTTATCATGAAATCAGGCTGAGATGCTGTCTGTTTTCTCTTTTGCTAAGTAGTCTTGGAATCATAGCTTCAGAAGGGTCTAATATCCCGCGGGTACTCTGGACCTGTGTTGTTATGTGATCGGGGGATGAACCACCTGCGGGCGGCACTCAATTTACTCCAGATGTGGCGTTTGGCACGCACTGTTTTGAGCATTTGCGAGTGCTGCTTATTCTACTTTCTGACTTGGGTATTGAGTCTATCTCGTTGTGTCGAGTCAGTCCTGTTGAGTCTGTCTTGTTGTATCGAGTCAGTCCTGTTGAGTCAACCTTGTTATATCAAGTTAGTCCTGTTGAGTCTACCTTGTTATATCGAGTCAGTCTTGTTATATCGGGTCAGTCCTGCCGAGTCTGTCTTGTTGTATCGAGTCAGTCCTGTTGAGTCTGTCTCATTGTATCAAGTCAATCCTGTTGAGTCTGTCTTGTTGTACCGAGTCAGTCCTGTTTTATTGGAGTCGGGTGATTCTGGGGGTGTTACCTCGGACATCACCATTTTGTTTTGTGTTTGTCTTTTTTTGCTTTCTTTTGAGTCTGTTTCTGCCTTGGAGCCAGTTATGCCAACAGATCTGAAGGGAACAGCAGTGATTTTCACACTCTCGTGTTTGCTTCTGCCGTGTGCCAGTTGTGCCAGAATTTCTAAATGAGATGGCAGTATTTGACTAGAAGCTCTGTATTTTCTGTGCCTTGAAGTCATTGTAATGACCTAAGTTTTTCAAAACTTTTTGAACACTGCGGTGAAAACAAAGAGGGAGGAATTCCTCGGGTTTTGCAAAACTTTGATCAATTGAGAGAAAGAGAGGCATGCTAAGCCCTTAATGAATGAGATCTTGCTTGTTAGTATGAGTACTGAGAAGGATCCTGGCTTGATCCAGATTGGTCCTACACTGTCTTCAGCGCGAGCGATTTGTTGCTTTCTTAAAAACTTTCAAAAAATGTTTTGCGCGGTCCTGCGAAGACCTGTGTGGAATCGCTCTTGAGATTGTGCAGCCTAGGATCGCTCTCAGCTTCCAGATTCAACCCCTTTGCTCCCAAAACCTTGAACTTGACTTCAGAAGGTTCAACGGTCAACTACGATGTGAGGCCTGTGTGGCCAGATTTGAAGCTGCCCTCGAACAAGAGGCCAGGAAAGTCAGATCAAGAAGATCAGAAGACCAGAAGAAGCTTGCAAAGCTAGAACAGAAGTACCCTTCGAACTAGGGGCAAAGATATCGGACATGCTCGAAGAGCTGAAGATGAATCCTCTTGCAAATCAGCAGCCACTCTCCTGGATACGGAAGGCTTTGAAACCCTACAACCATTTGGCATGGACCAAGCTACACTTTTACCCTTGAGAGGCTCGCTGGGCCGAAAACCCGGAAGGGCGACCCACGCAAAAGTTAGAGCAAAAAAAAAAAAAAAAGAACAAAAAAGAGAAAAAAAAAGAAAAAGAAAAAAAAAAGAGAAAAAAGAAGAAAAACAAAAAAAGAAAAAAGAAGAAAAGAGAAAAAATATCAAAAAAAAAAGAAGAAAAGACTTGAAAAGAGAAAGAAAGAAGAACAAAGCTCGCAAGGTTGAAAACCTGCAACGGGCGCCTTGGCAAAAGTTAGAGCCTAAAAAGGAGAGGTTAATACCCGAGTGTACCTTGACCCCGAACTACGTAAGGCTTGATTCCCATCTTTGGGATACGTAGGCAACTTCATTTTGAAGTCCAGCCATAAACTCTTCCAAATCGACTGTGTCCATGCGATGGTTCTGGTCATCTTTGTCTTCGCTGTATCTGAGAGTCTGGTTGTGTTCGTTGCTCTGAGGACTGACTACAATGCGCTGCGGTGCTATCCAAACAAGGGGCAACTTTCCGTTGCCATTCAAAACGCCGCAGTGTCATTTCAAACAAGGGGCAACTTTCCGTTGCCATGCAGTGTCCTTCAGACAAGGGGCAATTTTCCATTGCTATGGGTCCGAGGTTGTGCATCTCAAGAGTAGGTTTCGTGCTCATTGAGCAGTGGTCGTTTGCAAAAATAGTTTTTGAGAATTTTTACTGAGGTTGACTAATCTTCTCGAAAAGTACTCCATTTTTCAAAACTGGACCATTTCTTGGACCCAAAAAAGGAAAACTCTCAGTGCTCATAGCCTAACTTGCATGATTTTAAATCAGAAAATCGAACAAGCGCGTTAATCTAACTCTCATGTTGGTCAAAACTGTTTTAGTAGAAAGCAAAAACAAAAAAATGGTCAAAATGATGAAATAGGGGCACAGTTGAGTCAGGTATTCTGTTTTTTCCCCTTTGTCAAAATACTTGCCAGAAAGGGCACTCTACTTGTCGAAAAGGGCACCGTATTCGCCAGAAAAGGGCACAACAAAGGGCAGAAAGCTCTCACATCCTCCAAGCAACGAAGTATCAACCAAAGTGCGAAGCACGAACTGGAATGGGGCAAGATATCCCACTCCATCATCTGGACAGATCTTATCACGTCCAAATTCCCCAGCAGAGCATCGTCGACCGATGTCAGCTGCAGATTTGCTGCACACCCAATTGTAGTGCGGCCCCTCTGTGGAAGAAACTCACTGTTGTGAACAAGAAAAAGAATCTAGCGGAATGCTAGGGGCAAGACCCCGCAACTTTCTGTTTATCCATCAACCACCCAGGAGAGGGATAAAAAATGAGAGATTGAAGAATAGAGAGATGTGCGATGAGAGAAAAAGTGAGAAAAGGGCTTTTTCAGAAAATAAGAGATTGAGTGCTAGAGTGATATGAGAATCACAAATGAGAAAGGGTGGGAAACACTACCCGGTGAAACAGGCTCCCTGTGCACGTCTGAGTATCGTGTCTTTTTGTTTTATCTCGATCCTTGTTTTGAGTCGTTTCGGGTGTTACTCGATGTGTCTAGGTTATGTGCCTTTTATTTCCTTGTTGAGTCGTTTTGGCCGTGGTCAGTTGTAGGCTCAATACCCGGTTGAGAACCCTTTTCTCATTTCAATTTCAAAAATCATTTTGTGCTCAAAGTGCTGTGCCATTCTTCACGTTTGTGCAAAACAGAATTTGTTCTTTCACAAAACCGCAGGGTTCAACCCAGGTCATGAGAGAACAGTAGAACAAGGACCTATCTGAAGCTATTTAGGTTTCGGACTGCAAAGCAAAAGAAAAGAAGGAAAATATCGGGCATCTGAGTTTGTTTCAAAGATCGCATTCCGCATACACCTTGTCAGGTCTTGTCAATGCTCCGAAGTATGAGTGTGCCTCTACCTCAAGCTCAAGATCAAGTATGCCTCAAGCCAGAATGGCAATCAGAAATGCTCTCTCTGAATACCAGCCCCTACCAGATGCATCTTGACTGCGTTTGCAATGAGTTCCTAGGAGACCAACTGTGACGGTGGAAACTAGAGTTCGAATGGCTGTTGCCTAGAACGCAAAGGTTCAGGATTTCCGAGACTAAAGTCTGGTTTAAATACCCAGAGGCGTGCCCTCGGCTTGAAATCCGTATGGAAGCCCCATAGGTTGAGATAGCATGTATGCACCTCAATTCTGGATACTGAACCAACCTAGTCTGTCACCCCGTTGGAGAATAGGGAAAGTTGTGAATGTGATCAGGAAGAAAGGCAGCATCCAAAGTATTCTACGTGTAGAACCCTTGTCAGCATTCCAGAGCCTTTGTACTGTGAGTTGAAGGTAAAGTGTTCGAAGAGCACAAGGGGGAGATCCCCGTCGGAGAAGAGCGGTTCACCGCCACTCACCTCATGAGGTGCTTTCTAAAGCGCCGCTTTGTCTATTTATTGCTTTCCTTAAGCATCATGCATTATAATGCATTGTACCTATCAAGTTTCTTTCTCAGTCATGCACGATATTGTATGTACGGTTCATTCAAAGAAGTTCCGTTTGAGATCATTTATTAGTGTATCAATCACACTTCATTCGTTTTGTGTATCTATCACACACATTATCATTTTGTGTATCTATCACGCATATATTCACTTTAGTGTATCCATCACACTTGTTCACTAAGTGCATCTATCACACTTCGTGTTCACATTCAGTATATCTATCATACTAGTTCACTAAGTGCATCTATCACACTTTGTGTTCACATTCAGTATATCTATCATACTCTGTTCACTAAGTACATCTATCACACTTCGTGTTCACATTTAGTGTATCTATCACACTCTATTCACATAGTGCATCTATCACACTTTGTGTTCACTTTTAGTGTATCAATCACACTCTGTTCACATAGTGCATCTATTACACTTTGTGTTCGCATTCAGTATATCTATCATACTCTGTTCACTAAGTGCATCTATCACACTTCGTGTTCACATTTAGTGTATCTATCACACTCTATTCACATAGTGCATCTATCACACTTTGTGTTCACTTTTAGTGTATCAATCACACTCTGTTCACATAGTGCATCTATCACACTTTGTGTTCGCTTTTAGTATATCCATCATACTTGTTCACTAAGTGCATCTATCACACTTTGTGTTCACTTTTAGTGTATCAATCACACTCTGTTCACATAGTGCATCTATCACACTTTGTGTTCGCTTTTAGTATATCCATCATACTTGTTCACTAAGTGCATCTATCACACGTCGTGTTCACCTTCAGTATATCAATCATACTGGTTCACTAAGTGCATCTATCACACTTCGTGTTCACTTTTAGTGTATCAATCACACTCAGTTCACATAGTGCATCTATTACACTTTGTGTTCGCTTTTAGTATATCCATCATACTTGTTCACTAAGTGCATCTATCACACTTCGTGTTCACCCTTAGTATATCAATCATACTTTGTTCACTAAGTGCATCTATCACACTTCGTGTTCACCTTTAGTGTATCCATCACACTTGTTCACTTAGTGCATCGATCACACTTCGTATTCACCTATTGTAGGTCTATCACACTTTGCGTTTGCCTTTTGTGTATCCATCACACTTTGCTCACTTCATTCATTTAGTGTATTAATCACACTTTGTTCATATAGTGTATCTACCACGCACTCGCTTTGTATCTATCACACTATGCCTACTTTGTGTATCAATCACACACACTCGCTTTGTATCTATCACACTATGCCTACTTTGCATATCTATCACACGTTCGCTTTGTGTATCTATAACACACTCACCTAGTGTATCCATCACACTTTGCTTCATATAGTATATCCATCACACTCACTTCACTTTGTGTATCTATCACACATTCGCTTTGTGTATCTATCACACACGCTCGCTTCGTGCATCAATCACACGCTTCGTTCACCTTTGTGCATCTATCGTACATGTTCGTGAAGATTCCATGATTTTCTTACATCCTTTCTGCATGAGGTATAGTTTGGTTCGAGTTTACTTGCCTGTCTAGCATTCGCTTAAAATGTTGCATTTATTTTGCATAATTGCTTCATTACAGCTCTCTTTGCATGATCATGAGTGATGTCCGGCTTCGCGTAGCGTATAAGTCCAATTTTCAAACTGGCTTCGCGTAGCGTATAAGTCCAATCTTCAAACCGGCTTCGCGTAGCGTGTAAGTCCAATCTTCAAACCGGCTTCGCGTAGCGTCTAAGTCCAATTTTCAAACCGGCTTCGTGTAGCGTATAAGTCCAATTTTCAAACTGGCTTCGCGTAGCATGTAAGTCCAATCTTCAAACCGGCTTCGCGTAGCGTGTAAGTCCAATCTTCAAACCGGCTTCGCGTAGCGTATAAGTCCAATCTTCAAACCGGCTTCGCGTAGCGTATAAGTCCAATTTTCAAACCGGCTTCGCGTAGCGTGTAAGTCCAATCTTCAAACCGGCTTCGCGTAGCGTGTAAGTCCAATCTTCAAACCGGCTTCGCGTAGCGTGTAAGTCCAATCTTCAAACAGGCTTCGCGCAGCGTATAAGTCCAATCTTCAAACCGGCTTCGCGTAGCGTATAAGTCCAATTTTCAAACTGGCTTCGCGTAGCGTGTAAGTCCAATCTTCAAACTGGCTTCACGTAGCATGTAAGTCCAATCTTCAAACCGGCTTTGCGTAGCATATAAGTCCAATTTTCGAACCGGCTTCGCGTAGCGTATAAGTCCAATTATCAAACCGGCTTCGCGTAGCGTATAAGTCCAATTATCAAAATCTTCCCGCATATCATTTGCATTTTGCCCCTTCCTGTGGGCACATCTTTGTCTATCTTGTCTGCTTTGTCTAAGTCTTCGGCCTTGTCAAAAATGGGCCGTCTCTGAGCTTTGACATTCACTCCCGTCATTCTTATGACTTTCGAGTTCTGTCAAAGAGGGGCAACTGTAGACACCCCATTTTTGACCGACCTTAAGACTCAGACGTCACCGATTGAGTGCTTGGTGATGTTGTATACTGTGCTCGTTCTGAGGTTGCGGAGTCTCGGCCGTGAGCCTTGCCTCCGAACTTCTGGACTTTTCTGTGCCTGGCCTCGATTTGCGAACCAAGCTCGGTTTTCTCTATTTTCTCTTCCTGAGGGGAGGGAGAGGTCTCGTAGATCATCTCTCAATGGCCATAGGCTACGTTTCGTGGTCGCAGGCCATTTTTCCCATTTCGGAGCCCGGTTCCCGGTTTTCGGAGCCGTCAGGCCGTGTGCCTCGGTTCGGGACCGCCTAACTACCTCCGTTTGCTCCGGTTTTTGGCATGCATCTTATTTACTCCCTTTTGAGGGACACTGGCATCCGAGAGACCAACTTCGTGGTCGAACACCACTCCCGGTGCCCAACAGTCAGTTTTCGGGGTCCCGAACTGCGCGTTTCGGCCCTCGAACCTTCATTTCGCATCGGTTTGGGCTCATTTTTGGTGGAGGCCTTATTTTCATTACTAGGAAGCTTGTAGGAGGGTGGGAGGCCAGCAATTGTTCTGACAACCAACTTTTTGTTTGGTCAAAAGTGGTTCAACATGAATCCGGGAAGGAGAAAGTCTGCGCGGCTTCACCGAAACGGGCGTAACTCTTTGCACAAGAGGAATTAAGATATGAGGCCACCACCATTGGAAAGCTTACTTCCGGGGCTTCATTTTTCACTCAAGAATATCCTAAGTCCAAATCCGGGGGGAGGAGATATGGTTGGTTGAAGTCCGGTTGGACCGAATCTGCGCGACTTTACGGAAACTGGCATAACTTTTTCTACAGAAGGAATTTTAATGCAAGGTTTGCGACATTGGAAAGCCAACTTCTGGGGCTTCATCCTAGGGTATGGCCGGCCACTTTTCCCCCTTTGGCCTGGCCGGCCGGCCACTTTTTCTGGCCGGCCGGCCACTTGTTTTGGTGAATGATTTTTTTTGCCATTTTAAACTAGCCGGCCATTTTTGCCCTTGGGAGTGTGTTCCAGCCATGTATTTTATTTTACACTTCACCCATGTCCGAGGGTTTGGCCATTTTGGGGGGAAACTTGACTTGTTTTTCCTCCATTTTCCCCCCCCTTTTTTCCACCCATTTTGCCTATATAACAGCAGTCCTAGGTCTAGTTTTGAGGGTTACAAAAAATCCCTAAGAGCTCTTGCATGCATATCTCCCTCCATCTCTCTCATTTCCTTCAAAGTTCCTAAGTCCTACACCTCATTTCTCCATCACCACCAAGCACCACCACCACTACTCCATTTCCAGCAACTTGAGGAGCTTTCCAGCAGCTAGGAGGTAGCATTTCTCAAGCCAAGAAGCATCCAAGGGGTAGTTTTCAAGGGTAAGTGTCAATTCCCTCTTTTGAGCTCAATTTTGCAACTTTTTTCTAGCCTTTTTGCTTGCTGTTTTGAGCTCCGACCAAAACTGAAAGGGTCACTTTTTTGAGCTCATTTTCTTGTTTCATTAAGGGCTCAACACTGTTTGAGCCCCCCATGTTGCACTTGCTTCAATACCCTCTTGAATGCCATTTTCTTGCATGATATTTTTAGCTTGTGTGTGATCTATTTTGGGGCCTGATGTAAACTGTAAATAGGCCTATTTTGAGCCTCTCTTCAACATTGAAGAAGGGATCAACACTGTTTGGGACCTCCACATATCACTTGTCATTGTACCCCTCTTAGGTCCCCTTTTTTGCATAATTTATTAGGCTATTATGTCTCTGTTTTTGGACTTTGGTCGGAACTGAAAATGGCCTTAAAATGACCTCCTATTCATGTTTCATTAAGGATCTAGGGCTGTTTGATACATCCTTGGTATACTTCATGTTATTGCCCTCTTGTGGCCTTAATTTTGCATGGCATTTTGAGCATATTTTTACACTGTTTTGGGCTTGATCATCTACTGTAAAAAGCCATATTTTGGGCTCCTCTTCAATATTGTTGAAGGGCCCTAACCTGTTTGGGGCCAGCATATATCAGTTACTTCTTTGCCCCTTGTTGGCCCATTTCTTGCATAGCATTTTGAGCATACTTGTATCTGCTTTTGGGGTCTCTCATAAACTTCAAGTAGTCATATTTTTGCTCCCTCTTCAGTGTTGTAGAAGGATCTTTTTCTGTTTGGGCTTTGCATCTACCACTTGCTTCATTGCCTTCCTTGCGGAGCCATTCTTGCATGCTAATTTAGTCCCACTTGTGCTTGCTGTTTGTCCATGTTTAAAACTGTAAAAATGCTTGTTTTGGGACTGCCTAGCTTCTGTCTTCACACTTCATGTACGAATCATGCATGCATTGCATAGCTATAGGCCATTTCATGTGCTTAATTCCATGTTTCGGGACTCGTTCCTTGCATCGGGTGTCATTTCGCCTTGTTTCAGGACTGTTTTCCCCCTCATTTTGCTACTGATTTTTGCATATTGCATATCATATTCCATGTCTTTGCCATGTCTCATTAGAGTGGCATTTCAGTGCCTGAGGGTCGGTCCTCGGTTTGCGTGCACGCGTGCACGCATTTCGAGTTGTCTTGTTTTCATCTGATGGCCTCTTATGTGAGTGTGGCTGAGGCTCTCTCATGTTGGTGTAAGCCCATTATTGCATTGCGTATGCCATTTCATTCATAGCGTTGTGTATGCTCGGTTGTGTATCACCTCGTGTAGCGTGTATGCCATTCCATAACGTTGTGTATGTTAGGCTCGTATCTTAGTTGCATTTCACGCATATCATGCATATTGCATCGTGTTCGGGATAGGAGTTAGCCCGGGCATGGGAAACGAGGTACGTTCCGTACTCCGAGTGACGGAACGTGTCTCAATTCCCAAGTCACCGACACTCCGGATTATCCATGATGGAGTTAGGTTTTGTTGTAGTGTTCATATGCATTCATTCTATATTGAGTTGTGCAATTCGGCTCCTCGGTCATCATGCATCGAGATGCGTGATTGGTGGTACGAGGATCGAGACATGCATACATTTGTGAAAATACATTGCTATGCCCCTTTCCTGCTCTCTGTTGCAGCATATCAAGAATCAGCGGTCTTCCGAGGCTTGGCACACTTTTCAAGAATCATTGCAAAACAGAGGCTAATTGGGGCATTCCAGTGGATTCCCGCGCAAAGCAGCCCAAACATGCATCATTCCATCATACGGAGCAGAATCAAGGTAGTCCCTGGCTTGCATGCCAGTTTTATTATTTTCTTAGTTAATTTGTAAATTAATTAGGAATTTATACATTATTTGGACTGTATTATTTGGACTGTACTATTCTTTCATTCGGGACTGTATATTTATTCGCACCCTACGAACGAGGGCACAATTGTAATAAGTGTACGTGAGTGTGATGTATGTCTTCCAACCCCACGTCTTTCTTCCCTTTTATTTACCTGCTTATGATGGTTAGATTAGGGCATATTTCAATTAGCATACAGTATGATAGCATGTTTGTATTCATTCATTTGTCTTGCATGCACCGGGCTCGGTGCATCATACTAACTGCATTCGTATTTCAATTCCAAGTTGAATACATGTTAGCTGTAGCATTCCATATGCCATGTTTAGAATAGCCGAGCCTGCTATAGTTGCATTTTGCATGTGTTGCATTAGGCATTTCTGTATAGTTAGGATCATGCATGATTTCTAATCGGTTTCTGTTTTGGCTTGGAGTACTCGGTGAGTTTTTATGCTTTAGCATCCTTGCATGCGTGTTAGTGACTGCCATGATAGCATGCTTGCCATGAGGCTATTTGCTTATGTGATATAACTGCTTGAATGCCTGTGGGTGGAGGTTGGGTTACTTAGATTGGAACAAAGCGTTGATTGTTTGTTTTAAGCCCACTAGATAGTGACAAAATCATGTTTTCTAAAGCCCACCCGAGGGTGGCAAATCCACGTCTTAGCCTACCTGCGGGTAGCACCATCAAACCATTTTCAAACAAACAAACATGAAATGTTTTGTTCCAATTCAGGCGACCCAGTCTATACTTGTATGCTGTGCGCATCACATAGTAAATCTAGGCTAATAACCGGAATAAGAGCACACAATGCTTTCAAAACCTGATATCATGGTTAGTAGAGGCCGGTCTTTAACCGGGCGAGCGGGGGTGCTCACGAAGTGACCTTCCCCAATCGTACCCAAGTTCCCGAGCCGAGGCAACTTTGGTGATGACGGACACGTGGCCTTTAGCACCGAGTCAGGGTTTCCTAAATTTCCCCATAAAAAATATTTAGGTGGCGACTCTGTATCTGGCAAAGCAATCCATGTTTGGCACTTCTTTCAAAAATCTGTTTTCTCAAAAACGATTTGCCGGATTTGGACTCTTTGGTTCAAGATTTAGAACCGTGACAATCGAGTCCTTGAACTGTAGTGAGCCCAAATGAACAGAACGGGACTTAACCCTCCCGGGGCGTTCGGGGACGTCTACACTTGCATATATGACAAAAATGCTATAATGTAACACATTCAAAAGCGATTCGACGATCTTGTGAGATACGAAAGGATACAAAAAGGATACACTTTGTTCATGTTGAGTGCCACACATTGAAAACACAGTTCGAAGCTTCCATAGAGGTTGCTTGAGCTTAAAAGTGCACTTTCTTGAGAGATGAGGGCATGAAATAATAGAAAAACACCCAAGAAGAGTACTAGAGGCTCACCGGCCACCATGGGGGAGCCATCGGCCACAAAACAAGGTCATCGGCCACAAATGGTGGCCGGTCGGCCACCGATGGCAGACGCAGGGCAATTTGGGGATTTCACCTCGGCCCTTAAATATAGGGTTCCAAACCCTATATTTTCACTTCTCCCTCGCCGAAAAACACTCCATTTGTGCTCTAAACCACTTTTCTCTCCCGATCAGAGCTTCAAATGTGTTTTCGGACATCCCACAAATATCCGATTCGTAAAACCGTCGTAGATTTCAACACTTTGAACCGATTGAAAAGTACATTCGGTGTCTTCCCCTTGATTTTCATCACTTGGGGTTTGTTTCCCCTGAGTCACCCTTGATTTCCATGTCTTCTTTTGGACCTTACCCTTTTCTTCCATTTTTCGCCCCTCAGAGTTGACTTTTTGTTGACTCTTGGCATCCCCGCCCATTTTCCGCATTCACGACCATTTTTCTATCTTTTCTTGAGATGACGGACGATATTCCACACGGCGGAGCTCCCTCAGGGATGGAGATGGATCCCGAGTTGGAGCCCTTGCCGCTCAGCATTCGCCCATTTGATCCGACGACGTACCACCCTGCGGTACATGTGTTGCCTCCTAACAGCATCCGCCAGTTCTGAGCATTTGTGCGAGGTGCACCGGAGGACCTCCTGCTACGCGAGCCGGAGTCACACCTATCCTACGGCGCTTCCGAGGTATACACTTCTTCTTTATTTCTCGCAATGTAGATCATATGCCTGACATAGCTCACACTGCCTTTTATCTGTTCATCCCAAACACACTGATACACTGCATCTTTTATACTGACTTACATCTGCTTGCCCTGAACATACACCCACTGTATTTCTTACACTGCTTTACATCCGTTTGTCCTGTTTACAGGAGGATTCACACGCCTTTCGCGGATATGAGACTATCTCTGCGAGAGAGTGGTATATGGAGCTGCCTGACACCGTACGTGTGACAACCCTCACCCCTGATTAATGCTAAACTGTGACTGAGAATGATAAGTAACTGATTTGACTGAAATTTTGAACCAATTGCAAGAGTATATTGCTTTACTTGCATTCCTATCTGTTAGTCATTAAATGATCTGTTCATGTTTTATCTTTGAACTACGAATTGAAGGCCTTATTGGCGACCGAATCAAAAATTGATTAGTGTTATGTGCTAATTAGAATTTATGTGATTTGGAACGATTAAATTAGATTAAATAATGCTAAATTACATTAGTTGGAGTTATTTGCATGTTTGCCATTGAGTGGGCCACTTTCATTAGCATCTTTGAGGTTCAATTTATACACTTAGCTTATCACCTCTTCAGCCATTTTTCTAGACCAAACTGTATGAGAGAGGAGAGTAAGAGAAAGAGATTGAGTTCATCAAGAACTAAGCTTGGAGACTTAGAAGATTTGAAAGAGAATTGCACATTTGAGCTATCGCACCTAGAATTCAAGACCTAAGGTAAGAAAATCACTTTCTTAATTGTGAATTTGAGCTACTTCTTGCATGGTTCATGGTAAATTGGTGATCTAAGTCAAGAATTGGTTTAAAGAGTTGATTTGAGTAGCTAATTCATGCATGCATGTACATGTTCTTGGAATTTGAGGTTGTTTTTAGAAAATCCTCACATACATGTCTATTTTCTAGTTGTAGTTCATGAATTCATCATGTTTTTGGAAGGATTGACTCATTTGACCATGTGTTAGAAGCTTTGAATTCAATTGAACACATGCATGTTAAACGTACATCTTGTTCTTGAAGTTTATTTGAAATTCATGTCTAATTGACTTACCCTTGGGTTTTGATTTTTCAAATTGATCTTCAAAACATGTTATATTATGGGTTTAAAGTGTTTTTCCAAAAAATTGGCCCAAAAGGATCGAATTTGAGGCTTTTAAAGTTGCGTTTTGTGCTTGGGGATGAATCTGGAAATTCCAGATTTTGGACCCACGCTTGAGCCTAGGACTTCACGCTCGAGCGTACACTCTGAGTCATGCATCTCCGCTCGAGCGTGGAAAGTCAAGCTCGAGCGTGAAATGCATATGCCTAGAAGTTCATGTGTTTTACAGTCCGCTCGAGCGAGGACCTGAGTCTCACGCTCGAGCGGAGGTCAAGCGTCCGTCGAGCGTGAATTGCATGCATCTAGTACTTTTCATGAAGTTTGCAGTCCGCTCGAGCGAAGGAAGTCACGCTCGAGTGGAGCTCCCTTGTCTGCATGTCCGCTTGAGCGTAGAAAGCCACGCTCGAGCGTGGACCCCTATTTCAGCAAATTTTGAAAAGTGTTTTAAAGTGCACCTTTGCATCCTCTTTCCATCCTAGGCATTCCTAGGCCATGTTTAAGGCATCTTAATGAGGATATTGATGTAGAACCACACCAAGTCAAGATAGAGACCAAGTTGTTGATTCCCAAGTGTGTAACTTAGTGTGTGTTCGTTCTGTAACTGTGTAGGGTTGGCATCCGAGGACGCTCATTAGCTGCTTATAGCCCAGTGCTCTGTGAGTAACAATGTTGTAAAGATATGTTCAATCATGAATATTTTCTGAATGATCAACTGTATTGCTTTCTGAAAAGATATTTCTTACTGAATGAATGTGTGTCCTATTTGTGAACTGTATTCATGGCATCCATAGTAAATTACTGTTACTATACTGTTACTGCTACTGTTACAGAGATCTCTGTTGGTTCCATGTTGGAACTACTACTGTTTACTGTTATGATGGCCATCAACTGACTGTTCGGTCTATTAAGACCTACTGTACTGTTTTGCTATGGGATGTACCACATATGACTGCTATGGTTTCTAAGTGACTGATATGACCGTTTAATTACTGAAAGCACATTCATTCTTAACCTCTTTACATAACTATTATTCACTGGGATTTATCTCACTGTTTATATTTATATATAGGTGTCCACACACCGGACCAGAGCTAGATGCGTCGGGCTAACTTCCTTTTGTCAAGCCAACCTTTGTGCCTCACTCCGAAGTCCCAAGTCTGTTCAAGTTAAGGCTTTTTGGGGTGTCTGAGTTCACCCTTCTGTCTCCGTTTTGTTGTACTATTTAAGACTTGCACTGTACTGTTATGGTAGGGATTTGGTCCCTAACCTGAATGTCTGTACATGATGTATGTATATATTATTTTGGCTTTGAATGTGAATATGTTCAGAAAAGTCTTTTTGCATTCAGACTGTCACAGCTCATTGGACATCTTTTATTTACTGTTTTGGCTTCTGCCAGCCCCTTTACTTTGTATTACTGTCATTACTGTTAAGCAGGCCTTCGGTAATCTCGGATTACTGGCCGGTCTCGATACTAAACCCATAGGGGCGGGTTTGGGTCGTGACAGTACACCACATCGTCGACGAGGCTAGCTTCGGCACATTTTGCATGGGACTCTCACGCCTCACTGCGAGTTGGCCTCTTCTAGGCGCTTTAGTGGAGAGGTGGTGGGATACCACTGATTCCTTCCACTTCTCTACAGTTGGGGAGATAACGATGACTCCCTTCGACTTCTCTATGCTCACCGGCATTGGAGTAAGGGGTCATCCGATTCCTTACAACATCGACATGGGCGAGTGAGAGGCCGCCCAGATCTACCTGCTAGAGACTCGCCCACCCATTTCTCGATTTGGGATGGTACGCTACTATAACAGCGCCCGCGGGGGACCTCGATGCTACAATTCGGACTCCCCTTTTTTGTTTGTTGCGGTTCGTAATCTGAACCAAAGAGTCCAACTCTGGCAAATCGTTTTGAAGAAAAACAGATTTTTTTGAAAGAAGTGCCAAACATGGACTGCTTTGCCAGATACAGAGTCGCCACCTAAATATTTTTAAAATGGAAAATTTAGGAAACCCTGACTCGGTGCCGAAGGCCACGTGTCCGTCATCACCAAAGTTGTCTTGGCTCGGGAGCTTGGGTATGATCGGGGAAGGTCAGCTATGAGCACCCCCTTTCGCCCGGTCCGAAGACCGGCCTCTACTAACCGTGATATCCGTTTTTGAGAACGTTATGTGTTCTTATTCCAGTTATTAGCCTAGAATTACTATGTTATGCACACAGCAAACAAGTATAGACTAGATTGCCTAATTTGGAAACAAGCATTGCATATCCGTTTATTTTGAAAAGTGCTTTGGAATTTGCTACTCGCAAGTAGGCTAAAACACGGATTTCAACGAGTTTTTCCAACTCAAGCAATCCAACCTCCACCCACAGGCATTCAAACAATTTATCTCATATAAGCATTTAGCCACATGGTAAGCCTACTGTCATGTTAACATTCGCACGCATGCAATATGCTAAAGCATAAATACTTACATTGTACTCCGTGCCAAAACAAGAAACTGGTTAGCAAACATGCATGTCCTAGTTCATGTTAAGTGGCTAATGCATCGCATACAGAATGTGATTAGGATAGGCTCGGCTAACCCTAAAATGGCATGTGAAATGCAATCATTCGGGGCACGTATTCAAGTTAGATTTGAAGATACAATGCAGTTTGTATGATGTACCGAGCCCGGTGCATGCAATACTTTATGGATGAATGCACGCATGCATAGCATAAGGTATGCTAAAATAAATATGCCCTAATCTACCATCGTAAGCAGGTAAATAAAAGGGTAGAAAGAGGTGGGGGTTGGAAGACATGCACACCACTCACCCACACTTATTACAGATTTGCCCTCGCTCGGAGAGACCAAAAGAATATACAAATTAATTAACTACGCAAGCTAATTAAGTATTACAAATTGCCTAATCAATTAACGAACTAACTAAACTAGGAGAAAACAGTAAATCGCCTCGGGAAGAGGGCTCAATGCATGCGCGCTCGGATCCCGCTCGGAATTGCACTGCCATGCATAGTTTGCCTCTGTTTTCCCTGCTTTGCTCCTCTGAAGACTGCCAAAGTCTCAGGAATTCCTCTCAGGATACTGGGAGATCCCACCGGCTGGATAGAATCACCACCGGCAGTGAATTGTGGTCACCGGCACAAAATTCGTCCATCGGCTGTTGATTTATTGCCGGCCGGCAGAAAATGTTGCCGGTCGGCAGAAAATACCTGCAGAGCCTGCAACTCACAGCAGCAGAGGGCAAAACTTGCATGGCAACACAATTCAAACCGTGTATGCACCAATCATGCCCCCTATCATGTTTGCGACTCAAGGGAGGATGTGCCTCGATTCTCGGACCATCAATCACGCATTTCTATGCATGATGGCCTAAAGAATCAAGTGTGCACTTTCATGTCAAATGAAATGCAAACCAATCAAACAAGACAAGACCCAATTCCTATCACCAAATCAAGGAACAAGGCATGCATGCAAGATGCAATGCAACCTAGGCATGCAAGCTAAGGATGCAACATGGCATGACAAGGCACTTGTGCGAGCATACTAGTAAACATGAGGCAAGCATGCAACCAAGCAAATGATGGTCTTAAACATGATCTAGGTAACTCTAATTAGGCCTAAAATCAGTGGCCAAAACCAAGGAAATGAAGGCCAAAATGCACACACACATGCATGCAATCATGGTCCAACACCTTAAGCATAAACAAGGCAACTCTTCAGCACACTTAAAGAGACCAAACAATAGACAATTAGCATGCAACACAAGCTCTGAAATCATGTAAAACATGGTGCCAAACCAAGCAACAAAGCGAGCTAAACGTGCAACAAGGGCCCCAAGCATTCAAGGCTCGCCAAAGAGGTAATGGACTACACTTAGTACAATCACACATGGCAAGACTTAGGCAACCAAAATCAGAGTTTTAACACATAAAACTAAGCCCAAAAGGCCAACTAGATGGCATCTAAATGGTTTGAATCCGAAGGCATGCACAATGGTCAAAACATAGGGCACACAACACATGCTCATAAGGCGTTAAAGAGGCATGCAAGGCAAGCGTATGAGCATGTCAAAGGGACTGAAATAACATGTTAGGTGGTTCCAAACCACCAAAATGATGCAAGCAACACATGCTACACATTCACATACTTGAGGCATACAAGCCCGACAAGCCACAAATGCAAAGGAGTTATACTAAGCATGCCAAAATCGATCCAAACAACTATGGACAGACCTAAAGCATGGCAAAATAAGCACAAAACATTCACAAGGCTAAGCCTAAAACATGCTTGAACAAAGGCTAACAATCTAAGGCATATTAAGGCAATTACAAGGCATTACATGGTAGGCATGTTAAGCATGCATGGTGTACCAAAACCAACACACAACATGATTATATTATGGCATAATAAGCATGAAATGCAGCCTAGACATGATCAACACACACTCTAACATAGGCTCCCTCAAGAGGCCAAAAATGGTCCCTTTCAAGGACAACAAGGAGAGGGGGTGGCCCTCCCCTTTTAGAGACTTCAAGGCACCATCTCCACCACTGAAATCCCTCAAGATTTCAGTGGTGAAGAGGCCCAAACACCAAAGTCTCGAAACTCACCAAAATAGCACAAAATGGGGGGCCTTTCAAGGCCTAAGGGTGGTCAAACACACCCAAACCACAAAACACTCTTAACAAACAATCAAGAGAGCCTAAAAACAGAACTTTTTTATGTTATACACTAATCACAAAAACAGCTCTAAGATAGGTAGAAATAAGATGCAAAAATGGGGTAAAAAGGACTAGTTTCTTACCCTTGAAGCCTTTCTTCAACAATGGTGATCTTGTTGCCTCCTTGAGCTTCAATCCAGTCAAAAATGGCAAGAACAAGTCCTTAGAACCTCAGTAGCCAAAGGAAGGTGGAGCACTAGGTGCTTGTGTGCAATAGTATGGACTAAAACACACACAAGAATAATATAGAGATAGGATATGTATTGAACCCTAACCCTAAAACCAGAGCTTCCTCTATGTTTTCTAAGCAAAAAGCTCTAATTTCTCTAACCCTTAAGCAAAGGAGAGGAGGGCTCCTCTTATAGAGGAGCCAATCTTGTAAACTTACAATGTAAGCTAACAAGAGGGACATCCCTCCATACACGTGTATGGCTTGACAAAATTTGCTGCCGGCCGGCAATAAATAGTGCCGACCGGCAACATACATTGCCGGCAGCAACAAAAACCAGCCGGTGGCCTCTAGCCACTGTCGGTGGTGTGTGGGGATGCCTCACAAGGCATTCCCTGCCCCTCCAAGGCAAAACACAGGTGTTTGGTGCAAAACCAAACACAAAACGGTCGAGTTCGGAGATCCTGAGGCAGGGCGCGTAGCCGAGACCTCCTGGAACTCCAAACGAACACAAACATGGATCATCACCGAGTGTTCAAACGGTGACGTCCAAGTCTTGAGGACGGTAAAAAATGGGGTGTCTACAGCTACACATGGTTCACCGATTATTTCAGAGGGACGACGCCGACGACCTGCGAGGAGGCTGAGTACTACACCTGGGGCTTCCTCATGTTTCTACTTGGTACTACTCTGTTCGCCGACCGGGCGAACACAATCGGGCTCTACCTCCTGAGCGCACTGGTGGACTTGCCTCACGTCCGATTCTATGACCGCGGTGGCGCAGGCTTCGCCACACTTTATGGATATATGAGCTCTTCTTCTCGCCGGAGCGGACATCTACTAGGAGGCTACTAGAGGGCCTGGGAGGTACACTCTACCCTTCTGCTTTACATTTTTGCTCTTCATTATTGAGATAATTAAAATGTCATAAATAAAGTAAATTTTGATGTTAAGTATAGAAGGGTAAATTATACTTTGTACTCCAACACTTCTGGTAAAGTATCAATATCATTCTTTTGTTACTTCATCGTATAATTTTTTAACAGAAGTCAATAATGTGATAAGCATATGACTACGAAATAAAGGCAAAAGAGAAAAATCACCCTCATTTCCCACTTATACACATTTTAATTTCAAACTTTTTTAGAAGGACATTTCTACTAGACTAGTGGGAAGGGCAGAGCCTATCAAAGCTTGACTCTAAACGGACCTTGCAAACGGACTTTGCTAGGCTTGACTCTAGCAACCTTGCAAACGGATCTTACAAATGGACTTTATTAGGCTTGACTCTAGCGACCTTGCAAATAAACCGTGCTAGGCTTGACTCTAGCGACCTTACAAATGGACTTTTCTAGGCTTAACTCTGGCGACCTTACAAATGGATCTTACAAACGGATTTTGCTAGGCTTAACAAGTTAGACCGGGCAAACGGTGCTTGGATGTTGACCAAGCAAATGGAGCTTGGATGTTGACCTTGCAAATGGCATACAAGTGTCAACCGAACAAATGATGTATCATGTTGACGTGCAGAAAGGCATGCTAAGTTCTTGATTGGGTTAAAAAGTCATGCTAAGTCTTTGAACGGTATATTTAGCTTGACAAAGGTTTTCCGAGCAAGGTTAGCACAGTGTAATGTTTTGCATAGCGTTCTTACTTGGAGTTAGTTTCAACCTATGCGGTTTTGCAATTGACGTGCAATTGGACTAGTGGTTTGTTTAGCTCAGTTGTTGACCTGGGAGTTAGGCTGTTTCACTGGGACTTTGGTGATAAAGTTGTTAAAGGATGGGCCTTATCCCTTTGGACTCCTGGTAGGACTCTACAAAGAGAAATTAGAGTCTTACTAGGATTCTACCATGTGAAACATATAAAAGCTCAGAGATAACATAGAACAAGGTAACACAACTTTACTCACAGAATACTTGAGAGTTTTTCCCATATTGATCCTAAGAGTTCTAACTTAAGCATCAGAGGGGGTTTTTTAGCACACACCCGCCGGTACACTCATCGGAGTTGTGTTTTCAGGTCATATTACGCCATTCAAAGAAGAGTAAGTTTAATCGCAAGAAATACACATGCAAGGTATATTTCTTGCTCATACACTTTTCATCAAATTATGCTGTATTAGACTAAAACAAAATGCAAATTAAAATGATTAAAGAGATGAACTAGGGTTTTTGTATAAATTAGAAACACGAAACTCTGTTTTCCACAGTAATACAGTCTTTTATTTATTCCTCTTTCTTTCACTTCGATTTCTCTGCTGTCATTTTTTATTTTAAAAACTCTATTTTCTTACATGTTCATCCCGATTTTCAACATATGAACATATATATATATATATATTGTATTATATTATGGGTTCGTTTGGGATGTGGGCTGGTTTTTTAGCTTTTTGGCCTGAGGTGAAAAAGCCTCATTTGAGATAAGCTTTTTGGTTTTTTTGACTTTTATGAGAGAAAAAATGAAATGATTATGGTTTGGATGTGACATTTTATTTTATTGACTTTTTAACCTATTTTTCCTTTTTGTGGCTAAAATAGCCAAAAAGCCTCATATGCTTATCATGTAGAACAAAGTGTGTATTGGTGGAAAATGAGAATGATTTTCCTTTTTTTACCCTTATTTCGTGATTACATTTTTGTCACATGAATAAATTTTGTTAAAGATTTTAAAAAATGGAGTAACGGGAGGGGGGACATTAATACTTGTGTGAAGACCAAAGTGAGAACCAAAATAGATTTTGACAAGAAATGCATGAGATTGACTATCACGATTCATGTGTATGGACTAAAATAAAATTTAATGCAAAATGTAGGGGTACAAAGTAGAAGTGGGTATCGGTCCACTGGTCCGTTCAGCCCAGCCCTATTTTTCTAGGATTTCGAAAGGTTGTTTTAGCCCATAGGTTCGAGCTGAGCCAATATTTTTAGTCTAGAATATTAATGGGCTAGGTTTGAGATTTACACTTTCAACCCAGCTCCACCCGCTATTAAATTATTTATTTATTTATTTATAATACGTTAAAATATATATTTTTTGTTGCGATCTAGATTTTATTTGTGTTAATTTTATTGAAACTCACATTTGTGATGATGTGTGATTAAATTTATTTAAAAAATCTTTCAATTTATAATGATGTCAATATATTTATTTAAGAAACATAATGTGTGATTGAATTTAATTATGAAATATTTTAATTTTTTAAACATATAGTCTGATGGGTGGTCTTAGGATTTACAATTATTTTTTGGGCCAGACTTGGGCAGCTGTACAGGTTCGATGTTAGGGCCGAACTAGGTTTAGACATACACAAAATCTCTTCTTATTTAGTGCCAATGCGATCTAAACATAGTCCAGCCTGCTATTTTTCCACCCCTAATACAACGTGCAATTTACCCAATTTAGAAATATAATGTATAATTTTACCCTTCAAACAATCAATGTGATCATTCTAGTCCAGTCCCTTGAAAAAGTGTCTTCTTTCTCATTTTCTACGAGAGAGACTAATTTCCACACCCCAATAAATCTAGCCGGCTTCCTTGACCAGCCTCAAAACGCTAGATCTACAGTAACGGTTCCTTAACCCCACCAAAAAAACTTAATAATAAATAAATAAATAAAATAATATTAATAATAGTAAGGGTAAAATTACAGTGATGCCTGTTGATAGAAAAGTAGTATCATAATTTTTTTCATAATTACAATAACTTCTCTTTGAGTAGGATTTAGAGATCGAAATTAATGGAAATGATATGACGATTAAACAAAAAGCATATATACAAATTTTAATGTCAAAAGAGATGATAATATTATTTTTCCATCCAAGTGACTAGCAAAATATTAATGAAAATAGGATTATGTGTTATGTGAATCAAAATATTGAGGGAACTCAATATAATTATGTCAAAACTGTGAGACTTATTGTTTTTTCTCTAAATCTTAAGAGCCCTTAGTATAATTTACTCTTATTAAATAATAAATTAATTAATTTTCATTTTTTAATTAATTAAAAAATATTTTATTATTTATTTATTTAAGAAAATTTAATTTAATTATGTAAAAATCTGTTTGATCAATAATATTGTGATGACTGTTACCAGTCATCTATTCCTATTATACTTAGGATTCTTGTATTCCTATACACCTAGGTTTCTTAGCCTATATATACAGGCTTCCCCTATTGTATTGATTCATTGAATATATGATACATATTATTTTTTTCTCTCTCTCTCTCTATTATCATAACATGGTATCAGAGCCTCGGATTTTTTCTTAGCCTCCTCTTCCTTTTCGCATTGGTTTTTTTTTGGGGTCTCTAGTCCTATCCTATTTCACCGATTGGACTACACCATATTCTTCGTCTCTTCAAGACGAAGCCAACACCATCAGAATCATCTTCATCCGCCTCCACAAGCGCCTTCACGCACCTCCAGAAGATAGACACGCGTTGTGCCGTTTTATACACGCCTGGACGCGCCTCTGCCCCTGTCTCACGCTATTTTGCACTGTGGACCCTCCTGCTACCATGAGCCGCATGTTCTGACGTCATCGCTGATGTTAGCCCTGATTGCCTGTGCGCTACTGCTCTTCTTGCTATCGTGCGCCGCACGCATCTCTACTAACGTGCGCCGCGCGTTTGGACATCAGCCTTCTTGCTGTGACGTCAGCCCTACTGCTTGGTTCCCCTAGTTGGTCATACACCTTTGACCAGCCACTTTGCCACCTTCCAGGCCGTGTTTTTGGCCTATTCCGATCATATCCCACCTGTTTTCGGCCTCCTGAATCCACTGGTGTGCTCTGTTGTGGCAAAATCAGCCTCTACAAAACACCATCTTCATATTTTTTGGTCCTATTTGCGCATCATGGATCGTACTGGCCACATCCACTCTATTTCTGTTATCCTTGATGGGTCAAATTATGTTAGTTAGGCCCAAGCTCTCTCTAGCTTCATCAAAGGGAAGCGCCTTTGGCGGATCATTACTGGTGCTCTTCCCAAACTCACCCAGAAGAAGGATGAGACTGACTCTGCCTTCGATGACCGTCTTGACGAATGAGAAAGTAAGAATTATCAAATTATCACCTGATTCCAGGCTACCTCCATTCCCTCCATTCGTCTTCAGTTTGGCCGGTTCCAGGATGGTACTCAAATTACTTCCCCTGCTAAAGCAATTTGGGATTTCTTGAGGGACCGTTATCAGACCACTAGCCATGCTCATCAATATCAACTGTTACAGACTCTTCATCACATGCGCCAGGCACCCGGTCAGTCTATCAATGAATTCTTATCCCAGATGTCGTATGTTTGGGACCAGCTAGCTCTTTCTGAGCCTACATGGGCATATTCTGAGGATGCGCAGCTGCTATTACTTATCGGAATCATCAGCGACTATTACAGTTCCTTATGGCTCTCCATAGCACTTTTGAACCCGTACGTGCTTCATTACTCCATCGTTTGCCCTTGCCTACTTTAGAGCAAGCCATTACTGAACTTTTATCAGAGGAGACTCTTTTTGGGACTCTTAAATCTCAGAATATGGATTCTGTTCTTGCTACGCCATCATCCCAAAGTTCCTCATCTTCACCGCCTGCTAGTTGATGCCAGTATTGTCTCAACCGTAGCCTACCTGCCACTCACTATTTTGTTCAGTGCCCAGTTCGCGAATGCTTTACTTGCCATAAGACTGCTCCCGGTCATCTCCAACGCCATTGCCCTCAAGCCTCTTCCAAGAAAGGGTCTTCTCGTTTTGGGTATCAGTCCAAATCTGGCCAAGGTTCTCGCTCTGCTGCTGTTGCCTCTGAGGGTTCTTTTCCTCCTCACTCCATTGCTTCCGCTACTTCTTCATTCTCTATGGATGATGTTAAGTCCCTCATCCAACAGGTGCTTGCCAAAATCGGTAATCCTCCCTCTACTGCTCTTTCAGTGACTACAGGTAATTCTCCCTGGTATTTTGATTCCGCATGCTGTAATCATATGACTTCTGACTCCACTATGTTTTCTTCTATATCATCATCATCTTTTGTCCCCATCATCCACACTGCTGATGGTTGTCATATGACTGTTCATCACATTGGTCACATTTCTACTTCTACCGTGTCTCTTTCGGATGCTTATCACATTCCTGCTCTTCACTTGAACCTTATCTCTGTTGGTCAGTTATGTGCACTTGGTCTAACCGTTGCCTTTTCTACTAATGGTTGTTTGGTGCAGGACCCTCAGACGAGACAGATCCTTGGGATAGGCCGTAAGCATGGACGTCTGTTCGAGCTTACCCATCTTCACATTCCCCACAAATCATCTACTGCTGCTCCCATTGCTTCCTCTCCTGCATCTACTTCTGCCTTGTCTTCTTTACAGCTTTGGCATTACCGCTTAGGACATGTCTCTTTTAGTTGTTTGAAAACTTTAGTTTCTAGTGGTCAGTTAGGTCGTGTCCGTCTTGACGATGTCGATTGTTTATCTTGTCAAATTGCTAAACAACCTGCTTTATCTTTTAATAATAATACTTCTATGTCTACTGCTCCTTTTGATCTTGTGCATTCAAATATTTGGGGACCATCCCCCACACTGACCATGGGGGGGGTCAAGATATTTTGTGATTTTTGTTGATGATTTTTCTCGTTATGCTTGGCTTTTTCTTCTCAAAAATCGATCTGAACTTAAACAGATTTATTATGATTTCTCTGCCATGGTCTGCACTCAGTTTTGTCGTACTATTAAAATCTTTCATTCTGATAATGCTCAAGAGTACTTGGATTCTAAATTTCTGTCTTTTCTTCAGGCTAATGGTACACTCTCCCATCGCTCTTGTGCTGGCACGCCCCAACAAAATGGACGTGCCGAAAGGAAGCATCGTCATATTCTAGACACTACTCGGGCTCTTCTCATCTCCTCTTCTTGTCCTGAACAGTTTTGGGGGAAAGTTGCCCTCATTGCTATCCACACCATAAATCGTGTCCCTACACCTGTCATAGCTAATACTTCCCCTTACGAGCGCTTGTATGGTTCTCCTCCTAACTACACCACTCTTAAAGTTTTTGGTTTTACTTGTTTTGTTCTACTTCAGCCTCATGAACGCACTAAACTAGAACCTCGCTCTCGTCTTTGCTGTTTTCTGGGGTATGGTATAGACCATAAAGGGTATCGTTGTTGGGATCCTATCTCCAATCGACTTCGTATTTCCCGTCATGTGGTCTTCTGGGAACCCAAAATGTTTTCAACCCTTTCCAAGTTCCACTTACCACAGTCCACCCACTCACCATTCTTTACTAATCTCTCTATAGACCTATTTTCTGATAACTTTGATGTAGATTCTGACTCCATGATTCCACAACCGCCTGCGCCTATTGTTCATCCTGAGGACCCTATGTTTGCTGATGGCCCTACACCTTCTCCTGTTGAGGTCCTTCCTCTACCAGAGCGTCATTCCACATGGGTACGGCAGCCTTCTGTTCTTCTCCGTGATTATATTATTGGTTCCACTGCCTTTTCCTCTCATGAACCTACTTCCTATCAAGAGGCTTGTTCTAACCCTCTTTGGCAACAAGCTATGACTGATGAACTGCAGGCTTTCTATAAAACTCATACCTGGGATGTGGTTGATCTTCCTCCTAACAAGAGTGCTGTTAGTTGCAAATGGGTTTACAAGCTCAAAACTCATTCTGACGGTTCTATGGAGCGTTACAAAGCTCGCCTTCTTGCCCGAGGGTTTTCTCAAGAATATGGCATTGACTATGAAGAAACCTTTGCTCCTGTTGCTCGCCTTACTTTTGTTCGCAGCTTACTTGCAGTGGCTGCTGCTCGCCACTGGAGTCTTTATCAGATAGATGTCAAGAATGCATTCCTCAATGGTGATCTCACTAAGGAAGTTTATATGCAACCTCCTCCTGGTTCTTTTGTTCCATCAAACAAAGTTTGCCAACTTCGTCGTGCTTTGTATGGTTTGAAACAAGCTCCGCGTGCCTTGTTTGCCAAGTTCAGCTCTACCATTCGTGACTTTGGTTTTTCCTCTAGTGCTCATGATTCTTCTCTGTTTATGCGTAAGACGGAGCCCCTATTGTATTGATTCATTGAATATATAATACATATTATTTCTCTCTCTCTCTCTCTCTCTATTATCATAACAATGACAATGGCTAGTGTTGACATGACACAGAAGAGTAGATAATGGGAAATGGGGGCAAGGGTTTACATGAAAGAAAAGAGAGAAGATGAAACTATCACTACAATGCATGATGGTTTAAGGATCAAATTTTTGTGTCTCTAAAAATAAAATTTTGCTATAACAAATAATAGGAGATCAATTATCGTCGCCACCAAAAGGTGGTCCTAAAAAAATCTTTAGCAACAAAATTTTGAAATTAAATCTTTAAGATCCAAACAATTTTGTACTAAAAAATTTATTTTTGAGATGAAATTCTTTTCTCAAAAGAATAGTAATTCATTATTAAATGTTTAATTTTGTTGTTAAAAATATATCAATTATAATTTTGATTGATAAGATATTACGTTTTTAAAAAGTAAATTTGCTCCTAAACTTTTTTCTTTAAAATCATCATTTGGTGTGTTTGGATTTACCAGCTTTGTTAAGGAAAGGAAAATAAATGAGGAACAAATTTATATAAAATTATTCATATTTTTACCCCATCATAACCCAAAAAAAAAAAAACTTGCTTGTTTTTGGTTTTTCAAAAACATTTTTCAAAAATTCTACTTTCTTGTTTTCCTTTTTTTTTTTTTTTTTACTGAATTTTTTAATATTTTAAGCATTTTTTTAAAAAATTTTTTGGACACAACTAACTTAAATACACATAAAAAGTATAATTTTTGTGAAAAAATCTTTTAAAAATTCACTAAATATCAAAAATATATAAAAAAAAATGAGAATTCAGTATATTTTTCATTTTTTTTATGTATTTATTAATTTTTTAAAATATTTTTTCACAAATTTTTTTACTTTTTAGATATATCTAAGTAAGGTGTATCTAAAAAAGTAAAAAAAAAAATGTTTAAAATTTTAAAAATATTCACTAAAAACAAAAAAAAAAACACGAAAAATAAAAAAATTCGATTCTCAAAAAACTTAATCCAAAAAACTCAAATCAAACACACATTAATATATGTTCATTTCATTCATATTTTCCTGAATAATGCTATATGCACCTATTAGTGTACTAACTATTATACCAATTGATGATGGGACATAATTTAATAGGTTTTGGGTATTTGTAATGTGATTAATGGGTGAGGCCAATAATATTGTCATAATTAGTATTAGTACACTAATTAATATATTAATTGGTACATGTAGTACCACCGTATTTTCCTACGTCAAATAAATAAATAAATTTAATTTCTTTCACTTTATTTACTTTCTCTTTCCATCACAAAATTTAAGACACAAATCTAGGTCCAAATAGTCTTCTCCATGCGGCAAAGGCCCCGTTTGGTAGAGTTGTGGGAAAGTCATTATAACTTATACCTTAACAGCTTATAACTTATAATTGTAAACATAAGTTGATTTTTGACTTATAAATTAAGCTTCTCATCACCTACTCAAAGAATAAGTTGATTTTTGACTTACAAAAAGCTATAAGTTATATTGTTAAGCTGAACCAAACACATCAAAATAATTTAAATTAAGCTAAAAGTTAAAATAAACTGAAAATAAGCCCTACCAAACAGGGGCAAAGACTCGGGTGCACTCTTACTTTTATTCCTTGAAAATTGATTCTTTGATAGTCAAAATTAAGGGCTTGTTTGGTTTGTGTTTCAGAAACATGTTTCTGAAAAAAAAAGTACGAAAACATGTTTGGTTTGGTTTTTTGGAAAATTGTTTTGAGAGAGAGTTTTGGAAAAAGTGATTGATTTGATGTGTGTGTGAGAGAGGTTTGTTTGGAAAAGTTGTTTGGTTTGTGTGTTTTGGGAAATTTTTTTGGAAAAATTTGTTTGGTAGAGAAAATTTCTGAAACTTGTTTCTGAAAAAAATTTCTGAAATTTTTTTCCCAAACACAAACCAAACGAGCCCTAAGTCTTTATAGTTTTTTTGGGTGAAGCCACTACCCATTTCCAAAAAGAATGATAAGTTACCCATTTTCAACCCGTAAAGAATGATGGACTGGCTTGATGATTTCTTCATGATGATCATCATGATGGTGTAAAGTTTATTATTATTTATTTATAATAAAAAAAAACTTATTTATTTTAATTTTTTTCTAAAAATAAAATGGAAAACATACATGATACGCATAAGTTTGTTTGTTTGTATATATATTTTAGACAAAATTAGTGAGTTGTTGAGCCCCAAAGCTGGAGGTGGAGGATTGGTAGATTGCTGAAGGTGGTGGCAAGAGGTGAAAAATTTTAAAACTATTTTCATTGTTTTAACCAAAAAAAAAAAAAAAATTGTTATTTCTTTATGGGGATTTTTATTGATAAATCTCATTTAGAAGTGTTCTAACCCAAGAAGTCTATAAAGGAATTTTTTAACCTACTTAGTCCCATGTATTTATACTTTTATTTCATAAAGTCATTTTTCTTAATTTACACTATTTTTCTTAGACTCTTATATCCTTATATTTAATATTGATTAATGTTGATATTTAATGTTAGGGGAGGAGAGAGAAGGGAAATGACCAAGAGATAGGAAATTTCATACACAAATTAAATAACATTGATATTATTATTTTATATTATTATATAATATGAATATATTTTTAATTGATAACACATTAAAAATAATGTGAATATTATCTCTCATCTAATGTGAATATATTTTTAATTGATAATACAATTAAAATAATGTCAACATTCTTTCTCATCTGATGTCAACGTTCACAACACATTTCCAAAAAATTCTCTCTCATCTAATGTAGTGATGTGAACGTTCACAACATGTGAATTTTCTTATTTTTAATTGACAACACATTAAAAATAATGTTCATTATATTTTTAATTGACAACACATTCTTATTCACAACATGTAGTGATGTGAACGTTCACAATAAAGAGGATTAAGACTCAATTGAATTCATTGATTATACAACAGAGTTCAGTATCTATTTATACAAGAATCATATTAGCTAAGCTAACCATAACTAACAACTAACTACTGAACTGAACTGTAGTTAAGTAATAACAAACTATCTATAACTAACTAACTAATCTTGCACTTGTATAGGCTGCAGTTGTAACTATGGCTGAGGAGGATGCAATAGCTCATACGTAAACTTGACAGATGAAGACTCAAGTGGCTTAGATGACTTAGCAAGCTGTGATGGCTGAGATGGTTTATCAGTCCCCCGCAAATGAACAAGGCTAAGAAGAACAGTGAGTTTGGACTGAAGATATTGAAACCGAGAAATAGACAAGGGCTTTGTGAAAATATCAGCAATCTGATCAGTGGTGGAGATATAGCTAATGTTGAGCTTCTTGGCTGCGACCCTTTCCCTGACAAAGTGATAGTCCACCTCGATGTGTTTGGTACGCGCATGGAAAACAGGATTTTTAGTCATGGTAATAGCAGAGAGATTATCACACCAAAGAGTAGGTGTAGGAACAGTGATATGAAGCTCTGCTAAGAGCATACTAAGCCAGCTAAGCTTGAAGGAAGTCTGAGCCAATGCTCTGTATTCTGCTTCAAAGGAAGATCTGGATACGGTTGGCTGCTTCTTAGCAGTCCATGCAATCAAGTTAGGGCCAAGATAAACACAGTAGCCAGTGGTAGATCGGTGATCAACTGGATTGCCAGCCCAATCAGAATCAGGGAAAGCGTTAAGGATAAGAGGACCACTGGAAAAATGAAGACCATAATCCAAAGTACCCTTAAGATAGCGTAGTAATCTCTTGACAACAGCAAAATGAGCATCGGAAGGAGTTTGCATAAACTGACAAGCATGATTAACTGCAAAAGCCAGATCAGGCCTAGTGATAGTCATATACTGAAGTGCACCAACCAAACTCTGATAAAGTGATGGCTGAGAAAAGGGCAGATCAGCAATTGAAGAAGGAGGAGAATGCTTAGTAGCCATAGCAGAAGAGTATGGCTTACAAGAACTCATACCAGTTTTAACTAAAATGTCTGAAGCATATTTATGCTGAGAAAGAACATAGCTAGTGGATGTGGAGACAACTGAAATGCCAAGAAAGTAGTTAATGAAGCCAAGCTCTTTCATAGAAAAAGCATAATGCATTACTTGAACAAGAGTTTGAATATACATAGCATCACTTCCTGTGAGAAGAATATCGTCCACATATATAAGGAGAATGGTAATGGATGTGGAGGTTTTCTTAACAAACAAACAAGAGTCACACTGGCTAGGAATGAAATCCTGAGTAAGGAGAAAATTAGAGAAGGTAGTGAACCAAGCTCTTAGAGCTTTCTTCAATCCATAAAGGGCCTTGTTGAGTTTGTAGACAAAAGATGGTTGATTGGACTAAACAAAACCTGGTGGTTGATGCATATAAACCTCTTTTTCAAGAATTCCATGGAGAAAAGCATTAGAAATGTCCATTTTCTTGATAGACCAATTGAAAGGAAGAGCAAGGCAGAGGAGAATACAAATGGTAGGTTGTTTGGCTACAGGACTGAAGGTTTTATGATAATCTACCCCTTCAGTTTGAAGAAAACCCTTGGCAACCAACCTAGCCTTGTACCTAACTATGGAGCCATCTAAATTTTTCTTAAGTCTGAACACCCATTTACAACCAATTGCCTGTTTGTTAGAAGGTACAGGAACCAAGGTCCAAGTGCCTTGCTTTTGAACAGCCTTATATTCATCAACCATGGCAGCTTGCCAAGCAGGCGAAGAAAGAGCCTGCTGATAAGTTTGGGGCTCAACAAGGTCTGTAGAAGCAAGCAAACAAGAAGAGGGAAGACTAGTCTTAGATCTGGTAAGCATTGGGTGAGTATTGGAAGAAGTAAGAGGAGGAAGATTAACAAAGACAGAAGTGATGGGAATCTGAGAAGAGATATTAGAGGAAATAAGGGGATGAGAAGTATTAGTAGCTGGAGGAACTACAGGACTAAGGGAAGAAGAAGGAACTGCAGGACTGGGCAGAGAAATAGGAAGTGCAGAACTGACTAGAGGAACAGTAGCAGAACTGTCTGAAGGTGAAGAAGGACTAGAAGAGGAGGAGAAAGAAACTGAACAAGGCTGCTGAGACTGAGAAGAACCCTAGAAAAAATTGTGCAAATGAGAAACAGATGAGGAGGAGGATGTAGGCTGTGCAGTCTGAAAAGGAAACAATTAAGTTTCCTTTTTGAGGATCACATGTCTAGAAGTGTAGATTTTGCCTATTTGAGGATCAAGACATCTGTAGCCTTTAGTAGCAGGTTGATAGCCTATAAAAACAAAAGGTATAGACTTTTGCTGAAGTTTATGAGAGGTGTAGGGTCTTAACCATGGATAACATCTACAGCCAAAAGTCCTTAAGAAAGAATAATCAGGTTTGTGTTTGAACATAACCTCATAAGGAGTAAGCTGATTAAGTTTGAGAGTGGGATGTTTATTAACAAGAAACACAGCAGTGGCAAGAGCATCCACCCAGTAAGACAAATGAAGAGATGAATGATGCATAAGAGTGATGGTAGTCTCAATAAGATGCCTATGTTTCCTGTCAGCCACTCCATTTTGAGTAGGTGTATGAGGATAGCACAACTGATGTTCAATGCCTTTTTGATTGAGAAAAACTTGAAATTCTTTACTAAGATATTCACCTCCATTGTCACTTCTCAAAATCTGAAGTTTGGTAGTAAATTAAGTTTGAACAAAAGCTTTAAACTCAAGAAATTTAGTAAAAACCTCACTTTTGTAATGAAGAGGGAAAAGCCAGGTAAATTTGCTAAAATCATCTATGAACAAGACTATAGCGGTCCCGGGTTTACCCCTTGTTGTATAGCGATCCGGACATGTGTCCGTGGATGTTGATAGTTGAGTATTGTCTTGTTTACATCCTTTCTTGCTTTGTATTTGAGTTATAGGATGTGTTGGGCAGGTTTGTTACAGGTTGGTTGAGCTTAGGAACCAAGTCTAGTTGCCCAGGTTTTGGCTGGTCCGCTCGAGCGGATATGTTTACGCTCGAGCGGAGAGGTTGTTGTTGCTTGTACACTCGAGCGAGGATTTTGGCGCTCGAGCAGAGAATGCACCCATCCATTATTTCGTGCACCTGCAAAACTTCTGCAAGTGTGGTTTCTACGCTCGAGCGGGTTTGGTGCGCTCGAGCTGGTTGCGCTCGAGCGGGGATGTTGCGCTCGAGCGGAAAGTGTGTTTTTGGTGAGAGTTCTGGGAGGGGGAGACCTGCGCTCGAGCGGGCTGGAATCTACGCTCGAGCGGACGAACTTTGTGTCTGTGTCTTGGCGCTCGAGCGGACAATGTTGAGCTCGAGCGGACCATGTTTTATGTGTCTTTACGCTCGAGCGGAGTGTCTTACGCTCAAGCGGACCTGTCGTATAACTGAGTGGGACTGGGCATTTTAAATCACTTTTTGACTTATCTTCTCTCTCATACTTTACCAAAACGCCATTTTCAGAGCTTCTCACTCAAAAACCTTAACTTCTCTCTAAGTATTGATCTAGCTAGGGTGTTTTGCTCACCTTTGGTCTTCACAAAAAGGGTGTTGATCGTCGAGGGCGTCTTTTTGATCCGAATAGTTTGGTGTTTGGAGCATTTTGGTTTTGGGTCCTTCTCCTTTGGAGCTCATCCTTTGAGGTAGGGATATCCTACTCCTCTTTATGAGTTTTGTCTTTACATTTTAGCATTTTGATATGTTGAAAGTTGTTGTGTAATTTTGGGAAACTTTGGGCCATTGTGTAATTTTACAAAAGTTGGGGGTTTTCATCTATGATAAACCTAGAAGCATGTTTGGTATAGAAACATGGAATTAATGTTGAAACATTAAGGAAATTGGAACCTAAGGGTTGTGATGTTAATTATGGAGAATACCCTAATTACATTGATTAATTAATTTGGATAATTAATTGTATTGATTTGTGATGTATATAATTGTTGTTTATATGCATTGTGTTGTGTTGGAGGAGATAGGGGATGTACTCCACGGTTTAGGGGAAGATAGGGGATGGACCTCTAAACCGGATGTTGTTGGGAGGAGATAGGGGATGAACTCCGTAGATAGAGCTTGTATGCTTATCTAGAAGTGTATTGACAGAGCGTATATGCTTGTCTTTGGAAGTATTGATATAACTGTTATGTTTATCTTTGATGAAGTGAAAAGTGTTGGCATGAGTGTTTGTCTCATGTGTGATGTTTGGCCAGGTTCTGAGCCAAGGTTATGAAATGGCAAGTAAAAGGAATGAAAATGGAAACGAAAGGAAATATAGACTTAAGTGTCTTGGAATTGTATTATGTTATGAATGGATGTAAAAGTGTTGACCATCTATCAACTGTTAATCTTTTAGTCATTGTTCATAATTGGTTTAGTATATTTCTACTGGGCTGTGGCTCACCCTATATGGGAACATCATTTTCAGGTACAGGTAGCATGCCACCCCCAAGGACTTAGTTGGGAGGCTAGTGGCGGACAGGCTTTTTGGGTTGTCTCTCCTTTTGTTGTATTACATGTAAATTCAAGCCGAGGGCTTTATGTGTAAATGAGTTAGCACTCTACTTTTGTGTAACCAAGTGTTAACTTGGAAAGCTGTAAGCCCTTAGCGCATTTGCTTTTGTTGTTAACATGTGATACTTTTTGTAATAAAACTCTGGTGAATGGAAGGATGTGGACCTTTTATATATCATAGCATGTCTATATTGTTGGGATTAATGTTATTATTTTTGAGGGCGTTACAAAGACATAGTATTTAAAACCTGAAACTGAAGGGGAGAAAGGACCCCATACATCAGTGTGTATAAGGGCCAATGGCTTATTTACAGTAGAATTGGACAAACCAAATGGTAAACTATGACTTTTTGACACACATCAATGTTCACATAGACTAGAACCTTTATTGGAAAGAACAGAAGCTGAACCTACTAAATGACCATGTGAAAGAAGATGATGAAGTTTCTTGGAAGAAGGATGACCAAGCCAAAAATGCCAATTTGGAGCTTGAGGAGAAGAGGCAGTACTTCTGAAGCAAGCCTATGGTGCTACAGTAGAGTTGGAGGATGGTGAAGAAGAAAGAAAAGGATAGACACCATTGGTATAGCAGCCTTCATATAACACTTTCTGAGTATTCTTGTCTTGAACAAGAAAAGAATTCTCATCAAAAGTAATGGTACAGTGATTGTCAATAACCAACTGATGAACTGAAAATAAGTCAGAAGAAAGATTGGGAACATGAAGCATTTTCATGAGATGAAAAGGAAATGAGGGAGTAGGAAGAAGTCCTTTACCAGTATGTGCAATTGATAGCGTTGTTCCATCACTAATAGTAACATGTTCAGAACCTTGATATGGTTGATAAAATGACATATTATTGGGATCATGTGTCATGTGATTGGTGGAACCTGAATCAAGAAATCAATGGGAATCAGGCTGTGGTGAGCTAGGAACTGGTGTAGATGCAACATATGCCTTGGAGTAACCTGGAGATGGTGAGGCAACAGTGGAATCGGAAGATTGATTAGGCTGAAAACCTGAATCATGTCTATGCCAGCAATCTAGTGCTGTATGATTTACTTTTCCACAAATTTGACAAGTCACTTGGGAAGCAGAACTGATTTTTCCTTGAGAAAATTGATTAGGACCTCATCTTTGATAGTGACTAGGCTGATAGCGACTAGTCTGAGAAAGCTGAGAAGATTGACCTCGAGATCTGCCTCCATCTCTGCCTCTATATGAATTTCAGCCTCTATATGAACCTCTTTGACCTCCTCGAGAAGTAAAATGACCTCTGTGAGCAGCATAAGCAAAAGGAAGTTCTGTAGCCTGATTGTGTTTGAGAGAAGCCTCAACATGTATAGCTTCTGAGCACAGCAGAGAGCATAGAGTGTCCATAGTGATAGGTGCAGATCTAGTACGAATTGTAGTTTTTAAAGCATTAAACTCATCAAGTAAACCATTGGGAATTAACAGAACTAAATCCTCATCATCTACTAGAGAGGAAGCTAAAGCTAGCTGATCTACAATAGTCTTGAATTGACTCAGATAATCATCCATTTTTGCTCATTTTTTAACAATTTTGCTAAGCTTGTTCTTCAATTGATGAATATGAGACCTTGACAGAGATGTGAATCATCTTGCAAGAGTACTACAAACCTTATTACTAGTTTGACAATGCATCACAGTTGTAAAGACAGATGGAGACAAAGTTGCTGTTAAACAGCTTAAGAGATATGCATCAATGGTGAGCCACTGAGCATCGTTTAGATTTAGAATTTCATGATTGCTTGAATCTAATACAACTGGTGAAGGACAAATTTCAGATCCATCAACATATCCAATAAGCTTTGTTGCTTTTAATATGTTTTGCATCTGACTCTTCCATACTATATAATTGCTTGAATCATGTTTTGTGGAAACAAAGGCATTAAGGTTTGAAATCAGCAATGTGAGATTTGGAGGTAGAACAGAGGCTTGTGAAGAAGAACTTGTTGCAGCAATGGTGGTTGAATCAGCAGTAGCCACTGAAATTGCTTGCTGTAAAGATCGAGGCTCAGAAGAGCAAGGGCTTTGATACCATAAAGAGGATTAAGACTCAGTTGAATTCATTGATTATACAACAGAGTTCAGTATCTATTTATACAAGAATCAGATTAGCTAACCTAACCATAACTAACAACTAACTACTGAACTGAACTGTAGTTAAGTAATAACAAACTATCAATAACTAACTAACTAATTGTCACGACCCAAACCCACCCCTATGGGTTTAGCATCGCAACTGGCCAGTAATCTGTGATTACCAAAGACCTGCTTAACAATAAAGACAGTAATACAGAGTCAGGGGCTGGCGAAAGCCAAACAGTAATTAAAAAGATGTCCAATGAGCTGTGAAAATCTGAATGCGAAAAAAGTTTTATGAACAAGCCACATTCAAGATCAAAACATATATATATACGTCATATACAAACATCTAGGTTAGGGACCAAATCCTTTCACCATAACTGTACAGTCAAGTCTAAAACACTTATTACAAAATAGAGACAGAAGGGTGAAACTGAGACATCCCAAAATAGCCTTAGCTTGAACAGACTTGGGACCTCGAAGTGAGGCACAAAGGTTGGCTTGACAAAACGGGAGCTTAACTTGACGCTTCTAGCTTCGGTTCGGTGCCTGGACACCTACATATAAATATAAACAGTGAGCTAAAGCCCAGTGAATAACAAATGCGTAAAGCGGTTAAGAATGAATGTCCTTTTCAGTAATTAACCAATCATTTGTATCAGTAAACCAGTTATTCAATCAATGGCTCATATTTCATGCCCTAACAGTTATTTAGAAACCATAATAGTCATATGTGGTACATCCAATAGCAAAACAGTACAGTAGGTCTTAACAGACCGAACAGTCAGTTGACGGCCATCGTAATAGTAAACAGTAGTAGTTCCAAACATTGGAACCGATTGAGATCTCTGTAACAGTAGCAGTAACAGTAAGTTGCTATGGATGCCACGAATACAGTTTACAAATAGGACAACCATTCATTCAGTAAGTAATATCATTTCAGAAAGTTGTATAGTCAATCGTTCAGAAATAATTGTAATTGAACGTATCTTTACAACATTGTTACTCACAGATTACTGGGCTAAAAATAGGCTAGTCAGCGTCCTCAGGTGCCAACCGTACACAGTTGCAAAACGAACACACACTAAATTACACACTTGAGATTAATGACTTAGCCCCTTAACTGGACTTAGTGCGGTTCTACATCAATATCCTCATTGAGATGCCTTAAACATAGCCTAGGAATGCCTAGGATGGAAAGAGGATGCAAAGATGTACTTTAAAACACTTTTCAAATTTTTTAGAAAACAGGGATCTCGCTCGAGCATGGCTTTCCTCGCTCAAGCGAGCTTACCAAAACAGAGGGGTCGCTCGAGCGTAAACTCTCTCGCTCGAGCGGTTTATAAAAATGCAAAAGTACTGGATGTTGAAAATCCCCGCTCAATGCCCGCTCGATGCTTGCTTGAGCGTGAGACACAGCTCCTCGCTCGAGCGTAGGTCTCATCGTTCAAGCGTGCGTCTGCGTGCACAAAAACCTGAGAGCTTGCAATCTACGCTCGAGCCAGCATTCCGTCGCTCGAGCGGAGCTCTGAACAAAAGAATGGTCGCTCGAGCATGGAATCCTTCACTCGAGCGTGGAAACCAAAATCTAGAATTTTCAGATTTGCCTCCAAAGCTCAAACCAAGCATTCAACACATCAAAACTCAACCTTTTGGGCCAATTTTCTAGAAAACCCTTGGAAACTCATACTACAACATGTTTTTGAAGATCATTTGTAATATCAAGCCCAAATGAGAGACAATTGAACACAACTTCAAGGAAACTTTCATGAATTATGTAAGAACATAACATGCATGAGTTCTCATGAACTCTAATGCTCTAAAACATGATCAAATGCAAGATTGAGCTCAAGACATGATGAATTCATGGACTACAACCAAAATATGAACTTGCATGTAAGAATTTTCATGAAAACAACCTCAAAATGCTATGATATGAACATGCATGCATGAAATCACTATTAATTTAACACATTAAGCTAATTCTTGACTCAAGTCACTAATTTCTCATGGACCATGTAAGAAACCACTTAAATTTATGTTCAAGAGGATAAATCTCCTACCTTAGGTCTTGAATTCTAGGTATGGAAGCTCAATTTTTGCAATCTCCTTCAATTCCTCTAAGTCTCCAAGCTAATTCTTGTTGAAATCAATTTTCTCTTCCAAGCCTCCCTCTCTCACTCGGTTTTGGTCTCAAGAAGTTGAAATGAAGATGCTAAACAATGCAAAGGGTGAGAGAAGTAGTGGCCTAACATAATCCACTCAATGGCAAAATGGTAGTAAATGCAAACTAATGTAATTTAACTTTATTTAATCTAATTTAATCATTCCAAATCAAATTTTAATTAAACCTACCATAAAGTCACATAAATCCTAATTAGCATATAACACTAATCAATTTCAGATTCAGTCGCCGATAAGGCCTTCAATTCGCAATTCGAAATTAAAACATGAACAAATTCATTCAGAAATCAAACAGATAGAAATGCATTCAAAACAATACACTCATACAATCGATTCAGGATATCATTCTAATCAGTTACTTATCATGCTCAATCACAGTTTAGCACTAATCAGAGGTGAGGGTTGTCACACTAATCTTGCACATGTATAGGCTGTAGTTGTAACTGTGATTGTAACTGTGGCTGAGGAGGATGCAACAACTCATGCGTAGACTTCACAGATGAAGACTCAAGTGGCTTAGATGACTTAGCAAGCTGTGATGGCTGACATGATTTATCACACAACATGTGAACATTCTCTCTCATCTAATGTAGTGATGTAAACATTCACATTCGTATGTTTTAGTATAAATATTCACATCATGTAATTGACAACACAATGACAAAAATTCATTTCAAATTAATGTGAATATAATGTATAATGATGTGAATATTCATTTCAATTACATGATGTGAATATTCACATCATGTAATTGACAACACAATGACAAAAATTCATTTCAAATTAATATGAATATAATGACAGTCAACATCATGATGCATGGGAACTATCAAAACATAATGACAATCAACATTAAATATCAACATTACACTACAACAAATTTGGGATTTAAAGACGAAACAAATTTGTCCCAAAATGTATATATTTCGTCACCCAAACTAATTACGACGATAATTTTTCGTCACCCGTTTTGTTGCCAAAGCCTCGTCGCTAAAGGGTCTTAGAGACGAAAAAACAATTTCGTCATTGAAAATGATAAATTTGTGACGAATTTTTTTGTCTCCAATACGCTCTGTTGGGAACATACTTGTAAATAATTAGCGACAAAATATTTTGTCATTAAAGGAAGAAATTAGAGACAAAAGTATTTTGTCATAAATATAAGAAATAGAGACAAAATAATTTTGCCACGTTTAATATAAACGAAGACGAAATTTTTTTGTCAAAGAAGCTACCAATAGAGACAAAAACAAATTCATCATTAAAAATGATAAATTTGTGACTAATTTTTTTGTCTCCAATACACTCTGTTGAGAACATACTTGTAAATAATTAGCGACAAAATATTTTGTCATTAAAGGAAGAAATTAGAGACAAAAGTATTTTGTCATAAATATAAGAAATAGAGACGAAATAATTTTGTCATGTTTAATATAAACGAAGACGAAAATTTTTTGTCAAAGAAGCTACCAATAAAGACAAAAACAAATTCATCATTAAAAATGATAAATTTGTGACGAATTTTTTTGTCTCCAATACACTCTGTTGGAAACATACTTGTAAGTAATTAGCGACAAAATATTTTGTCATTAAAGGAAGAAATTAGAGACAAAAGTATTTTGTCATAAATATAAGAAATAGAGACGAAATAATTTTGTCACGTTTAATATAAACGAAGACGAAAATTTTTTGTCAAAGAAGCTACCAATAGAGACAAAAACAAATTCATCATTAAAAATGATGAAATAATGTCAAAAAAAATTCGTCACACATTGAGGGTAATAATGACAAAATGTGACAATATTTTTTGTCATGACAAATTCATTTAGCGACGAAATAAAGAATTCATGACAAAATTAATCATCCACCTAAGCCAAATAAGAGACAAAAAAAACCTTCTTTAGGGATGGAAAATTTTGTCAATAATTCTATAATATTTTTTTCCACATTATATACCTATTTTATCAAAATCTAAATTCTATATATAACAATTCCATCACAACTTAACCTAACTTGTTATCAACACATTTACGAATTAACAAAATGAAAATATCCATTCATCATTACAAATAATTTCATCCTAATACAATAAAATAGTGAAATATCCACAAAAAAAACAAAAGTTATAACTTGTTCAATTCCACAAAACATCCAACAATAACTAGTGCAACTCCACAAAGTATGTATATCCTTATCAAACAAAAATGAACATTCAAGCAAATTATATCATTGGTGCATGTCAAAAATGCCACCCCAATCCAATCTGCAAAAAATAAATTAAAAGCTTTAGTAATTAATCAATTATACAAAATATTAAAAACATTAGTAACTCATCAATTTTTATACAATTTATCCCTCTAACAGACTTTTTTCGAGATTATGAGAACAAAAAATCAATTTTAAGGCTAATTCACAAATGATGCATCCCATTAATGTGCCGTAAGTTCATACAACTTATATTGGTCCCTCCTAAGGTGTTTCTATTGGTTCCTGTACAAATCTGTAGTTGTGTGATAATTTAGCATTTCGACGGCCTTTTTTGAAGCTTTAAGTATAGAGAAAAAATATATTTTTTAGACTAATTCACAATTTATACATCCCGTGCACCTGTACAAATTGGATGTCATATGCATGTTTCCATTACTTTCTAATTCTTCAAACATATATTCTTTTATAAAATTTGTTATATTAAAGTTAATATACTTTACCAAGAAGTATGTCCACTTGTGCATGAGTCCCCTCCACTTCCAAAGTGTCCAGTGAATCCTTTGGTCCTCAAAAAGTTGACAACATCGGCCATTATCTCCCCTTGCTGCTTCTTACCCTCTTCAAGATCTTCTATTTTATTGTTCTGCATTTGTATTTGTTCCTTCTGTGTCTCTATTTGCATCTCAAGGCGCTTCACATAATCATTTGTTTCAGCATATATGGTAGTGGTCCTCCTAATAGAGGATGAAGGTCTCATGCCAAGTCCCTTCACATAGTCAGACCTTGGCTTTAGGACTTGAATTGACAGCTCTTCTGCAGTCAAAGGGATTGATCCCGGCTGTGAGAGGTGATCAGCCTGTGTCTGTATCATATTTTCCTATCAAATATAAAAAAAAATTAAATAATTTTTAGAAAATTAAATAAGATCATAACAAATAGTATTATAAAATTTTGTTAATAAAAATTGCAATATATACTCACATAATTACACTGAGCTTGAGATGAGATCCACTCATGTATTTTCTCATTATAGTGAGTTTCCTTGTACAACTCTGTTAGATTAGGTAGCATCTTCCTTTCTCGTGCCTAATTCGATAGGCCAAATATTCAAAAAATAAAGCTAAGAATCTAATATAATTCTGAAAGTGCAAGGATGCGTACCAGTTTTTCTACTCTAACAGGGATTGACCTAAAACCACATCTATGTTTTGTATACATCCTTTTTCTGTTCGCGATGTTGGCCTTTGATTGTTCCTATAGGGAAGAATGACCAATATAACAATGAAATGTATCATTAGCAAGACAAATATGTTGGCTTTTGATTGTTCTTGTAAGGAATAATGAACCAATATAACAATGAAATGTATCACTAGTAAAACAAATTTAATTCTTGATAATAAAGATATTGCATTGTTCCTCTCTATCATGTTCCTATATATCATTTCAACTTAAAAGATATTTCAAATTATTCACTAGTTTCATTCAATTCTTTGAAAAATAGATTAGAGTACTTGTTGAGATTTCATCATAAGATGGTTTTTCTAGGTGAAAAAAGAAAATATGAAAATGTTACCATAAATTCTTTAGTGTTCCACTTTTTATCAATAAGATCTATCCATTTGGTAGGATCAACATTCTTCGGTGGGTGGTTTCTTGCATACTCCTCCCCTTTAGCCTCCTTCAGCTCCATGAATTGTTTGTGCAGCCTATAGGTATGGTTACTCAATCTCCGACCAAATTGTATATTCATTGCCTTCTCTATATCAACAGGGTCTCCTTGTAAATCAAATTGATCCTGCAAAAAATAGATAAGTCATAGATAATTCTTATAAAAAATAAAACAATTACAATAAATAATTAAGATTTCTAACCTATTATAAAAATGAGTAAAATGTCCTATAATAGAGTAGACAACGAACTTACATTCAAGCGTTAAAACATCGCCTCCTTAAAGGAGGCATCAACATACTTCCACCTACGAACACTTGGATCTGGTAAACGAGTTCGCACTTCTACACCAATCTTTGAGGCTAGTTTTGAGGCATAGTCCCCTACCGGTGCACAAAATTCTGGAGGGATAGGCACGCTAAGCTTTCCATCTTTATCAACAAGGCCTTGAACCTCTTTGCCTCGAGTCGGGCCACGAATACGCTTAGCAACTGATATTGTGAAGCCACAATATTGAAATAGTATGTGAACAAATTTAATTAAGATCTCAAATCAATGTAAATAAAGAGTGTGTCTTACCAATAGTATTACCAACAATCACCTCAAGTTGAGGCTCCACATTGAGAGGTGGTGGCGGATGGCTAGCCACCTCAGGACGTGAAGAGGTATCCCCCTCTTCTGATGCGTGGGTCAATGCCTCATGATGAGATTGTGAACGAGCTCTCGATGGTATCTCTAACAGTTGAATAACATAATAAAATATGAATATATGTAGAAAGATATACATGTCTATGTGTGTATGAATTGAAAGTAACAAGAAAGAATATATTTCACAATGCATAAATGTATAGTACCTCATGCTCAAATGAATCATAGGATTCAGTGTCATTGCCATCTTCAACCTCTGACGGTCGATAATCATCGTCATTTTCCTCAATTGGTATTTGTTTTTCCTTCCTCAATTTCTTATGTTGAACCGTAGCCTTCAAACAAGTTGTTATATTCTTCACTCCTAGAGCATTCATTCTCTCACGGTTTTTATTAATATTCTTCATTCTTTGTTTCTCATAGTTCGTTACCTTCTTAGTTGCGGTACTTGGTTTGGTCAACTGTTTTTTTGTAGCGTCCATTTTGCCTAACTATAAAGCATAATTGAACATTTTTTTGGTAGATACGCATAATTGAACATTAGATGTAAAGAAAAGATAATTATATATTCCTATACATAAAGCATAAAGCAACAACAATCTCAACAAGTGGACATGTCATAAAGCCATCAGACACATAACATGACCAATCAACGATAAACCTACATAGCAGGGGATGAACCCCACAATTGAAATTCAACTACATTAATTAAGAATAATGTTCACATAGAAAGTGCAAAATAACTACAAATCCTAGTCTACATCAAGATCCATATCGTAATCCACATCAGGTTCGTCACACTCTTCATTTTGTTTGTCAGCTCTATTCTCCATCATTGTTTCATCAAATGACCTAACCCTTGTAACAAGTTCTGCTTCAACACCATCTCTATAACATTGAACATTAGGGCCGATGTCAATTGGAACAACATCGGTAATATTTTCTTGTTGGAACACATTGTTTTCTTCTGGTTCATCTAATGATTCTCCATCACCTACCTCTGGTACATCAAAGACACCCCTATGTTGCACTCGTTGAACAACTTGCCAAGGTTGTCCCCATTTGGTATCATTTAGGTAAAAGACTTGCTTAGCCTGGCTAGGCAAGATGAAAGGATCGTGTTGATACCACCGACTTGTGACATCAATACTTATGCAATAATCATCGGTTCGCAATGTTCTACTTCGACCTGTGTTTCCTGTGTTGTACCATTCACACTGGAACAATACAACTTTGTTATGACACATGTACTCTAATTGCCAAACATTGCACAAGTAACCATAAAATTCATGCGTCACTCCCTCATGATCCCCTTCCGTAAGCACACCACTATTCTGACTCTTACGGCGATTGTCTACTTCTCTTGTACGAAACCATACGCCATTGATTATGCAACATAAGTACTCTTTTACTAGCAAATTCGGGCCATTTGCTAACGACCATAAATCATTGGTTGCCTCTGGTGACTTTTCTTCTGTCAATATATTTATCTACAATCACATATAACGTACATCAAGATAGTAAAAATAAATTAATAAATGATCAAATCTTATACAAATTTTTAATCATGTCTTAAAATTGAAAATGCCTTACCCGCTCTTTGAACCACTTGGGAAACTCTTGTTGTATACGGGTTATGTCTTGGTCAGATGGAGTCCGTAATAGATTTTTGTGTATCCTACTCAAAAGAATGTGATTATTATGCACTGCTAACTATATTAACAAAGCTAAGAATACACATATTTAAATGAAAAACATACTCTAGATACTTCTCTATCTCGGGGCTATTGTTCAACAAGAACCAATGAGCCATATCACGATATTCTTGTGACATATCAGCATCCCTTGTGATTAGGCCAATAGGACGGGTAGTTTCTGTGAATACAGTCAACCCTTTGCGACGTTCGCCACGATCTTGATTTCGTTCAGGTCGATTATTCACTGTTTCGATCCCATCAACATACATTGAACAAAAAGTAATGCACTCTTTGACAACGTAAGCCTCTGCGATTGAACCTTCTGGTCGAGCTCGGTTTGTAACAAACTTTTTTAAAGCTCCGAGAAACCTTGAAAATAGAATTAGTTAAGAGCAAGGTTACACATGCAACATATAATTACGAACCTTTCAATTTAACAATTACCTTTCAATCCGGTACATCCATCGATATTGCACCGGTCCTCCAAGAATAGCCTCACGCGACAAGTGAACGGCCAAGTGAACCATCACATCAAAGAAGGCTGGAGGAAAGATCTTTTTAAGCTTGCATAATATGTGTACTATACGTTTCTCTAATTTCTCAAGTTCATTACGGCGCAGTGTCCTTGAGCACAAATCCTGGAAAAATCTACCTAACTCAAATAGTGTTTTACTAATCTCTTTGTCTACGTAACCACGCATCCCAAGTGGAAGAATCCGTTGTATGAGTACATGCAGTCATGACTTTTCAAGCCTGTTAATTTACCATTTCTCGCATTCACTGATCTTGATATGTTTGCAGCATAACCATCTGGATACTTCACTGATTTCAAGAATTCAAAGAAACCCTCCCTCTCTTTAGGGGTCAATGAAAAGATTGCCCTAGGTTTGACATAAGTTCCATCAGGACGACGTGTTAACCACAACTCTTTCCTTATGCCCATATCTTCCAAGTCCATTCATGCTTTGTCGGTGTCTTTGTTCTTTCCATCAATGCCTAACATAGTTCCAAAGGTATTTTCACTAAAATTCTTCTCGACATGCATGACATCAATGTTGTGTCAAAGCTTCCATTTCTTCCAGTATGGTAACTCATACAAGATGCTTACCTTTGTCCAATTTGGTGCCTGGCGGAGTCTTTTCTTGTTTCTTGGATGCTTCCCATATGTGACACATGTCACTCTATCCAATTGCTCTAATATCTTTTCCACTGGTAACTCTAAAGATCTCTTTCGCTTCTCATGCTTACCATTGTAAGCCTTACTCTTTTGCCTTTCAGGGTGGTTTTGAGGCAAGTAGCATCGATGGTTAGTGTATGCAGTCTTACCTTTCAAGGATTGAAAATATGGTTCATCATTGCAAGTGTAACAAGAATAATGACCCTTTGTTCTCCACCCAGATATGTCACCAAATGCAGGCCAATCATGTATAGTCCACATCAAAGCTGCACGCATCTGGAAAGACTCACCAGTTACGACATCATAAGATAATACACCATTTTCCCACAACTCATTCAACTCATCCACCAGAGGTCTCATATAGACATCAATATCGATTCCTGGTTGTGATTCTCCAGGAATAAGTAATGACATCATAAGAAAGGGATCTTTCATAACCAACCAAGGTGGCAAGTTATAAGGAATGAGTACTACAGGCCACAAACTATATGAGTTGCTCATGTTCCCGAAAGGATTGAACCCATCAACAGCCAACCCTAGCCTCACATTTCGAGGCTCTAGGGCAAACTGAGGATGTTGCGCATCAAATTCCTTCCACTCATCACTATCGGCGGGATGCCTCAATACTCCGTCATCTATACGTTTGTCCTTGTGCCATCTCATGTCCTCAGCAGTCTTCCTTGACATGTACAATCTTTTCAACCTTGGTGTCAATGGGAAGTACCGCAACACCTTATGGGGAATCTTCTTACCCTTGCCACGATTGATCTTGTATCTGGATGCCTTACATTTTGGACATTTATCAAACCTTGCATTTTCCTTCCAAAAGAGTACACAATCATTTATACAAGCATCAATTAACTCATATGACAAGCCCAAATCACGAAGTATTTTCTTAGCTTCATAAAATGACTTTGGAACCAAATTATCTTTTGGTAAAAGTTTTGTTAAAAACTCCAACAGTGTGTCAACCAACTTATTGCTCCAGTGGTTTGTTACCTTCATATTAAGCAGCTCAATGACAAACTTCAACAGAGTGTAGTTTGTGCAACCTAAGTACACCTCACGTTTGGCATCATTCAATAGTTTATCAAACGTTTGTACTTCCACATTCTGGGGTGCATCATTGGGTTCTCCTCTTATTCGATCTTCCACTAAGGCATCAACACCACCTAAAACCTCATCTTCATCAATTGGCATTTCATAGTGAGCCTCATTTGATACACGTGGTTCCCCGTGCTCATGCCAAATAGTGTAAGTTTGCATAATCCCATATTGAAGCAAATGAATTTGCACATTTTGAAGATTTTGGGAATAATAGTTCACACAGTTCAAACATGGGTACGGAATTTTACCTTCTTGGTCAACAACTGCCATTGCAAATTTAATAAATGATGTCACCCCATCAATAAATGGCTGACTCATCCTTCCATCAGGTGTCTTACCCAATGCAATCCAACTCTTGTCCATGTCTGATCACAAATGAAAGATCAAGTTTTTTTAATTTGTTTATGTCATAAAACACATCATGTGTACTATTAACCTATTCCATTTAGGAATGCACAATACCATATTAAGCCTCCGTTTGGGAAGTGGGTTGGCTTTTTGGCTTTTTGGTTTTTTTGGCTATTTTAGCCTGGGGCTAAAAAGCCTGGTTTGGGAAGGGCTTTTTGTCTTTTTTGACTTTTTGGCTTTTTGGTGAGGTGTCTTCTTGTTAAATTACCAATCTGCCCTTTTTGGCTTTTTTTATTTTTTTATTTTGGGTTTGGATTTGGCAAATTTTGCTTAAATGTTTTTTATTTATTTATTTATTTTTATTTTCGGTTTGGATTTGGCGTATTTTGCTTGAAATTTTTTTATTTTTTTATTTTGGGTTTGGATTTGGCGTATTTTGCTTACATTTTTTTTTATTTTTTTATTTTGGGTTTGGATTTGGTGTATTTTGCTTTTAAATTTTTTTTATTTTTTATTTTTTTACTTTGGGTTTGGATTTGGCGTATTTTGCTTAATTTTTTTTTTTAAGTTTTTTATTTTCGGTTTGGATTTGGCGTATTTTGCTTAAATTTATTTTTTATTTTTTATTTTTTTATTTTGGGTTTGGATTTGGCGTATTTTGCTTACATTTTATTTTATTTTATTTTGGGTTTGGATTTGGCGTATTTTGCTTAAAATTTTTTTTTTAAAATTTATGTTTTTGTCTTTTTTTTTTATTTTTTATTTTTATTGGTATACAATAACTTTTTTTATTTTTCAAAAATGAGTTTTCATGGGTTTTATTTATTTCTAAATTACGTCGCGAATGGTAATTTATGTTTTTATGTTTTTTTTAAAAAATATTTTTGAATGAGTTGTATTTTTCTCGTTATTTTTTTTTAATTTACGTTTTTTTCATTTTTTAAGTTTTTTCTCGTTATTTTTTTTTAATTTATGTTTTTTTCATTTTAAGTTTTTTTTTTTTTTTTTTTTTTGCAAATGGTTTTTTCATGTGTTTTTTATTTTAATTTTTATTTCATTTTCTGTGAAATGATAAAAAGTGGGGTTTTATTTTATTGTCCTGTGTATTTTAAATATTTAATTTAATTTTAATTTTATTTTTATTTTAATTTTAATTTTAATTTTATTTTAAATAATGTAAATAATCTAAAAAATTTAATAAGCAAAAAATTAAAATAAATATTAAAAAAATTTAAATCGTAAAATTTTAAATAATTTAAATATTCAAAAAATTATTTTAACAAAAAAATTTAAATAATTTAAAATGTTAATATTTTAAATTTAAAAACAACTCTATTTGTCCCCATGTGGCTAAAAAAGCCACCTTTGTCGTGACATGGCTATTTTAGCCTAAGTTTGGCTTCCCAAACACCACCTAAATTTTCTTCTTACCTTTTTTTATTCAAATACTTTAATATTTTAAGAAATTTTTTTTATTCTATTTAATATTTTATTGTAATTTTTAAACTAAAAAGAATTTCTAAAAAATCATATCTAAACTATTTATGCCATTATAAAAAGTAATTTTTTTTAATATCAACTTAGTGATACACTACTACAAAAATAGTTAAAGATCACACTTTGACAAAAAAAAAGATCTCACTTTTATTGGAAGTGTGATAAAAAAAAATTAGATTGATATTTTAATCACACTTTATTTGATTGAGTGTGATAATATTTATTTTTTATGTCACTTTTCAATTAAGTGTGATTATATATATATTTTTAATCACACATTCTAATTAAAGTGTGATTGTTTATATATTTTTTAATCACACCTTTTAATTAAAGTGTGATTGTATATACACTACTACTTTTTAATCACACTTTTTAAGTAAGTGTGATTATATATATATTTTTTAATCACACATTCTAATTAAAGTGTGATTGTTTATATATTTTTAATCACACCTTTTTAATTAAAGTGTGATTGTTTATATATTTTTAATCACACCTTTTTAATTAAAGTGTGATTGTATATACACTACTACTTTTTAATCACACTTTTTAAGTAAGTGTGATTATATATATATTTTTAATCACACATTCTAATTAAAGTGTGATTATTTATATATTTTTTAATCACACCTTTTTAATTAAAGTGTGATTATATATACACTACTACTTTTTAATCACACTTTTTAAGTAAGTGTGATTATATATATATTTTTTAATCACACATTCTAATTAAAGTGTGATTATTTATATATTTTTTAATCACACATTTTTAATTAAAGTGTGATTATATATACACTACTACTTTTTAATCACACTTTTTAAGTAAGTGTGATTATATATATATTTTTTAATCACACATTCTAATTAAAGTGCGATTATTTATATATTTTTTAATCACACATTCTAATTAAAGTGTGATTATATCACTACTACAAAACAGTTAAAGATCACACTTTGATAAATGAAAATATCTCACTTTTATTAGAAGTGTGATAAAAAAATTTAGATTGATATTTTAATTACACTTAATTTAATTGAGTGTGATCATATTTATTTTTTATGTCACTTTTTAATTAAGTGTGATTATATATATATATATATATTTTTAACCACACTTTTTAATTAAATGTGATTATATATATATATTTTAATTAAGTGTGATTATATTTAGTAGTTATTTATATATATGTATATATATAGTAGTATCCACAGTTGAACAAATCAAACCCCTTCTCTCCCCGTCTCTCCGTCTACCCCTCTCACTACTCACTTAGCAATAGCTAGGGTTTTATTATCTTTCTCTCCCCTATAGAAACCCTAGCGTTGAAACTCCCATTCCCAACAACAACAATCACCATCAGTGTTGGATCTGCCACACTACAAGAAAACACTACAAGAAAAGTAGGCTTATGAGACGGAACTTTTTGTGATGGCACATTTGCTGTCGCAAAAAATGACTTTTTGCGACGGCACAACTTGCCGTCTCAAAAAATGTGACTTTTGGAGACGGCACAACTTGCCATTGCCAAAAAATGTGACTTTTGGAGACGGCACACTTCCCGTCTCAAAAATGTGACTTTTTGAGACGGCACAACTTGCCGTCGCCAAAAAATGTGACTTTTTGAGACGGCACAGCTTGCCGTCGCAAAAAATAGAGTATTTGCGACGGCAGAAATTGCTGTCGCAAAAAAAAAAAAAAAAAAGAGTATTTGTGACGGTACTAGCTGCAGTCGCAAAAAAAAAAAGAAGAGTTTTTTGCGATTGTAATACGTACCGTTGCAAAATATATATATATATTGTGGCTTTAAGACGGCTTTATATATATAGTTATAAAATGGTTTAAATAAATGCAACGGTATTTTTCTGTTACAAAAAAAAAAATAAAAAAATAAAAACGACGTCGTCTTACTATTTTGAACATTTCTCTTTTCACCAATTTTTTCATCTTTCTATCTCTCTGTCTCTGTCTCTCTTCTCTTTCTCTCTCTCACTCATAACTCTTCTCTGTCTCTGTCTCTCTCTCTTTCTCTATGTGTCTCTGTCTCTCTCTCTCTCTCACTCATCACTCTTGTTTGTCTGTCTGTCTCTTTCTTTCTCTCTATGTCTCTGTCTCTCTTCTCTTTCTCTCTCTCACTTATCACTCTTCTCTCTCTCTCTCTTTCTCTCTGTGTCTCTCGTCCATCTTTCTTCTCTTTATCTCTCTCATCTCTCTTCTCTCTCTGTCTCTCTTCTCTTTATCTCTCTCGCTCTCTCGCTCATCTCTCTCTGTCTCTCTCTCGTTTATCTCGTTTCGCTCTTTCTCTCTCTCTTTCTTCATCTATTTTTTCATCTTCCTTTCTCTCTTCTCTTTCTCTCTCTCACTCATCACTCTTCTCTCTCTGTCTGTCTGTCTATCTGTCTCTCTCTCTCTCTCTTACTCATCTATCTCTTCTCTCATCTCTTTTCTTATCTCTTTTCTCTCTCTGTCTCTTTCGTTCATCTGTCTTCTCTCTATCTCTCTCGCTCATCTCTCAATCTCTCTCATCTTTCTCTGTCTCTCTCGCTCATCTCTTTTCTCTCTATCTCTCTTTGTCTCTCTCGTTCATCTCTCTTCTCTTTATGTCTCTCTCGCTCATCTCTCTTCTCTCTGTCTCTCTGTCTCTCTCGTCTATCTCTCTTCTCTCTATGTCTCTTTTCTGTCTCTCACTCTCTATCTCTTTCTCTCTCTCTCTCTCTCTCTCTCTCTCTCTCTCCCACTGTGTTTGCGTCCTCACTCTCTCACTCTCATCTTCTCTATTTACTGAGCTCCCTATCGATTTATCGATCCACTACAAGAAAATGCACTTTTAGCGACCACTTTGTCTCTCTCTCGCTTATCACTTTGTCTCTCTCTCTCTCCTCTATCTGTCTCTTACTCATTTATCTCTCTCACCACCTATCTCCTCTACCACATTCACCACTACTACAAACGTCATTCCACCACCACCACTACTTCCACTGTCGCCACTTCACCTCTACGACTACCATTACTACTACCATCACCACCACTCCACTACCACCACTACCACTACCACTACTGCCACTACTACTATCATTACATCTCTTTCACCCCTGCCACTCCATTTACACTACCACTGCTACAACTTCACCACTAATCTCTTTTACCATCACCATCACCACCACCATCATTTCTTAACCACCACCTTCACCACTACTGCCGCTCCCTTTCCTCTACCACAAAAAATTAGTTCATAATTTTTAGTAAAAAAAAATAAGCCGCAGAAAAATATTTTTCATTGACTACAGAAAATTAACTTTTATTTTAGTGAAAAATATTTTTCATTAAAATATTACCTCTACTTCTACCAAATAAAAAATAATAATATTTTTTTTCATTAAAATAAAAATGAAACAAATAAATTTTCAATCTTAGTAACTAAAAAAAAAGATAATTTTTTAAAAAAAATTTATTAACTACAAAAAATATATATATTTTAACAAAAAATAAAATTTTTTGATGACGACAACCCCCGTCACAAAAAAAAAAATAAATTAAATTAAACGATATTATTTTATTATTTAAATTTCATTGACTCAAAAAAAAAAAAATTTATTCCCGCCCCTTTTTTTTCCATTCCCGCTCCCTTTCCCCTCTCCCCTTTTTTTCCCTCCTCAATCTCAAACCCAAAAATCCCTAATCTCTACTTACCCCCCCTCTCTCTCTCTCGCGATTGACGGCGAGCGGCGTCGGAGCAGCGTCGGAGCAACAATTACCATATCCCTCAATTACCCTTATTCTTCTACTCACCCCAAACCCACTTCATCACTCAGGTCTATAAGCTTCTCTTCCACCACTTCTCACAATGTCTTCTCCACAGGTACTACTCAAAAACCCATTTCTCTGTATTTGGCTTTTCTCAGCTCAAATCACAAAACCCTTGTTCTTAAATAGTTTTAGAAAAAAAAAATTTGGTAATATTTTCAGGTTTGATTTCGATGAGCCCTATTGTGAGGCCAACTCGTCACTCGATTGTTTGCGAGGCTGCTCCGAATAAGAAGGCCGATTCGGCTGCGAAGAGAGCTCGTCAAGCAGAGAAGAGGCGTGTCTACAACAAAGCTCGGAAATCCGAGGTCAAGACTCGGATGAAGAAGGTATTTTATTTGTGGGTTTGCTTGTTTCTTAATTGTAGACTAAAGTGGTATTTGATTATGTTGAGTTTTACAGGGTTGTTTTCACTCTCTCTTTGTTCTTTCTATATACATATATACTGGTACTGCTCTATATATATATATATATCTATAGTGTTGATTCATTCAATATCTTATATATCCTGTTCATATCTTGATTCATTCAATTTATAGTGTTGAAAACACAATAAATAGGGGACATGTGAACTGTCAACAGAGAAATTAAAATCACAATCAAATAATTGTTTACAGTTCATCATAAAAATGAATATTTGGGAAGTTATATACTTCTCATCACATTTTGTTATTGTTTTGGCATGTTGGGGGTCTACCCTTGAAAATATGTTAGGAGTTGTAGAACAGTCTGCTTTGCTGAGTGGTATACTGTCCTTGTGTTTGTGTGAGTGAATGATGGTGATTTTATGAGCATTAGTAATTTAATGGCACCCACTACACTCTTGTTTTACAACATTCAAGTTGTGTAACTTGCAAAAATCTACTTCTTATATGATTCGGTTTAAGATCTGTGAAGGCAAAATCCAATAGGCCCTGTTGACTAAAGATTTTAAGTATTTAATAATATTGGCTTGATAAACTCCACTAGAGAGCCCCAATATGTATTTCTGAAAGGATAATGTGTAGGACTTATTGCACTAAATCTGACTAGATCAGGACTACACTATTGAATCTTAACTTATTTTGCATGAATTACATTTTTGTTCTTAGTAAGAGGAATTCCGTTTGCACTCCTTAATTTGTATGTTGCATTTTGAGTGTTTGCAGCTTAAGATTGATGCTGATTTCCTGTATTTTCTGGCAGACGCTGCAGTTATTGCGGTAGGTGCTTCAGTTGTTTTAGTTGGGTCACTTAATATCTATCAACTCAAGTAGTGACCATTAAGTTTTCCAATTTGCAGTTTCAATATGGAAATCCAGATACATTATGCTCCCCTCTTGTTGAAGCAAAGACTAACGGGCAGGATCTGGTGGTATGCCCTTGCTCTTCCATCCATTTAATTCTTTGTATTATTGCACTCTTCAAAGGTCATGGGAATCTTCTTGTTTGAAGAAAAAATATTTCTTGTGCAACCTAGATTTTTAACTGGTAGCTAAATTAAAATATACGAGCTAACTTTGGTAGTTTTCTTGGATTTTGCTATGATTTATGGTGAACTTAATATGTACCGTTCTGGGGAAAGTGTGGGATTGCTAACTGATGGATATTGAAATTTGTTGAAGCCAATCTCTATGTGCTTGCATGTGCAATGATAGGAGCTCTATTACAATCTGAGGCTTTGATTGGACAGGTGTCCAAAATACAATATAAAAAAATCCTCTAGGTCCTCTAAGATGGTGAACGGCAAGTTCTTCCGAAGTCTTCAAACCCTTGAACATCAGATGCCCACAAGGATACAAACATTTTTGAGTGTGACGATTTGAAGTTCAAATTTGCATTGTTGTTTATCCGTCTCTTTCAGCTTTGCTAATGGCACCATTGAAATGGTGTGATTTGCTTGAAAATATCATTTGAATTAGATTTAATAGGAGCCTCTGTTTGTTAGTACTTATCAAATATATATATTTTATTCCAATGAAGAATTATTCTGCTACTTTCATTTGGACTTGATGTTTGTCATTTATAAGATGTATGGCCATTATATGGAAAACTTCACCCATCACGTGCCAGCATTGGAATGACTACATCCCTTCAATAATTTCAGCTACTTAGAGCGTTCCATTAATTTATTATTATTATTATTTTTTTGAGTTTATATTTTTAATTTTTTTTCTTGTTTTAGGAACTTCTAATTTTTGGTGAGATTGTACAGGTTGCTTGTTTCATGCTTCATTGATGAAACAATCATATGATGCCTTATTATTTTTTCTTCCCAAATTTGTACCCATGCATTTAATTTTGTCACATAATGTTCTCTGCAGGATGCATATGCTAAATATGTGAAAGACTGTTTCCTTGGGAAGTTTGGTGCAAAGTAGTTTTGTTGGTTTTCAAGGTTGAATGCCAGAGCAGAATTTGTCTCTATTTCTTGAATTTTGCACCTGCATTAGGAAATAATTTAGCTAATTCTTATTAGCATGCTCTCTATGGCATCAAACCATGAATTCCTGTGGGGTTTTGTTTTCAAAACTGCTGCCACCTTGATATTAATATATACATGATAATCATTTTCTTTCAGCTCTCATTTTTTGTGTGCTAGGTGGTGCTTTCAGAGTTCTTGTAGATCTCATATATTCTCGGATTGTTCTATTCCAGGTATTCAAATCACTGCTGCGATGTGTTAAATTATGAGCGAAAAGGCGAGGAGTGTATGGTAATGTAAGGGCATATAAGCTTGGTATAGGGTCACATTTGAGATTTGTCTTTATATGTTCTCCCCTAGCCTCTGTCAAGGGTAAAGGAATCCTATTAATAGATTCTGTGTGGTAGGGATATGTTTCGCAACTTGCTTTAAAGCTACTCCTATTTTTTGCAGAATTTGTTTCTTCATGTAAAATTTAGGCAACTTGAGATAAGCTATTCCTTCATAAAAGGTATACCTTATTTTACATAGATTAATGTTACACTTCTCTCTCAGCTTGGCTTATGTGATGCACGTCTTTTATGGGTGGAATTGGGATGCACACAGAGAATGCACACAATGTACTCCTCTCATATTCTGACATGTTTTTCTCTCTGTCCCCGTCTGTCTCTCACTATATATAGGTATACCTATTGAACATTGGATTTGTTGAACAAGATGGTGGAGGTTGCAACAACTAAACTGCTAAAGTGTTTCACCTTTCTAGTGCATCATATGACTTCATACATGAGTACTGGTAGCACAATATAAATGTCAAAATATCACCTTTTTTCTCAGCCTGCTTTTTATGCTCACTCTTTATTCTCTTGCTTTTTATTTACGTACATACATGCCTAATTATGTGTGTAGGGTCAGTCATTTGGTGGAACAAATGATTGCTGGGAGAGTTGTTAAGGAAAGCTATGGTGCTACCAAACAACAACATACATTTACAGTAAGTTTGGGACATGTGTAGTGATGACTCGCTCAATTACTCAAGCCTCTCTTTTGCTAATGAAATCAATAATCTAGTGTTTTTTTTTCCTTTTCAATTTCCTTGAGTTAAACATTGTCATAGTTCATCCCTTATAAGTTTTTTTGCACAAAAATTCAAGATCTCCCTCTGTTTTGTCTTTATTAGAAGTTATTATTCTTCCCCTGTTTCTGTGGGTCACTTATTATTTCCAAACTAGTGACAAATGGTAGATGTCTCCAATTGAGGTTAGAGGATTAACACAAGTTGTGTAAGAAGGCAACTATTGATCATAAATCTAGAGACACTTTCTAAGTAGAGCAACCATATTTTTATGTGGATTCAATGTACCCCCAGTACTGTCACTACAAATCTACTACTGTTCTAGATGCCAGATTTTTACCATCTACCTTATCTTTTCTACTTTCACATAGGGATTAACCTGATGAAATGATGTCCTGACTGAACATATTCTATGTAAAAGCATGAGGTGACATTGGATGAAATTTCAACATTATGCTGTTTGAAAGATGGATACCCTTGTTATGGTTATAATATTGTTATCTTCACTCTATTTATCCTTGTTTCTATGATCGGTAAAATACATTCTTTTCAGACTTTGATTATGATATATGTATTACTATTGTTCAATGAACTGACTGAAATGTTAAAACTATTTGCAGACATACTTGGGGATCTAAATATTCAGGTTTTATTTCAAATGCACTAAGTACTCTGCTGACGAAAAGGTAAGGTCATTTATGCTAGTTCATTATTTCAACCTTTTGGGTGTAAATGCATTTTGTGTAGGCCTTGAACAATGAAGCCCAATTGCCATTTTGATCACTTTTGTGATGTACTAGATTTATGTAAATGGCAGTAGCAGTATCTATTGTGGGATTGAATTTATGTTTAGCTGGCAATACTATTTTATACCTGCAAAACTGCCTGAAGTAAGCATGTAGTTTGACTTTTTTTTTTGGATGGGCTGCATTCAAGTAATCTTCTACTCACTTTTGAACATAATAGGTTTTGATTCAGGTTGCCTCCTTAACTCATTGAACTGAAAATTAACACAAGTAATAAGTTCTAGATATATATATATTAAAGTCTTTGAATGTCTATTTTTCTTCTTTTGAGATAAGTTAGTTAAATGGCTAGTTTGGCATGCCTACCTAAAATCTGTTCAGTGTTAAGGCTAGGCACTGGCTGTATTGATCTGACGAGAATTTGATAGGGCTCAAATTCAAAAGCAAACTATAATTTTGCTGGAATTTGAGCTTCAGTATTTCTATACTTTAAATTGTTGGACCAATTGATGTCATAACAAATCATCCAGAGGTATAGCTATTTGACCACATCATAGCTGCAGTGTGAATTTGTCAAGGCAGCATAGGAACTCAAAACATGTGAATTTGGATACTATTTTATCACCATCCTGCCCCCACTGAAGAGCAAGGTTGCAGGGCCTAAGACTGTTAAAACATAGCAAGATAATTGTTAATTCTTGACATTGGTATACTTCCAAAGTTGGTTTCACAAATGGGCCTAAGTTGTATTTGAGGTGCATGGTGCAGAATCTAAGATATGATATCGTTGATGAGATCTGTATGAGCTACTTTTTCTGCCTAAAAAAATATGATTTCAGCAAATAATGTCATGGTCCAACAGAAAATTGGGTTCATATAAGAGTTAAGATATACTAATTGAATGAATTGATAATTACAAGTCTCCTACTTCAATTTTTGCGAATTGCTTTTATATGTTGTATGTGATAGATTTCATTGACATGCACAGAGAGAAGTGCTGGATAGTGAGGACCTGTTATTGTTTGTCACTTACATGGACAGACTTTAATTGTGGAGAATTTGCTATTTCAATAGAGTATTTTGTCATGGTTGAAAATCATATAATTCTCGTATTTTTGACAGTTACAATCTTTTAAGTATCTATCTGTGGCTGATCCTATTCCTATAAAGATGTGCTTCATCTCAAGTTATTAAATTAGGGAGCTGAAGGTTTAGATAAAGGGGTTGTATGCAAGTTGTTTCTTTTTAATTTAGTGTGCTGGGCTCTTATTATTTCTTCTACTTGGATTGCTCCCATACCAATTTGTAATTATTCAGGCTATGTGGTTTCTGCTTTTAAGACCAATAAGCTTTATTGATCCTTATTTGTTTTATAGTTTTTAGTGGGTTATATGTTGATATCATATGATTTTGATTGTCCATATAATACTCCATTTTATCATTTATGTGATCCTTACTGCATTGTTGCATATTGTCTTCTTTTGTGGTGTTGTTTTACTGATATTTGTGTGGAGAATCAAAATAATTATGTCATTTTTGGTGGCTGTGGGGAAAGTATTGGGGGCAGTTTAACAACTGGATAAATTACATTATTTTTGGTGTGATCTAAATGTAAGTTTATAAATTAATTAGTAAGTTTATTCATATGCTTCTAGCGGTTTTTAAATTAATTTGTTTTTTTATTTTTCAGGTCAGAAATTTCTTGGAGAGATGCAAAATATGGTCAAAGAATTCAAGAACTTAGAATTTTCAAGTTTTTTTTTTTTTTTTTAATGTATGTAATCACAGTTAAATTTTTTTTTTTATTAATTTCTTTGTATATACTTTTAAACATTTAACTTTCATTTATGAAATATATGATGTTATTTCATTCAATATATGGTTGTGATTCAAAATATTGTATATAGTGTGTATTACATTCTTCAAATGCGCGTACAAAAATAATATTGATTATTCTTTAAATATTTCAATTTTTTTATTACAGGTTTTATTAGTTATTAATCACACTTAAAAGGTGTGATCTAATGTTTTTAATCACACTTAAAAAGTGTGATCTAATGTTTTTAATCGCACTTAAAAGGTGTGATCTAATGTTTTTAATCACATTTAAAAAGTGTGATCTAAAGTTTTTAATCACACTTAAAAGGTGTGATCTAATGTTTTTAATCACACTTAAAAGGTGTGATCTAAATGTTTTTAATCACACTTAAAAAGTGTGATCTAAAGTTTTTAATCACACTTAAAAGGTGTGATTTAATGTTTTTAATCACACTTAAAAGATGTGGTGAAAGCATTTTTTAATGACACTTAAAAAGTGTGATTAAAAATGACCATTTTTAATCACACTCTCAAAGACCACACTTTAATAAAACTTAAAAGGTGTGATTAAAAAACATACATCATACCAAAAAAGTGTGATCTTTATCTATATTTGTAGTAGTGATAGTTTGTTCCTCCCAAGTAATCAAGTTGAGAGTAATCTGAGAGAGAGAGTTTGATGTTTGTGTAGAAAATGCTAGAGAGTCCAACGTTTTTATTTATATAAATATAAAACATATATATTTTAAATATTTTATTAAAAGTTTATATAAGTATGAGATTTATAAATCTTATATTTATATAAGTTGTTTAATAAAATATCTAAATACTAAGTTGCTTAACCAATGCACCTACCTACTTCGTACCATACTCCCTAAAGCCCTGTTTGGATGAAGATATTCGTGCACCTAAAAACCCTCTAAAATTTAAATAAATAATAATGTTAGGGATCGTAAAAACAATATCATGAAATGTTTTATGAAAATTCTCTATCTTTAAATTACACATATAATAAAACACTATATAATAATCAAATTTTTTGTAATTAATCCTTACATTTTTCGTTTATTTGATATTTTCTTTTAAAATTTTTTGAAACAAACTAGTAACTTCATAATTCAATTTTGTTCATCTAGAATATCCTGATATATAATTCATCAAAGACGATCAAAACAGGTGGTCATCAAAGACAATCAAAACAGGTGGTCAGAAACTAGTTGGAATTAAATAATGATAAAAAAAACCTCATCACAAAATAATAATAACGAACACCCAAGCATGAATCTTGCACAAGAAACCAGAAACCAACAGCATTGCATAAAATAGCCTAGAAATTTTTTCATCATCAAAGAAAACAAGAGAGAAAGTGAGAGAAAATGGAAGCAGCAACAGTACCTGATTTGTTCAATCGGGTGGAGATGTCAGACTCAGAAGAAAGGAAAATTGAATTTATCTACCTCTACAAAAACAAAAGATAGAATATAGATGTTTCGATGGGAGAATCAAAGTCATAAAGCATAATCAGACAATGGAATGAAAATTTTCAAGTACCCATTTGGAAAAAGAAGATGTCATCATTTAAAGTCAAATCTATAAATCATTACAATTTTGACCATTTCTATCTCATTTAACTTTTCAGATAGCATGGTACAATTCTTGTTGTATAATTTATGAAATTGTTTATAAATTTTTTTTTTTTCCGAATATTTGATATAATTTTTTATTATTTGTGGCAAAAATAAATTAAATAAGATTAAAAATTAATTAAAAAAATATAAATATATTTTTAACTTATATTTTTTAATCATTAAACTCTCAATTGTTTAACAATAGAATGAAAATTTTCAAGTACCGATTTGGAAAAAGAAGATGTCATCATTGTAGTAGACAGTTTAGCTTAAAATATTATGGGCATGACCACTAGATCAACGATGGAATAGCTGGAGATAAAAGGCATAACTATTCAATGATAATTATATTTTTAATCTTTATAGTTTGATTAAAAATTTATTTTATTTTAAGAGAAAAAAAAAGTGAAATATAAATAAAACATATTATGTTTTAGGGGGATGCACCAATAAATCCCAAATTAATAACTTATACACTGCTTAGTCCTAAAAGTTTTCTTATAGACTGAAAGGTCCCATTACAATGTTTCAAACATCAGATTAATGTTTCGAACATTAGATTTCGAACATCAGATTAATGTTTCAAACATTAGATTGATGTGCAAATGGGACTAAATGGAGCATAAGAAAACTTTTAGGACTAAATGGTTCAACTTTTCAGAAACTAGGACTCATGGGTAAATTTTCCTATGTTTTATCTATGTTTTTTTTAAAAAAAATTATCAAAATTTATAATTCAAATACAGTCTACAAATAATCTAAGCTTGAGTAAATTATTGCACTAGATTATAAAAAATAAAAAAGAGAAAACTGATTTTATTGAAGTCAGGGATGACATCCCGATTACATAGGCAAAAAAAAAAAAGAAAAAGGAGCAAAGTTCTTGTTTTTGATAACAGTCACATGCCGACTTCACTGTTTCGACTCTCTCGCCGAGCTCTTCCTTTTTTTGTCGCCTTGGGAGACCCTTGAAGGCTCTGCCTCAGTGTGTACAAGACGGCCTAGAGTGTTGACTCCCTGTTGGTTGTCAAAGGCGATTCGAGTCAAGATGGTAGTCTTTTGTTTCAACTCCTTATTCTCCGCCTTCAGAGCACAAATCTCTGCCCGCGCATCTTTGTACATGCGCTGGAGCAGAGAAAGTTGGGAACTTAAATGTTGTACTTCACTGGTCCTATTCTGCAACTGGTGAGATAATTTGGTAACCGCAGTCACTGTTTCCATGCAAGAGCTCAGTGTGAAGTGGTTGGCCTCAATGTTAGATTGAACAACCATGATTTGCTCAACTGAGATCATGGGAAAGTTAGGAAAAGTAGGAGTAGAGGCACTCATGATTTGCTCAACTGAGATCATGGGAAAGTTAGGAAGAGTAGGAGCAGAGGCACTCGGTCCAGGAAGGTTAGGAAGAAGAGTAGGAGCAGAGGCACTCGGTCCAGGAAGGTTAGGAAGAGTAGGAGCAAAGGCACTCGGTCCAGGAAGGTTAGGAAGAGTAGGAGCAGAGGCACTCAGTCCAGGAAGGTTAGGAAGAGTAGGAGCAGGGACACTCAGTCTAGGAGAGCTTGGATCATTGAGGTCTGGAAAGAGAGTGAGAGGACGAGATGAGGCCATATGTAGTGAGAGATGTAAAGAGAAAGAAAAGAGAGTCAGAGAAATAGCAGAGAATGATGAAGAAGAAGGAAAAATGAGTGAATAAGTAGAAGATGGAAGATACTGATTCAGAAGAATGCAGAAGAGAAGACGACAAGAGGGAGAGAGAGTCGAGGCGAGCTTACAGATCGAGGAGGTCTGCTTTTGTTGGCCAACTGACGCAAAAGCAAGGCCGCGTGTCAGACGCAGTTTTCGAAGGAAGAGAGAGAAAGCGGGAAAGTTGTATACATATATGTATCTATATTGTATATTTACACATTATATACATTTATTCGACTATATTTGGTCACAAAAGTGACTTGGGTTTAGTGGTTTGGCTCTGTGGTTGAGGGACCAAGGGACAAAGCCTAAGGTCAGGGGTTCGAAACCCCGTATCCCTGCATTCGTGTTTTATTTTCTTTTTGCGTGTTTTGCTTATGCGCGATGACGTCAGCTAACGGAATATTCCGTCGTAGTAACGGCATATGCTCACTGACGTTCGTAGACAGAATATTCCTTGTCAGTAACGGCATATTCTCCAAATGTGTCTGTGTAGCTTTTGTTCGTACTTGTCCCTTGGTGAAAATGTTTGGGAATTGTGATAGAAATGTTATTTTGATATTAGGATGTACATTGTATATGTTACGGAGTAACAGTAGTTATTTTGGTGTTGGGGTGCATTGTGCATTAAGTGATGGAGATGATTCGTTGAAGTTGGGTTATCACCAATAAGGTATGGTGTCTTAGTATTTTGAGGAGACGTTTTGTCAAAATTTGTGTTACGCTTAAAGGATTAGATCTTATTTTTGTTACTTTAGGGTATTGATGTGGATAGAAGAATCACTTGATGGTTTATACTAGTGTAGACACCCCATTTTTGACCACCCTTAAGGCTTGGGCACCTTCTTTTGAACACCCCATGATGCAAATTGAAATATGCCATTTTATGAATTCTCAGCAGAAAAAAATCAAAAAGAGGATGGTATGGTCGCGGGGATTTTTGCGGGGGAAGAAAAAGAAAAAAAGCATCAGATAAGGACAATGAGTTTTGGGGTGGAATATTATTAGGGGTTTTGGGGTGGATGATTAAATATATTTTATTGGGTTGATGATGGTTTTGGGGGGTGTAAAAATGGCAGGGTGTAAAGGCATATGAGGGTGATTGTTTTTTGTTAAAAAAAGATATGAGAAGGGGTCAGTATGAATGATGATGTTTTGGTGGGTGGTAAAAAAGCTTCTTAGAGAATGATTATTTGGGGAGAGAGTGGACAGAATGGAGGATAAGGCACTGATCAGGGGCTAAAAAGGGATACACACACAAGGGACCAACGCTCTCATTCTCAAGAACACACCCAGTTCTCTCCCTCTCGGAGAACACACAGAGATCCACACACCAACACAAAGGAAGGAGATGCTCCCTCTCTCAATCTCTCTCTCTCTCGGGTTGCATTTTAAAAAAAGAAGCTGGGCACACACACATAGACACAGAGCTTCATACCCAACACACACTGCCACGAACACACACACACAAGACACCACAGCACAGACCTCTCTCTCCGTCTCTCGAGTTTGAGTGTGGAAGAACAAAAAATACAAAAACAGACAGCACCTCTTTACTCTCTCTCTCTCTCGCTCTCGGTTGGGAGAGCAACACACACACACATTAACACGCAGCACACACACACCATTTTACACACAGAGGCCAACCCCTCTCTCGATCTCTCCCAAGTTGTAAAACACACACAGAACATACACAGAGGAGAGGGTACACACTAGACACCCAGCGCACAACACTGTTTTCGTTCTGAATTTTATTTGAAAGTACCTGTTGTTGTCTTAAAGCCAAATGAGACTGCTTTTGAAAAAGAAATGGATGGGCTGCCTTCCACTCGTTCTGTTGGTGATCTTCCACCTGAATTTCACTGCTCTTTGTGCAAACAAGTTATGAAAGATGCACTGCTAACAAGCTATCACCGAAATGAGGTCAAATTTGCAGGACTTACTTTGGACACTGTCAGAATGATGAAATGTTTGGAATGAGAACCAAGTGGATTGCTCTGTCAAAAACATCCAGTTGAATCACGTGAGAATGGTGCTCCAATTGATCATTCTGCTATTTCTAGGCTAATTGTTGGTTATTAATTAGTTTAGTTAATTCATTTAGTTAATTAGAATTTTATAATTAATTAATTAGTTTAGTTAATTAGTTAATTTAATTAGTGGTAATTAAATAATTAGTTAATTAGAATTGTATAAAGTAATTAATTAGTGTACTTATAAATTAATTAATTAGTGTAATTAGTTAATTAGTTAATTCGAATTTTATAAATTAATTAGTGTATGGGAGAAGTTAATTAGTTAATTATGTTTTTTAAGATTTTTTTATAAAAATAATTTAACAATCTCATCCCTAATCATAATGTATGGGAAAAGTTGAAAAGGGTACTACAGTTAATAAACGCTGATCAGGAGATTTTGACCAAATCAATAAATGCTGTATTTTTTTTTTTAAATAAAAAATTTAGAAAATTAAGATTGGGAGATTGGAGCTCCCACAAGGCTTAGGGGTTAGAAACCTCATTTTCCTTAATTTAATGGGGCAAGACATATATATATATATATATTGTGGAATACATAGTTTTAGAGTACACGTAGACATTATAATACTCTTATAATATATCAGAATTTTTCATTTGACGATGGGGGACTCAATAAGTTTGGTGTGCATAGGCTTTAATTAAAACATTCAATAGTAGAGTTCACATTAGCCTATAGGTTTTCTTCCAATCAAGCATTGAAAAGGAACTCAAAAAGATTTTGGAGAATTTAATAAATGCTGAGTTTTTTTTAAAGGAAAAAAATCAAAAAATTAGAAAATGAGGACTAGGATATTGAAGCTCTCACAAGGTCTATGAGTTAAAAACCCCCTTTTGCTTAATATATAGTATAGATAGATATAGATATAGATAGATAGATAGATATAGATATGGCACATACCATTTATATGACACAAGGACCGAAGTACCGGAACAACTTCTGCAATTTTCTCTCATCTAAATTAAAGGGATTTAAAAAGTAAAAAAAACAAACAACAAAAAAATATATATAATATTAAAAAATGTTCACTAAAAAAATATAGATTAAAAATTAAAAATTAATTATTGAAAACTCCATACTAAACAAGGTAATGTTTTCTATTAATTTTGAAAATTAAAAAATTATTATTAATTTTTCCTCTATTTTTTTTCTCACCCCAAAAAAAAAAAAAAAAAAAGCTACATTAATTATCTCTTCTTTTTTTCTTTTTTTTTTTTTTTTGTGGAGAGGGGTTTTGACCTGCGATTTTTCTAAAATGGGTGTTCTAGACGGAAAGGGTAGAGTTGGTTCAGACAATAAGAAAAAGTGCTTATGCAAGAGGCGCTTTCACTATAAGCAAGAATAGTCGGTTTTGCATAGGCTGCCTTCTTGGATAATAGATTCAATACTAGCATGCATGAAGGGATTAAGTGTGAGACATATGAGAGGGGCTTTAGTGCGAAAATAGAAGAAATGGTTTACAGAGTGTCTTCTTGCTTCACGACTTCAATACTTGTGAGAGAGGAGTAGGCTCAAGTGCGAGAGAGAAATGAGGGTTTGCAGGAAGTGTCTTCTTGGGTCACGACTTGAGTGTCCGTGCACATGAAAATGAGTGATAAGGGTCAGAGTGTGTCTCTTGGGGTCACGGTTTCAGTGCTCCGAACATACAAAACCATAGCATATTAATAAAGAGAAATAATTAGTGATAAAATATTTTTGTCTCCTTAAATACAAGAACAGAGAATTTATTATTACTGACGAAATATTTTTGTCTTCCACAACATAACCTTATGAGACGAAAAATATATTCATCGCGCAATCAATCAGAATTTATTAGTGACGAAATATTTTTGTCTTCCACAACTTATTCTTCCGAGACAAAAATATATTTGTCGCCCATTTAATAGAAAGATGGAACGGCATCGTTTGCATGATGGAGTGTTTATTGGTGACGAAATATTTTCATCTTCCATAACTTATCATTCCTAGACAAAAATATATTTGTCGCCTAATAAATGGAAATATGCAACGACATCGTTTAATAGGTAGGGAATTTATTGGTGACGAATTACGTTCGTCGCAAAAAATATATATATTTTGTGACAAAAAATGTTCGTCTTCAATGAGCTAAAATAATTCGCGCCAATGCAAATGAAATTGCCGCCTGAATTTTGGAGACGAAATTTTTTTTCGTCTCCTATACGTTTGAGAAGAATTAAAACAAATGACAAAATTAATATTTTGTCATCTTTGGGTTAAATTTTAATACCAAAAAAAAAAAAAAATTCATCACCAAATTTTGTCATAATAGCCTAGATTTCTTATATTTTGTTTCCTTGTTTAATTATTATTATTATTATTATTTTCTTTTTGTGGAGAGGGGTTTGCTGTGAGAAAGAATAGTAGCTTTGCACAAAATGTCTTCTTGGATAATAATGTTTGCATGCACAAACGGCTTAAATGTGAGAGAGAATAGAGGAGCTTCAGTGCGAAATAGAAGGGATGGTTTATACAGATTGTTTTCTCAAGTCACAGCTTCAATACTTGTGAGAGAGAAGACTCAAGTGCGAGAGAAAAAAATGAGGGTTTGTAGAGGGTGTCTTTTCGGGTCACGATTTTAGTATTTGTGTGTGTGTGAAAGTAAGTGATTAAGGTGAGAGTGCCTCTTAGTTTCTGACGACATTTTAATAAAGAGAAATAATTAGTGATAAAATATTTTTGTCTCAAATGTATATGTTCATTGCCTAATCAACAAAAATACAAAAACAACGTTGTGTGAGGATGGAGAATTTATTGGTGATGAAATATTTTCGTCTCCTTCAACTTAACCTTATGAGACAAAAATATATTCGTCGCGCAATCAATCAAAATGCAACACGACACATGGGGAATTTATTAGTGACGAAATATTTTCGTCTCCCAAAACATATCCTTCCAAGACAAAAATATATTTGTCGCCTAATTAACAGAAAGATAAAACGAGCATGAAGAGTTTATTGGTGACGAAATATTTTCGTCTCCCATAACTTATCCTTCCCGGACAAAAAATATATTTGTCACCAAATAAATAAGAAAATGAAACGACATCGCCTTATAAGTTTGGAATTTATTGGTGACGAATTCCTTTTGTCGCAAAAATCTTTAAATTTTGTGACAAAAATGTTCGTCTCCAATGAGCTAAAATAATTGGCGCCAACAAGAAAAAAAATTGGCACCTCTTTTTTTCTGACGAATTTATTTTTTCGTCTCCTATAGTTTTGAGAAGAATTAAAAGAAACGACAAAAGTAATATTTGGTCATGTTTGGGATACGTTCTAAAACGAAAATAAATTTTATCACCAAATTTTAAAAATTAATTATTGAAAACTCAATACTAAACAAGGTAATGTTTTCTATTAATTTTGAAAATTACAAATTTTTTATTATTTGTTTCTCTGTATTTTTTCTCACAAAAAAAAAAATAGCTACATTAATTATCTTATTTTTTTTATTTTAATTTATTTTATTTTTTTTTGTGGAGAGGTTATGACCTTCGATTTTTCTGAAATGGGTGTTCTAGACGAAAAGGGTAAAGTTCGTTCAAACAATGAGAAAAAGTGCTTGCGTGCAAAAGGGGCCTTCACTGTGAGAAAGAATAGTGGGTTTGCATAGAGTGCCTTCTTGGATAATAGCTTCAATGCTGGCATGTACGAAGGGTGAGACAGAAGAGAGGGGCTTTAGCACGAAATAGAAGAAATGGTTTATAGAGTGTCTTCTTAAGTCACGACTTCAATACTTGTGAGAGAGGAGTAGACTCAAGTGCGAGAGAGAAATGAGGGTTTGTAGAAAGTGTCTTCTTGGGTCACGACTTCAAGGTCCGTGTACATGAAAATGAGTGATAAGTGTTAGAGTGTGCCTCTTGGGGTCACAATTTCAATGCTTCGAAACACAAAACCACGGCATTTTGATAAAGAAAAATGATTAGTGATAAAATATTTTTGTATTCTTAAATACCAGAACAAAGAATTTATTATTGGTGATGAAATATTTTTGTCTTCCACAACTTAACCTTATGAGACGAAAAATATATTCGTCACGCAATCAATTAGAATTTATTATTGACGAAATATTTTCGTCTCCCACAACTTATTCTTCCGAGACAAAAATATATTTGTCGCCTATTTAATAGAAAGATGAAATGACATTGTTTGCATGATGGAGTGTTTATAGGTGACGAAATATTTTCGTCTTCCATAACTTATCATTCCCAGACAAAAATATATTTGTCGCCTAATAAATGGAAATATGCAACAACATCGTTTAATAGGTATGGAATTTATTGGCGACGAATTACGTTCGTCACAAAAAAAATTATATTTTGTGACAAAAATGTTCGTCTCCAATGAGCTAAAATAATTCGCGCCAATGCAAATGAAATTGGCGCCTCATTTTTGCATACGAAATCTTGTTTTCGTCTCCTATACTTTTGAGAAAAATTAAAACAAACGACAAAATTAATATTTCGTCATCTTTGGGTTAAATTTTAAGACAAAAAAAAATTTCGTCACCAAATTTTGTCACAATAGCCTAGATTTCTTGTAGTGTTAATAGGGAGCATGAGAGATTGAGGGTGCTTTGGTCTTCTTACCTCAAATAGGACCTAATGGAATAGTCAAAAAGAATATGGGTTGAATGGAATAAAACTCTTAGAAAGAAGATTTATCAAAAAAGCTCCCTTGTTTCTGGATTTTTTTTTTTTAATTTTTATTTATATTTATTTTTTGTGTGTGTTTACAAATTCTTTAAAAACATAAACATAAACATAAGAATAAATTACACTCATATTCTTGAAATTTGAAAAAAAATACAGTTAATTCTATATTTTTAACATAATTTTACTGATCAACATTATAGTTAGATCTTTCTTCTCTCTTTTTTTCGTCAATAATTAGTTAGTCATATGAATGTCATCTCTTTTCTATTAAGATGTATATTTATTTTTATTTATTTCAATGTCTACTGATCATATGCGTTAGTTTCAATCATTTTAACTTTACTAAAAGATAGTGAAAACTCAAAAGAGGTGAGTGTAATTTATTACCTTAACATAAATATTGAGAACCTCCTATTTGAAGTCACGATGGACGGATACATATGCCTCATCTCTCAAACACTTTCCCCCAGGGGCGGCTCCACGCTATAAGCAGGGTATTCAACTGAATACCCTGAAATTTGAAATTTTAAATTTTTTTTTTTTTTTTTTGAATTTAGTTTAGTTTTGAATACCCAATCCAAAATTTGAATACCCAATTTTAATTTTTTTTTTATTTTTAAATTTAGTTTAGTTTTGAATACCCAATCCAAAATTTGAATACCCAATCCAAGATGGTTGAATACCCCTCTCACCCACTTGGCCCATTTGTCTAAACAAATAATGATATAAAAACTATATTTTTATACTATACACCTTCCCACACCATATAATTTCTTTTATGATATAAAAACTAAAATGTAACCTAAACCTAACCCAGCCTCACTCATTCACTTCACGCCTCTTTCAGCTCTCCCAGAAGAACAGAGAGAAGAACTCAAAGAATATTCATTCATTGCCTTGCCTTCTGTGTTCTTTTCAATGCAAGAGCTTCTACATCATCAATAATAAATCAGGAGGTCTCATCTCATCTTCTACAAGGTTCAAACCCTAAATCTCTCTCTTTATATTTTTATTTTTTCTCTATCTAATTCATGTGATGATTCAGTTTCTGTTTTCTCTCTGTTTCTATATTAACAAACAAAGTAGCAAGTTTAATTTTGTTAAATTTTTTTTTGGGAATTTTAATGGGAGGCATGAATTGGGGAAAATATAATGTTACAGGATTACGGATCTGCAGAAAGGATGGATACGAATGATAATTTCGATCATCGAACTTCTTGAAGCCGATAATTTCGATCTCCATTGCTTCCAATCTCTTACTGGTACCGTCTCATCTCATCTCATCTCATTTTCTTTTATATATTGTTCTATGAACAAATTCTAGTCTTTAATTTTTTTCGTCAAAATTAAATTTAAATAAAAAAAAAACATAAAAATCATCCATTCATAAAATGTTTACGAAATCAAGGGAGACCTGGGAGAGACTTTATTTATCTATTTATTTTATCAAATTGAGATTTCATCAAATTGTAATTTGATGAAAATTTAAAAAGGTGAAGCATTGTATATAAAAAGATGAAAATTTAACAATAGCCACTGTCCTGTCCTTTGTATATTTTGTGGGTTTTGCATGTTAATATAATATTTGGGGATTATACTTTGCATGTTAAAATTTAACAATAGCCACTGTCCTGTCCTTTGTATATTAAGTTTCTTCACTTTATTTGTTTTAAAAATTAAATAGGAGCTGAAATTTTAAGTAGGTCTGTTTTATTTAAGTAGCTCTATTTTTTGTTTTGTGTGGATATTTTTAGGTGCATCCTACTCTTTTGTTTAGTTCTCGAATTATGGACAAATTTCTGAAAAGAAAATCAACTATTGTACAAGATTCATCTCAATCCCAAGAAACTTGTGGTGATAGTCACATTCAAGATTCTTCGAAGCGAATTCGTGTTGACTTGAACAACCTTCCTTCTGATCCAGGATTACGATCAAAAATTTTGTCATATCATCCTAATGATAAGGACGAAATAAGAAGAACATATTTACAAAAAGGACCGTGTCAACCTCTTACCCACAATTTCCCTCAAAGAGATATTAGTGGAGTTAAGCGTCGATTTAATTCTGCTTGGTTTAAAGAATACAAGAATTGGTTGGAATATAGTATTGAAAAAGATACAGCATTTTGTTTATGTTGTTACTTGTTTAGGCCCGATTCAGGAAAGGGATGTGATACTTTTGTGACAGAGGGATTTAAAATTTGGAATATGAAAAACAAGTTACAAATTCATGTTGGAGGTGTTAATAGTGCTCACAACCAAGCTGTGAAGAAGTGTGAAGATCTTATGAAGCAAAAGCAACACATTCAAAGTGGGCGAGGTTTGAATCAAGAGACTAGTCTTAAACGTGCTGGTGATACACGTTGGGGATCACATTTTGGGACAATTATCAACTTGATTTTGATGTTCTCTTCTTCGATTGATGTACTTGAGATTATTGAAGAGGATGGCTTACAACCCGAGCAAAGAGTTGAAGCTTGTTCTATCATGAAGTTAATGCTATCTTTTGAATTTGCCTTCACTTTACACTTGATGAAAAATATTTTAGGGATTACAAATGAGTTGTCGTTAGCATTGCAAAAGAAAAATCAAGATATTGTCAATGCTATGACACTTGTTAAAGTATCTAAGCAACGATTGCAGATGATGAGAGATGATGAATGGGAATCTTTATTGACTGAAGTGTCTTCATTTTGTAACAAACATGAGATTTCTATTCCAAATATGGATGAAATATTTGTAGTTAGTGGGCGGCCACGACGCAAAGCTCTACAAATTGCAAATTTACATCATTATCAAGTTGAGCTATTCTACACAGTCTTAGATATGCAACTTCAAGAGCTTAACAATCGCTTTTCAGAAGCAAATACTGAGTTACTTCTTTGTATGGCTTGCTTGAATCCTAGTAAATAATTCTTTGCTTTTGATAAGCATAAGTTGATTCGTCTTGCAGAGTTCTATCCATATGATTTTTCTGCAGCAGATTTAATGGTCCTTGACATCCAACTTCAAAACTACATTGTTGATATGCGCTTAAGTGAAGACTTTTTAGAACTTAAAGGAGTTGGTGATCTTGCTATAAAGTTGGTGGAGACAGATAAACATGTGATATATCCATTAGTCTATTTGCTTGTGAAATTAGCATTGACTCTACCTGTCGCGACAGCAACAGTGGAAAGAAGTTTTTCAGCAATGAAGTATATAAAGAGTAATTTGCGTAACCGAATGGGAGATCAGTGGATGAATGATTGTTTGGTTACATACATTGAAAGAGATGTATTTGATAGCATTGATAATGAGGAGATTATGCAACGTTTTCAAAATATGAAATCTCGTCGAGGGCAATTGTAATATTTTATCTAATTGTAAGTTCTTTTTTTGTCAAAACTTTAATATTAATATATTAGAGTTCTCTTTTATATTTGTTTTTTTAATACAGTTGTTAGATTTTAAGTTACTTAATGAATACCCTGATTAAAATTCCTAGAGCCGCCACTGCTTTCCCCATACTCTTAGAGATAGGTCTCTCTTCTCCAATTCTCAGCGACTATTCCATTCATTCTATCATTTCTGCAATTTATTAGCACCTCACCAACCTTCTTCATGTACAAGTGTGACAACCAATTTAATTACACACAAAACAATCATGTGTTTCAAAACAATCTCAAGAACATCCTCACAAATCTTTCCTCTGAAAGCCCCCTAACCAACTTCTACAACTTCACCTTTGGTAAAAATAAAGATATAGTCTATGCGCTTCGCTTTTGCCCCGCATACATTGCCACACAAGATTGCCTAGCCTGTGTCCAAACTGCTTCACAATCGATCACACGAAGCTGCCCAAATCAGAAAAAAAGCTATTATATACTATGTGGAATGTGTTGTACGATATGCAAACTATTCCTTCTTCTCCACTGAAGATGGAATACCCGAGGTTTATTGGAACAGTACAACCATTTTTTACAATCCCGATCAACTTGATCAAGTTGATGACAAATACAATGTATGGAATTATCAGTAAGGCTGCTTTTGGTTCTTCAACAACAACAAAATTTGCAACAGGAGAAAGCAAAATCATTAGTTCTTCTTTTCAGAGGTTGTATTGCTTTGTGCAGTGCACTCCTGATATAAATGGAAGAGCTTGTAGGGGATGTTTACAGACTGCACTCAGTTATATTCAGGATAACAGTTTTGGGAATGAGTGGTCATTGATGTATGGGCCAAACGGTCAGATGAGGTATAGTTTGGAAACTTTTTATGATGTAGTCTCTCCTCCTTCTCCCTCATTGCCACCTTCTGGTTCAACGGGAAACACAAATATCAACACCACGGCCCCTCTTCCCATACAGCCATCTTCAGGTAGACTCTTATTAACAAGGTAGTTTATTTATTATTTATTTATTTTTTGGGGGAAATTTTATTTTACTCGCTTATAGTTTGACCAGTTTTGATATAGACTCCCACAAATCCAACCCCCACGACCCCACACACCTATGAGTGAGAGAGGGAAAAAAATTAAAAAATACACATGTGCCTTGTCTACATCAATTAGGGGTCACCCATTTTGGGGTCTCAAGAATTAACCTAGTTTGACTCATATACAGATTAATTTCTTTATTATTTCGAAATTACCATATAACCTCCTTATGGTTTGTTATGGACTGAAGTGCACGGCCAATCATTTTGTCTAAGTTAACAATAAGCATAAAATATGTACCAGGACACATTACAATATAAGAGTTTTAGAAACTAATTTTTTTAATACCTAAAAGTAAAAATTTTGTTGCAAAAGACATTTAGGGATCAATTTCTATCATTGTGAAGATAGTCGCCAAAAGATCACTCCGAAAAGTAAAAAATAAGGCTTTTAGAGACAAAATTTTGAAAATGTCACTAATAAATACACTTTTAGAGACAATAATTTGGTCTCAAAAAGGTTCATTTTTTAAGACAAAATTTTGGTCCGAAAAAGATAATAATTCATCACTAATATCCAATTTTCATTGCTAAAAATATAATGACGACATTTTTCGCAACAAAAACATTTGATCCTTAAAAAATAATTTTATCCCTAAATTTTGGTCTCTAAAACTTTAACTTTTTGTAGTGACATAATAAGGGTTACGTGCTCATTTTCAAATGTTAGGGGTAAATCATGCAAGGAGTAAAGCAGAAGGTGTGAAAGTAAATTTTGCCTTCCAAAGAATGAAGAAAATGTCCATGTTTTGCATAATGTGATTATTTATGTATGAGAATATTTTAGCCTTTTCGTTTAAGTCGTTAACAACCGTGACGATGCACTTTAGTCTCCAAGAAAAGCAGAATTATGTGCTAATTTTCAAATCCAAGGGATTATGTGCACATTGGCCAAATCATAAGGAATAGATTGAAATTTGTCTTCTTCTTTTTTTTTTAATTTTATTTGCAAAAAAAATAATTTTAATAACTTGAAACAAAGAAATACATTGAGATAATATGACGTGAGAAAAAAAACACATCTTCTAAAACCCGAAAAGCAGCGAGTTCAACATGTATTACAAGAGAACAAAACATCAACAAAGAGGAGACAAAAGCAGAGAGCATGGTAGTAAACCTTCTTAATTCCAATTAGGTTGGCACCAAGAAAAAAATTCAATCATATGCTAGCTTAACCCAAGCGGTTGGTGAGGAGCCAACAGGAGAGAGGGGTAGAACAAAAACAAAACAAAGACACATCAAAAATATGCTGCACCAGTAGCAGCCAATACATCACCCAAAAACAAAAACTCTGTTCCTTCTCTGCCCCAACAAACACTGCACAAGCAGAACAGTCTTCCCCAAAGCTCATACTGTGGGAGATCTAATCTGGTGCATGTTATGTACCAGGTCATGCACTAAGAGCCCACATCTAGGATGATTATACTTAGCCCACAATGCAATCCTAACTTTTACCAAATCACAAAGTTCGTCCACTTGCGGCTGAGTTCGTCCACTTGCGGCTGAGTTCCACTGAAGACACATTTATTCCTACATTTCCAAATGGACCACAATAAAGCCATACTAATATTTCCAAATGGAAATTTTAATATGGAAATTTCATCATACTGTGGGAGATCTAATCTTGGAAATTTGCATTATTTGCACACATCATAATCTCTCTTCTCCAATACCTACTTGGCAATATTTCCAAATATGGAATTACCAAATCATGATAATCCTTGTTTTTTTTTTTTTCCTTTTTTTTTTTTTTACAGAAATCATCATGAGTTTTGGGGGTTTACTCTCTTGCCAAAGGGATTCAACTGTTGACGATTCTTTCTAAAATTTTATAACGAATCAAAAGTTTTTTTTTTTTTTTAGATCGGGAAGAAAATCTTCATTGCAAAAAAAAAAAAATTGAATCAATCTAGTACAGCGGTAGCAAAAGATCTCATAAAGAGATAACAAACTTCCATAGGAGAAAGAATCCTAGCCTAGAGGAGAAGAAAAAAACCCTCACAAAGGAGGGACATAACCGCCAAACAAGGAGGATTATTACAACAAATAATAAAAAAATAAAAAAGCAAACCAAAAACAATCCAAGTCGCCAAGAGCATCCAAAGTTCCATTACACCGCAACCTTCAACTTGAAATCTGAAGTCCCCACCTCTGCTAGTCAAGATGGAACATTGAGGTTGAAGTGGTCGCCTAGAGTGAAACGAACACATTAATCAGCGTCGGTTTTCGGATTGTCAGAAGATTTGAAAACAGATCTTAAAGTTTTGGGTGCGAAGGTGAAAGTTTGGGCGAAAGCCAAACATCAGATTTGGACGATCAGAAAGAAGGAGAGGCAACGCCAACACCAGTGCTTAGAGGCAGATCTGAAGGAGATGAGACAGATTTAGTGAGGGTAGATCTATGGAGGCAGAAAGGTGGCAGATCTGGTGGCAATGTGGTGGGGGCGGCGCCGAAAAGGGTTGGAAGGGCAAGCTTCGAATATTATTAAGCAAAAAGATAAAGAAAAGCAGAAAAAGAGAGTGGAAGGAGGAGATAGAGGGCCGGTGGCTGAAACCCCCCTACTCCCAGCAACACACCCAGCAGAAGAATCAAAAGTTATTGAGTCATAAGATTTACAGCATTTTTTATAATAATTTCACTATTTGAGAACAAGACACTAATAAATAGGAAAACTAAATCAACGCAATTTAGTAAACCTAACAATTTTAGAATATTTTATATTGAAATAAAATATCACCAATCAACTATTAAAGATTTATGACCAAATTGTTAATATTATTTTTTTACCATTGTCTATGTTGCATATGTGTTATTCTGTGAATGTAGTCCACTGTCAACGACCACAATTGTAGTTATGATAAAATTTCCCTGTTGTACTTTGTGAAGACAAAGTTTTGAGAAGAAATGGTATTTATTATTGATCCATTGTCTTGAAGACAAAAACACAAATTTAAATATAAGTAATGTCAAATTGGCCCAATCTTCGACAATACTAGCTTTATCTCCACAAAAGAGCAATTTCAAATTCAGATTTTTTATTTTTTCACTATCTTAGTCAGAAAATATTTCTAGTTTTTGTAGGGAAGAAGAGAAACACATCTATACTTTTCATCACTACCATTACTATGTCAGCAATTTTGGTGATTTTTGTCATCTTCATTGGCATCTATTTGATAATGAGGAAAATCATGGCTTCAAGAGGGGCTATAAAAAGTAAGTAAATTCTTCACAATATATGCTTGTTTTTAGAGCTATCACTATTATTTTGGAAATCATTTGCTTGAAGAAAATACTATAGGAGAATTTGACAAACATAGTTGAAGTGTCAACTTATCAAGTTGTTATTTTCTCAACATTGTGACGTATTCCATTACTTTTAGTCCATTTTTTATTTTTTGTAATTTAAATTTTGTTTACTTCCTCTGAAGATCCGGATCCAACTCCATTACCAGAATCCTTGCAATTTGACTTAGGAACAATTAGAGATGCAACGGATAATTTTTCTGAGGCTAATAGGCTTGGAGAAGGTGGATTTGGCCCCGTTTACAAGGTAATTAGATGCATCCTCATGCAGTTATAACAAAATAAAATGATCTTCAAAAACTATGCTGTGAAATGAAATGTTGCATATGACAATGTTTCTTAAATTATTCTTGCAAAATCATAGGGTGTGCTTCTAAATGGGCTAGAAATAGCTGTGAAGAAGCTCTCTGGAAATTCTAGACAAGGTCAAGAAGAATTCAAGAATGAGGTTTTGCTACTGGCTAGGCTTCGTCACAAGAATTTGGCCAGTCTCTTGGGTTTCTGCTTGGAAGGGAAAGAATTACTTCTCATATATGAGTTCATGCCTAACAAAAGCCTTGATCATTTCATTTCATCTTTGGATTGGAAAAGCTGTAACAAAATCATACAAGGCTTTGCTCGAGGACTTCTATATCTTCATGAAGATTCTCAACATCGGATTATTCATCGTGATCTAAAAGCTAGCAACATTTTGTTGGATGCTGAGATGAATCCTAAAATTTCAGATTTTGGCACAGGTAGACTAATGGTATTAGATCAATCCCATTACACAGCAAGTAAAATCATGGGTACCATGTAAGTATAAGTTTCTTTGATGTAGAAAGAATTTATCTTTCCAAGATACTCGCCACTCTGAACATCTAAAAAATAATAGAAGATATTCTATAAACAAGTTGAACAAACTGATTATATCAGACACAAACATATCTTTTTATCAAAAATGATATTGATGGATGGTAATATGCAGTGGATATATGCCTCCAGAGTATTTTAAGTGTGGTCATTTCTCGGTTAAGTCAGATGTCTTCAGTTTTGGTGTGATACTATTGGAAATCTTGAGCAGTCGGAAGATCTTTTGTTTCCATGATATGGAGGATGGGGAAAACCTTCTAAGCTACGTAAGTATGAATTATTTTATTATTTATTTTTTGGGTGGGAGTAATGATCAGATGAATTCTAATAAAATCTAAAGAGTTTTGCTAAATTTCATCTTCACTGAGCTTGAACTCTTGCAGGCATGGAAGAGTTGGAAGAAAAATACAGCTCTAGATATAGTGGATTCAACATTGATGATAGGTTCAAAAAGTGAGATTATGAGATGTTTCCATATTGGTTTATTGTGCGTTCAAGAAAATGCAGCAGACAGACCAACGATGGCTTTAGTTGTTAACATGCTCATTAGCTCCTCTTTCACACTCTCATTGCCTTTACGTCCTGCATATTTTGTGCCTAAAAGCATTGACCCAGGCAATTCGTTGCATGAGTTCAATTCAATGGTGACAAAGTCAGATCAGTCTGAAATTAAATCATCACAAGGGTCAGTAAATGAGGATACAATTACTGAGCTTGTTTGTCGATAGAAGTGAAACAAGTTGTAGCTCTATTTGAATGTTTATTTTGAAACAATTTGATGTACTATCTTACCCTTTCTGATGGTTGTTTAGATGTACCATTCCTCTTTTTTTCATTTCCATGAATCTGCTATATAAATTATTACTATATTTACAATCAATAATAAGTTTTCACATTTGTATTTCAATGCAAAAATTATTCTAATGTTAGAATAATGGAAAAACCAAGTTGGTACTGATCATCCTTAGGAGATGATAATGTATTATTTGTTTGTTTCGTGTAAAAGTGTGTTGTTTATAGTACCCACATCCATTCTTTACCAACTAATTTCAAATTTTAGTATAAAATTCTTTGAACCCCCTACTTATTAATATTAGAATTAACTCCCACCCTCTTAAACTCTAACCACCACTACTATTACCACATCAGGTTAGCCCTTTTTACCACACCAAACCCCTCCACACCCTATCTCTTCTCCCTATGGTATACCACTTCCACCCTTACCCCTTTTTTTTCCCATACTCAAGTCCCTCATCACCATTTAGTGCCTCCCCCAACCCCTCTCTACCCTTCATTTCCTTGCCAACACTAGCTGCCACGAGAGAGAGAGAGAGAGAGAGAGAGAAATCACAAAGCTGGGAGGAAGAAAGGGGTCACGAGGGTAGTGAAAATCTTAAAACCCCGGGATAATGATTTGCAATTAGAATTCAATTTTAGCAATGAATAACAATCCCCAATAACACAAGTAGATCTAATTCAATTATACGAGAATTGAATTATATCTACGAAACAAATATCGACAAATCAACACAACGATATAACATGAAAAAAATCACAATTGAAACACCTTCAATTATGATAAAAATGACGGGTCAAAACCACAAAATAGTCCACTAAGAAGACAAGGAATTACATATGAGAACCCTCAATTACCTAGCGAATCCACGCTCAAATTGAACTGAACCTGTTGTGCCTCTTCCACTACCATCTTTACCTCGAAATTGTTTTCCAAACGTTGAATCCACAACAACGCCGATGTCCAATCCACGAAGAAGAGCTACTTCAAAATTCACCAAAACTTCATACTCTTCAAGTTTTCCGGAATCCACCGGTGAATATCTCTCTTTTGAATTTGAATTCAGCGAAAGAAATCCCTTGATGATTGTCAATATGAAGTCCATTGATCACCCTCAATTCATCAAGGAAACAAATATATAAACGCCATCCAATATAAAACACTTCAGCTTCTCTCCTTTATGAGAATTCTAGAAGGATTAAATCCTAAAATGAGCAACTGAGGCATTTTATAACAATTAGGGATGCGAAGACCACTCAAGCGCATGAATGACCACTCAAGCGGTTAGACTATAATAAGATGGTGCTAACGAACTTCCACATGTCACTTTGCTCGAGCACAAGACTTACTGCTCGAGCAGTAAAACACAATTCTTAGTATCTCTAAAATCAGACTGAGGTACTAGATGATCCAAAACAGCGCCCGAGTGCACACATGAGTGCTTTAGCAGTCCAACAAGTTTGACAAGCTCAATAACGCCTCTACTCAAGCACACCTTTTCTGTAGCACAAACTTCTCTACTCAGACACAAATTGGGTTGGATTCACATCTAAACTCTCACAAACTCACAGATATAAGCGTGAATGCAATTATATTTGAATAAATTTTTTGTCAAATGGGATTACCAATTACAAAAAACGAACATGTAGGGGTCTACAAGAGTAGGAAGAGGGTAGGATTGGGAACAAAAGTTGGGATGGACTAGAGAGAGGTGGCCAAAATTTGATGGTGGTAGGTGTTGGTTGAGGTTGGGGTATGGTTACAATTAATGTTAAGATTACGGTTTGAGATATTAGGACTGTGACCAAATTGGAATTTTATGATAATAAAATTGTAAATTTTATTTTTTTTAAGAGGAATCTAAAGAAGAAATTAGGATGCTAGTAGCAACACTAGAACAAAAACAAAGTACATAGAGTACAAGAACAAAAATGCCCCTCTACAACTAAATAATGTGAAACCTACAAATGCATTAACAACATTAACATTACCATTGTCCTAAATGATGAAATTGGCATCTGTTTTAGTTGAAGAGAAAGCTTTACAAAGGCATTTAGCATATATAATATGAAATTTCTCAGCAAATGATTTAGATAAGATAATGACATAAATATGTTTTAGCAGAGAAAGAGACTACTATAATTTTTTGGTAACCGGCTTTCCATGTCGTTAGTGATCTTCTCAATAAACAAAATATATTGAATTAAAAATAAAATAAATCAATAAATAAACAAACTAAAACAACTTTCACCTTGTTGCCATATTTAATTATGTGCTGAATATTTTACTATATTGAGCTTTTGTCAAGAGCAAAACTCCGTTGGCAGCGAGGGGTGCCACTTTGAAAAATAATCTATGCACATATTAGGATAGATTACACTATTGTCCCTCTAATTTGCGAAATTTAATTTTAATTATGGTAATTTTTATTTGAATAGCTTAGTTTCTATACTTTCAATTTTGTTGCAACATAGTCCCTCCATCATGCGTTGTCAACATTTTGAATGAGAAAAAACCATGAGTAAAACTATAGAGACCAAAGTAAAATTCAATAAGACCTTGAGTAAAAAACTAGAGAGATCAAAATGGAATTCAAAACAAATATTTGTAGTTTTACTCAGTCTTTTTCCGTTCACTGGTTGTCCTTATAGTTTGTTTTGAATTTCACTTTGGACCTTTTAGTTTTATTCATGGTCCTTTACCGTAACGGTAATTGACAGAATTACTATTTTGTAATAAAATTAAAAGTTTATAGTTTAAATTATTTAAATTAAAATTATGTGAACTAAAGTGACACTTTACTTAAACTATACAGGAATTAATGATGTAATTTACCCTATATACTAATACAAACAGTTTGAAAGTTGATGGTGTCTTCCTATGACACTACTAGAAAATGACACCCTCGGTTCATTCTTCCAAATAATTATTTAATAAAAAATAAATTAATCATAATTGTGGTTTTGATATCGAGACTTTCATTTATCCTAAACACAGAATTTATTTTCAATAATATGAATTGTTGTTGTTTTTATAATAAGTAACTTTGCAATTCGATTAACGTAATTATAAATTCATTCGTAAATCAAAAGATCAGTTCATAATTAATTAAATATTATTTGCGTTGTTTTAGTAGAATTTGGTACTTTTCCTTGGAACGATTGTAATTCTTGTAACTCAATTTGACAAAATCACCTCAATATGAGTTTAGGGTTGGTATTTGTTTGAGTTATAATTAATATTGATAAGTTAAATATGAAATTAAGAATTAGTATGGATTTGAGTTGTAATCGAATAACTAAATGATTTAATTGACATAAAATTATTGATTGTTAATAAAATTTGTATAAAACAATGTTATAACTGATTCTACGATGCAATTATATAAAATTTGATCCATATCCAATAGGTCAATAAAAAGAGTGTGGAGGGACCCAATTTAAAATTCTACTTCCGCTCCTTGAGACCACCGAGCCTTATTAAAAAATTTCCCTTAAAAATATATAGGAATCAATTGACTTTGTCCAACCTCAACATCACCATTCCAATCAACTAAATAATGATCATATATCATCACCACCCTCATTTCATCATTGAACAAACACCAAACTACAATAATGTTTCTTCTTCACCACCTTGGACCTAATTTATTACTTCTAATCACAATCACAGGGCTAATGATCAGCTCTGTAACATGTCAACCAAATTACAATTTCCACATCTGTTTAGGCAGTTCTAACAACACATCCAAAACCAAGTACAAAGCCAACCTCAACACTCTCTTGACCTCTCTGTCCTCCAAATCAGCCCTTTACAGCTTCTACAATGACTCCTTCAATGGCATCTTCAGCCTCTACCTCTGCAGAGGCGATCTCACAATCAATCAATGCCAAAACTGCATCGTCAATGCTAGCCAAGGAATCAGACAAAGATGCCCATCTGATGAACGAGCAATCATATGGTTCGAGCAGTGCATGTTACGATACTCTGATACCAATTTTTTTGGATTGGAACAGACCGACATAAAGATTTTCATGTGGAATGTGGAGAATAATACTTCACCTAACGATCCAGACGTTAACACGCTCGCTTTGATGTATACGTTGATATCGAAGGCTCCATATACCGAGACCATGTATGGTGCAGATGAGTCAGTTGTGGGTAATGCTTCAGAGTACAGATATGGGTTGGTGCAGTGTAGTAGAGATGTAAGTAGTGGTGGTTGTAGCCACTGTTTAGGGCAGCTTATGGATGATATTCAGATGTGTTGCAAAGGGAAGAAAGGGTGGAGAATACTGACACCTAGTTGTTATCTGAGGTATGAGCGGTACCCTTTTTTTGCACAACAATTGGCACCGCCAGTTTTGGCTCCGCCTGTGTTGTCTCCGCCAGTGTTGGCTCCGATTACAAATGCGCCACCCGTGACTACTAACAAAGGTGAGTCAGTAGAAATTGTCTAGTCAAAAAATTTTTAGGGGTAAATTGTTTTTGGAAAATATTGGGCTAAGGTGGATCCAAATTGCATACATTGAAAGGAGTGGATGTTGTAGAATTAGGATAGAAATAAGGGTACCTTTTAAAAAATTGGGCATCCATCCATATTAGACCATCTAACCAACCGGGGCTAGCCTAGTTGGCCAGATCTCGTGCACCTCATTAAAATGTCAGTAGTTTAAATCTTCAACAATGATTGAAACTCCCAGATTTGGAGACCTCCATGACTCCCAAAATAATCTCAATCACTCTTATGAGAGAGAGAAGAAAAAAAAAATTAATTAAATGTTCCAGATCATTTTGGGAGTCATGAAGATCCCCAAAATTGGGAGTCTCACTCATTTTCCTTAAATCTTATCACAACTAAGATTTTCTATTTTCTCATACTCTGACTTCTGATGTATCAAAAATGCAAAAGATATTAGGCCATCTTACCCGTCTAAGGTAGTAATAGTATTTCATGTTCTGCTTTGGGGCTCTAAAGGGTGAAATCAACCTTTTCGACGTGGGAACCTTTCAATTTACTAAAGAATTGATTCAATCTGAAAGGGTTTATTTTGACTTTTGAACAGGGTATTCTGCTTTCTGAATTACACTTTTTTTTGTCAAAAACAATATGTTATATCTAGGAATTGTGTTTGGTTTCTGAATTTCTGAAGGAAAAAAATATATATATGGAAAGGAAAAGTGATTAAAATAGAAGTTAATTTTTATTTTATTTTTTCAAACTTTTTCATTTCCTTTTCTATTCTATCCACAAATTCATATAAAATTTTAAAATTTAAACACCACATAAGTTCTACAACAAATTCGTGTGACTGAAACTTTGGAAGTATTGTAAGTAAAACTTGTTTGGCCAATTGGTTCTGAAAACAACGCAATTTTAACAAAATACCAAAAAGTACATGAAAATGAAAATTATAGATGTTTTCAAACTTTTCATTGTTTTGTTTCCGGAAACACAAAAATGAAAACATAACCAAAGCTGAAGTAAATTAGTCCTCTATTACTAAAAGTTGGTAGACTATGCTCCTCTTTTGCTTCCAGATTAAAATTTTCTTGATATTTCTTACCAGGTCAGTGTTACATAAATGGGAACACTAATCTGAGTACTTATTTGGCAGGAAAGGGTTTAAAGAGCACAACAAAGATTATTCTCATCACTGTACCAATTATAACTACTGTGGTGGCTCTGTTTGGTTTCTACTTGTACTACACAATTGGCAGAAGAAAGCAAAAAGGTGGGCCTAAATCAGCATATCTCTTCACTGATGTATCAATTGATACTATCTAGTAACAAATATAAGCAGATTTATGACCGTACTGTCAATACTAATAGGTATCTCATTTTTATTTGGTATGCAGTTCAGAAGACAAGCCTTCTATTAAACATTTTGGAATATCGAAGTAGTAGTAAACGCAAAATGGAGGAACTTATGGTTGTTAAGGACCAGGACAACAGCGGGGAGATCCATTACTTTGATTTAAGTGCCATCCAAATTGCTACAAACAATTTCTCAGATGCAAATAAGCTTGGACAAGGTGGTTTTGGCCCCGTTTATAAGGTAAATGGCATTTATACATAGTATATTTGTGTAATTTTTTTTTTTTTTTTTTTTTCGAGTTAAAATGTTTGAGAAATGCATTCTAGGGCAAGCTTCATGATGGGAAGGAAATAGCAGTTAAAAGGCTATCAAGGAACTCGGGACAAGGACTTGATGAGTTTAAGACTGAAGTTAAGTTGATTGTAAAGCTTCAACATAGAAATCTTGTGAAGCTCATAGGTTGTTGCATTGAGGGAGATGAAACTCTTCTTGTCTATGAGTACATGGCCAACACTAGTCTTGATGCCTTTCTCTTCAGTTTGTGCTCTCTCTCTCTCTCTCTCTAAATTCATTACTTCCCTAATTGAAGATTTCAAAATAAAATCTACAACATTTTCTTCTTTTAGATGCTACCAAATGTAAGGAACTAGATTGGGCTAAGCGCGCAATTATAGTTCATGGAACCGCAAAGGGACTTCTATATTTGCACGAGGACTCTCGACTCAAAATCATCCATAGGGACTTAAAAGCGAGCAATATTTTGTTGGATGATGAGATGAACCCAAAGATATCAGACTTTGGTACCGCCAGGGCTTTCTGTGGCAAGCAAATCGAAGCTAGCACCAACAGAATTGTAGGCACATAGTAAGTCATTTTGTTCTCATTTAATCCTTTTCTTAAAATAAAAATAAAAATAAAAATAAAAATCTATTAGGGACTAATAGAAGGCATTATTTTGATTTTGTTTTCTCATAGTGGATACATGGCACCAGAGTACGCAATGGAGGGAATATTTTCAATAAAATCTGATATCTATAGTTTCGGAGTCCTAATGTTAGAAGTCATAAGCGGAAGAAAAAACAATGTCAATCTCCCAGCACGTGGCCAAAGCCTTTTACCATATGTATGTAGGACATTTCTTCCTCATTTGTTTCTTGACCCAAATAGTATGATTCTTTTCTTTCCAATTTTGAACTCAATAAAATATGATGCGAAACAGGCATGGCGACTGTGGAATGATGGCAAAGCACAAGATTTGATAGATAGAAACTTGATCAACGATTGTCCATTGGGAGAGGTTGTGAGATGGATTAACATTGCATTGTTGTGTGTTCAAGAAAACCCCGAATACCGGCCCTCGATGTCAAAGGTTGTTCTCATGCTTGGAGGCCAATCAACAGATCTTCCCAAGCCATCAGAACCTCCCTTCCCTGTTGGTAGATACACCATGTCCGATCAATCTTCGTCCAACGTGATAGTGACCGTGACAGAGACAGATACAGAGACAAGATCTCTTACATCAGATCATCCCTCAACAAATGCTTCTAGTACTTGAGAAGTTGGTTTGATCAAGAATGATCCATTCTGTTAATTTTCTCCTCAAAATGTAGTTTTTTTAGATGGTGATGAAAATTAGAAAGTGAGAGAAGACAAGAGATGAAGGTAGAGGTGCTGTAAACAGTGTTGCCAATGATGAAATTTTGAATCTCTATTGTAGCAGAACCAGAATCCAAATATGAATGATCAGAGTTATTTGAGAACATAATTTTATTTAGGACCTTTATAATTTTGTAGAATATAATTTTATTATTTTTATTGGGCATGTTATATTTGTTTATTTGCTTGATTAAGTAAATAAAAGAGGTGTAAATGTAATAATGAAACCATTTTTGTATTTAATGAAAGATGTTTTACTTTCTTTTTTATTTGACTGAGAGATCAAGATAATAGAAAAAATGGGTTTTTTTTTTTTTTTTTGATAATTTAATTTTAACCATTATTTATTTTTTTTTACAAAGATTTTTTATTTTCAACAATTATTTTGATTAATAGTTACTTTAATTTGGCAACATAATTAAAAATCAAAAGTCAGCTTTTAATCCATTTTGATTTATATCACCTCTCACATTTTTTATAATTTTTTTCAAAAAAAACCAAAAAAATGAAAAAGCTAGTTTTTAACTATCTTCCCAAAATAGCAATGGAGATATAATAAGTGAGACCATGTACACAATAATGTCAGGTTATGCTATTTGTACAACCAACAACAGATAATGATATTTTTGAAAGAATTGAATTGAAAATGAAACTGAATCTTATTAATTAATAATTTTTTACATCTTCTACCTTCAACAAGAAGGCGGCAATGGAATTGTTCTTCCTTAATGGAGGAGGACAAACAGATATAACAAATGCATAGAGCAAATGCTAAATTCCATATCTTTTATTTTTTGAGTAGTGCTATTCAAACCCAAAAAGATTTGAATTGAGGAGGAAAAAAATTAATAAAAAAAGAAGAGATTTAAAGAAAAAAATTCAATTAATTAATTTTTTTTAAATAACCAAATCTAAAATATAAACAGAGTCTTATAAATCTCTAAACGCCAAGAAAAATGTTAAAATGAATGATAGAATTGTCATGCTGATTGCGGTTATTCCATGACATAATTTTCCACCTCCTGTATTGCCAAGTAAAATCAATTAATTTCAATTGTTATCATTAATAAACAAAGAGAAATAAATTAAATAAATAAAAGATACAACTGTTAATTTAAAAATAGATCAATTTATTTCCATGGTTATCACATAAAATAAAAGTAAAAACTGTTAATTTAAATAAATAAATAAAAGAAAATGTGGCTCGGGGGATTCGAGACCACGTCTCCACGGCCACAACGTGGAATTCTCACCAGTAAACAACAGATACCAATTAAATTTTAGAAAATAAAAGGACAAATTACCAACATCCTCGAGATTTGACTAAAATACGAATTCTTCCTGAGATTTGAGAAATCACATCTCGCCCCCAAAGGTTTATATTTGCATAACAAATTGCCCATTGAGGTTTATATTTGCATAATAAATTGCTCCCTCATTTGTCATGCAAATATAAACATCAAGGGATAATTTACAATTTTTCAAATCTCATAAGAGAATCCGTATTTTAATCAAACCTCGAGGGGTGTTCGTAATTTGCCGATAATGGGTCCCAAATCTTTGTATAATATATGTAATAAATTATATGATTGTGGGTCCCAAATCTTTGTCCCATAATGGCTAGCTAGCTGAGCAAAATATCTAAATTATGGGGTCTTTTGGGAAGTGGGTTATAATCTATTTTCCAGATTATAACGCACTTCTCTCTCATACAAAAAGTTGATTATAATCAGTTTTTAATTAAAAAATTAATTATAACCATCTTCCCAAATAGTCCTATATTGTTGTGGGTCCCAAATCTTTGTATAACACTACTTTTACATATTCAGAAAAAAATTAACTAGAAAATGATTCAGACTTCTCAATGAATAGCCAAAAATCATATATGTTATGGGCTCACAAAAACATCAAATTTGTACCCATAGATCGAACCTTCCGGTGGGTGGAACGTTCTGTTTGTATAATCCAGACTCATGTGACTCAAACCCATGACACCGTGGCTCATGTTTCCTAAAATTAATTGGTGATAGAAAGTGCTTCATTTAGGTTTTTTATGGCATAGGATTGGGTGCCACACGGATGGCGGCAGAGTTAGAATTTTGGCTCAAATGAGACACCATTGAGTTAAAATATTAACAAAAATCACAATTAAATTTAACTTAATTTTTATTTGATAGTAGGAATAAAAATCACTCTAATACAAATGTTGTACTTAAATATAAGTTCAAGTTAATCGATCTTAATCAATTTTTGTTTTTAATTTGATTTTATGTAGGATGATCACATAGTTTGAAAAATAATCATATGCCTTATAAAATATAAAAACGAAATTATATTGCACACACAAAAGAGATGCAGATATGAATAAAAAAAAAAAATAAGAAATAAGAGAGAAGGTGAATAAATAATACAAAGACACTGATATATATCACTTCTTCTTTTTGTTTACAATTTTGAATCATTGAATTGCATAGTAATATATTATTAGTTATTAATTATGTAAAAAGTACCTCTAAACAAAAGAACTAATTATAAGTATTCATATAAGAGATAATATAATAAAAAATTCATTGACATATAGCCCCCGTTTGGGAAGTGGGTTGGCTTTTTGGCTTTTTGACTTTTTTGACTATTTTAGCCTGAGGCTAAAAAGCCTGGTTTGGGAATGGCTTTTTGATTTTTTTGACTTTTTGGCTTTTTGGTGAGGTGTCTTTATGATAAATTACGGAACTGCCCTTGACTTGTTTTTACATGGCAACTCACCAAAAAAGATGAGCCTCCACGTCAGCAAAGATTCCTGGACCGAATTTGTTTGAACTATTTTTTTTTTTTTTTTTTTACTTCTGGGTTTGGATTAACCGTTCTTGATTTTTTTTTTTTTTATAATTTATTTTTTTGTCATTTTTCTTTTTTTATACATTAATTATTGATTGTTCTTTAATTTATGTTTTTTTTCCTTATTTTAATTTTAATTTTAATTTTAATTTTTAAATAATGTAAATAATCTAAAAAATTTAATGTCCAAAATTTAAATTAAATATTTAAAAAGTATATAAATCGTAAAAATTTAATCAATTTAAATAATAAAAAAATTATTTTAACAACAAAATTTAAATAAATTAAATATTCAAAAAATTTAAATAATTTAAAATGTTAATATTTTAAATTTAAAAACAACTCTACACTCAGGTCGTAACCAAACACATAAAATGAAACTCAATTAATAAATTATTGAGGTAACTCATAACCAAACACATAACTCGAAATTACATACTACTTTCACAACTCTACACTCAAATCATAACCAAATACATAACAAAAAAATTAAAATATTTAAAAATATTTGTATAAAATAGAGTTTGAATTTTTTTTATAAAAAATTTGAAAATGTAAAAAATTTAAATCGTAATATTTAAAATTTAAATTGTAATATTTTAAAATTTAAATCGTAATATTTTAAATTTAAATCGTAATATTTATTTTTTGCCTTATTTATTTATTTTTTTGCCATATTTATTTTTATTTATTTTTTTATACATTAATTATTTATTTTTTGCCTTATTTATTTTTATATTTATTGCCTTATTTAATTACGTGGTGAAGGGTAATTTATGTTTTCATGTTTTTTTTAAAAAAAAAATTCAATGAGCCGTATTTTTGTCGTTATTTTTTTTTAATTTACGATTTTGTCTTTTTTTTATTCACCCACATTAATTTGTTTTTTTTTTTTTTAAATATGTAAATCGTAAAAATTTAATCAATTTAAATAATAAAAAAATTATTTTAACAACAAAATTTAAATAATTTAAATATTCAAAAAATTTAAATAATTTTATTTAATTTTATTTTAAATGTTTAAATAATGTAAATAATCTAAAAAATTTACCTTAGCAAAAATTAAAATAAATATTCAAAAAATTTAAATCGTAAAAATTTAAATAATTTAGGGTGTGTTTGGTAACGTTTACGTTTTCAGTTTATATTTACAAAAATTTTATAAACTGGTTTTTGTTTATTTTTTGTTTATTTTTAGAAAAACATAAACTATAAACGCGTTTGGTAATTGACAAAATGTTTAAAAAATTTTAAAAATATAAAAAAGAGTAAGAAATGACAAGTGGTGGCAAGTGGCGGCGGAAGACGGTGGTAGAAAGTGGTGACGGTGGGTGGTGGGTACCTGGTGGTGGTGGGTGGTGGCGGGTGGGTGGGTAACGGTGGCGGGTGGTGGATGGTAACGAGTGGGTGGTGGCGGCGGATGGTGGGTGGTGGTGACAGGTGGGTGGTGGTGGCAGGTGGGTAGTGGATGGCAGGTGGGTCGTGGTGGTGGGTGAGTGGGTGATGGTGGCGGGTGGTAGATGGTAGCGAGTGGGTAGTGGCGGTGGTGGTGGTGGTGGGTGGTGGGTGGTGGCGACAGGTGGGTGGGTGGCGGATGGCGGGTGGTGATAGTGAGTGGGTGGGTGGGTGGTGGGTGGTAGCGAGTGGGCGGTGGCGGTGGTGGCGGGGGTGAGTGGTGGTGGCAGGTGGGTGGCGGATGGTGGGTGGTGGCGAGTAGGTGGCGGGTGGTGGTGGTGGTGGGTGAGTGGGTGATGGTGGCGGGTGGTAGGTGGTGGCAGGTGGTAGGTGGTAGCGAGTGGGTGGTGGTGGGTGGTGGTGGCAGGTGGGTGGTGGGTGGTGGTGGTGGTGGTGGGTGGGTGGGTGGGTGACGGTGGCGGGTGGTAGGTGGTAGCGAGTAGGTGGTGGTGGTGGGTGGTGGTGACAGGTGGGTGGTTGGTGGTGGCAGGTGGTGAATGGTGGTGGCAGGTGGGTCGTGAGTGATGGTGGCAAGTTGGTGGCGGGCGGTGGTGGCAGGCGGTGGATGATAGTGGCGGGTGGCGGGTGGTGGCGGGTGGTGGCGGGTGAATAGCAGGTGGGTGGTGGTGGTGGTGGTGGTGGTGGTGGTGGTGGCGGCGGCGGCTGGTGGCGAGGGGTGGGTGATGGTGGCGAGGGAGTGGCAGGTGAGTGGTGGGCGGGTGGTGGTGGCGAAAGACGGTGGTGGAAAATGGTGGCTAGTGTTGGGTGGTAAAAAAAAAAAAAAAAACTGAAAACTCAAAATGAAAACACATTTTTTGTGTTTTTATTTTTTGGCCAAATTTATAAACTGAGACCACTGATTTATAAATCAGAAATTTTACCAAACAAGTTTTTATTTGAGTTTTTAAAATTTCTTTGAATATAAACAGAAAACTGAAAACGTAAGTGTTACCAAACGGCACCTTAAATATTCAAAAAATTATTTTAACAAAAAAATTTAAATAATTTAAATATTCAAAAAATTTAAATAATTTAAAATGTTAATATTTTCAATTTTAAAACAACTCTACACTCAAATCATAACCAAACACATAAAATAAAACTCAATTAATAAATTATTTTTAAAACTCATAACCAAACACATAATTCGAAACTCCATACTACTTTCACAACTCTATACTTAAATCATAACCAAATACATAACAAAAAAATTAAAATATTTTAAAATATTTTTATAAATAGAGTTTTTATTTATTTTTATAAAATATTTTAATAAAAAACATTTTTTTATGTTTTTAATATTTTTTTTTTTTTCCTACTTGCTTTGTCTTTTCCTGGGAAAAGGTCATAAAAAGGGAAAAGTTTTTTTTTTTTTTTATTTAACTTTTCAGCACCTGAGGCGATGCCCCTCAAATCATGTGGGGGGTACTTTCGTAAATTCAGCTGGCCGTTGATGGTTGCCCAGCAGAACACCCTTTTTTGTCTTCATTTGGCTATTTAAGCCACGTTTGTCGTGTAGCGGCTAATTTAGCCTGAGTTTGCCTTCCCAAACGACGCCATAATATTTCTCTAATATGAAAAATCGGAGACATATAGTAATATATTAAACAAGTTTTTTTTGAAGAAAAAAGGTAAAGAAGATAGTGTTCAAAAATTTAATATCATACTTCAATGGATTAAATTGAAAAAATAAAAAATAACTAGAGGCAAAAGTTTAATTTTCAAAAGTTGAAGGGGTACGTACCCCTAGTCCTTAATTGCATCCATTGCACGTGGGCTTACTTTTAGGGCAGTTACAAAAAGTGACATTGTGTACCAACAAAGAGGGATCAAAATTAAACTTGGATCAAATTATAGGAATGAAAAGTATGATACGTTTGGGTTTGGGTTTGGGTTTGGGTTTGGGTTTGGTTTTGGTTTTGGTTGAGTTTTAGAATCAACTTTTTAAATTTAAAATTCAAAACCTATTTGGTTTTGAGTTTTCATAAAATAGTACAGTCCCGTTGCCTCATTTTGAATCCAAAATCCAAAATCCAAAACCTATTTGGTTTCAAGTTTTCACAAATTGTTTGGTTTTTAAGTATTGGCCAAATAATTTTTTATCTTTTAGATGTATATAATCTAAATATACTTAAATACTAAACAAAATGCGAATAAATCAAAAATAAATTTAATAAATAAATAAAACATTAAAATTGAATTAATTTTTAAACTCGGTGATTTTTTTTTTTTATATTTCTCATTATTCAATTATTTTATAATTTTTTTTATAAATGTGAAACGTTTTAAATTTATATAATTTAAGTGGAGATAAAATCAAAAAAGAAGTATTAAAATTTTAAAATGTTTATAAAAAATAAAAAATACATAGTGAAACTCTACTTTACAAATTAGATTAGATGAATCTAAAAAGTACATTTAAAGGTAAACAAATTTGATTGTTATATTGCCAAGAAAATTTGACTACAAGACTCAAAAAAACTCAAAAAACTAGTTTTGAAAACTCATAACCAAGGTTTTGAAAAGCAGTTGCGGTTGCTGTAACGGTTGCGGTGACGCGGTAGCGGTTGCGGAGTGTAAAAGCCGTAGCGTAACGGTTGCTGTAACCGGAACCGTGAAATTTTTTTTATTTTTCGCACAATTTAAAGAAAATTTACCAATACGCATTCAAAATTACATTTATTGGGATTTAAAATAAATTTTGATTAATTTTTGTTAATTTTTAAGTATGATTTAATATATTTCATATTTTCAAATCATTATAAAAGAAGCTTTTTGTATTTTATTTCAATAGTTAATGATTTTAAATGTCTACAAATTATTTTTTACCAATACCTGAATTAACTGAATAAAAAAAAAATTCACAATAATTAAATGAAAGGATTATAAAATAAAAGTTGTGCCATAAATTAAAAAATATATATAAAGAAAAAAATTCATATAAGATTTATTTCTTTAGACTTAGATCACTTGAGTATTTGTTCTTTTTTTGTAAGCTTTTATTTGTTTTTTGTATTTTTTTTGGAAAAAGAAGCTATTCAGAATATTATAAAAGGGTGTAACGGTATCTAACAGACTATTACGATACCGCTACTGCCGTTATGTAATACCGAAACGGCCGTTACATATATAAATTTCCGTCACACCGCTATAGCGGCTTTAACAGGTGACAGTAACCACTACAACTATTACGTAACGGCGTTACAAAACGGTTGCGACTGTTTTTTAAAACATTGCTTATAGCCAAACAAGTTTCGAATTTTCAAATTTATAAAAATTATTTTCAAAATATACAACTCAAAAATTAATTTTAGAAAGAGAAAGGCTTTTCTCCAGTGCACTAAGTGGACTATAGCGTACTATTGGGCTCCTGGGACCCACTATGGGGTCATGTTTCAATAATTTGAACCGTTTAATGTGTAGAGCTTGTCAAGTACTTCATACTTTTAAAAAGTCACGTTGATCGAATATTGGTAGCCCTTGATCGAAACATATTTTTGTCAATCGTAAATATGATTTTAAAAATAAATTATTAATAAAAATGTGTTCCGATCAAAGGGCTACTGATATCCGATCAACGTGATTTTTTATAGATATAAAGTACTCGACGAGTTTTACACATTAAATATTTCAGATCATCAAAACGGGACCGTGGTGGACCTCATGGACTCAACAGTATGTTCCAGTCCACGTGGATTGGAGAGCAACCTCTCCCTTTTGAAAACTCATAATCAAACAAGTTATGAATTTTCAAAACTTTTTTCACAAAATTATCTTTTAAAATTCATTCTCAAAACTAAACCAAATGTACCCTATAATTTACTCAAAATAAAATAAAATAAAAGAGAGACTAGAGTAAGTAGTTTGAGATGGCAAGAAATTGAACCCAAAAACAAAAACAAAAACAAAAAGAATGGAAGCAATTATTACTCTACTTACCAGCACTAGCAGTGATTGATATGTTGGAATAGAATTGGAAATCATGATACCACATGTTACAACTCATCCCATAAATCTCCCATCCTCTTTTATCTTCAACAGAGTACGTAAAACTCATCAATTGATCATCCAAACACTTCCCACAATCTGACCTACTCAAATCCCTCCTGCACTGAGCCATCCCATACCTCTTCCCACTCTGCCCAACATCCAACACCGACATCTCAACCATCCGCGGCTTATTTGGAGCCATCGACGCAATCCCAGACATGAATGCCACCCCTTTTGGCACCACAGCAGCGTCATCAAAACCCGTGTCAGTCGTCACTCCCATCGAGCCTTTTTCCCAGACACCGAAGAAACTTTCATTTGAATAACGAAGAAAACACCATGTGAACCAAACCTCAACAGAATTGCTGTTTGAAATGTTTTGCAATGCCACATTGATGGACTCATTGATACAATTCGTGCAATTGGCGGGTGAGATGTCGGCTCTGCATTGTGCTAGGCCGTAGACCTTGTCAGAGTTTTTGCCGAATGTGGATTTGTAGAAGCCATTGGGAGCCACATTTGATGATAGTGAATTGAAGAGATTGTTGAGATTGGACTTGAATTTGTCACTGAGAGCTGTGTTGTCTGAGAACTGGTAACCTTTGCTCTCATTAATATCACCATTGGAACGAGTACATGACAACATGAAAATTGATACTGCTAAAATGAGGAATTTTGATCCTTTGGACTGAGATGTCTTCATTTTCTTTTGAATCTCTACAAGCTTTCATGAATTTATAATGAAAAAAATCAAAAGAAAAAGTCAATGAAAAGATTTGCCCAATTCTTGTAAACCACTCGAAACTTCACATTTCTTGTTGAATGTCCAAGTCAACTCATCTTGATTAAAAGAGATGAGTTGTTCAGAACGAAGCAAAGAGGTGGGCACATTGTGGCTTCTGACATTTTATATTGAAGTCAAATCAACTAGTATTATTTTCTTGGAAACCGATTCTTTCAAGGTGGACATCCAATTAGAGAAGTGTTGTTGGTTTTGGTAAGCCCATCCCGTTAATCTAAACTGCTAATCTTATAAAACTTATTTAGGAGTGCATCTATGCCAAAAATAAATAAATAAATAACAAAAATTAAAATGATTGAATATTGATCGGTTATTTTTTAAAACATTTTGTAGGGCTTGTCAAATAATTATTATTATTATTTATTTTTTTTTTATGACAAACGCAATCTGATGATGGAGCTATCGATTTTCAAGTTATCCGATTTTTTGCATGAATGATGCCTTAGTGAGTTTTATAAGATGAACAATTCGGATTAATATATACTCCAAGATAGGTTTACCAAGCCCAATAGCACCTTGAGAAACTATTTCCTATTTTCTTAATATTAGTTTCCTTATGAAATCTAATTACAGTACAAGAAAAAAAAATTCAAAGTCATCATAATTTATTTTAATTCATCATAATTATATTAATACAATTTGCTAATAACTTAGTTGATTATGTTGACATTCAAACTTTAGTCAAATTCTAACAAATATCTAATTTTTTTCCCCTTGTTGTCAAGCATTGAGCTGATCAGGGAACACCGCATGATTCTATTGTTTTTGTTTATTAATTTATTTATTCTCTTGTTTTTGTTTATTAATTTATTTGTTTTTCAAATTCAAACCGCGTGTAGGCATATTTATTTTTCTATTTTGTGAAACCTGCGGTGGATTTTATTTTGCTAAGTAATTACAGGGGAAGGGGGAAACTTCAAGCAAGCTTTATAAGACTTCTTTTTTTTTTGTTTTTGTTAGAGAAAAATGGTTTATAACCATTAAATTCCGGTAACTTTGAGCTTTAATTAATGTAGGACCCACACCTCGGTTTGGGTGGGTCCGAGTGGCAATACGTTCCTTGTCATGTGGTGAACAAATATATATACTCGGGTGGTTGAAACTATTTACGAGTGAATGAGAAATTGATACCGAAGTGAGCCTCATAAACATGGAAAATGTTTTGTGTGGTTACTTTGAATTGGTATCTAAAACTTTGTCCCACATAGGAAACATAGAAGAGTTTCAAAGTGTTTATAAGCTCTAAGGTGGAGACCTTGGGTTGGGCCCCAAGGGGTACCCAAGTTTTGTAGGAGGAGGAGTTATGGACAAACCCAAAACCATCACCACACGCGCGCGCCGCCGCCGCCGTCCGTCCGGTCGGGGCGGGCGCAGGTGTGGGTTTGGGTCTAACCCGTCCTTTATTTTTGCTCCAAAATTATTTGAATTTATTCAAATAAATTTCTGCGGGAATCATTCAAATACCGAAATTTTGAATTCAAAATTTTCGGTTATACTTCTTCTAGAATTTCCAACCAGTTGCGACTCTTCTTCATAACAGTTTTAACTGTTCCGGAATTGGCACTGTTTGGCCTTTATATAAAGCAATCCTTCATTCCAGATTTGATATATAATTTCCGTTCCTATCTTCTCAATTTTCTGCAAGTTATATTCATCATTTTGCATCTTGTGAGAGTTCCGAAAATTCATTCTGGTTCGCTGTACAAACTAGTTTGCTGTGCTGCATCTGTTTGGGGTGATTGTTGAATCCTGGAGGCAGGACGTCCGTTATTCTCGAGCACCTAGGAGAGGACGAATTTCTGTCTTAAAGACACAGTGTCCAAACACTGGCCTCAATCACAAAATTTGTTCTAAGGATTGAATTTGCAGAAAGTTGTAAGTTTCTATTTTTTTTAATGATTATCTGTATTATAATTCTGCTCTTAAATTTCTGTTCATACTTTATGACTTGTTCTGATCTCTAATTCTGTTAAGTTAATTATTTTCGAAGAATCTTTTGACAACAAGTTTAAGACAGAAATTCAACTTACTTTGGTTACTGTTTTATGTTTATAATACAGTATAGTTATTCTTCAATTTAAAATTAATTTACAGAATTTTGCAGTGGTCTGTGCGTTTATGTTCTAGACAGAATAATATAATAGTCTGTATGTTTTATACTCCAGTCTGTTTATAAGTATGTCTGGTGCATGATAAAATATTGGTGTGTTTCTTTATTTCATAAATACATGAACTTCTATTTTTTTTTTCCACATGCACTGCCTGTCGTTGAAAATGTTCACATGCACTGTTTTTTTCTGGTTTGATGATTTACTGGTTTGACAGAAATTCTGATTTAGCAAATTTCTTTAACAGTCAGAACAATATAGCAGTCAGTGTGTTTATATTCTTGTTAATATATGAGATCATATTATGATAGGTTGTTTAATTCTTTAGTTCATATAATTCCTGCAGAGAAAGTCTGCATGTTTCCATGCATCTACTGCAGCGACAACTTGCGCATCACTCTCATCTTCTTTCAGAGTTGGCGCATCTTCTCGTAAAAACCTTGCCAAATTCAGGGTAGTTAAATAAAATAACATCTTTTGTTGCCACCTTTTAAAATCGGTACCACTGAATTTTTCAGGTTTTTCCCCATGGTTCACTGGAACATGTCCATGACCCGGGCCATGAGTCAGAGTTGGAGTAACAACCGGAATAGAAACCACCGGTGGAGGCACAATGGGATTAGGAGTAATAACAGTATCCTCAGTTGCCATCTTTCTGATTAATAAAATATATTTAAATAAACAGAAATTATTTTCCAAATGAATAACTTAACTAACAAAATTCTCGAACAATTTAAACTTTATAGGAAAATAAATAAACAACATAAATGTGAGAAGAACAAGATTTAACTTATCTTGCATGAAATTCATGCAGAAGGTATGTCTCTGAGTGAGTCTTTTCAGGTAGCAGCTATGATTGAGAAATTACCGCTGTCTTGGAAGGATTTCAAGAATTATCTAAAGCACAAACGCAAAGAGATGTCACTGGAGGACTTGATTGTTCGGTTGAGGATTGAAGAAGACAACCGTGGGTCTGAAAAGAAAAGTGGCGTAATCTGATGGAGGCTAAGGCTAATGTGGTGGAACAGAAGCCTAAGCACAACAATAAGAAGAGGAAGTATCCTGGTGAGAGTTCAAAACGTAGCTCTGGTTCAAAGACAAGTGAAATTCAAAACTTCACAGGCAAATGCTATGTGTGTAACAAGCAAGGACATCGTGCCAAAGATTGTTACAAGCGTCGGACTCAACGAACAATGAAAAAGAAACCTGCTCAAGCCAACATAACAGAGGAGGAAAATCTTTGTGCAATGATTTCGGGATTACATGTGTCCGGAATGGTGTCTGAAGTGAATTTGGTAAGCAACCCCAAAACATGGTGGGTGGACACAGGTGCTACACGTCACATTTGCTCTGAGAAAAAGATGTTCTCCACATATCAGGTGGTGGATAACGAGGAACAACTTTACATGGGCAATTCTTCTACCTCCAAGGTTGAAGGCAAAGGACAAGTAGTACTCAAGATGACATCAGGCAAAGAGCTTACTTTGAAAGAAGTGCTGCATGTACCAGAAATTCGAAAGAACCTGGTATCTGGATCATTGCTGAGCAAGAACGGGTTTCGCCTTGTGTTTGAATCTGACAAATTTGTACTCACTAAAAATGGGGTGTATGTGGGGAAAGGGTACTTGAGCGATGGGCTTTTTAAACTAAATGTAATGACAGTGGTTCCTATTTCTAATAAGAATAACACATCTTCTGCTTACTTTGTTGAGTCTTTATATATGTGGCATGGTAGATTAGGACATGTTAATTATGGTACCTTGCGTAGATTAATTAACTTAGAATATCTACCTAAATTTCATATTGATGCAAATCATAAGTGTGAAGTATGTGTTGAATCAAAATTGACTAAGGCATCTTTTAAGTCAATTGAAAGAAATACTGAACCTCTGGATCTAATCCATAGTGATTTATGTGATTTGAAATTGGTTCAAACACGAGGAGGGAAAAAATATTTCATCACCCTTTATTGATGATAGCACTCGATACTGCTATGTATACTTGTTGCGAAGCAAAGATGAAGCCTTAGAAAAATTCAAAGAATTTAAGGCTGAGGTTGAGAATCAACTTGGCAAGAAAATAAAGGCTATAAGGAGTGACAGAGGTGGTGAATATGAAGCACCATTTGGTGACTTATGTTCACAATTAGGAATAATACATCAAACCACTGCACCTTATACACCTCAGCAAAATGGAGTTGCTGAGCGGAAAAATCGTACTTTAAAAGAAATGATGAATGCCATGTTAATAAGTTCAGGGTTACCTCAGAACTTGTGGGGGGAAGCTATTCTTTCCGCTAATTATATTCTCAATAAAATTCCTCATAAGAAGTCTCATAAAACACCCTATGAACTGTGGAAAGGTCGAAAGCCTTCCTACAAATACTTGAAAGTGTGGGGGTGTTTGGCTAAAGTGGCAGTACCAGAACCGAAAAGGGTTAAAATTGGACCCAAGACTGTTGATTGTATTTTCATAGGATATGCAAACAACAGTAGTGCCTATCGATTTTTGGTACATAAAAGTGAGAACGCAGAGATTCATGTCAATACAATTATCGAGTCTAGGAATGCATCATTCTTTGAAAATGTGTTTCCTTGTAAATTGACACAAGAGTCTAAAAGGACATATGATGCTGCTTTTGACAATGATCAAAGGCAAGTTGAGGGAAACCCGGGGGAAAAAGTCGAGGAGGAACCCAGACGAAGTAAAAGAGCTAGGACAGAAAAATCTTTCGGTCCTGATTTCTTAACATACTTACTGGAAGAGGAGCCTCGAACTTTCAAAGAAGCAATGTCTACTCCTGAAGCTCCTTCTTGGAAAGAAGCTATCAACAGTGAAATTGAATCAATCCTGCAAAATCATACATGGGAATTGGTGGATCTTCCACCAGGCTGTAAGCCTCTTGGTTACAAGTGGATTTTTAAAAGGAAGATGAAGCCGGATGGTTCAATTGATAAATACAAGGCGAGACTTGTAGTTAAAGGTTACAGGCAAACTGAAGGAGTAGATTATTTTGATACTTACTCACCTGTAACAAGAATAACGTCTATTCGAATGTTAATAGCTATTGCAGCTTTGTATAATCTTGAGATCCATCAAATGGATGTTAAGACTGCATTCTTGAATGGCGATTTGAATGAGGAAATTTACATGGAACAACCAGAAGGGTTCGTGGTTCCAGGGCAAGGGAAAAAAGTGTGCAAACTTGTGAAGTCTCTTTACGGTCTAAAACAAGCACCCAAACAATGGCATGAAAAATTTGACAATGTAATGATGTCAAATGGATTTAAAATTAATGAATGTGATAAATGTGTTTATGTGAGAAACACAGAAAAGGGATATGTCATTGTTTGCCTATATGTAGATGATATGCTCATCCTTGGTAGTAATAATGGAATGATCACAGCTACCAAGAAAATGTTGAACTCTAAGTTTGACATGAAAGATATGGGAATAGCAGATGTTATACTTGGAATAAAAATTACAAAGACATCTGAAGGATATACCTTGTCTCAAGGACATTATGTTGATAAAATACTTGAGAAATTTAACAAGCATGACGATCGTCTCGCTAAGACCCCTATAGATGCTAATCTTCATTTGATGAAGAATATGGGTGAAGGTGTATCACAAGTAGAATACTCCCGGATCATCGGAAGCTTAATGTACCTCATGAACTGCACTCGTCCAGATTTAGCATATGCAGTTAGCAGATTAAGTAGGTATACAAGCAATCCAGGAACAGACCACTGGACAGCAATAGTTAGGGTACTTAGATATCTAAAGTATACTCGAAACTATGGGCTGAACTATATGAGATATCCAGCAGTATTAGAAGGTTATAGTGACGCTAATTGGATCTCAGACACTAAAGACTCTAAGTCTACCAGTGGTTATGTCTTTACTTTGGGAGGTGCAGCAGTCTCATGGAAGTCAACCAAACAGACATGTATTGCAAGGTCCACAATGGAGTCCGAATTTATTGCTTTAGATAAAGCAGGTGAAGAAGGAGAGTGGCTTCGTCAATTTCTAGAGGATATCCCAATGTGGCCAAAACCTGTGCCAGCCATTTGCATTCATTGCGATAGTCAAGCAGCAATGGCGAGAGCACAAAATAATATGTATAACGGTAAGTCTCGTCATATTCGACGTAGACATAATACTGTTAGGCAACTGCTCTCAAATGGAGTGATCTCCATTGAGTACATAAGGTCAAGAGATAATATCGCGGATCCGTTAACCAAAGGTTTGACCAGAGAGCAAGTTTTAAGATCATCGAGGGGAATGGGCTTAAAGCCTTTTTAACTAAAGAGTCGCCTTAATGGCAACCCAACCTAGCTGACAGGAGATCCCAAAATCTAGGTTCAAAGGGACAACCGAATTATGTGTGACTCATTAGTATCACTAAGGGAAAAATTTTTCCTACCCTTTCCTATGATGACATAGTGATGTCTGCAGCGCTAATCAGGTTAAGCTTTTGCTTTTAATGATATTCATATCTTGGAAATCCAAGTGGGGTATAGCAGAATACTCTTAATGAAAATCACCTATATGAGTGTGAACTGGGCCGGTTCAATGAGAATTGGTAAAAGGCTGAATTCTCTAGAGCACTCAGGAAAACCAGGTATTGTCCAGGGCCAAAATGGGCACAACCGATAGAACCAGTTTGTGTAAGGAAATAAAACTGTGTGATAGACGATTGTCTCGGTTTACACCAATGGCAGAATAGTTCAAGACATCATGTTCACTAATCAGCCAGTAAACCCGATCGTCTTTCACAAGGGAAGGTTCAAAGCCAAAAGCTACCTATCCTTTGCAGGATATTTTCAGTTTTGTACTCTCAGTGTCTGCATGTTGTTGCATATTCGTTTTCAATTTCATTCATGTGGGGGATTGTTAGAGAAAAATGGTTTATAACCATTAAATTCCGGTAACTTTGAGCTTTAATTAATGTAGGACCCACACCTCGGTTTGGGTGGGTCCGAGTGGCAATACGTTCCTTGTCATGTGGTGAACAAATATATATACTCGGGTGGTTGAAACTATTTACGAGTGAATGAGAAATTGATACCGAAGTGAGCCTCATAAACATGGAAAATGTTTTGTGTGGTTACTTTGAATTGGTATCTAAAACTTTGTCCCACATAGGAAACATAGAAGAGTTTCAAAGTGTTTATAAGCTCTAAGGTGGAGACCTTGGGTTGGGCCCCAAGGGGTACCCAAGTTTTGTAGGAGGAGGAGTTATGGACAAACCCAAAACCATCACCACACGCGCGCGCCGCCGCCGCCGTCCGTCCGGTCGGGGCGGGCGCGGGTGTGGGTTTGGGTCTAACCCGTCCTTTATTTTTGCTCCAAAATTATTTGAATTTATTCAAATAAATTTCTGCGGGAATCATTCAAATACCGAAATTTTGAATTCAAAATTTTCGGTTATACTTCTTCTAGAATTTCCAACCAGTTGCGACTCTTCTTCATAACAGTTTTAACTGTTCCGGAATTGGCACTGTTTGGCCTTTATATAAAGCAATCCTTCATTCCAGATTTGATATATAATTTCCGTTCCTATCTTCTCAATTTTCTGCAAGTTATATTCATCATTTTGCATCTTGTGAGAGTTCCGAAAATTCATTCTGGTTCGCTGTACAAACTAGTTTGCTGTGCTGCATCTGTTTGGGGTGATTGTTGAATCCTGGAGGCAGGACGTCCGTTATTCTCGAGCACCTAGGAGAGGACGAATTTCTGTCTTAAAGACACAGTGTCCAAACACTGGCCTCAATCACAAAATTTGTTCTAAGGATTGAATTTGCAGAAAGTTGTAAGTTTCTATTTTTTTTAATGATTATCTGTATTATAATTCTGCTCTTAAATTTCTGTTCATACTTTATGACTTGTTCTGATCTCTAATTCTGTTAAGTTAATTATTTTCGAAGAATCTTTTGACAACAGTTTTTTCCCTCTTCTTCTTCTGGCCAAGTGCGATATATATATATATATATATATATCTAGTCTACTTCAAGACCAAGTGGCCTTGGCTTATTTGGACCATTTGGATGGAAAGATGGTTAAAAAATATCTAGTCTACTTCAAGACCAAGTGGCCTTGGCTTATTTGGACCATTTGGATGGAAAGATGGTTAAAATATATATATATATATATATTTTAAAAAAGATCAAAAAAAAAATTAAAATATCACTAAAAAAAGCAAGTCAAGTACACCAGTTATGCGCAATTTTCAATGTAATTGGAAAAAATTATTCTTAAACATATTTTTCACTTCATAAAAAAATTTAAAAATTTAAAAAAAAAATAAACAAACAAACAAACAAACTTCAAACGAAGCCTAAATTATAAGAATCAAACCCGCTTCATATACTTGTGTAGAGACAAAAATTGCCAGATAGAATACAAAGAATTAAGTTAGGTTCAAAAGTTTTGAGATATTTGTTATTCAAATTGCTATTCATATACTTATATAGAGACAAAAATAGGTAGATAAAATACAGAAAATTAAGTTAGGTTCAAAAGTTTTGAGACATTTGTTGTCATTCAAATTGCTATGATATCATCAAGAGTTTAATGATCGAGATGAGTTGCAAGACTAGGACACGCCTTTAGTGGAGAGAGTCATTTAAAATGTAGCCACGAAGGAGGGAACGTAAGGACCCAATGCTTGTGATAAAGATCAATTCAATTGTCAATAAAAATAAAGCAAAAAAGTAGAGCCTTGGTGTTCTATCACATCAAATTGTCCATATAAGACTTTGTTTGTCATAACTTAGGTTTTGTTTATCATAATTTAAAAAAATTAAAAAGTTAAAAAGTCACTATTTTATCTAAGTCACATCATCTTATTTAAGTCACGTCACCTCTCTATCACATCACTTCAAACTCAACCCATACCCAACTTGTTTGTCATAATTTAAAAAAATTAAAAAGTTAAAAAGTCACTATTCTATCTAAATCACATCATCTTATTTAAGTCACATCACCTCTCTATCACGTCACCTCTCTATCACATCATTTCAAACCCAACCCATACCCAAGTCATATTTTATAAAAAGTCAGAAAGTACACTTATTTAGATTATCCCAAACCACCTCTTAAAAAAGTCAAAAAGTCACAATCCTATTTAAGTCACATCATCTTATTTAAGTCACATCACTTCAAATCCAACTCATACCCAACTCATATTTCATAAAAAATCAAAAAATATATTTATTTACACCATTCCAAACCACCATAATTTTGTATCTCATAGTTTGTCTTTGATTACCTTAGTGCATGTTGAGAATCTTCAGACAGATATCATAAAATTGTTCCTAACTTTGATGGATGATGCTTACCTACTTTTTTGTTTATGTTAAATTTTTATCTCAAGAATTTAAAATATTATTTGCTAATCGCAAGTGCTCTAGCAGCCAACCACGTTCTTAGCTCTATCCATATGACATAATAATACACAATTATCAGTAAATTTTGGTGGTGGGGGCGGCCATCTTATTGTGAAGGTAGCTATCAATCTACAAGTGCACATTATCTCTTTGCACATTGGTTTATGATTTAGAAAGAAAAAAGAAGAAGGTTAGTGAAGTATAATTATTTTTTGTTTATATATACTTTTTTTCTTATCAAATTATTACCTAAATTTATAAATCAAATATATTTTAAGAGTTCGTATTTTTTTATTTTTTAGTTAAAATATGGATGAAAAAACCTAAAATGATTGGGAAAGACTTTTTAACATTTTATAAAAAAAATATATATACAAAAAGTAGAGAGAACAAAAAATCATCTTTGATTTTTTTTTGTATTTGCTTTGTGGTTTTTTAATTTTTTTAGTGATTTTTTGACTTTTTAATTTTTTGACTAATTTATCCACTTCCCAAACATAGCCTAAATTTAAGAGTAATGTTAAGGGGTACTTATGTGTAGGTCATAATAAGTGGGTTTATTGTCTAATAGGTCCTATAAAAAAATTTTGTCATAAAAAAATGTCAATAATTATAAGTTTTAGCGACAATTTATAAAAATCATGATAAAAAAAGACACTAATTGTTAATTTTAGCAACATATATAAAAAATTGTCACAAAAAAATTATTTTTAGCGACAATTTTACCAAGACTTATTTTCAATAGAACTTGATGGGAATTAAGTCCAACTATTATGACCTATTGATAGTTTACCCTGAGCCCACAATGATGTGATGAGAAAGGTAAGTCTTATATCATTGGGTGTGTAACTAACTAAAAATTGGCACCTATCATACTATCTCAGTGTCAATCAAATTATAAAAAAATTTTGTGAGTTTCAAACATTTTCATAAATTTAAGCTTGGTTAGGCATTCCCTAAAAAAGTTAAAAAGTCAAAAACTCACTATCCTATTTAAGTCACATCATCTTTCTACCACATCACTTCAAATTCAACTCATATTTCATAAAAAGTCAAAAAATACACTTATTTAAAATATCTCAAACAACCTCTTAATTTGTCTGTAACAATTAATCTCTAGAATTTGTGATTCTATACCAATCCAGAATTCCCAAGGAAATTCATAATTTGGTAACTTCCACTCCATTAACTATGCAATCAAGTTGTAATGTGATATGTCTAATAGTTTGATATTAAATTTTTTAACAAAAATTGTCAACTAACCCCTCACATGGCGTATTCTCTAAGAAAATTTTGCAAATTTTTTTGTTGGGATCATTTTTATTTATTCTATGTTGTTCATAATATTTTCTCTATTTATTGTATTTTCTAAATTCACCATTATCGATCATTTCTTCTATACAGTATCAAGAGAGAAATATTCTGAAAAAATATAAAAGAGAAAGAAAATATATTTTTGTTCTAAAAAATACTTCAAACTATAATTTTCGTTAGACTATTTATCCTCAAACTAACAAAAGAAAGAAATTACAATTTCATTGAAAATGCAAAAAGTTAATTATTATAATTAAAAGACTATATATACATTTATAATTTGGTTGATCTTATTAGCACGTGATTAGTCTGCCAACAATTCAATCTCACTTTCGCCAGGCAATAATAGCTGACTAGTGCTCATTATTTTGATTACAACAGTGATTACGTCATAAACCATAAATCACAATAGGGTGTTTTAAAAAAATAGTTAAAAATTAATTTTTTAACTTTTTAAATTTTTTTTGACTGTTTTATGTGAGAAGTGATATAACCTAAAATAAGTTAAATTTGATTTTTGACTTTTAACTTATGTTTCTAAAATGGGCTGATGTGACATTTGCCGCCTCAAAAATTTGTGTTTGTCACTCAGAAACTTATTTGTTGATTGATTTGATACGGGTGTGTCAGAATATGCAAATCTAATTTGAGGTAAATGATTGTGTGTGATTCAAAGGAATTACTATTGGTTCGAATCTTACTAAAATGAATAGCACTTTTACTTAGGTTCTAAAGATAAGTTAAATTAAAATTGAACTTTTATTGATTGATAAATGAAATATAATTGACTAACTTAATTGAACTAAGAAACCAAGTTATAGTTATGAAACTATGATAAATAAAACTATAAAATTAACCTAATTGAGCAGAAAGACTCTTGGTCAAGTTGTTGGTCGGGGATCTTTAAATGTTGCACTTAGAGCCCTTTATATAGTGTTGGGAAAGCCTCTATTTCTACTCAACTACTAAAAACATGGTAGCCTCTCCTAGTGACATTTGTCCTTGATGCTAAGCTTGATCCCCCAAGAATAGGAACAACTTTGACCATCCACAAATAATACCTATATTCATCATTTTGACTTGGTTCATTGAGCTCTAAAAGGCCGCCACGTGTCCCTTTATATTTGAATTTGAATTTATTTTGCTAGATTTGGAGAAAAAGGCTCATTTGCTGTTGTATAGAATCCTCTTCTTTTTGTTGTGCATTTTTATCCTCAAAGAATTCAGAAACCAACTTTGCCTTGCTTGGAAAACCAACTCCTTGATTGTATTGTGTATTGACCCTACATACCTTCACAAGTTGCCACATGTCTATATAAAAACCCTTGTCTTGATGTTGAGAAAATATTAATGATACATAACTCTAATATTAGAACTCTAAATAAAACTCTTGTGAGGCAGGGCTGGCCCTGAGTTCGTCGGGGCCTAAGGCGAACTTCGGAAATTGGGGCCCTTTTATATTGAAAAAAAAATTCATGAATAAAATGATAAATTACAACTTTTTTATTTGTTTGTAGCTATAACAAAATTTATTTACACATATAATCATTAAAATTATAAACAAAACAATTTAATAAAACAAAATTAGAACAAAAAAATTTGGAAAAAATTATTCAATTAAAATTGATAAAGACCTAGGTAAAAAAATTTGAGCAAAATTATTTATTCCACTAAAATCTAATAGATAGAGAAGGTAAAAATAAAAAATAAAAAAATAGGGCCCATATATTGTATGTATTATTTTTCTTGAGCCTAAACACTCTTTTTTTTTTTTTAATATATATTTTCATTTTAATAAATATGGACCAAACTACACTTATAAATAAATATGGAGTAAATCATACATGGACCCAAAAAAATATTTTGGGGCCCTTTAAATTGATCCTAAAACCAAAAAAAAAAAAAACATTGAGCCTATAATATTTTACCAAATTTAGGGGCCCTATTTTTGGGCCAAATTTAGGAGCCCTATGTTATATATGTTTATATGTTTTACCAAATTTACGGGCCCTATTGTTTTTATTTATTTATTTATATATTTTCATTTTAATAAATATGGGCCAAACACATTTATAAATAAATATGGACTAAATTATACATGGGCCCAATAAAACATTTGGGGCCCTTTAAATTGATCTTAAAACTCAAAAAAAAAAAAAAAAAAAAAAAAAAAAAAAAAAAAAAGGTTGGACCTATAACAATTTTTAAAATTTGGGGGCCTTATTTTTGGGCCAAAATATGGGGCCTAAGGCACAAGCCTTACCTGCCTTAGGGCAGGGCCGGCCCTGTTGTGAGGTAAAAGAGAGAGGTGGTGTTTGGGAACTTGGTTCCCAAATTTTTTTTTCATTTTTTTCACTAAAAGACAAAAGTTTTACAAAACCAAAAAAAACACATCCAAACAAAATATCACATCCAATCCCATAATTATTTCACTTTTTCTCTCACAAACATCGCATACAACCACAAAAAAACCCAACTATCTTCCCAAACACTAAAATTTTTTTATCCAATAATATCCTACAACTAAAAAACCCTACATAAAAACTTATTTCCCAAACACCCCCAGAGAGTATAAAGAGATAGAGGAGTATGGGCCCTCTTTTCACATAGGCACTCTTTACATCATTAGAATTGTATTAAAGCTCTCAAATTAGAGCTCCCACTTTTGGAACCTTATTGTTGATATGCAAGATCTTTAAATCTTATGTAAGCCTCATCATTATGAATCACTTAACAACTAACTAAAAGATAACGTAACAAAATAGGAGGTAAGCCTCAACAGTCTCTCCAATCTTAGAAACAGTTAAGACCTATTCTATCAAATCTAAATTAATTAATTACTTAATCCAAGGACTTGGTTAATTTAATTAATTAAAATTAATTAATTTCATTAACCATTTTACTTGACATTGGTGGTAGGTCCCATAAAATCTTTGACTCTCCATCTTCCATAGCCACATGGCATGAATAAATTGGGGAAATTACCACGTGGCAAATTTGTCAAAAAAGGTACAAACAGACATATAAGAATTCCAAACCTAATAATTATTTGGAAAAATTACATATCAATGGATTAAGAAATTTTTTTTACAAAAGAGTAAAAAAAATTTATGATTTTAGTTATTAATATTTATCACATTTTTTTTTTTTATAAATATTTAAGCTAATCCCCGCTTATATTTAATTCCCCCTAATTACTTCATTGTATTTTAGATCTATTATTTATATGGATTGAATTTATCTTATGTTTAAATTTAAATTTGAAAGAACTTGGAGAGCTTGTGTGACCTATCACAAGTCCATTTTTATGAAAAAATAAGATTACTTCAATAATCCTAATTATCTAATTCAAATATTTAAATATATAATTTTATTTATTAATATTTATTGTATTTTTTTTATATAAATATTTAATCTGATCCCCACTTATGTTTAATTCCCCCTAATTACTTCATTGTGTTTTAGATCTATTATTTATATGCATTGAATTTATCTTATGTTTAAATTTAAATTTGAAAGAACTTGAACAGCTTGTGTGACCTATCACAAGCTCAATTTTATGAAAAAAAAATAATCCTAATTATCTAATTCAAATATTTACAACACTATGGCAACAAGTGACAGGCCAATGACATAATTCTCAAGAAAGCTAGTAGTTAGAGCTTGTTTGGGAAGTTAACAAAATAGTTCAAAAGCTTAAAATGTCACCAAAAAAATTAAAAATCAAAAAACAAAAAAATAAAATAAAATAAAGATTTTCTTTTCTCTTTACTTTTTACACGTTTTTTTTAAAAAAAATCATCCCAAACATATTAAATTTTTTTATCTCATATTTTAGTTAAAAAATTAAAAATTATTAAAATAGTATGTTCCTAAACGAGACCTAATCAAGCTAGGTATAGAACTATTATTTGGTAATTTGTCTACACAAAATGAATATATAATTTATTTTGGAAATCTATTTTTTTTTTTCAAATTTGATAAATTATCTGTTAGCGATGATTATCAAATCATTTTGATATATATATATATATATATTGTGAATAAGGAGTTACAAAAAAAAAAAAACAGACGCAACTGGAAAAGACAATACAAAAATAGATCATAACCGCAATATTTTTACACAAAACTATGTATTGTAGGGGAAGGAAGTTTCCAACAAGTCTTATTTGGGTCCCTTTTTTTTGTTTTGTTTTGTTTTTTTTTTTTTTTTTGGTGAATAAGTCATAAATTAAAAAGACACGAGGTTACATTAATACAAGGGGCATGCCCCAAGCCCTAACATAAGCTATACAAAAACTACCAACACAGCAAAAACGAAGCAATACTGCCCACCTGTTCAGTACTGCCAACACAGCAAAAATCTGCCACCACTAAAAGATTAAACTATGTATTCACCTGTTCATATTCGCCATAGCAATCAACACAAAATGTCCATCGATTCAAATTAAAAGATTTTAATATGTTCAGGAACCTCATACAGAGTGTATGTTGAATATGAACATATTTTACATTCTCAACCACCCAAAACAAAGATAAACACCGTACAAGAGCAATCACAGCTAGCAAGGGTAGGCCAAAAGAGGTCCTATCTAGACAGAAACTATCACTAGACAAATATATACAAATTAGAGTAAAACTTTCTTCACGCTTTAGGTGCTCCCAGCAACCATCTATGCTTGCAGCTTCCTTCCAGCAAGGTGCACCCAGCTGCCTTTGATTCTAGCAGCTCCAACACCCAGCTTTCTTCCACTTTATGTTAATAAAACCTGTCTAATATAGGATATTACCTAAGAACACCTCAAGTAGACAAGGTTGTATTACCATAAGGAGTTTTTCCAATTCGCAATCACCAACACAAATAACATATATGCTCATATCACTCAACCCTCTATTTAGAAGCTCACAGCACTCGACAGGAAAAAACAAGCACACAATATATAAGCTCTTATCACTCAACCCACACAACATGGTTTCAACATATATCTTCATTGCCTCCTGTACCTGGAAAATAGATAAAGTATGGCTATATATGTAGTATATTAGAATTAAACTGTATGGGCAGTGATAGGTTTTGTATTATAGACACGCCCACATCCCTTAACCCACATTGGTTATAATTTATCTTCATTCCAACAAACACTAAGCTACACAAGAAACAAATCATTAGAAAACACACACTCTTGCTTACTTTCACTCAACCCATATTTACTGAATTCCCATTATCCCTCATTCTTCTAGTGCCTCCTTCCATGCCTGTATAGCTTTCTAAGATAGACTAAGGGAGACTCTAAGTGTTCAACAACCATCTGTCACTAAGGTCGCTTTTCATGTTAATAAAAGGCAGTATACAAAATCTAATCATGTCCACAATCAATTTAATAACTACCTTTTCTGGAATTAAGGCTTGGTTAAAAATTTTGTTATTTCGAGCTAACCACAAGTGATAAATAGTACAAGTAAACACAAGTCTAGAGATAATGGCCTTCAAGGACTTACCCTTGATCTGTTGAGACAAGAAAGTTACTAGATCAGGCCAAGGCAGATTGGGCCAAGAAACAACAATCTTAGACTGCAGGCCAATCCACACTCTTTTAGAGAATGGACATTGGAAGTGTTAATGTATAAAGAGCATGGGAAAAGTAGTGAAGCCCAAAGAAGCGGTGGAGGCCAGAGGACGTATGTGGACCTAGATATGGGCCTTACTACTGATATAAGTATCACGTCTAACGACCAACCTAGGGGCTCGCCAGATTCATCTCTACAACTCTCTCCAGTAATGGATGTGGACCTACCCAAACCCATGAAGAAGTGTGGACAGGGTGTAGGGCCAGTTGCTCAACATGGGCCAGATGAAGTATCCCATCAGGCCAATCAACCCACTAACCATCAAGAGGCACCGAATATCAACCCAGGTAAAGCTTGTAATCAAGGAAACCCTAACATTTCAACTATTTCTAAGCCTCCCTCTGTCTCCAAGAGTTCAACTGTAACGTTAGGTAGTAAACTCTCACCAAATCAATCGAAAGCCAGAGGAGGTAAACAACCTGAGGCTAGCGAAACACAAGTGGAAAGAGCTAATGGAGGAAATCGCAGAGAACATTTTAATGACCGAGCATCGAGTGGATCAGTTCAGGACTCTACTATTTTTAGAACTCGAGAAAGAAGTATATCACCACGTCGGAATAAATTGATGGCTAGAAGAAGCGAAGCTTCTAATTCAACCTTGGTGGGAGATAGACTCGCACAATGTGAGACACATGGTACTTGTGAAGCCAGCGAAATAAATGGAGACAAATCAAAACCAAGCTTACTGGGACTCTCAGAGTCAGCGGACAGGCCAACCCTTCAAATTTTGTCCATGGATCTGCAGATATGGAACTGTAGGGGCGCTGGTAACGATCGATTTAGGCGGAATCTACGCGAATTGGTACAAATGCACAAACCTGACATGCTTATCCTAATGGAGACCAAAGTGAAATTAAACACTATGGGTATGTTCTTCAATAACTTGGGATATATTGCCTTAACTCATGTTGATTCAATTAGGAGGAGTGGAGGAATTTTGTTATTGTGGAATCCTAGCCATGCTAATGTTCGTGTCACCGAAGCTAAGTCCCAGATGATCACGGCTACAATCTCACGCCAAGAGTACCCAGACTGGGTACTATTCGCCATCTATGCAAGCCCAAATCACAGACTGAGAGATGAACTCTAGAATGGGTTGGAAACAATTACGCAAAATACCCAGGAACCGTAGAGTTAACAAATGCTCTCTTATGGATTTAGGCTGTGTTGGTCCAAGACTCACTTGGACAAATAACAGAAAATGGTGGGCTAACACTATGGTTAGACTAGATCGGGCCCTGTGCAACACAGAATGGAGAACTTTATTTCCAGAAGGATATGTTTGAAACCTACCTCGTACTTATTCGAACCATTCTCCCCTAATCGTTCATACTCAAGGTATGCATCCTTCTAGCACCTCTTGTCCCTCCTTTAAATTCCAAGCTGCTTGGATATCCCATAAGGGATTCCGGGAAGTTGTTGATAATAGTTGGTCAAAGCATAACCAGATCAACCTCCTAGGAAATTTGGATTACTTGACATCTGCGGTTCAGGTTTGGAACAAAAATGTTTTTGGCAACATTTTCAAACGCAAACGTTGGCTACTGGGTAGGATCAATGGAATCCAAATTTCACAAGCTAAGTATGTTTCTCATAATCTGCATCAACTGGAAACTGAACTTATTGCTAAGTTTAATAAAATCTTATATCAAGAAGAATTGCTTTGGTTCCAAAAATCTGAGGCTAATTGGATTACCTAGGGAGAGCAAAATACCAAGTTTTTCCACATGTCTACCATTATTAAGAGAAGGAAGGCTAAAATTGAAGTTTTGAAAACGAATGAGGGGATTTGGGTTGACAATCCCACTGTTTTAAAAACTCTGGTCAATTATCATTTTAAAAATTTGTTTGCTTTTAACCACACTATTTGTCTTGATCACTAGAACAACTTGACCAATTGCTTAAGTCCTGATGATCAAGTTGAGATGAGTAGGGATGTCTTTGATGATGAGATATGGAGTGCAGTTAGAAACATCAAAGCCTTCAAGGCCTCGGGTTCGGATGGGTACCAAGCCATATTTTACCATACCTTTTGGGATATAGTGGGAAGGTCTGTGATCAACTTTGTCAAACACTATTTTGCCACCTGTTCCATTCCCCCCAAGGTAAATAGAACTTTTATAGCTCTTATCCCTAAAATTGCCAATCCGGAAAATGTGAAACAGTTCAGGCCTATCAGTTTGTGCAATGTGACCTACAAAATTGTATCTAAAATCATTGTCAACCGCATTAGACCTCTTCTGAACACTATCATTAGCCCAACCCAAAGTAGCTTTATTCCAGGTAGATCCACTCATGACAACATCATTATTACTCAGGAAGCTCTACACACTTTGAGAAAGAAAAAAGAGAAGGCAGGTTACATGATTTTTAAGGTTGGCCTCGAAAAGGCTTATGATAATATATCTTGGAATTTTCTTGAACAAACTCTAAATGAGTTTCAATTAGATGGGAAACTGGTGGAGTTAATTATGAGTTGTGTTTCTAGTGTGTCTACTGCTATCCTTTGGAATGGCCAACCTTTTGAAGAGTTCCAACCTGTTAAGGGTTTACGGCAAGGGGATCCTCTATCCCCTTACCTTTTTGTGTTATGCATGGAAAGGCTTTCTGCTATGATTAGTCAAAAAGTGCATGAAAATGAGTGGATGGGACTTAGCTTGGCTAAGAATGGTCCTATTATTTCTCACTTATTCTTTGCTGACGATTTGATTTTATTTGCTAAAGCAAATGAAAAAAAATTGTACCACCATCTTGAAAGTGCTGGATGAGTTTAGTACCATCTCTGGGCTAAGGGTTAATCTACAAAAATCTCACATGTATGTGTCTTCTAACATAGAATGACACAGAGCTCGTAACTTGAGTAACAAATGTGGTATTTCTTTAACGCAAAATTTGGGGAAATACCTTGGGATACCTTTGCTTCATACTAGAGTGAGCAAAAATAACTTTAATTATATCTTGGAAAAACTCAAAAATAAACTTGCTGGATGGAAAACTAGAATGTTGTCCTTGGCAGGGAGGGCAACTGTGATTCAATCAGTTACTAGTGCTATGCCAGCTTATGGCATGCACACAACGAAGATCCCACGGAAAGTTTGTGATGAGATTGATAAAATTAACCGAAATTTTCTTTGGGGTGATACCTCCGAAAAGAGAAAAGTACACCTTGTGAATTGGAATCAGGTTTGCAAGCTGAAAAAAGATGGTGGACTTGAGATTCGAAAGGCTAGAGATCAAAATCTAGCCCTTTTGTCCAAGTTGGGATGGAAAATGATAAAAGAGGAAAATTGTTTATGGGTGGAGGTGCTTAAACAAAAATATTTGAGGCAGCAACCTTTTTTATTTATAAGGAAAGGCAAGAGTATTTCACATACTTGGAAAGGTATGTTAAATACTAAAGAGGTCCTTGTTAAACAGGTGAGATGGACCCTTGGCAGAGGGTCCAAAGTGAGGGTTTGGCAAGATTGGTGGTGTGGTGATGGAGTTTTTGAAACAGACTTGAATATACCCACCAACCATTTTTCGAACTCTGAAACTTGTACTGTGGCTTCCCTTCTTGATGAATATGGTGAATGGGATTTAAATATTATGCACAACTTGTTACCCTTGCCTTTGGTAGGGGAAATCTTGAAAATGCAATTGCCACGAACTAGAAATGCAGAGGACACTCATAGATGGGTTAAATCCCCTGATGGAGAGTTCTCTACATCCAGTGCCTATACTTTACTTGTTGATCATCGTAATCAAGAAGGTGATTGCGGTTAAATATGGAAACTTAAGGCCCGTCAAAAGCTTAAGAGCTTTGTGTGGCTTGTCCTACATGAGAAAATTCTAACTAACCATTTGAGGAATTTGAGGAGTCTTGCAACAGATTCAAAATGCCCTTGCTATGAGGGTGTGGAGGACATTGATCACTTGTTAAGGCTTTGTCCAAAAGCCATGCAGGTTTGGTGTCAAATATTCAGTGTGGACTGGTATTCTGAAATGCTACATTTACCTTGGAAAGAGTGGATTATTCCTCATCACAATCTGGATAATTTGGAAAAACCGAAACAACATGGCTTTTGAAAATAAATCCATAAACATTTATGAGAGTGTGAAAACCATATCTGACTACTCTAAAAAAATTTATCAAGCATTCAACTTAGACATCACAACTCCTCTCAAATCTAAAAGTCTAAGTGTTTGGTCTTGTCCAAGTGCAGGTAAAATTAAGCTCAATACGGATGGTAGCACTCGGCGGAATGGAGGAGGTGGTGGCTTTGGTGGTCTATTCTGGGATGAGAAAGGAATGTGGATTAGCGGCTTTTATGGGAGACTTGAGATCAGAACCAGTCTTGAAGTGGAACTGTGGGCTGTCTACAAGGGACTCACAATAGTACTCCAGTGAGGTATGAACCAAGTAATAATAGAAACAGATGCGGAGCAAGTAGTGCAATTGTTGAGCGAAGACCTAGGCGAGAAATGTCCTTTTAGAGGCATTGTGGAGGATGCACGCATTATCATGAGAGGCTGCGATTGCTCCATTCAGCACATCCGGAGGGAAGCCAACATCTGTGTTGATGCGTTGGCAAAGCTAGGAGAAAATCAACCAACTAACCTTCTAATTATTAACATCCCACTAGTGGAAATCCGGCATCTTCTAGTTGTGGATATTGTATACCTCTTTGAGGAGGGAAACAGGATGTAGTTCCTGCTTTTGTTTTTTATATTCCGATGTACCAAAAAAAAAAAAAAAACAATCTTCTCTCTCACTCTTTCTCTCTCTCTCTCTCTCTCTGAGCTTATATTTTAGTATTTTTATAATTAGCATATGAACTCGTGCGATGCACAAACTAAATAAATAATTAAAAATAATTTTAAAATTAAATAATAATATAAAATTTATTTAAAAAGTATAGAAAAATAATTTATAATGAATCAAATTTTAACCGTTTTATTAAAATATATATTGCAGTTGTTATTAATTGTATATTTTAAGTTCATAATAAAAAATAGATGTCATAATTTAATTGATAAATATGAAAACAATATAATGAATTAAAAAAATATATATTTGTCATAAAATAAAAATAAATTTCATTTTATAAATTTTTTAGTTTTAGTTTATTTTATATTAAAGTTTCTAAGGTTCTCATAAAACTTAAACATACCTTTTAAAAATAAAACAATATATATATTGATAAAATTGATCAAAAGGCCAATCAATTTCCACAAAAATTAATTAATTAAAACTTTTAAATTTTATTTTTTTTTAAATTTAAATTATTTTCAATTGAAACATGCACACCACTACAATATTAAATGAGAGTATATGTTTACTTTATATAATTGAAACAACTCACTTCTTTTCCTAATGTGGTATTATGTAAAATAAAAATTAACAATTGTTCAGGTTGGAAGTTTATTTCAAATTAAACAATGTCAGTCATTTAATCTTTAATTCTGTCAATCTTTAGTTTTTTTTTTAATCAAACAAATCTAACCAATATATTTTGATAAAACTTGTAAAATCATGGTTAAACCCGCGAATCAATCAAATCGAAAACAGTTCAGCCTAATCGGCTAGGTCAAAAGACCAACCAACTTATACAAAAATTAATTAATTAAAATTTTTAAATATTATTTTAATTTTAAAATTTAAACTGTCTTGAGCTGAAATATACACAACACTATAATATTAAATAGGAGCATAAGGTTCATTTTATATAAGTAAAAGAACTCAATTTTTCCTTTTTTTTTACCGATGTGGGATTGCAAAATAAAAATTAACAATTGTTTGGATTAGAAGTTTATTTCTAATCAAGCAATCAGTAGTTCAATCATTAATCAAGTCAATCTTTAGTTTATTTCAATCAAACAAATCTATTTGAATCAAACAAATCTAACCAATATATTTTGACAAAATCGCTAAAATCGTTGTTAAACCAGCAAATCGGTCAAACCAAAAATAATTTAGCCTAATCGGCTAAGTCAAAAGACCAACCAACTTATACAAAAATTAATTAATTAAAACTTTCAAATTTTATTTTAAAATTTAAATTGTTTTGAACTAATATATGTACAACACTACAATATTAAATAGAAGTATAAGATTTACTTTATATAAGTAAAACAATTCATTTTTTCCTTTTTCTCCTAATATGGGATTATAAAATAAATCATATCATAGACTAGTTAGAGTTTTTATTTTAAAATTTAAATTGTCTTAAATTGAATTATGCACAACACTATAATATTAAATGGGAGTATAAGATTTACTTTATATAAGTAAAACAATTCATTTTTTCCTTCTTCTCCTGATGTGAGATTATAAAATAAATAATAAACTAATTAGAGTTTTGTTTTTATATGGTTAAATGAAAGCTAATCAATGGATTTTTTTTTTTAATTGTTTAAAATTAAGAAAATCAATATGAGAAATCGTGTTTAAATTGGCGAATCAATCAAATCGAAAACGGTTCAATCTAATCGATTAGGTCAAATGACCAACTAACTTATACAAAAATTAATTAATTAAAACTTTTCATTGTTATTTTAATTTTAAAATTTAAACTATCTTGAATTGAATCATGTACAACATTACAATATTAAAGTTCACTTTATATAAGTGAAACAATTCACTTTTTTTTTTTTCTTTTTTCAATGTGAGATTATAAAATAAAAGTTAACAATTATTTGGGATAGGAAATTTATTTCTAATCAAACAATCTCAATTGCTCAATCTTTAATCAGATTAATCTTTAATTTATTCGGAATCAAACAAATCTAATCAATATATTTTGATGAAATCGCTAAAATCGCGGATAAACTAACAAATCAGTCAAATAAAAAATGATTCAGCCTAATCGGCTTAGTCAAAAGACCAACCAACGTACACAAAAATTAATTAATTAAAATTTTTAAATTTTATTTTAAAATTTCAACTATATTGAGTGATGCACAATATTATAATATTAAATGAGAGCATAAGATTCACTTTATATGAGTAAAACAACTCACTTTTTTCTTTTCTCTTGATGTGAGATTATCAAATAAATTATAAACTAATTAAAATTTTATTTTTATATGGTTAAATGGAAATTAGCCAATAGAAATTTTTTTAATTATTTAAAATTAAAAAAATCAAAAAAATTAGTATGAGATATTAACTCTCACAAATTTTTCACTAAAAATTTTATTTTTCTTATATAATATAGGGGTGTTTTGGGAAGTTGGTAAAAAGCTGGCTTTTGGCTTTTTACCAAGCTTTTTGGCTTTTTTGACAGTGATTTGGGAAGTTGGTAAAAAGTTGACTTTTTTGATTTTTAGTTTAATATTTTTTTAAAGTGTCACATCACTCCAAAATGACCAAAATATCCTTACTTTTTGATTTTTAAATTAATTAATTAAAATGTTCCCAAGGATAATTTGATAAATTTGAAAGCTGCGTTTTGGGTCTTGCCAAATGGGATTTCAGCATTTTGGGTGTGGGTGGCGTTTTTGAGTTGGGCAACAAAAAGTTGCGTTTTGGTTAAGTTGCCAAAACGGCACGTATAGATATAATATGAAACTCCCCTTTTATGAAACCCTTGGATTCGACCCGCGGGATAATAGCCAAAACCAGTGATGGAGGGGGGTTCTGGCCTTGCTACTTGTGTGGATTGTTAGGATATGTATATGATTTATGTGCTCCAAACCTTGTTTTTAAGTATTTTTATGATAAATATAAATATGAAGCCCCCTTTTTATTAAGCCCTTAGATTCGGCCTCTGGCATAATATCATCCAAACCATGGGCGGAGGAAAAAGGGCGTCAGGGGTACTAGCCTTGCTACTTTGTTATGATTGTTAGGATGGGTGATGATTGCAGTCCTGCTGGGGACTGCCAGCAGGAGAAGACCCCCAGCACTCCCTCTCTACGTGGGGGTTGTGACTTGTAGAACAAAAAAAAAAAAAAAAAAATGGAGTCAATCACAAAACAGTGGGGGTGTTCGGGTGCAACTCATTTTTCGTGATGATTGAGACCCTCTCCAATCACTACCCCCACCACCCCACACATACGTGACGGGTGGTGATTGGAGGAGAAAGAGAAAAAAAAAAAAAAATGACCAATCAGGTGAAGAGGAGGTCAAGAGAGTGATTAAAAAAAGGGGCCCACGTCATTGTTGTTGTTAGGATATGTGTGATTTATATGATGCATGCATTGCTTAGGGCTATTTTGGGAAGGTGATAAAAATCAACTTTTTTACTTTTAACCAAGATTTTGTAGAGTGATTTGGGAAGTTGCTAAAAAATTACTTTTTTTTTTTATTAATATTTATTTATGGTGTCACATCACACTAAAATGACTAAAATACCCTCACTCAATTTAAAAAATTACATTTTACTCATTTATACAAAATATAAGCATTGAGGGTAATTACGTATTTTTTCAGCCTACTGTTTGGTACTTCCCAAATGAGCGTCCAGGCTTTTTTGCATTTTGCTCAAAAACGCAAACGTGGCGTTTTTCTTCCTTTCCCAAAATAAGCCTTAATTGCATTTGGCCCCCCAAACTTCTTATTTTTTTTACTTCTATATTATATTGTGCAGAATAGTTGGGAGTTTTTGTAATGTTAATATAAATTGGAGAAGTGATGGAGACCCCCTTCCATCACCACCCCACCACCCCCACACACATGTGGCAGGTGGTGATTGGAGGACAAGAGAAACAAAAAAAAAAAAAAAAATCCAACCAATGAGAGAGAGAGGGGGTCAAAAGGGTTGGAAACAAAGGGGGTCTTAAACATTTTTGTATAAATTATTATAATTATGTTACGCAATGATGCATCACAAAAAATGTTTCTGTTACAGATTATTAATGTTATACATTGAATTATTATCATTATGTTATAAATATTAAAATATTATGTATTTTTATGGTGAAAAAAATTATTAACTATTGTGATTTTATTATCAATCATTGTAGTATAGTTTTGAAAGGGTATACCGTATGCATTTTTAAGAGTGTGCATCACAATTTTGCTTGTTTTATTTCTTATATATATATATATATATATCCAAGTATTTTTATCTTTCATTCATTAGTATGTGACAATTTTAAAATTTTGTGTACATGGTCCGATCTATAATTCATTACCATTCACATACTGGATAAACTATGTGATATTACTTCTCCTTTATATTTGCTAGTGGTAAATCAGTGAAATTGAAGTTCATGAAATATATTTTTGTAATTATTTTTTAGTTTGATTTTGATAGTGATTTGTTGATTATAGTCGTCTAAATTGAACTTAATTTGACCTTTTAGACTTAATACTTGACTTTTAACCCCAATATTGTAATCCTAGCTCTGCTTCTGATCCCAATTATTGATTTTCCATTTCTCCTGGAAGGGTCACTGCTGTGCTTCAATTTGAGGTGTATTATGAGCTTATTTTTATAATCCGAACCGTTCATTTTGTAAGATTTGTTGAGTACTTCGTACTTATCAAAAATCATATTAATCAGATATCAATAACTATATAATCGAAATGCATATTTTTTATACCATTTCTCAAAAGAAAAATTTATTGTTTATTTTTTTGATTATCGATTATATAGTTATTGATATCTGATTAATATGATTTTTTGTAGGTATGAAATACTCAACAAACCTTATAAAATGAAAAATTTAAATCATAAAAATAAACTTATAATACATCTCAAATTAAAATACAACAATCAGTACTGTGCCTTAATCCTTTCTCTCCCTCGGACCCGAAGCAAAGGGCAATGGCATTAGGCACGAATGAAAGAGCTGCAACTTTTCGCTCTTCAAGTCCATATCCAAATAAAAATGCCTCTCTCTCTCTCTCTCTCTCTCTCTCTCTGAGTTTAAAAAAAATGCTTAAAAAAAATGCTATAAATTTCATTTAAGTACTTTGAATTTATTCTGAACTAGCATATATTATTTAATCAAAATATAATAATTATATTTAATTTTTTTATATTATGTAAAATAAAAATTAAATAGAAGCTAGTCAATTAGGGCCTGTTTGGTAACACTTACGTTTTTAGTCTATATTTACAAAAATTTTATAAATTGGTTTTTGTTTATTTTTAAAAAAACATAAACTACAAACGCGTTTGGTTTGAACAAAATGTTTGAAAATTTTAAAAAACTATAAACTAAAAGAGTGAGAAATGGCGAGTGGCGGCGTGGCGCGTGGTGGGTGGTGACGAGTGGTGGCGGATGGTGGCAGCAGAAGACGGTGGTGGCGGGTCGGTGGCGGCAGAAGACGGTAGTGGTGGGTGGTGGCGAGTGTTGGTGACGGAAGACGATGATAGCGGGTAGCGGGTAATGGATAATAGCGGCAGGTGGTGGATGGCGGCGGCAGAAAATAGTGATGGAGGGTGGTGGCAGAAAACGGTGGTGGAAAGTGGTGGCATGTGGTGGTAGCAGAAGATAATGGTGGAAAGTGATAGCAGGTGGTGGCAGCGGAAGACGATTGTGGTAGATTGTGGCAGGTGGTGGCAATTGGCAGGTGGTGGGTGGTGCTGGCGGAAGACGGTGGTAGAAAGTGGTGGCAGGTGACGGGTGGTGGCGGTGGAAGACGGTGGTGGAAAGTGGTGGCAGGTGGTGGTAGTGGGTGGTGGCGAGTGGTGGCGGCGGCGAAGACGGTGGTGGAAAGTGGAGGCAGGTGGCGGGTGGTGGCGGTAAAAGACGGTGGTGGAAAGTGGTGGCAGGTGGCAGGTGGTGGCAGCGAAAGAAGATGGTGGAAAGTGGTGGCGGGTGGTAGTGCAAAAGATGGTGGTGGCAGGTGATGGCGGCGGAAGACGGTGGTGGAAAGTGATAGCAGGTGGCGGGTGGTAGTAGCGAAAGACGGTGGTGGAAAGTGGTGGTAGGCGGCAGGTGGTGGCGGCGGAAGATGGTGGTGGAAAGTGATGGCGAGTGGTAGTGGCGGAAGATGGTGGTGGCGGGTGATGGCGTCGGAAGACGGTGGTGGAAAGTGGTAGCAGGTGGCGAGTGGTGGCGGCGAAAGACGATGGTGGAAAGTGGTGGCAGGTGGCGGGTGGTGGCAGCGAAAGACGGTGGGGGAAAGTGGTGGCAGGTGGCAGGTAGTGGCAGCGGAAGAAGGTGGTAGAAAGTGGTGTCGAGTGGTGGTGGCGGGTGGTGGCGAGTGGTGGCGGCGGAAGATGGTGATGGGTGGTGGCAGCAGAAGACGGTGGTGGTGGGTGGTGGTGGCGGAAGACGGTGGTGGAAAATGGTGGCAGGTGATGGCGAGTGGTGGGTGGTCAAAAAAAAAAAAAAACTGAAAATTGAAAACGTAAACTCATTTTTTGAGTTTACAAATTTTGGCCAAATTTATAAACTGAGACCACTGGTTTATAAATCAAAATATTTACCAAACAAGTTTTTATGACAGTTTTTTAAATTTTTGTAAATATAAACTGAAAACTAAAAACGTAAGTGTTACCAAATGTCACCTTAGAATTTTCATAATTGTTTAAAATTAAGAAAATCAAAAAATTAGTATGATCATAAGGCTTCTCACAAAAAATCTCATTTTATTTATATAAATGGGAGTATAAGATTCACTTTATATAAGTGAAACAATTCACTTTTTTCTTCGGATTATATAAAAGTCAAATGAAAATTAGCCAATGAGAATTTTCTTAATTGTTTAAAAATCAACAATTATTTCATCGGAAAGTTTATTTCAAATTAAGCAATTTTAGCCGTTTTATTTTTAATTAAGTCAATCTTTAATTTATTTTGAATCATATTTAACCAATATATTTTGATAAAACTGCTAAAATCGTAGTTAAACCAGCGAATCAGTCAAACTAAAAACGGTTCACCCTATCGGCTAGGTCAAAGAACTAACCAACTTATACAAAAATTAATTAATTAAAACTTTTAAATTTTATTTTAATTTTAAAATTTAAACTATCTTACATTGAAACATATACAACACTACAATATTAAATGGGAGTATAAGATTTATACAGTGAAACAACTCATTTTTTCCTCCGTTTCCTGATGTGGGATTGTAAAATAAAAGTTAATAATTGTTTAAAAGGGAAGTTCATTTCTAATCAAGCAATATGAGTCGTTCAATTTTTAATAGGGCAAATTACACAAATAGTCCCTATAGTTTGAGGCTTGTGTCACTTTGGTCCCTGACTTTTCAATTGTGACATATTTGACCTTGAATTTTGAATCTTGTTCCAAATAAGGACAATTGAATATATAATTAGATTTTTCAAGGGTAAAATTGTCAATTTGATAAAATATAAACTAATTTGACAAAAATAAATGTCAAACAAATATTTTTGAATTTTTAAAAATTATTTCTGCCTACTAAAAATAAAATTATGTAAAATTGATAAATCTTTTAGACATTTATTTATTTTTTTTACCAAATTAATTTTTATTATGTGTTTGGATGATGATCATATAAAATTAATTTTACAAAATTAATCATGTAATTTTTATTAATTTTGCATAATTTTTTCATCAGTGGATAAAAATAATTTTTAAAAAATTAAAAATATTTTTTTAATATTTATTTTTGTCAAATTAGTTTATATTTTATCAAATTGACGATTTTACCCTTGAAAAATCAAATGATATTTTCAATTGTCCTTATTTGGAACAAAATTCAAAATTCAGGGTCAAATGTGTCACAATTGAAAAGTCAAGAACCAAAGTGACACAAGTCCAAACTATAGGGACTATTAGTGTAATTAACCCTTTTTAATAAGGTCAATCTTAGTTTATTTCAATATATTTATCTTTAATAAAATTATTTGATCTAAAATCATGTTCATATGATTTCAATATATTTATCTTTAATACAAATATATGATCTATTTATAAAATTACATATATTATTTATTTTTAAAAATTAAATATAATAAAATTACGTGATTGTAAATGATAGTCACACTCAAAGTAAATCGATTTTTAATTTGTTTAGAATGTTATTAATAAAAACTGAAAATAAATCAAATTTAATCAATTGGCTTCTTCTCCTCCTCCATATATACCTTGCTACATTGTCATTCATGTGGTCATAATCATGGAATTAACTTACATCATTGCATTTAGAACAAAATATTGTTTTAAAAATATAATTAATTGTAGTCATGCAATCAAGATGGACCTAATTGGTGGGGCAGGTTGCCCCAATGATTAGGGCGTTGCTTGGGTTGTGTGGGTAAGGCGCACGGCCTAGGTTCAATTCCTCGCTGGGTGAGTGCCTGCAGCAGTTTGCAAAAGGGTGCCCGGCTTCCCACCGGCTACATACCCCTCAGGATTAGTCCTAACTTCCTTTAAAATCAGAGGGTTGGGGATACCTGAGTTATCCACAAAAAAAAAAAAAAAAAAAAAAAAAAGATGGACCTAATTAGGGGAGATGGGTGACGACCTCCAAATTTTGAAACCCTTTTATTATAACAACAATAACATTAATTATTAAAAAAAACCTTTAAATTATATAAGTTGGTCTCCTATTAGAGAGGCATATTTTCACCGTATAGTTTGGTGAATCATCAACCTAAACTATGATAAAAGCTTCCAACCTAAACTATCCCAACCTAAACAATTCACTTTTTCCTTCTTTTCCTGCTGTAGGACTATCAAATAAAAGTTAGCTAGTTGAAATTTTATTAATTGTTTAAAATTAAGAAAATTAGTATAAGATATTGAAACTCTCAAAACTCCCTTTATAAGATTCATTTTATATAGATGAAATCAGTCACTTTTTCTTTCTATTCCTGACGTGGGATTGTAACATGTTATATAAGTGAAACAACTCACTTTTTCTTTCTTTTCTCGATGTGGAATTATAATTATTTTAAAGTTAAATATGATGTGAGTTTCAAAATCTCATACAAAATTATTTTTAAAATCAAAATTATGTAAGATTGTAAAATAAAAGTTAGATAGAAGCTGGAGATTTTTTTAATTGTTTAAAATTAAGAAAATCAAAAAAATGAGTATGAGATATTGATCATTGGGTTTCTCACTAAAAATCTCCTTTTGCTTATATAAATGGGAGCATAAAGTGAAACAATTTTTTTTTTTCAATGTGAGATTATAAAATAAAAGATAAATGGAAGCTAGCCAACGGAAATTAGAGAGACATAGTTTAGATTGGTGAATTTATCATACTCGATCATTTCAAATTCATTCCAAAATTATGTTCACGTGATTTCAATATATTTAAAAGTTAATCAATAGAAATTTTCTTAATTATTTAAAATTAAAAAAATTAAGAAAATTAGTAAAACAACTCATTTTATATGAGTAAAACTCTCACAAGGCTACTCACTAAATGGGATGAGATTATAAGATTCTTTTTATATAAGTAAAATAAATCATTTTTTTCTTTCTTTTTCCAATATGGAATTATCAAAATAAAAGTAATTATTTAAAATTAAGAAAATCAAGAAAATTAGAATAAGAATTTGGAGTTCCTAGAAGATTTTTCACTAAAAGTCTATTTTCCTTATATATATAGATGAGCGTTGTGTGATTGAAATTGAATTTGTGTGGTATGAAATTTATATATAAATTAAATCTTAATTACAAGATGACAATTTTAAATAATTTTTGAATAATTAAATATGAATTTGTAATATTAGATAAACCACCACAGGTCACTTTGAAGGATCGATACTCATCATTTGCTATGAGTAATTATTCACGAGCATTTTTTAGGTGGGGCTCAATCAAATAATATAGCAATTCAGTTGTAACAATGTTAATTCACTTTTTAAAGAGTATCTAATAAATTTATGGGTCATGCTAGGTTTCATGAAAATCATCATGAAAACCATCTGCACCGTTAGATCAGGTATGTGTCTCATGATCCAACGGTGCAGATGGTTTTCATGATGGTTTTCATGAAAATTCTTCATGAAACCTAGCATTTTCCTAAATTTATAGATAAACTATCAATAAGTCTTAATAGTAAGATTTAATTTTTATTAAGTCCTATTAAAATTAGTCCTATTAAAATTGTCATTAAAAATTAATAATTAGTGACTTTTTTTGTTACGATTTTTATAAATTGTCACTAAAATTTACAATTAGTGACATTTTTGTAACGAATTTTTCAAATTATCATTGAAAGCTGAAAATTAGTCAATTTTTTTGTAACAACTTTTTAAGGAAAAATTATCATAAAGTCCCATATGAAAATCAGTTACTCTAATCAGTTCCATGGATTTTCTAATACACTCATAGGTCATGTTTGTTTTGATAACCTTACCGTGATATCCTATTTTAAATTTTGGTATAATTTGGTGAACGTTTCTACCCTTCCTCATTGGGGGATGCTATTTTAGGGAAGTTGGATCCAATTTTTAGATCACATTTCCATTCCTCCAATGTAACACTCCAACTTAATACTCAAACGTAACACTCCAACATAATATTCAAATGTAATACTTCAAAAAAAACTCTTTAGTGTACTTTTTCAATGTAGCACACTAAATTTTTTATTATTAATGTACTATTTTCAAATGTAACACTTTAATAATAAAAGACTTCTTAGTGTATTTTAATCAAACGTAACATTCTAATATAACACTCCAAAAACGTAACACACTAACAAACTTCTTAGTATACTTTTCTCAAACGTAACACTTCATTAAAAAACTCCTTCAACGTAACACTCTAATGTAACACAGCAACAAACTCCTTAGTGTACTTTTTATAGATGTAACACTCTAACATTAAAAGACTCATTAGTATATTTTTCCTAAATGTAGCACTCCAATGTAATACTTTAAAAATGTAACATGCTAAAAAATTTCTTAGTGTACTTTTCTCATTTTTTTTTTTTTTTTTTCAAAGGAAAAGATGAAAACAGAAAGAAGGAGTTTAAGTTACAAACAGAGGGCTACTCCCTCAGACCAGCCACTCTAGTCATATCCTCTAAGAGAAGAGTTGAGACCTCCATAGGAGCCTCAAGAAGTTTTACATGCTCAACTTGGGCTACACCTAAATCTGCTAATCTATCCGCCACTTTGTTGCCTTCTCTTAATGTGTGGAGGATTGAACAGTAGCATCGCTGAAGAAGGAATTTGGCATCTTCAATGAGGGCCTTAAGAGGAGAGTTTGGGTGTGGCCCTTGTTGAATCTGGAGCATAGCTTGTTCAGAATCTGTCTCAATTACCACATTAGTCAGTCCTTTCTGGAACAAAATGGTGAGGCCACGGTAGATGCCCCAAATTTCAGCTTCCAAGCTTGTGCAGTGACCCAAATTTCCATAATAGCCCCAGACCCAAATGCCTGCATCATCCCGCAAAAGGCCTCCATAACCTGCTTGACCCGGATCTCCCTTGGAGCAGCCATCTGTGTTAAGTTTCAATGTGCCTACAGTAGGAAAACACCATTTGATTAGCTTAGGTAAATTAAATTGGGGGTGAAGAGGAGATTGAAAAACCTCTTTAATTTCATACACATAATCCCTGATGAGCTTAAGTTGGGTATGGATTGGATTCATAGTTTGATCAAAGACCATTTGATTTCGATCCTTCCAGATCTGCCAGAGAGTGACAACAAAAAGCAAAAACCATTTTGTGCCAGCCAGTTCTGTTTTGCTTTTTGAGTTAAAGGACACCCAATCAAACAAGGTCAGTGTGGCTCCTTCCTCCCACCAAGATTGAATGTGAATGTGAAACCAGAGTGCCTTAGAGTGAGCACAGTCTCTAAGGAGGTGCAACATGTCTTCACTAAATTGTCCACATCTAGGACACAAATCTGAAGAGGATAAATTTCTCACAAGGCGCATGTGGCTGGTCAGCAATCTGCCTTTTAGGATAAGCCACAGGAAAAATTTCAGTTTATGAGGGAGTTTGATAAAGTTAAGCTAATCTTGGATGAGGAAGGTAATTGGAACATGGATAGCCTTGCATCTCTTGTTACTCCTCATGACCTCTTTGACATTGTTAGAATCTACAGGCCCAATTTTGTAACATTTCCTGATACTCCCTCTTGGAGTGGTTCTAATTGTGGTAAATTCTCCACTAAATCTGCTTTTCAGTTTATTACTAATCCTGTTGTGGATGGCAGGAATTGGCTTTGGATCTGGAAACTCAAACTTTTCTCAAATTCAACACTCCAATGTAACTCTCCAAATGTAACACTCTAATGTGGTGGACAAATGGCTCATTGCATATCCAAAAAAACTAAATGAATCACAAGAAAAAATATGGAACTATATGAATCACAAGTCCAAAATATGAAATTTATTGGTCAAACTTCCATTTTTTAAATTGTCGCTAAAACAAATAATTAGTGACATTTTTTTGTAACAATTAATAATTAATGATTTTTGTTTAATAATTTTTTAAAAATATATTATTAATTATCACAGAACTTATTAAATAATAATTTCATATATTAGGACGTATATTAGGACCTGTATGTAAATCTCTTAAATTTATTCTCAATGGATTAAGAGGAGTGCCTACAATTTATAATAGATCAAATATATAATATGATATTTAACTAAGCAAATTACCGTTTGGGTCTAATTCAATCTGCCCAAATAAAAATTTATTATATCACCATTGAATCTTAAGAATGGTTACGAGGGAGCTTGTGATTCTGAAGAATCTTCCCACTATGATCATACTTTTAGAGAAATTTTAAGCATTTGAAAATAAAAAATATTAATTTATTTATTGTACGGGGGCGAAATATCCTCTGCTCTCCGTACGCCTTGAACGTCAAGCTTCTGGTGACGGCGTCGATCTCTGCAACACAAAAATGGTGAGCTGCCCGGCGGTGGTGTGCCGGAAAGACCCTCCGACGATCAAGTCAGATAACTTAGGAAGAAGACAATCAGAGGAGAGTGTTTGTGAGAGTCCATTCCATACCTCCAACGTTCGTCTTTCCCCTTATTTCTAGGCTGGCCATGCAGCCTCAAAGTTGTGCGCGCACTACCTCTGTTGTCCTTCCCTGGACAGGTGGCAATGCGCGCCTCTCACCACCTTACGCGTGTAAAGGTTTTGTCCTTCCACCAGTACACACAGAACTGTCTAACGGTATTGAGGCGTTCGTGGAGCAGATGTCCTTTCCCTCGCGCCATTGGCCCAGGTAGCACACATAACCGGAGTACCACGACCGGCCTATTACTTGTGGAAGATCACCATTATGCGTACACAACCGAGCTATATATTGCCGAACTGTCCCTTGGGACCATGTGAAAGCCAGACCACCTTAACCGTGCTACTCCTGACCGATTCATCAGGCCCGACCGGTTGCGAGGCATGCCGGCCTCCAACCATTCCATCTAAATCCTCGGCTACAAGGAACCATTCACCTCGGTTGGCCGGTCGGAGGCATGCCGGCCTCGTTGCAACCTCGGCCCCGCCCGGGTCACCTAATAGCTCGGTTACCATTCGCTATTCCGAACTCCGTTCGGAACGCGCGAGTCACAGCTCGGCTAGGGCCAGTTTGCGCTTGCTCGGTCAATGTCTCTGACCGTGCAAGTCAGTCGCGTCAACAGAGTTAGCTCGGCGCCATGCATTCCGTTAAGCCTGACGTCGCCTCAGCTCGGCCGTACTGTCATGCAAATCTTCCCTCTCATTTATTTTTTCATAAGATAACAGTTAGTTTGTTAATTGTTAAATTATAACGCAACCAAAAGTCTCTTCATAAACTCGAATCTAAAATGTTATTAATCTTGACACATAGATATCCTCTCTGTGACCACTTGGACAATTATCGAGATCAAAATTTCTTATCCATTGATTGGGAATTATTAACAAAGCCAACAAAAATAAGATTCTAGTAATCTAGATATAACCTCAGAGTCTCAGATATTGTGACGTTAGAGTTGTGCAAAATACCGTTTAATCCACTAAAATTGCATTGATTCACACCGATTCATCTGTTACCTGTCGATTAAATTTTGAAATCTATATTTTGAAACCGCTCCACTCTATTATAATTAACACATACACAATTTTTTAACTTTTAATGAAATATCAAAATAAAAATAAATGTGAGAGAGATTTAAGATCAAGGTATAGCTATGTTTACTCTATCTTCAAAATTTGTTAAGAGTATTTGTGGATTTTACATAAAAGGTTTGAGTTTTTGACGAATTGAACCCTTTGAGCTTAGTAAAGTGCTCACATTTGAAATTTTCAAATTAACTCCAGTGGAGTTAAACTCAGAATCAAATTTTATATAGAATTTTCAATTTTCTAAACATAAAACCTTGCGTTTGTTTATGTTAGGGATTTATCCCATGTCATACTTGTAAACCACCCAAATTTAGTTGATATATAATCTACAGGCTACAGTCCACCTATGGCCAATTAGTTTTCGATTATATAATTTTAACAATTTTAGAATAAATTATACTAACCTTCCCTAAAGATTTTTGATAAATACACAAACCTCTCACATGTAGTTTGTGACTGTCATTACCAAAAGTAACAAAAGTTGTTGATGTCATAACATATAAATCTTGAAATACCAAGAATGCCCTCAACTGTGTTCAAGTGATCTACGTATACCAAACCTAATTGAACTCCATCTCCAGCAAAGTTTAGGTAGCGTTTGGCAGAATTTTTTAAATATGATTTAAAAATAGAGTTGTAGTTTAAGTTTGTAAGTTTTAGAATTATGATTTGAGTGTAAAAAATTTGTTTGGTTATGAGTTTTGAATTGAGTGTTGAATTGAGTTTTTAATGTTTGATGTGACATGTAAAATAAGAAAATTTATTTGGTTATGAGTTTTGAAAAGAGTTTTCAAAACTTAATTCAAATTATTCTAACTCATAACCAAACACACTACTCAAAACTCTATTGAAAATTCTGATTAACACTCATAAGCAAACTCTTTTTAAAATTCAATTAAAAAAATTAATTATTAACAGAAAATAACATTAATCAATTTTTTTAATTGAAAATATTACAAAGGAAATAAATTTTTTTTTTTCAAAATAAATATTCAATTACTGATTTAAAATAATTTTTAATTGTATATTTGGTTCGAATTATTTTTTTAATATTTTTCAGTTAAAATATTTTTATATTTTTAATAATTACTGTTACAAATTATTTGCTATTTATTGTATTGTTATTTTCAAATTAATGGCCAAAAAATTTATCAGGTATTATCTATGTGGGAGTCAAAAAAAATTAGAATATTATTTTGTTAGCATTTGCGCAGTTTACTACATACAATTCAATTTTATTCGAATTTTTTTATTTGCTGATTTTCATCAATTTCGTGGGAAATGCATATATGGGTGTTGATTTCCGACCACACTGCCAAATAGGGAACTCAGCTGGGGAGTACAGGCAGAATAGATCACCCATGAACAACCTGTCACAGAAAAATAAGACTCCAACGGTAGTTCGTCCACCTGGGAGCACTCCGACGATCAAGTCAGTACTTAGTTATCTCTCAAAGATAGCAAGTAGTGCTTAACTCACTAGCCATAATACAAAAAGCATACCTTAGACCCACAAGGTTGCCTTACTTTTATAGCCAGCACTAACCTGACCCTTGTAGTAGCCTAGCTTCAATGGACTTTGGCTCAATGCTTATTTGGGACTCCCAACTAGATAAAGATAAACTCCCTAAGAGTTTTATCTTTATTCAGTTTGAGGTCCTTCTCTGTTCTAGGACTCTCGTCCCCTATCCGCTTATCTCGGATTCCAGTATCTTTAAAGATAATCTCGGCCTAACCGAGATCATCTCTCACACGACCAAGCTACGTGGCACTCTGGCTGACATGTTGGCGTCACCTTGGCCACGTGTTGTCATTCAAAATATGTCCCCATAACTACCCCCTAGGTCCCATTACCTCGGCATCCTGAGGTGATGGAACCTACATCGTTTGTCCACATAGTATGTCGGCTAAGACTTACTCTATCCTTTATAACCGAGATCCTCACCTGTCGGCTTCACATGACTAAGACTCTGTAGTCTATTTCATCAATGATCAAGAATCAAGAACCAATTTCTTCGAGTTCCTTAACCGAGATCGCTCCTTTAGCTGAGGCTTTTGCTTCATTAAATCAAGAACTCCAAGAGTTTTATTTGCTCGTGAGCTGTCACACATGGTCTTTTCAACCGTTTCCACCACGCGTCCCTCTCTTATTGATTCGTACCTGACACGCACTATCAAGTCACGTCGCTTTTGCGCACGCCGCCTGACAAACACATCGTCTAAGGTAGATCATTATGGTTTGCCACCCTGTTGAATTTTTAACAAAAACAATTCCTTTTTCTTTGTCGTTTCACTTTTGCAAAAAATTCAATCTCCCTCGTTTCACAGATTCTCTCTCTTCAAACTTCCATTCTTCGAACCGCCATTACTGTTTCTTCAAAGCTCTGCATCCATGCTTCATCTCTTCCGGTGAACTCTTCATTGCCTGGTCGCAGTCGTCATCTTCATCCTATTTCGACAAACCTCAAACCAGCGTCTTCGTTCTCGGCCTCATTCGGTAAGTTCTTTGACTTCTCTCTCTTTTACTTCAGTCTTCCATTGATCTGAATAAGTTCCTTCTTTGCCACATGTCTCTTTTGTTACCATTGACCCCGTTATCATAGTTGTATTCGATTTTTTCTTCTATTATGAATCATTTCTTGAATCTATTTTCGTGTTTTGAAGTTTGTCATTATGTCACTTGAATGTCGATTTGTGTTGCTCATTTGTACGAACCTTGTTGCTGTATGTTGTTCAATATACCCCTCTGCAAATTGTTTATGATTCGTAATGTTCATAAATTTGAAGCTTTTAACAACTTTGCCACTGTTCTTGGCCTTTGCACATCTGCACACACTTACTCAGTGTTCTTGATTTTCTGTTTACTTGCTTGAGTCTAAATTCTATTTTTCTTTGTCTTGTTTCCAGATTCTTGCCATTGATTCTTTGTTTCCATATAGATTTAGGATTGGGATTTGATAAAGAAATCACATATTTAGGAAAAACTGAACCAAAACCCCCTTTAGATCTGAAAAAACCCTAGAAGCTGCCAGATTAGGGTTTAGTCGGGGTCCTTAAACCCACACCAAACATTCCTTTCTGAAATTTTGTCCTAATCTTTATCAGCCAACATCATGGGTATGTTCAGGTGGAGAGTAGACACCCCAGAAAAAATAGAGTATTTCCGTCGAGAGTTCTTCATCCCAGCCGATGTTCACCTTAGGTTGGCTGGAGAGGAGGACTCTATCATGCTTGATGAGGATGCCATGTCATTTCCAATAGTAGCCTTCATAGAGTGTGGACTCCGGTTTCCCTTAGACATTCTCTTTAGGGAGGTCCTTCACTATTATAAGCTTAACCATATGCAGTTAGCCATTAACTCATACCGGGTTATCAATGGCATAATTGAACTAGCACACTGAGAAAAAGCTAGGATCACTTTAGCCAAGATTCAATTTTGTTATACTATGTGTGGCCTCAAGTTCGAAAAAGGCTATATATACTACCTAAAGCCCAGATCCACCGCCTTCAGACGTATTGTCGACCTCCCAGACTGCAACAAGGGTGCAGGAGATGATTATTTCATCGTCTCAGGCAACTAGGAGTCTTACCTGATGACGACCTCCATCTCTATCCCTTGAGCCGAATAGTGCTTAAAGAGGGTGATAGTAAGGACTGAGTCATTCTTTTAATCACATTTTTGTTTAAGACTTTTCAAATTGATATATCTTCGTCTAAGTACTTTTGTCTTTTTACTCTTTTTTGCAGCTCTTCTCCAGCCAGCAAAGGGATTTCAGCAATCCTTCGTTCCCAGCCGAGATCTAAAGAGGCTGTTAGATCTCCCTGTGCAGAAGCGCAAGGCGCCCCTTCTACTGAACTACATACCAACCTACAAGTCGGCCTTGCCCAACGTACTTCGCCGAAACAAGACATCCGCTTCTACCACAACTCCATCAACAATTTCATCTCCAAGGCCAGATCAAGCCTCCACTTCTGACCCAACTAATCAACCATCTACCTCAGCTCCTCAACTAATTCTCGCATCCCAGCGCCAACGCCAACGCCGAGTTCCAATTTCTGCCCCTATCGGCAGAACCCACAGCCGCAAACGCCGACTTTCTAAGTCGTCGGCCTACGACCCAGCAAACCCACCTACTATACTTCCAACTATCTGCTTTGGCACCAAAGTAACTGTAGCCGCCACTACTGAAAAGATGGGTCGAAAACCAGCCATTGTTGAGGATCTCCTTGCCGATATCCCCGGGGTTGTGATAGTGCAATCCTCGCCTTCTCTATCCCAAACAAAGCCAAAGCCAAAAAGGTTGAAGAAGGCCAAGGCCAAGGCCATAGTGACTCAGATTGACTCTGAGGATACTGTGCTAATTTCAAAATTGGCTAAGGTAGAGAAGAGTCAAACAACCGCCAAGAAAATGCCAGCCAAGGTCGATGCAATTGATTGCCAACCGCCTAAAAGGCCGAGGTCTGACCAACCTGAGAGCAGCCAAAGCTTCCCTCATAGTATGACTTAGGCTCCCGAGGTCATGGTGGACGACAGACCTTTGACAGCCGGTGACAGTGCAATGAATCTTGAAATTGGCGTAGCCCTGTCAACAGATGTCCTTCTACCAGAAGATATGAACCGTATGGCCGAGTTGCATGGATATGAAAATTTTGCGCTTATGATGCAGCACTCGATCTTGGTAAGTCCATTGTTTACTTTTTCTTTTTGTAATCTTTCTATACTTAGTTAAATTCTCACTAATGTGTTTTTTCTTCTTACAGGCTATCCAGCATGCTCACTCATATGTTGTCAAGACCAAGATGACAAGGAAGGAGTTAGCAAAGAAGACCAAAGAAGTTGCCAAACTCTTATCCTTACTCAACCACGCCGGGGCCAACAATCGAGCCCCATTAGATTAAGCTAAGGTTGGCAAAGTTGCTTAGGATCTGGCCGAGGAAAAAGCCAAAATACCCAATGATGAAGTCGAGGCCGCCAAAGCTGATCTTGAAGCTGCCAAGGCCAAGGCAGCTGACTTAGAGGCCAAACTTCAGGAGGTCCTTGACTCAAGAAAGCCGAGATCAAGGTAGCTGATGAGAAAGCTTTTGAAGAAGGACAAGCCGCCATCCGAGATCAATACAAATGGCAAGTTAACCTGGCTTATAACCGAGGTTATTACCTTGGTTGGACGGTGGCGCTCAATAAGCTATATGTTCCAATGGATTCCGACCTCCGAGACATCAGTCAGCTTCAAGTGTCTTTCCCTCCGGAACCCAAGGACTCTGGTGATGAAGTTGATGAAGACGATGCCGAGGATGATGAAGCTGATGAAGTGGAGAAGAAGGCTGCCACTGATGCCAAGTCTTCCACCCTCAATGAGCAAATAAACTTGACTTAAGATGAGGAGGGTGACTTGGTTTCCAAGGTCGCCTCTCCTAAACCAACCACCTCTGAAGCCGAGGTCCAGTGCGCCGAGAGGAGTCTGGATCAGACTTTGCTAGAAATAGATGCCGAGATAGCAGCCGAAAAGAATGCAACACTACCAGCCAAGGTTGAGAAATCACAGACCAATCCTAGTACATAGGATATTTCATATTTTCTTTGTACTATTTCTTCTTTCAGTTGTATTTTGTTTTGTCTGAACAATGTTTAGCTTCATATTTGGCTGATGTGCCCCTTTTGTAATTGAACAAGTAATCTTTTTTGAATGCAAGTCTCCTCATTTCTTCTAAGTGTTGAGTGTTTGTAAGCTTTACTACTTTCTTTCCTGCCTTTTATATTTCCATACTTAGAATATGTTTGCATTTCTTCAAAGTATACCTTTAACTGTATAATAACTCTGGGGTACAATATCTCGGATACAAACCTTGATTGCTTGCCTTGGCCAACCATTGGCAGACCTTGGCAAACACTCAAAAAATATCAAAAATATTTTTGCAAGTGTTTATTCAGTTTTGCTTTATCATTTTCACATGCTATCTTCTTTTAAGACTTCACCCCTTCCAAGCTTGGCAACTTGGTTGGCCATTTCGACCAATATGTATCTTGGATACTTCTTTACCTTGGCTAATCTTCAACTTGTAAATTTTTCCATAAAATTTCAACAAGTCCCAAGCACTTTAAACTTTTATTCATCATTCTCCAGCTCCTTGCCCCCTAATGTGAACCTATGTTTCACTTATGTTCACATTAAGCACTTATGGCCTTTCATCGAAGTCATTGTCGAACAAAGGCTACCCGAGGTGTTAAACCTGGGTTTCTCTATTACTGTACTTAGTTCCATTCTGAGTTTGACTCAGCCGACATGGCGAGTCTAGTTTCAATTCAACTTAGTTCAACTCTATTATATGCAAGTATAATTCAACTCTGCCATATAATAAGTCTAAGTTACTCGCGATGTTTCAATCAGAAACATCGCCAACTGAGTTCAACTCTATTATATGCAAGTATAATTCAACTTTGTTATATAATAAGTCTAAGTTATTTGTCACGTTTCAATTAGAAACATCGCCAACTTAGTTCAACTCTATTATATGCAAATATAATTCAACTCTGTCATATAATAAGTTTAAGTTATTCGTCATGTTTCAATCAGAAACATCGCCAACTTAGTTCAACTCTATTATATACAAGTATAATTCAACTTTGCCATATAATAAGTCTAAGTTATTTGTCATGTTTCAATCAGAAACATCGCCAAAGGACTGGTCAGTCCTATCACACAAATTTCAAATATAAAGATTGAACTAAAACTTTATTATTACTTTGGCTAATGACATAAATTTCGAAAAACAAAAATCTAATGATAGAAAAGCTTGAAGTTGCAAATGTTCCAGGGTCTTGGCAACTATTTGCCTTCACTGTCCTCAAGTCGATATGCCCCATTGCCGGCGACTGAGATGATTCTATACGGCCCCTCCCAATTTGGGCCAGCTTCCCTCCCTAGGGTCCTTTTTGTTGCCGACCACTTTCCTTAGCACCAGGTCCCCAATTTTGAACTCTCTTGGGTTAACCTTTTTATTTGAAGCCCTAGCAAGTTGTTGCTGGTATGGCCCCAGCCGAATTGATGCTTTCTTCCTTTTCTCCTCAAGTAGGTCTAGATCTCAGGCCAAGAATGCCTGGTTAGTTCTATTCTCTACTCCTTGGGTTCTGATCCTTGGGATGCCGACTTCTAGTGGGATGACTGCTTCTGTGCTATAAACTATGGCAAATGGGGATTCCTTAGTTGATCTTCTCAGTGTAGTCCGATATACCCAAAATACATTGGGTAATTCTTCCACCCATTTCCCTTTTGCTGTCTCCAGTCTCTTTTTGATCCCATCCAAGATGCTTCTGCCTAACCATTGCACTGAGAGAAACTTGGAGTAGAGTAGTAGTTCTTGATTTTGTACTTTGCACAGAAACTCTTGATTAGCTTACTGTCAAACTATGTATTATTGTCTGCTATTATTGCCTTTGGGATCCCAAACCTGTGGATGATGTTCATCCATATAAAGTTCTTCACATTAATATTCTGAATCTTCGCGAAGGGTTGAGCTTCTACCCACTTTGTGAAATAATCTGTTGCTACCAGCAGAAACTTCTTTTGCCCAGTGGCTTGGGGTAGCTGTCCTACAAGATCTATGCCCTACTGGGCAAACGGCCAAGGGCTAGATACTGAGTTCAAATCTGCTGCTGGTTGATGTATCAAAGGTGCAAACCTCTAACACTTCTGGCACTTTCTAACATAGGCTTCAACATCCTTCTGCATGTAGGGCCACTAGTACCCCTGACTAATGGCCCTATGAGTAAGTGATCTGCCCTCTAGCATGGCTTCCGCATACCTATTCGTGTATTTCGTACAAAAAGTCTTCAACTTGGAAGGAATGCACACACTTCAAAAGGGGACCAGTAAAAGACCTTCTGTAGATATGTCTTTCTGCTATTAGGCTAAATCTAGCCGACTTCAGTCTGGTCTTGTGTGCTTCTTTGCGATCATCTGGCAGCTTCCCATCTCTAAGGAACATTACTATTGCATCCATCCAACTTGGACCCATCTCCATACACATTGTTTCATATTCTGTGATTAGTGGTTCCACACTTGGGCCTGACAAATAATCAATCATTATTGTCCTTGCCTCCCCTGATTTCATTGCACTAGCCAGGTTAGCCAAGGCATCGACATGGCTGTTGTTATCTCGGCTAACTTGCTGTAATCGGCAATCTTGAAATAAGGCTAACAGTCTGACAACCTCTTTTACATAGGCTATCATTCTTTCATCTCAGGTTGCATACTCGCCTGTTGCCTGGTTCATAATAAATTGGGAGTCACAGAAGACTACCACCTCATCAGCTTCCATTGCTACTGCCAACTTTAACCCTGTGATCAGTGTTTCATATTCTACTTCATTGTTTGAGGCCTTAAACCCCAAACGAATAGATTGTTCTAACATCTGCCTATCTGGCGATATTAGTACTACTCCTGTCCCTACTCCTTGACGGTTTGAACTCCCATCAACAAACAAGCGGAAGGAGTCGCCGATGTAAATACCGTAGGGCTTGAGTCTTTATTTTTCTTTTGCTCTGCTGTGGGGTTTTTCATTCCCAACTGGGTCTCTTCTTGTTCCCTTGGACATCCTGAGTCGCGGTTCACCGGAGCGCGACGTGGGATGGCACCAGGTGTGAACTCGGCCACGAAGTCGGCTAGAATCTGACCTTTGATTGTCGTTCTGGGTCTAAACTCTAAATCGTATTGGCCTAATACCACTGCCCATCTGGCTACCCTACCTGTCAGATCTCTTTGTTATAGTAGGGATTTCAAGGGGTGCTCAGTCAACACCACAATCTTGTGGGCTTGGAAATAATGATTAAACTTTTGGGAGGCCATCATTAAGGCCATTGTCAATTTCTCCAGGGGTAAATACCTGGTCTCTGCGCCTGCTAAGGTTTTACTCACATAGTATACTGCCCTTTGTTCTCGCTTCTCTTCTCTGGTTATCACTGTACTCACTGCACTTCTTTGATTATCTCTGATTACTCGCATAGTATACTGTCCTTTATTCTCCCTTTTCTTCTCTGCTTTTAAGGGGCTCTACAACCCTGAGTTAGATGCCGATCCTCATTGTGGTAGGCACAGTGCTTCCCAAAGCTTCTTCCCATAAATTCGCTAGGCATCTTCTCTGGCACTCTATAGTAAGGCTGGTTCCTGATCCTTTCTAGGACTTTGTAAACCGAGATCCAGAACACTGTGGTGACTGCCTGTGCAGCCCTCAATCCTATTTCTTGTCTGTTATATCCAATATTACCTCAGCCTCGCTTCGGCGAGCCATTTTTTTTCTCCTGTTTCGACATCTTTATCCCTGGCGTGTCTTCTTCAACTCTCGCATATTTCTCGATCCTGGCCATGAGTTCCTCTATACTTTTTGACAGCGCCTTTGCTAGTGACTTTCGAAATAGGCAGTCATTGTTCAGGCCATTCTTAAAAGATACGACCACCAACTCTTGGTTCCATCTTGTTATTCGATTAAAAACCTCATAATACCTTTTGGCATAAGTCCTGAGGCTTTTATCCTCGCCAATTCTTAAAGCCATTAGGGAGTCTACTCTCAACGGCTGTAGTTTCTTTGCAACGAACCTGGCCACATACATCTCGGCTAGGCCTTCCCAACTTTTCACAGTTCCTTTCGGTAACTTGTGAAACCAATCTAATGTGATTTCCCCAAAGGATGAGGGGAACACCTTGTAGAGCAACGGTTCGTTCCCAGTATACAGTGTCATTGAGTTCAAATACAAGCTGACGTGAAAGTTAGGATCGGACTTACTGTCGTATATCTGGAATCTCAGCATGTGGAACCTTTTTGGGGTCTCAAACTTATCTAATTCTACTGAGAACGGCGTTCTCGGCTTGACCGGAGATGTGACCTCGGCATCTTGTCGCTTCCTCTAGAGGTAGTCCCTCAAATTCTCCTTAGTTCGTCCAGGAGCTCAGCTGTCAACAGATTTCAACCTTTTTGGTGCGTTGCTTTCGGTGTTGTTATGAGTCCTCTTGGACCTCCCTTCATTCATCGTGTCAAAACAAAGCTCATCCCCTTGAATATGCTGATGTTCCTTGACGTAAGTTCCCTTGGGACAAGGTGTCTTCTGAGACTCTCCCCTCATTGATTCTCCTCGCCCGACCTCTCGTGAAGGCCGATACGAATGCTTCTTTATCCTGTCATGCTGAGCGACTACAGGGATTACTTTCTGTCCCATTTTTTGGGCATCATTCTTGGCCACTGGAATCGGCGTGTCCTCCAATGGAAACAGTGGCTACATGACGTTGTTCTGCATCACGAAGTTGACAACTGATTGTAGGTCTGACAACTTGTTTGCCATCCCCTTCATTTCGTCGTCCCTCCTCAGACATCTATTTTTCCATACCTGGAGGTCTCTTTCGTTGTAATACTTGCCTCGGCCTGCCTTCTTTGGCACGTCACCCTTTTGGCTGACGTCCTTTTCCCTAGGATTTTGCTCCCTAGGTTCTTCATTACAGTTTTCTTCCTCCACGTTGGGATCAGTGTGTTTACCACTCCCACTAGGGATGTCGTCCCTAATCCTCTCTTTCTGTCCGTCGTTGGCCATCTATTCTCCTTACATTTTCCACAGACGACGCCAAATTATGGGTGCTGATTTTCGACCACACTACCAAACAGGGAACTCAGCTAGGGAGCACAAGCAGAATAGATCACGCCTGCACAACCTGTCACAAAAAGATAAGACTCCGGCAGTGGTTCGTCCACCCGGGGACACTCCGACGATCAAGTCAGTACTCAGTTATCTCTCAAAAATAGCAAGTAGTGCTTAACTCACTAGTCAGAATACAAAAAACATACCTTAGACCCACGAGGGTGTCTTACTTTTATAGCCAGCACTAACCTAACCCTTGTAGTAGCCTAGCTTTAATGGACTCTGGCTCAATACTTATCTAGGACTCCCAACTAAATAGAGATAAACTCCCTAAGAGTTTTATCTTTATCCAGATTGAGGTCCTCCCCTATTCTAGGACTTTCGTCCCCTATCTGCTCATCTTGGATTCCGGTATCTCTAAAGATAACCTCGGCCTAGTCAAGATCATCTCTCACACGACCAAGCTACATGACACTCTGGCTGACACGTCGGCGTCACCTCAGCCACGTGCTGTAATTCAAAATATGCCCCCACAGCATCCTTCATGTACTTCGTCATTTATATCATCTGTTCAACCACCAACTTTTATATCAAAGGTTGAACAACCAACAACTTCACCATCTTCATAATTAATTTAATAATTTACAAATTCACTCTATATATTGGCAGATGATATTGGTGTAAAACAAGAAGACCAAATAGAGCTGTTTTGGCAATTGACCTCAAAAAAAAAAAAAAAAAAAATCACCATAACGGTCAACTGGCCGGACATCCGGGAGGATGTCTAGGAGGACGATCAGATAGACTAAAAAATTCAAAAACTATACAAAAAGGTGAGAGCTTTGGCTTGGAAGTTTGTTTTCGAAAGAGCTTTGTCAAACGTGAAACAGAAATGTGTTTTGAAATGTGTGGTGGAATTAATTTTTGAAAACCCCATCCAAATGCTTTATTCACATGAAAGGGTGGAATTGTAATTGGAAAACTTTATCAAACACAGCTTAATTTCTTGACTTTATTTTCACTACAAGTCTTTAAACTTTTATAAATAAAAAATATATTTTTTTTTTCGATTAATGAAAAAAAAATTAATAATAATAAAATAAAAATAAAAATTCAACCATTAATGAAGCTTAATTTAATAAAAATAATTTAAATGATAAGAATAAAGATGGAGAAATAGATTTTAGGTGTCATACATAACAAATTAATTGAGTATTTTATTATTCTTAAATAATTTTTTCATTTAAGTAAAGTTTAATTGTTTGAATTGTTTATTATTTTCAATGATTTATTGATTCTTCATTCAATATCAACTAATTTTAATTAATTTTAATTTATTGTGACAAGGCTTCTTTTGGGAAGCCAAGTTTGGAGCTTTTTTTTGGCTATTTGAGCAACAAAAAACAAAATAGGTTTTTAGTCTAATAAGACAAAACATCACATCCAACTCATAATTATTACATTCTTCCTCTTACAAAAAAATAAATAAAAAAAAATTAAAAAAGCCAAAAGCCCTTCCCAATCAAGACTTTTTAACCCCAGGCTAAAATAGCCAAAAAAAACCAAAAAACCAACCCACTTCCTAAACAAACTTTTTCACTTTTATACTTATTTTTTAATTTTTTTTTAATAATGTGAAAAAATCTTGACCTACATTTTTTTAAAATATGCATCAATTAAAAGTTTGAGGACTCAAAGATAAAAATTAAAATTTATGAATAATATATGACTACGAAAAGATAATTTTCTTACATATAAATAAATAAATAGTACAAATTATTGAGAAAAAAAATAAATCCATTTGTTTTAACTTAAAAAAGAAAAATAAAAAAGAAATTCAAATAATAAATGTGTTAATTAAAATAATAAATTGCATGTTGTTTATATATTGTGGAATAAGTCTTATATTAAATTTGAATTTGTTACACTTTACACCCCTAAACTATCATCAAAATGTCTATTTAGTTCCTGAACTATCGATTGAGTCTACTAAGTCCCTAAAGTATTTAAATCAAAGTTTATTTAGTCCTTAAATTATCGATTGAATCTATTAAATCTCTACAATATTTAATTCAAACCTATTTAATCCTTGAAAAAATTATAAAATTAAATATAAGTCCATAAATATTGTAAATTAGTAAAATAAATCCTATCTAGTTAAAATTTTATTTCAAAAAAAATCGTAATTTTTTTTTTTTCTATCTTTGAAAAGTGGGCATCAATTCCTATGGTGAATTTCCTTTACAATGGTAAGGGTAATTATCTATAGTATTTTCTTACTTATCTTTTACAATGGCTATGTGATTACTTTTATCTAATAATATATGTCAAATTTCATTTATAATTTCTAATTAATTATCTTTAAGCTTTTTGGTAAGTTCGTTTTATGACTTAATTCATGTATTATTTTATTTTATTATTACTTGTAGTGAAGTGTTATTATTTAAATTATCTAATTTTACTTCTTCCATATATCTAATACTCATATAATTTTATTGACAAGACTAATAAACCAGATTCTAAAACTAATTTAAACACACAACAAAATAAAATACTTTTAAAGAAAAAAATTAAGATTTTTCTGTAATAAAATCTTAATTAGGTAAGGTGTTATCTAACATTAATTCTAGATAGATTATTTCTTTTTAAGTATTTTATCAATGAAAATTAAATTTTGTAAAATTAAATATTTTAATAATATCTTAATAATTTAGGGATAAATAGTTTTCTTACATATGAATAAATAAGTAGGAAAAATTGCTGGGAAAAAAAATTAATCCATTTGTTTCAACTTGAAAAAAGAAAAGAAAAAAAATTAAATAATAAATCCATTAATTAAAATGATAAATTTCTCGTTGTTTGTACAATGTGAAATAAATCTTGTAAATATTATATTAATTATTAGGATATTACATTAAATTATTAGGGTGTTATGTTAAAATATGCATGGGTCTTTAATAATATATATACAAAATCTCAAAGGAGGGGAGTGAAAATTTTCATTTAAATAGCTTCTTGATTGATTTGGTAATTTTCATCACTTCAAACTCAATTCAAAGAGTAATATGGCAATTTTGGATAGCCAAGTGTCGTTTTTGCTAAATTAATGGATTGGGAGAATTTTAATATTGTCAGCAAAAATAGAAAAGGTTTCAATAATTATTAAAACCGCAGAAAAGGTCCCCTACATTTGTCAGAAGCCTCAGGAGAGATAAATGTAATTTACCCATAATTCTAACATGATATTAGAATAGTTCAAATGAAACTTGGGTTGAACTCTCATTGTTACCTTTGTCATTGTGTTTTCTTCTCTCTTAAGTCTCAACAATTTCTCCCAGTGTTTTTATTTTAAATTTAATTAATTTGAATTAATTTTGTCAATGTAATTAGAAATCTATGTAATTTATAAAATTTTATGTGAATGTTAATGTTAATGTTAATAGGTTGTATATGTTGAGTTTTTTTTTTTGTGTGTATAATTGGCAATCCTGTTTGACAAAATTTCATTCAATTGTAATTGCATTCGCTCTTTTGTATCTATGAGTTTGTGATAGTTCAGATGCGAATCCAACAAAATTTGTACCTGAGTAGAGAAGTTTGTATTGAAGGAAATGTGTGCTTGAGCAGATATGCTATTGAGCCTGTTAAACTTCTTGGACTGCTTGAGCGGTCAAGTGTGTGCTCAAGCACTATTTTGGATCATCTAGTATCTTAGTCTAATTTTAGAGATATTGAGAGTTGTATTTTACTGCTCAAGCAAAGTGACATGTGGAATTTTGTTAGCGCCGCCTTACTAGTCTCACCGTTCGAGCAGTCATTCTTGCGCTCGATCGGTTTTCGCGTCGCTGTTTGTTATAAAGTGCCTCAGTTGCTCATTTTAGGGTTTAACCCATCCGGAATTCTCTTTGAAGAGATAAGGTTGATTGTTTTATATTGGAAGATGTTGCATAGTGTGTTTACCTTGATGGATTGAGATTGATCATTGAATCAACAAGTGCATTATTAAAGATCATCAAAGGATTTCTTTCATTCAAATTTATTCATTGAGAGACGTTCATCAATGGATTTCGGGGAACTTGAGCTTAAAGCTTTGATGGATTTCGAAGTAGCTCATCATCGTGAATTCAACATCGGCGTTGTGGATTCAATATTGGGCAAAACAATTCAAAGGTGAAGATGATGGTGGAAGAGGCACAACGGATTCGGTTCAATTTAGGCATGGATTCATTAGATAATTGAGGATTATCTTGTTTATGGCTTTGGCCCTTGATTTTTCATCGCAATTGGCTCCAATTGTGGTTTTTTTTTCATGTCATATCGTTGTATCGATTTGTTGTTGTTCGTTTATAGATATAATTCAATTTGTTAGGTTTTTGTAATTGACAATCCCATTTGACAAAACTCCTTTAAGTTATAATTTTATTCGCTATTTTGTTTCAATGAAGATGTGAGTGTTTAGATGTGAATCCAACGAAAATTATGCCTATGTAAAGAAGTTTGTGATCTTGAAATTTTCAAGTTTTATAACTTCACTGACTATGTATAGGGATTGAGCGGTCATTTGTGTGCTCGAGCGGTAAATAAGAGCATCCAGTATTTTTGCGTGCAAACTAAACTTCTAAGAAGCAAGTTTTACTGTTCGAGTGGTGGATGTTGCGCTTGAGTAATTGGCCTATATGTTTTTGCACTGCCTTTACTCACATCGCTCGAGCGGTCTTCGCAATCTTGTTTATTATAAAGTACGCTGTTTGCTGTTTTTAGGGTTTAAGTCATCCAAATTTTAAGAGAGCAGAGCTATCGAGGTTTTCTATATTGGAGGCTATTTTTATAAGTGTTTCCTTGATGATTTGAGAGTGATTGGTTGATCTACGAGTTTCATATTGACATCACTAAGGAGTTTGCCTTTATTCTTTTATTCACAAAGAGAGATGTGTTCTTTAGTGGATTCCGGGAAACTTGAGTTTGAAACTTTGGTGGATTACGGAGTGGCTTATCGTCATGAATTCGATATTAGCATTGTGGATTTAACATTAGGCAAGACAATTTTGTGATGAAGACGGTGGTGGAAGAGACACATCGGAGTTGGTTCAATTCGAGCATGGATTTGCTAGGTAATTGAGGGTACACACATGTAATTCTTTTATATATTCTTAATAGATTATTTTTGTGATTTTAGCCTGTGATTTTTTTATCACAATTGCAGACGCTCCAATTGTAATTTTTTCCACATTAAATCGTTGTGTTGATTGGTTATTGATTGTTTAATTGTGATTAGTATTCACTATTTAAAATTAAAACATAATCATGAATTAATATATGAAGCATTTTAGATTTTTTCAAACTTCTTGTTTAATTGGATTAGATTTATGATTTTTTACTTGAGAATTAATATTCATCACTAAAATTCTAATTGCGAATCACTATCTTGGATTTTTAAGTTTTTGATTATAGAACTAAAAATATAAAATAATATTGATAATGACTTGTTGAATGAACTCGTTGATTGAAGTTCTTAGCTACGCTCTTATTTAAGATGTAAAATTTATTACAAATTAACAATTATATATATGAAAAATATTATATAAATTAGTGTTATATATTATTATACAAATACTTGATAATTATTTAAAAATATTTTTCAATCAACTAACAAATTAAAACTATCCCAAATCACAATTTAATTATTTATCAATTCACCATTTAAAATTTAATTTATAATTTTATCTCATATTCAAACCGCATTAGGCACACCTAATCCCTAAACATTAGATTTTATATTTGATTTAACAATTAAGAAACAAAAGGCCACGTCACGTGCCACCAATAGAGCAATCAGCATCCCCTCCTTATATTTCCTCATTACATTTCTTACTTACAAGCTCATTGGGCCTACTTTTGGGCCCAATTTTGATAATCTGAACTGTTCATATTTTAATATTTGTTCATTATATCGTATCTGTAAAAAATCAAATTGATCGGATATCAGAAAGTATGTGTTTGAAAAACTCGAATTAAAAACTATTTTTTAAAAGAATTTAATAAATAGTTTTCTGAACACATACTTTCTAATATTCGATCAACTTGATTTTTTTACAGGTATAATATATTGAACAAATCTTAAAATATGAACGGTTCGAATTATCAAAATTGGGCTTAAAAATAAGCCCAATAAACATGCAAGTAAGAAATGCAAGGAAGGGATCCTTGCTCTATGAAATGCTCTCACTCTGACGTGAACATTGAGAATGATGATTCAACTTTCCAACTTTGTTTGTATCCTCATAGCACGGCCATGCACCACCTCTCTCCTCCACCACACCCTTATATAAGCCCAAATTTTTCACAACAAATCAAAACCAAAAAACATGAAGATTCACACTTCCCTCAGATGGGCAATTCTCACCCTACCCATCTTGATCTCTTTCAAATTCAATCACTCTCTTGCAAAACAAACACAACCCATCTCAGAATCACCAAGATTTCATCAATGGTGGACTCACCACCACCTCCACACACATCTCCAACAACAAACCCAACTCAAATTCTCATCCCCTTTTTTGATTTCAGGACTCCTCTGTTTCATAGCTGCCTCAATTTCAAGTGCTGGTGGTGTTGGTGGTGGTGGGTTGTTCATACCCATCTTAACCATAGTGGCTGGTTTAGAACTCAAAACAGCCTCAAGTTTCTCTGCTTTCATGGTCACAGGTGGCTCAATTGCCAATGTCATGTGCCAAATGGTCATGTCATGCCCTAAGTTTGGTGGCAAGGCTTTGATTGACTATGACATAGCTCTTCTTTCTGAGCCATGCATGTTGCTTGGGGTGAGTATTGGGGTGATCTGTAATCTTGTGTTCCCAGAATGGCTCATCACCATACTTTTTGCTGTTTTTCTTGCTTGGTCTACATCAAAGACATGTAAATCTGGGGTTATGTTTTGGAAATCGGAATCAGAGGAGGGGAAGAGAAATGCGTTTGGGAAATTGGAAAATGGGTTGGTGAGAGAAGATGAGATTTGTGATGGGAATGAAGTGACCAAACAGCCCCTTCTGGGTGAGGGATTGGAAAACTGTAAATTGGGGATTCCGTGGAGGAAATTGGGAGTGTTGATTTTGGTTTGGTTTTCTTTCTTTGCTCTGTATCTTCTCCGCGGAGATCGGTTTGGACAGGTATGGCTTTGATTTCTTCATATAGACACAGAATTCGTACACAAAAAAAATATTCAGAAAATTTAACTAGTGGTATAGATTTATTTTGCTAAAATTGAATCTGAATCATACATTATTTTTTCAAGTATATTTGTGTATATGAATTATACATATCTTTACTATTTTGCTATGTTTATTGTGTCATCTCCGATTTCTTGATTAATCACCTTCACAACGATGGGAAAAAGTAATTGCTGCCTAGAATTTAATGAGAAGTGATTTTGATGTTTCCTTTTTGCTTTGATACGTGGTTGTTTTTTAGGCGATTTACGTATATGTTTTAATAAATAAATTTATGAACGACTTATGTGCAGGTTTTAATAGGAGGATTTATTATCTAATACGATCTATGATAATTAATAGTATTTTTTATCAAATATCATTAAAAATAATCACTAATTGTTAATTTTCAACGACAGTTTAAAAATTTTGTTATAAAAAATGTCATTAATTATAAGTTTTAGCGACAATTTGAAAAAATCGTCACAAAAAAGTCACTAATTTTCTACTTTCAACGACAATTTGAAAAATTTGTCACAGAAAAATGTAATAATTGTAAGTTTTAACGACAATTTATAAAAATCATAGCAAAAAAAAGTCATAATTATCAATTTTTAGCGATATTTGTAAAAAAAAGATATAATTTTTTTTATTTTTTACGACGATTTTATTAAGATTTATTTTCAATAAGACTTTATAAAAATTAAATTTAATTATTATAACGTATTGATAATTTACTCCCCTCCCCCTTTTTTTTTTTTTTTTTTTTTTTTTCTCTCTAATTTATTAAAGTTATCCTTGACATGGACTCTTGGTTTACCTAACACTATGTACATAGAGGCGCCGCCAACCCCCCCCCCCCCCCCCCCCCCTTCATTTTTTCTCTCTCTCTCTCTCTCTCCCTGATGTATTAAAGTTCCCCCTCTTTTTTCTCTCTCTCTCTCTCTCTGATGTATTAAAGTTATCGTTGACATGGACTCTTAGTTTATCTAACACTATCTACATAGAGGACTTAAGGTAAATCTGGACCACATCAAATTGATTCGTCACTGTGTATGTAGGAAAAGGAAATTTCCAGATAATGACATAGTTCAATGGAATTCTAAACTCGAAAATCAGCTATAGGCTGGGATGGCTGGAGATGCTGCTATGTCTCCAAATACTTCCCATCACACGATATGGTGGAAATCTGAAGATATAATCCTACAATTAGCGGTGTACGCGGTGCGGTTCGGACAGTTTAAGCGTAAAATTACAAATCAAATGGCGGATTAACGGATTAACAAATTGCGATTTGGATAATTTTTGGCTGAAGAATATTCTAACTAATTATCAAACATTTACATAATATATAACACTAACTTGTATAATATTTTTTAGATATATAACACAAAGTAATTTTATATAATATGCTTCATATATATAACCACTAATTTGTAATAAATTTTATATCTTAAATCTCTCTCATATTCATTTTTATAATGATATTTTATTGAAAGTTAAAAAATATATATGTATTAATTATAACGGAACAGAACGGTTCGGTTGGCGGATTATAAATTTTAAAGTTTAAACCGCGGTTAGAGCGGTGCGGTTTTAGTGGATTGGGCATTATTTTGCACAGCCCTACTTACAACTGAAAATCCACTGGAATTGAAAGATTTAGAAATGATCTTACAAGTGAAAATGCATTGGGATAAAGAGATTAGGAGACAAATAATCTCGTGGTGACTAGAATGGACAAGTTTTATTGTTGCCATAATGATGACATGTGATTCCATCTACATAATTGAGAGCTTTATTAACTTCCATTTATCAAAGTATTTAAATGGTTAAACTTATCTTGGGAATTTTTAATGTGTGGCATAGAGTACTCCTACACAATTTTTTTGTTTTATTATCAAAGTTATCCTTGACAAGGACTCTTGGTTTATCTAACAAGAAGTCTCAAGTTGTATGTACATAGAGGACTTAAGGTAAATCTGAACCACATCAAATTGATTTGTCACTGTCTATATAGGAAAAGGAAATTTCCATATAATAATGTAGTTCAATGGAATTCTAAACTCGCTATAGGCTGGGATGGCCGAAGATGCTCTGTTTCCAAATACTTCTCGTCACACGATGTGATGGAAATCTCGAGATATAATCCTACAACTGAAAATCTATTGGAACTGAGAGATTTAGAGATGATCTTACAACGGAAAATGCATTGGGACAATGAGATTTGGAGACAAATGATCTCCTGGGGACCGGAATGGACTAGTTTTATTGTTGCCATAATGATGGCATATGTGATTCCATCTACATAATTGAGAGATTTATTAACTTCCATTTATCAAAATATTTAATTGGTTAGCAATCAGAAAAGTTAAAAGGATTGTATATTGTTTGTTACGTGTACTTTTATGTAGAATGTATAATATTTTTAAGGGCATATGCTAACAAAATTCAAATATATATAATCATTATCATTGTTGAAAGGTTAGCTACCTTTGTAGTTTCCATCTTTAAAGTTCTTGAAAATAAATGTCCTATTTTATTTACCATAGTTATTTCTTGTAATCAGATGGTACCTGTGGTATTATTGTGACTTCTGAAAAATGGATGCAGAGTATAATACCAATAGAGCCTTGTGGAATGGGATATTGGATTCTCTCAGCATTACAAATTCCTCTTGCTATAATTTTTACTACTTGGATATTGCACGGAAGAGAAAGCCCCCAAGATCAAACTTTCTACCAACAGGTGCTTACTGAAAACACATAATTTCAATCACTCGTTTGTCTTACATATAAACAAATGTGAAATTTCTAAACCCCTGTTAAATGCTCGAGTTTTTCATGATAGGAAGGAGGCCAAAGTAAAAGTGGGCCATCGAACAAGCTCATTTTCCCGGTAATGGCTATGTTTGCAGGGATTTTGGGTGGAGTTTTTGGAATTGGTGGTGGAATGCTCATAAGCCCACTTCTTCTTCAAGTTGGAATAGCACCAGAAGTGAGTTAATCTGGTCTTCTGCAAAAGTTAGTTTACATATACAAAATTAAATTATATAAAAATACTAAGGACGTCTATGTCAGCACGATCTGTTCACCTGAGGTATCCTCATACGCTCGTATATCTATATCCTCATCATTTCACAAGATGTGAGTTCCATCATACTGACATATACATTCTTAGTACTTTTTTCTAATATTAACTCCCTTGAAGTTTCAACTATGCCTCCCAAAATACTTTATACCTCTTCTTTCCTTTTCTTTTTCATTACAGCAAAATCCTTACAATCTTCTATTATAAATGTTTTATTTTGCTAAAACCTTCTCTTATGAATTTTATATTATTTCTCTCTCTCATGTCTTCTCCACCCCTTCTCTATCTCTTTTTCAAGTGTATATTGGTGCAATTTTGTTTGTCCTTCTCAATTTTAATGGAGGCATGCAATCACATTTTGAATTGTGATGATCATCATGTTCAAAAACTAATTGAAAATCATTGGGGAAAAAAAAGAAAAGAGAAAAGACCCTATAACTCAAACACAAAACATATAATTTTGGCATCACACTGATCTTTGGTCATCCTATTGGAAAATGAAAATTGGATTCAGTCAATTTGTGATTGATATCACTAAAGATGGAATTCAATTAATGTTGTCGTGAATCAAAATCCTGGCTCTGTCACTGCATTTAACCATTGGCAACCACATATTCTTGTCATGGTGCAGGTAACAGCAGCAACTACTTCATTCATGGTGTTCTTCTCATCAACCATGTCTGCAATGCAGTACTTGCTGCTAGGCATGGATCACACATATGGTGCCATTGGCTTCACCTTGGTTTGTTTCGTTGCGTCACTTGTCGGTTTGATGGTACTGCAGAGAGCTGTGGAATTGCATGGAAGGGCCTCCCTCATTGTGTTCTCAGTTGGTACTGTGATGGCTCTGAGTACAGTTCTAATGACAAGCTTTGGAGCCCTTGATGTTTGGAGTGACTATACAAATGGGGAATACATGGGGTTCAAATTGCCTTGCTGAAATAAAATTAAATGCTTTCTTGGTAATCAGGTTTTGAAACCTAATGTCCTAACGAAGTTTTTGGATTTTAGAAGTGTCATGCATCAAAGAGAGACAGCAGAGATGTAGAGAGATCTGTGCATTTTCTTTTTTTTCTTCTTTTTTTTCATAAAATTGTGTATTTTTGGGGAAATTGTTTTATAATCCTGAAATAACATATTGCCTACATGGTCATTCTTAGCAGATGAAAAATCGTAACACACGTTTAGTGGGTGTTTGGCATACACTTGAAAAAGTTCGAATTTTTTTGAACAATATTTTTTGTTAAAAAAAAATTATGTCAATTTTTTACTTTTCCAATTCGTCTAGTGTAAAAAAGAAAGGGCAAAACAGCAGCAGCAAAAAAAAAAAAAAAAAAAAACCCAACTATTTTTTACAATTTTTTTGTTTGTTATTTTTGGATTTTTTTTATAACTTTTTCAATCCATCTAGTCTTGCAGAACTCAAAATCTTAAAGTTTCAATTTTTTTTTTTTAAAGCTTAGTAAAAATTATAAATAAATAAAAAAACAAACAAACAAAAAAAATTACCAAAAAAACAAATGGCACTTATCAATCAGTTTTATTAACTATACATATTTATTTACAGGTCCTCATTGATAAATTTATTAATAAAATTTAATGAATAATAAATCTCAAAAGTAAGATCTACTGATAATTTTTTTTTTCTCTTAATACCTAACAAAGGGGAGTAATTCACTATATTTCATCTATAAAAAAATTTGTTACACGATTAGTTTGAAATACACATTGGTTTGGAATAATTACGTCCATTTTATGGTAGGGATATATCACATCCATAATTAATATGGATTTAGAAAGGGATGATATTGTCTCCCGTTTACCGAAGAGATTCTGATGGTTAGATTCATTTCAAAGTTAATTTCGTTAATTCGTATCATTCATTTTGTATTATGCTAAAAAATAAGTAAATAAGATAACCAGATATCAGTAATCATTCAAATTTTATTTTTCTTTTAAGTATTAATAGAACGTGAACATATTATAAATTTCAAATAGTCCTTATGACGAGAAAAATAGTAACAAAAAACAAATTTATGGGGAAACATAATATTACAACCATCAAAGACATGTAGAGTTTAAAAAACAAAAAACAAAAAATAAGATCAAGCATGGGGAGCTTGGGGATTCATCTTTCTTTTATCTTCACGAGCATAGGCTGAGGCAGAGAGATAATAGGCAACCATGAAGATTCCATGAATGAAGCACACAATTCCTCCTATTGACAGAAGACGATGATGTGCCAGCGCACATGTTTTTCTCGACCTCAAATTTGCCAGTGTCCCTATGATCAACATTGTGGATGCCATTGCTAATATAATCCTAATTGTCCATCACCAAAAGGTAATAATGTCATTTTCTAATCATTCAATAATTTTGTTTTATTTCACTATTTTATTAGGGGGTCGTCAAACTCCACTTTACTCCAAATACATTTCATTATTTGTCTTTATTAAATATAATTACATTAAGGGTAAATTATAAATACACCCCTGAAGTTTGCTTAAAATATGAATTGCCCTCTGTGGTTTGGAAAATTACAAATACTTCCCTGTCAGAATTTTTTATTTAACAGAATTAATTGAAAAAATGAAATTTCTAACTGTTCACCTATACAATAATAAAATTATCTGAATAATCAATTGAAATAAAATTTTGACATTATTAAAAACTATTAATTAACTTGATTTATTAATAAAATAATCTATTTGTTATGAAATTAGAAACCTTAGGGGGCATAATGTAGTTTGTAGAACCACAGGAGGTAATTTGTAATTTAAGTAAACCTCAGGAGTGTGTTTGTAATTTACCCTTACATTAATTGTCTTTCACACAAAATATACTCTTTGAAAAAATCAAAATTATAAAAGTATTAATGTAACTATGTATAATAAGGACAAATACAGAAGTGTATTTGAAGTAAAATGGAGTGGAAATAGAAGCTCTCCCTTTCATTAAAAGGGATAGGATTGTCCTTAGTCCATGTCTATTGGCCCTATGAAACCCGAGTCCAATTTCTACAATTGCAATCGTTTATTTTGTCAGGTTTTATGCATAAATCATTTATGCAAAAAAATATATTAATCTTATAATCACTACTATATAGTGATTATATTTGTCTTTAAAATAATGTATGGTTTATTTTGAAAATTATTATTTTTCATTTTTGACGATAATTATAATAAAATAATGTGTCTATAATTATTGAATCAATTTGATTTTGTTTTAAATTTTTTTTTGTATAAACAATCTAAACATAAGACCTTATAAAATAAATAATTTAAATTATCGAAACGGAATCTATGATGAGTTCTACAGTGTCCAACAATACTCATCAAGACAAACCTCACCTTTACTGAAAATAAGGGTAAAAATACAATAGGAATGTTTGGTTTGTCTCTCAAAGCATATTTTTGGAGAAAAAAATTCCAAAAAAATGTTTGGTTAAAAAATTTTTTTAAAAAAATTCAAAATCACTTTTCTCTTTACTACACATCAATCAATCACTTTTTCTCTTTCTTCTCTTTTTCTCAATCACTTTTTCTCTTACACCTATCTATTCAACTACAAAAAAAAAAAAAAAAAAAAAAAAAATCAAATCAAATCAAATCAAATCATTCAAAAATCTAAAACTCCAAAACTATTTTCAAAATATACAATCAAAAAAATTTTTAAATTTTTTAAACTGTTTCAAAAAAATTATTTTTAAAATAATATCTCAAAACACAAACCAAAAAAGGCCAACAAATCTCATAGTTATAACATAATTACGTTCATTTCCTTTTATTAAGATTAAATAAACCGGATTTAATATAAATATTGTGAAGACACAGCGATGAGCCCTAAGATTCGTAGGGATGATAAATGAACCAAACAGTTCAAATTTGACTCATGTTTAGCTTTTTAAAAACTTGTTCGAACTCAATTCATTAAGTAAACAAGTCAATCTTGAATATATTTTGAAACCCCATTCAGCTTTTCAAACCAAGCTTGAACAATCAATTGTTTGTTTGACTCAGTTCAATAAGCCTAAAACTATGTAACAATACCAAACTACTTGAACTCGATTCAACAAAAAGCATATTTGAGATTGGCTCAATAATTTAAAAAAGCAAACTCAAATAAATTTTGAAACTCGTTAAAATTTTTAAACTAAATTGGAATAACTAACTGCTCTGTTAGGCTATCACCCCTAAAAATTCATAGTACATACCAAGAGAAAATGAGGAAGCCCACTGCTAATGGCTTGTTAGCTGTTGCTCTTTGCAGATCTTGCTTTGAACAAATGCAAACGCACCCACCAAAGAAGTTAGCAATGATGTGGGCAAGGAATAGAAGTACTAGTGCAGCCAACCCTAGCTTGAATGCTTCATGGCTTGGCTCTCTGCAATCAAATATCCACACCCTCTGATTTTTCACCTGCCCAACACAAACCGTTTACATCAATACTAACCATATACACTTATAATTTTCTATTTATATTTATAAAAAAAATTAAAAATTCTAAATAATATTTTTTTTTGTATCTATTTTTATTTTTTTTAAAAATTGTAAATAATTTAAAAAACGAAATTGGCTTGTCTTCGGTCCTCCATAAGGATTGGATAGTCTAATTTTGGATCTTTGTGCTCATTAGGAGTTTCATTTTAATAATTCAATAACATTTCATCTTTTAGGTAATTGTGTATAGATAATTCTTGAAAGAAAAAAAAAATCAAATCAATCTATTAAGTGTAATTATATAATTTTATTGTGTTTATTTTTTTAAAAAATAGATATTATATTTTTTAAATTATATTTATCATTCATTTCCTAAAGACAAATAGACTAAAATTATGTAACTATCCTTAATGGATTGATATAATTGTTATAATTTATACACAAGTACCTAAAAGATAAATCGTTCAAATTTTGTACACTGACTGGAAACAACCTTAGTTCTTACAAATTTTACTAAATGTAACAAAAATAAAAAATACAAAGGCGTTTTTTGTTTTGAAAACAAATATTTATTCAGTTCCCCTCATATATCCTCCCTCATATATCCTCCGTCCACCACCCACTGCTGGCCACCACATTTAACCACCACCAACCTTCGGCCACTACCACCAATCACCTCTTCGCCAATTGCCACGTAGCAACCATCTTTAGCCACCATCCACCCCACTCGTTTTGAAAATATGATTTTGAAATACATGTGCCTATTAAACATGCTTTTCGCTTCATTTTTTTTGCCAAAAATAAATCTCAAAATATTTAATGTATTTAATAACAAAAAAATTAATAAATAAACAATAAAATGTAAAGTCATCAAACGTGCACCTAAACATATAGTTTCATTGTTTTTTTTCATGGATGTGAGTTTCCAACACATACATATATATATTTACCTTGTTTTGAGTTATCTCAGCTTGAATGCCAAGTATGCCAGCAACAATGTCCAACATCATGATCAAGAGACAAACAACGGGGCCAATGTGCTTCGACATTTTAACGAATTCGGAGTTCTCTCGGACAGATCAGATGGTTGGGACGAAACAGAAGATTGGACACAACAAGTCATACATACGGAAACAAAACAAGCACAAAAGGAATGAATTAATGCATGCATGCATGCAAGATTATATCTCAAAGTCTTCTTTTCTTCTCATTCTTTTCTTTATTCTACTTTTGCTTTTGTAGATTTGGATTTCTTTCCTGAAGAACAAGCAAAGAAGGGTATCAAAGGAAAGTGGAGGCATTGATCCAACGGCTTGGATTGAGTTGTCATGTGCAAGACATGTCAATTTTTCATCTATTATATACTTAATAAAAGACATTGATACAAATTTATAGTTTAAAGTGATAAAATATAACATTTTTTACTTCTGCAGTAAAGTGATATTGAGTGATAGTTCAAAGAGATAAAGTGTGATTTATCTTACAAAAATGATTCAGGCCTCGAATCATTGGCTCGAATTTGCCTCGAGAGAGAGAGAGAGAGAGAGAGAGAGAGAGAGAAGAGAGGGGAAGAGGGCTCGCGTTCGCCGCCGATCGTCGCCCGGCGTCCTCGCAGCAGCTCGTCGCAGCGTCACCCGGCGTCGCCTCTCCCGATCGTCGTCTCCGGCAGCCCCCGCCTCTGCCCGATTGTCGTCTCCGGCAGCCCCCGCCTCTGCCTCGCCTCCGCGCTCCTCCTCCCCTGTAAATAGGGCCCCCCCCAGTCCTCCTCCTTCCTCCTCCTCCTCCTCCTCCTCCTCCCTTCTCTTCTCTTCTCCTTCTTCCTTCTTCCTTCTTCATCTCCTTCGTTTCTGTTTGAAAAAAAAAAAAAAAAAAAAAAAAAAAAAAAAAAAACCTCATTCGAGCCAAATTCGAGGCCTCGAATTCGAGGCCTCTATCACCGCTCTTTATCTTATAGCTGAATGGGTATTTTTGTCATAAAAATTCATATTGCAAAAAATTAGTAGTTGAAAGAGATTAAGAGTTGTTTTCGATATGACTTATAAGATTACTTTTTTACTTATTATAAAAGTACGTTAAAAAAAGGGAAAGATGATGCGATCTTAATAAGCTAATAAACTGACTTTTTTGGATATTGCCAAAAGAGGGCTAAGTGTTAAAATTTGTAATTGAAGGAAGCAAGTGATAAAAGACAATAATTGAGAGGAAAAACTGTAATTTAAACCACATGAAGAATGTTTAGTATATGTATTAACAACTTTAAAGTGTGAGTTTGGGATAGGTTTCAAAAGTCACATTGTGTTTAGAATATTTTTGTTTTTAGTCATTTTATTTTGAAATTTGAATTAAAAAATTTTATTGTTCAAATTCTTAGTAAAATCTTTTAATTTTTTTTAAATTCATTAAAACAATTAAAAGTAAACTATTTTATATTTTTAATTTTAAAATTTTCAATCTGTCTATTCAAACACACCTGCAAATATAAAGCTATTTGAAATATTTTTAAAAATCATTAAAAAAGGTGAAAAAAATATTATAATAATAATAAAAAAAAGGTTCAATCTAAGGCCCTGTTTGTTTTGGAGTGTAGAGGGTGAAATGAGATTAGGATGAAGGTGGGACCCATTTAGTGTTGTGTTTGTTTGTAGAATTAGAGAAGGGATTGAGATAGAGGGGATTAGGATGGAGGAGATGGATGTGGAAGTGGTATTATAAAAACAATCCGCCGGACTAGAAATTTTTTATTTATTTTTTATTTTTTACATGTTGGGCATTTTTTTTAACATTAATGTTTAATTTTTTGTATTTTTTTATTTGTTTTATTATTTTATATAAAAATAATTTAACAATTTCTACGCTAACAACTATCATCAAAACAAACACAATTTTACTTAATTCCCTCCCTATCAATCCATTCACTATGAATCTCCTTCATTCTACCTCTGAAAACAAGCTGGGCCTAAACACACACCAGATACATTTTAGTTTAACTATTTTATTTAAAAAAAGAATAAATTACAAATACACTTCTGAGGTTTGTTTAAAATACGATTTGTCCCATGTAGTTCTGGAAATTACATTCTGCCCTTTGAAGTTTCTAATTTCATAGCAAATTGTATTTTTTATTAATAAATTATCAAGCCAATTAATAAGTTTTAATGATGTTAAAAATGTATTTCAATTTATAATTTAAATAATTTTATCATTCTATAACCTAGAACTATTTTCAGTTAGAGTTTTTATTTTTAGTGTTTTAAATTTAAAATTTTTTCCATTTGTCTAGTCAAACCAAATACATTTTAATTTAACTATTTTAGTTACGCTTTATTTATTTATTTATTTATTTTGAACTCTAGTTACTCTTTATTTGGTTGGGAAATTTGGAAAAAGATTTGAAAAGAAAAAGAAAAAATGATGTGAAATATAAGTATATTTTATTCATATTTCACCTACATTTTATCTTTTCCTTTTCAAATCCCTCCTCAAATCCCCAATCAAACACCGCGTTAAAGAAAATGTGCGTAAAATGTATTCGGTGATCGTCCGGACAAACCTCTCTCTCTCTCTGCGTGCTTTTTCGCTTCAAAATTTCTGTCCTCTGATTCTTCATTTTTAAATTTTCCTGTGAAGTTCAAATTTTGAGGGCTTTCATTATTAAGTAATTAAATAGAGTGATTTTATTTATGTTGGTTTTTTGATGATCAATAGTCTCACTTTGGGGATTAGCTCTGTGTTATCTCTGAATTTTCTAACTTTTTTTCTGAAACTCTCCTGAAATGAATCTGAATATTTTGGGTAATTCAGTACTTTATTAGGACATTGTTTTGGTTTTAGAATAATGTCTCACTAGAAATTAAATGAATTATAATACCCTTTTGGTGCTTGATTGACATCCAATTTCTATGGCCTGGATCAATTTTGTATTTTCCATGAATTGAATTTTTAGATGGAAACAACCCACAATAATTACAAGATGTAAGTGGAGCTCTAGTGTTTGGTGCAATTGAAATCTTTGGCATAGAAAAAAAACTCTGACTTGCACCCATTTGCACTTTCATGACAACGTAATTATTTTGAATTATTTCTACTTGGACCATGTTTGAAGTATCAAATGCCAACACTTATGATTTTTGGTAGGCATGAAGTACTCAACAAACTCTACAATATGAACGGTTCAGATTATAAAAATAAATCCATAATGCACCATAACATGAGGCACAACAGTCACTGCTGTGCCAGAGGGACAGCAGTGACCCCAATTCCTTTTCTCTCAGATGTTTGTCGCATACATATCATTGGCTGGGATTTTCAGGTGAACATTTTTGTGGATCACTCTCAATTGATGGATCTGGAGTGCCTTGGAGGGCTCAACCTTGGTAAAGACCACGGATCCGTTCTTGGTTCTTTCTATTTTCATTTAACATATATAGTAACACCATTGAAACTTACTTAAAATTTAACTTTGAGCTTGCATTGTTGGCCTTCATTTTCTTTAAATTTAACTGTTCTTGGTTCTTCGTATTTCGTTTTCTTTTACCTCAGGGATAAATGCAGGAATCCCCGATCCCAGAAAGAACAAAATTTAAGAATTCTGGTATATTATTAAATAATATTCACGATACAAGCCCAAGATGGCTTACCATGTGACATATTTATATTACACAGCTTATTATTGCACAAACTCTTTTCATAAACAACAAATACAATAATAATTTGTCAGCTAACCGGTCGGGTTTGATATGAATTTGTGTGTGAACAGGGGTTGTAATAAATAATCTAGAATTTAACAAGTCATTGTGTTTTATCAAAATATACAACTTTCATGTGGGTCAGATGCTAGACAAAACGAGTGAGTTTGTTGTATAGCATTGTAGTTGAAAACTACACATACCTGTTTGCTGAGAAGTCAAAGAATTAGAGGGAAAATTGTGGATTTTATATTATTGGGAATCTGAGGGACTTTATTTCCTAATCTATCTACTCAACTTTGCTTTGATCTTTAAAACAATTTTCCGTGCCTACGATTTTATAATTTTCTTTATTTGATATAAAGCATCACTATTAATAAAATTTGGTAAGTCGGGTAAACGTTGTCATCGTTCACAAAATGAAAGAAACGTTGGGATTCACTATCTAACAGGTTTCAGCAGTTATATCGAATGCACCGGGAATGATATTGATTTGATCATTAATTGCAACCGGTTGATTCTAACCAAATCTTTGGATAGTTGAGGTACTCTGTAATTGCTTTAAAAATTCATTGCAGAGTATATTCCTTGTGGATTAAACAGTTTAATTCAACTGTAGGACGTGTCAGATGATAGAGTTATAACCCAAATCAAATTGTGTAACAAAGAAGAATTTAGACAGCAATCACAAAGTCTTCAGGTTTGAATTATTTGTGTAGATCCACTGAAAATTTACTACCGCATTCCCAGTAGTAAGCCTCTCAGCATCTAGTTATTATTAGTCCTCATTAATTTCTATTGTTTTACATTCAACATGGGCACTAGGAAGACCAAGTACTGCCATCTTCATTTATTTACATCACTGATCAAAAAATTTCAGCTCACATGTCCTAACTCCAAAGGTACTTCATTTATTTACATCACTGATAAAAAAAATTTCAGCTCACATGTCCTAACTCCAAAGGAATTGACCAATAATTCATTGCCTTATCCATGTATATATATATGTCCATGCTTACTCTTGAGTCATTTATTTATTTTGAATTGTATTCTTTTATGTTACATTGTTGTCTGGTTCTGACTTCTGAGGCTATCTTCATTGTTCTTTCCCTTTCATATGAACCCCCATTTAAGAACTTCTCTGATTTATGACCAGTATTGGTATTAGTGCATGGAAGTTTGAAAAAAAGTAATTTTTTTGTGGGTTTTCCTCTAAACACCTTTTAAAGTTGCCATAAATTGAGATTGTATAAATATATGTTAGGTTGGGTAACTCCAAGGAGGGAAACAAGTTGCACATATGGTGAGTTTTGTTTTTAAAAACAGAAACAATATTAGAGTTGGAATTACTTTCCTTGGTATTTTTTGGTTTTCCTTTGCTATTTCAATGTTTGAAAAGCTGTGCTATAGAAAGTAATGGGCTCTTAATAGAGAGAGAGAGAGAGAGAGAGAGAGGAGGAGGAGGAAGATGCCAGCTCTTTGGTTTGCTCTAAAGAGATCACTTCAGTGCAGATCAGAGCCATCAGATGTTCATGATCCAAAGGTCAATGGTAATCTCAGCAACATGTTGACAAAGAAAGCAGGCAGGTCTTCAGGGTGTGCAAGGTCTATTTCAAATCTGAAAGATGTCATCCATGGAAGCAAGAGATACATGGAAAATCCAGCAACTTGTAGTCCAAGATCCATTGGGAGCAGTGAATTTCTAAATCCAATAGCCCATGAAGTGGTCTTGAATAATTCAACTTGTGAGATTAAGATAATAGGGGTTGGTGCTTCCCAAGAAAGTAATGGTGGGAATGGTTCTACACCCTTTGTGGGCACATTGAGGACTGGTACACCTGGCCCTGGAGGACACCATGTGGTGCCCCATAACAACCCTAGGGTTCCAAAAAACATAGCTAGGAGCTTTTCCAGGAGGGAAGGCTATGGATTCAATGGTATTCCTTCAAACCCTAGGGCTTCTTTTGGGAAAGATTGTCTTCGTGGTTCAACTTTGACTTGCCATAAATGTAGTGAACAATTTGCCAAGTGGGAAGCTTTTGAAGCACATCATCTCTCCAAACATGCTGGTAATAAAAGGAACCCTTCATTGATTGGTTTTGTTTTTGGCTATTTCTTCCGTTGTCTCTGCTTTCTTCAAACTTTTTGTTTGTATATTGTTTGTGCTCGTGTCAACTTAAGTTCTCCCAACTTCAACCTTTCTAGAATTTTTGTTATTCACCATAACGGTTGAGCCCCTGTTTATGGCCCAGGATTTAATGTCTCCAAATTTCTTTGTCCGTCTTAATACATTGTCAACAGTAGCATCGTGTGAGAATTTTGAGATGTGAGCATATGGGCCCGTGTGCATTGGGAACGAGGAATAGAGGGATTTGGGGATTAAAGATCCCGAGTACCCCTTTATTCCCAATCTATTTTCTTAAGGGATTTCTTATTCTGTGATTTTAATTTTCAAATCTAACACGGTTTCATGACAGCAAAGGAGCAAAAGCAAATTACCGTGTCTTTTCAAGTGGTTATCTTATGAAGTTACACATTAACAAGTTTGTGGAGGCTCATTATTTGCCTCCATATCTTTGTTAAATTTTTATATTTTGTGCTAGCTATATCATTCAAAATTAGCTTGTTTTAAAGAGAACTCTTAAGTGTCCTCTCTTGTTGTGCAGTCACTGAACTTGTTGAAGGAGACTCATCAAGGAAGATTGTAGAGATGATTTGCAGAACTGGCTGGTTAAAGTCTGACAACAATCACGCACATATCAATAGAATTTTAAAGGTCCACAGTATGCAGAAAACAATTGCTCAATTTGAAGAATATAGAGAAATAGTGAAGATCAAAGCTAACAAACTTCAAAAGAAACATCCCCGTTGCCTAGCCGATGGGAATGAGCTTTTGAGGTTCTATGGAACTACTCTTGAATGCCCTCTTGGCATAAATGGCTCATCTAACCTTTGTATATCAGATAGATGCAATGTGTGCCAAATCTTAAGACATGGGTTTTCAACAAAGAGCTCACTCAAAGGAGACATTGGTGTTTTCACTACTTCCACAAGTGGAAAAGCATTGGAATCCATCGAACTATATGACGAAAATTTATCACTAAGGAAGGCTATAATAGTATGCAGAGTGATCGCCGGGCGAGTCCATAGACCTTTGGAGAATTTTCATGAACTCGAAGGTCAATCCAGATTTGACTCGTTGGCTGGAAAAATGGGCCTCTATTCAAATATTGAGGAACTATTTTTACTGAATCATAGAGCTCTCCTTCCTTGCTTTGTGGTAATCTTCAAACCCTGAAAATGGAAACATGTAAAGTGACTGTTATGGGCCATGACTTATTTAAGTAGGTTTAGTGAAATTTTTCCTTTTTTAATTTCCACTATAATAGTTCCTTGAGTTCCCCCCTCCATCTCTGCTTCATTTTTTTGAGAATTGTGCGGAAGATCTACAATTTTTTTAATCTGTCTTGAAGCATATTTCTTTCTTCCTTTTCCATCTATGCATTTTGGTAGAAGTGTCTTGGGGTCCAATTATACAAAATTAGTGGTTTTAGGTACCATACTTTAAAATAAGTAATAAGTATGGTCACATTCGGTGGCGAAGAAAGTCAGTTTTAGTGATAAGTAGGGCCGTTTCTAGTAATAAATAAGTGAGTCATATTATATGATAAGTAAGATCAATTTTAGTGATAAATAAAATGTCGTACTGTATTGTAACTTATAAGTTGGGTCAAATCTATTGATAAATAGAGTTATATTATGCGATATGTAATTATCAGTTTCAGTGGCAAGTATAATCATGAAAATCACTTCATTATTAAAAGAAAATTGACTTATTTTTTGCATCCAATTTTGGTCGATATCAATTCCAGGCTAGTTTGCTCATGGGTCAGCCTATCCGTCCTCGGCCATCAGTTTTTGGCCTGCACTAGGGCCGAGGATGGTCAGCGTACCCATCATTGGCCATTGGTCTTCGGCCTGCTAGGCCCAAATATGGGCGACCAGCAGCTTTGGCCCAACCCAATGGGTTTTCAAAGCATAGCTCATGCCAGGGGCCATGCATACAAATTTTAATGACATAATCATAACAGATGTAATATTTATTTTAATAAATAGTTTTTATTTTTTATTTTTATGATTCAATAAACTATTCTAATCGTTGTGCTGCACCCTAAAATTTCCTCTCGTGATATATATATATATATTCTTATGAATATTGAATTTAATTAAAGAGTTCACACTAAGCTCATATGTGGCAAATCTGGCACAAAGACCACATAAGCTCATGTCTTCAGTTTTGGGTAGGGCTTGGACTTTACAAATATAGCATGGGCCGGCCCAATACTGTGGGTGTTTGGGGGTTGTGTTTTTTATTACTTTTTGTTCATTTATTTTCGTTTTAGAGAACTTAAAAAAAAATTAAAAATTAAAAAGATTTATGTTTTCTAGATTTTACCCAACAAGACGAACCAGAAAATTAAAAAATTCCAAAACAAAATCCATAAAGTCAAAAATAGTAAACTTGTTTTGACAAATTTTTTTTTTTTTTTTTTGGGTTTTTTTTTTCTAAAAAAAAAAAAACTCACTCTTTAGATTCTTATACGCAAGGTGGACCGGGAAATTAAAGAAAAATGACATAAGTTAAATAAATAAATAAATAAGTCACTAAGGTCTAAAAAAATCAGAAAAAGAGGTAGTCTATTTGGGAGATGACGAACAAGTCAAAATCAACCCATTAATTAGGGCAACGTCGTTGTCCTAAAAAAAAAGTATTGGTAAATATCGATGGCTGTGATCAGAATATCACTGACCTATGGATGGATATATATACATATATTATCACAAAGAGACAACAATGAATTAGATGGTTGTATTTATTTTCATTGCTCGGAAGAAAAAATGTGCAAGTGGTCCTCTATGTTTGGTTTTTGGTAATGAGAAGAACAAGAATGAAGCAAGATTTTCAATGCCCTACAATCACAGATTTGTTCAGAATTTGTCTTGTCTATAGCTATTTCATAAAGCTACAAATTCTCAACTCATACAAAAATTTATCTAGAAAAAAATTAAAAAAACAAATATCAAATCAGTGGTATTAAAAAAAAAAAAATACAAATCAGTGATAAATTTAATAAAAATTAATAATTAAAATCTTATCAGTGGTATTTTCAACAAAAAAAAAAAAAAAAAAAAACTACAAATTAGTGATGAATTTGATAAATATTAATAATTAAAATCTTAAATTTTCTCATGAATCTATAATTAGTTTTTAAACTTTCCATTGAATTGTAATTTTTCGAAAAATATATGGGTGATCTATTTAAAAATAATAAATATCAAACTATACTCATTTATATAAGACTTACATATATATATATAATGTAACAACCTTACAATGCATATTATGAATGTAATGAGAAATTTACCGTGGTTAGACAAAAACTCCCAAAATATTTTACACTAACAGTTCATATAGTTTAGAACTTATATCATTTTGATCCGTGATCTTTTAATTGTAATGCATTTAATCTTGAATTTTGAATCTCGTTCTAAATAAGGACAATTGAACATACCGTTGCTCCTTTTCAATGATGAAGTCGTCAATTTGATAAAATACAAAGTTGTTTGACAAAAATAAGTGTCAAAAAATTATTTTCCAATTTTTAAAAATTATTTCTACCCCACCAAAGATAAAATTATATAAAAATAATAAATCTTTTTATATTTTTATTTTTTTTACCAAATTAATTTTTAGTATATGTTTGGATGATGATGATGTAATGGGTAGTTGTTTTTGTTAATAGTTTTGGATGGTTATCATGTAATAGATGGTTGGATTTGTTATTAATAGATATTTTCTTAATGATTATCATGTATTAAATAGTTATTAGGTTTTTAATACGTAATCGATATATTTAATATATAAAATGTTTTTAGTTTTAATTTTATAATTTGATGGATTGATTTAATAATGATATCAAAATTGTCATCATGCTTGATTTTTAAAAAAATAGAAACTAATTCAACGAAAATAAATATCAAAAAAAAAATTTTAAATTTATTTCAACCCTCCCAAAAGATAAAATTATATAAAAATGATATATTTTTAATTTTTGTTTCAATAATTTAATTTTTAGTTTCTTAGAAAAAAAAAATTCTAAAAATAGATTCTAAAAATTAAACTAAACAAAATTTTATAACTAAGAAAATTCCAGCATTATTCATTAAAAAAAAAAAAAAACATTACATTTCAAACAGCATATAAATTAACCAACACAAAATAAGTTGTATGACGACTTTGCTCTGAAATGGACCGTTTGCAAAGGAAATATCTTTGATTGTCATTATTTAAAATAAGGTTCAAAATTCATGATCAAATATATCACAATTGAAACAATTTTAATTGGCCTTACTTAAAATAAGATTCAAAATTCAAGATCAAACTAGGACTAAATGGCTGATACATAGACATTTTTACACACCCTTTTGTTGACGAAACTAGGAAAAGGAAAGGCTTATCAGAAGAGGAAAAAAAAGACCCAAAACAAAGCAACCATTGAAAATCACTCCGAACCCAGCAACAAAAAACAGTATTCTTCGAGGCACATCACGGCCATGGAAAAGGACACAGAGCACAGTTTTCACACAAACATGTACAGCATATATGTATATATGTGTGTGTGTGTGTGAAAATGAGTAAAGGGATTAAAGTGGAAACCTAGGGTTTTGCTATAGTTTCTTGGAATGGAAAATGGAGAGAGAAAGAGAGAGAGAGAGTGGTACCAAGTGATAATACTTCAATCTTGTGATTGTGCTCTCTCTCCCTTCTCTCTTCTATTCGTCTCTCCTCTCTCGTCCTCTGTGCTTTATTCTTCTCCTCTTTCTCTTCTCTATTCTTATTATTATTTTTTTTAAAAAAATTTTATCTCAAAATGACGTCATTTTGAAGCCATGTAAGAACCGCCGTAGAGAAAGACGGCAGAGGATTCGAACTCTCCTTTACGAATCCGGATCCTCGGTAGCCCTTCCCCCTGTAGCGCCTCCTGTAGCCCCCAAAACGACGTCGTTTTGGGGGCGAAATTTCAAAAAAAAAAATTGCAGAGGCGAGGGAGGAAGAGAGGAAGAGGGAGAGGGAGAGGGAGAGGGAGGGAGGGAGGAGGGGGGAGGAGGTCGCCGAGAAGCTCGCCGGCCGTGACCCTCCTCATCGCCGAGAAGCTCGCCGCCCGCCGTCGCAGCCGCCGGACCTCCAGCTCGTCGACCTCCAGCTCGTCGCAGCACCTCTCCGGCCCGAGCTCCAGCTCGTCGCAGCACTCTCCGGCCCCGCCTCCCCCTCCTCCTCCTTCTCCCCCTGTATTTAATGCCCCCTCCAGTCCGGCCGGCGACCTCCTCCCCCCTCCTCCCTCCCTCTCCCTCTTCCTCTCTTCCTCCCTCGCCTCTGCAATTTTTTTTTTTTGAAATTTCACCCCCAAAACGACGTCGTTTTGGGGGCTACAGGAGGCGCTACAGGGGAAAGGGGCACAGACGACCTGGACTCCTCCTTTACCCCATCCCCACCTAACAATCTTATCCTTTCAGTTTAACTTTACAGTTTATATTTTTTAAATTAAATTTTAGGATAAATTATAAATGCATTCCTTGAGATTTGTTTAAAATACAAATTGCCCCTTGTGATTTGAAAAATTACAAATACCTCTCTATCAGAATTTTGTATTTAACAGAATTAATTAAAAAATTGAAATTTTTAACTATTCACCTATACAATAATAAAATTATCTGAATTATTAATTGAAATAAAATTTTAACATTATTAAAAACTGTTAATTAACTTGATGGTTTATTGACAAAATGACCTATTTGTAATGAAATTAAAAACCTTATGGGACATAATGTAATTTTTAGAACCACATGAGGTAATTTGTAATTTAAATAAATCTTAGATGGTGTGTTCCTAATTTACCCAATTTTAATAGTGTGATCATATAACTTTGGATGATAAATGACTTGTAACAATTGAGATTTTTTGACATTAATCTTAATAGAATTGTAGAATAAATGGAGATAGAAGAAATGTGATATCAATAAAACAACAAAGTAGATGGAAAAAAATCTTAAAGATTTATATTATTAAAAGAATTTGCAAATATATGTTAAAAAATAGACATTTTTTTTAATAATACACATAATCAGGTCAGGTTGGGGCAAAATTTCTTCCCCTTACCTGACCCAAATCGTAAATGGTCTTTTATTATCGCCTCCAAACCCAACCCTACACAATTGAGAAATCTCCAAACTCATTTATTTTTTTAGGATCCGAGAGGGTTAGAGGATTTTGCATCCCTAACTCTGTCTGTGATCCCAAAGCAGTTGTGATTAAGATTTTAAAAAAAGAAAAAAAAAATTATGATTAATTTGTTTAATACAATTTTTTACAAGTTGAAAGTTGATAATTAAAAAATAAAAATTAAAAGTGCTAATCTCTCATTTTTTCAACAATCATTTTTATTTCAATTTATTTGAGTTATCCTAAATTATAAGTAAAATTATAAAATTTATAATAGATTATATAAATAAATATATAAACTAAATGAAAGAGAATCAGGGAATTTTAAAGGGTTAGTCTAATAGGTGTAGTTTAAGGTTTGGGGGTGTGTTCCCGTCATATCTCAAGTTAAACTTTTACTGAGTGTCGATCACAGCTGTGAGTTTTGCTTGGATTTATCTGATTTACATGCAGAGAAGGCTTTGCGTAGGTTTCGAAATTAATCAAAATACGTGTAACCTAGCCGGATATTAGTCATGAAAAAATAAAATAAAATAAAAAAATAATTGAAAGAGAATCAGTGTCTAGTGGTTTTCCATCCAGTCTGGAGACAAACGCAATGATCCCACTGGTGTTGGTGCAGCATGAATTAGTACGAGGCAAGGGACCTCTCTCTCTCTCTCTCTCTCTCTCTCTCTCTCTCAATGTTAGGTACCGTGAAAATTATTTTATAAAGATATTTACGAAAGATTTTTAATTCTTAAATTATATATGCAATCAGTTACAATCTGTACTATATATATAAGCAAATGTAGTGTATTTTTAAAATTCTCCAATACTCTAATACTAATATCTCAAGTGTTCTCTCTCTCTTATGTAGCGCTTTCTCCAGTCTCTCTTCCTCATTTTCCTAATTATCAATTTTTTAATATAATAAAAATAACTATTCTATTTCTTTTACTTCTGCTAAATAAATTAAATAGAAGGAAAAATATAACCAAGAGATAAAAACAAAAAAATGAAGAAGCAAAAAATAAAAGGATAAAATCCCATATAATAAAATCATAAAATCCCACATAGTTATCCATTATTTCTTTTGAAAACAAACTTAAAAAATAATAATAATAATCAAGAGATAAAAAGAAAAAAGAAAAAAAAAAGAAAAAAATAATCATCTCTTTTCTAAAAAACTTTAAAAAATAATGATAATAACCAAGTGATAAAAAGAACAAAAAATAAAAAGATAAAAATCTCATATAATTATTCTTATCTTTCTTCTAAAAAAATCTAAAAAATCTCCTCTTACGTCCTTCAGTCTCCATAAATAATTGTGTTATTCTCACTAACATAAAACTAAAAAGGATGGGAAAAAAAAACTCACAACTCTTCTGTATGCTCTCTGTTACAACAACATGAATATTTCTATATATCTTTCCAAACAAATCCACATTCAAAACCTGTTCATCTACAATTTACTTACAGAGACATGGTATGTTACTAAAATTCTAAAGGTTTTATTGTCTTTTACTTTTGTTTTCATTAATTAATCCATAGATAAATTAAAAATTGGTTGTTTTTTCTTCTTTGACATTTTTCAATTGTGTATTTGATATTTTTATTTTGTGTTAATATTGAATCACTTTTTAAAAATCATTCAATCATTTCTCCATTTTCATAGTATTTTCTTTTTCAAAGATTTTGAACAAAAAGAAGAGCAATGGCAATGTTGTAGTTATCATCACAAGAAGTTGAAGTTGAGGGTTATGTAAAATGTAAGAAAAGGGAAGAAGAAGGAAATGAAGAACCAGATGAAAAAAGTAAAGAAAATTATGAGAATTCAAATTAATGTGCAAATTAATTCTTTATGTGTACTAACTTGATATTTTTTTTAATCTTTTATTTGTATCTATGTTTAAATTTAAACATTTATTTGGTTATTGCTAAAAAAGTTTCGAATGTTTTTCAATTATGATTGTATCTGTACATCTATACTATATATTAAGCAAAATGGGGTTTTTAATCCCAAGTTTTGTGGGAGCTCCAATCTCCCAATCTAAATTTCTTGATTTTTTGATTTAAAAAAAAAATCTTAGCATTTATTAACTTCTCTCAACTCTCAAGTCTTACCCTCATAATAACACTTTAATGCATTAAAAACAAGTATAAAAAAAATTCTTTGAAATCCAAAACATATGAATTCCTTAAAAATTCCCAACACGTATGATTATTATCCCTCATAATAACACTTTAATGTATTAAGAACAAGCATAAAAAAAATTTCTTAAAAAGTCCAACACATATGATTATTATCAAAATATTAAACTTTAATATGATATAATAATAAAAAAAGACATTTAATTTCTTAAAAAGTTCAACACATATGATTATTATCAAAATATTAAACTTTAATATAATATAAAAAAGGAAAAAAAGAAGACATTTAAAAAAAACATTTAAAAATCACAATTCACATATATAGATAATTGTAAACACAATCCGTGCATAGCACGGGTGATATGCTAGTTCTTTAATAAAATAAAGACCAAAATTATAAGGTATGCACGGGAATCTTTTAGAAGAAGAGTTCTAGGAGCTCTAATCTTCAAACTAGGTGTTGTTTGGGATGTCCTAAATAAGTGTACTTTTTGTCTTTTTAGACTAAAAAGTTGAGGAAAAAAAATATGGATGTTTAAATTAACTTTTTGACTTTTTATGAAAAAATGTGTATTAAAAAATTGTATAAAGAAATGTGTAGGAAAAGATAGTGTAATACACTGTACAGATTGGCAGTGCAGCGGCTTGGTGAATACATGGAAAAAGATTGCCTCCTTTTCGGGCTTTGATTGGATGGTGTTGTTTGGCCCGTGGAGGCCCACCACGGGTCCCTTTTTTTAATCGGAACCGTTCAATGTGTAGAACTCGTTGAATACTATATTTTTATAAAAAATCACATTGATTGGATATCGATAACTATCTGATCGTGTTAGTTTGTTTTGTCAACTGTTAACTATAACACCATCCTCTTTTTATACAAAACTGATTTGATCATGTAGTTAGCGATATCCGATAGACGTGTTGTTTTATAGACATATAGTACTAGACGATTTCTACATCTTGACAGTTCGAATTATCAAAACGGGACTCATGATGGGCCTCCACAGGTCCAACTTTACCATCCAACTTAGTGAATGTACACATGCAAATTTTTTTTTTCTTCCTTTCACTGAAGCTGGCCTGACGTCAGTACATTGATGGGCAAAAAGTTGATTTGTATTTAATATTTTTATATTAATTTTTTTATATTTTTTTGTGAATAGTGATAACTTTTTTAGTAATTTTTTGACTTTTTGACTTTTTCTACACTTGCCAAACTAGCACTAAATTTGTTGATTTTTAAAAAAAAATTCAATCAATGAGTTTTGAAAGCATCAAAATTTCAAATTAAAATTTTTAATTTTTAATTACTTAAAAAATCTATTGTTTAGTTCCTCTGCTCCTTTATCAATATGCAATGCTAGAGGGCCACAATTTTTGTGGCTACAATGGCTCAAAACTGCCAAAACGACGTCGTTTTGGCATATTTTGCACCCAAAACGACGTCGTTTTGGCAGTTTTGAGCCATTGTGGCCACAAAAATTGTGGCCCTCAAACATTTTCCAATAATTAAATATATATATTGGTTTGAAGTCACATTACACATTAAAAATTGCTATGATACCATGATTTATACTATTATTAGAAATAAGCTCTTTTAAGCAATTAAACTATCTAATTGAATTATTTGTTACAATTTAATCATACCTTTTGGCCAAAATTTAAAATAATTTTAGAATTATTGGCTTAAAAACAGCTATTATTATGAATAGGTTCCATTTGTTTAGAAAAAAAATATAGATAATAGAAAATGAAAATGGTAGAAAGTGAAGTGAAATAAAGGAAAAAGAAATGACAATTTATTTTCTTGCATGCATTTAAATAGTTGAAAAATTTTATAAGAAAATGATGGGAAAAAAAACATAATCACTGCCAAAGAGGGAGTTGTGGAAAGCAACATGGAAAAAATAAATTTCCTTGTATATTTTACAAGAAATTATTAGCCTAACTAATAAGCTAATTTGAGTGGTATAAAAAACTTTAGTTTCCATTATTTTCAAGGACTCTCTATCAAAAAAAAAACACATAAATATATATATATATTTACTTTCTTGTATTATCTATATCACCAAATTGAGTCAGGTTTAAAATTGAAACATTCCATTAAAAGTTGAAACTACTACACAACTTCAATATCTCCGTAAAAATATCCAATTCTTTAGAATCCATATGACACTCATTAATGTGGATTCTGGGAAAAAAAATACTTTGAATTTTGAATTTGTACAAACGCAATTATTAAAAAATTATGGATTTATATAAAAGATAATTTAAATAGATTTGTACATGAAATAAAAGTTCATTTTGTTCACTTTTTCAAATTTTTCTCTCTACAAATTCCTGATGCAAACACAACTTAAGAATTTTTTGAGTAATTGTGTAGAAAAAATAGATGTTAGTCGATAATAAGTTTTTTTTTTTTTTTTTTTTGATAAGTTTTATAAAATCGATAAACATATTGTATTAAACTGTTTGTATATTTTAAGTACTAAATTATTTTATCCCGTGCAGAGCATGGATTAATTACTAGTATGTAATATAAGGATGCAAGGGCGGACCTAGGGCTGGGCATAGGTGGCTATAGCCCAGCCCAAAATTTAAAAAATCTATAGAAATTTTTTTTCCCACCCAACCTAACCTCCCAACCTCTCCCAGCCTAGCCCCAAATAAGGGCCAATAACTTTTTTGGTTGTTTTTTAAATAGGCAGCCCAATAACTACCCAATACTTATCCAAAAAAATAGATAGGCAGGCCAGTAAGTTTGTATTTGTTTAAAGAACAAATCTTTAAAAAGAATCCTCACATCTTTCAATAGATAGGAAGCAGCCCTCTGTTCGTCTTCTCCGTTGTCTCTAGTAGTCTACAGCAACTCCACTTTCCTAACATTTTTTGTAAATGTAATTAACCAATTATATTATTTCACTGGTTGAGAATGGAATTGATTAACAATGGTTTTAAAATTTTGTCTTTGTGTAACAAATATTATATTGCTCTTAATTTTTTTATGATACTGCCTTATTCAATGTTCTATATTGCTCTTAGTTTTTTAACTTTGAAATATGTTAAAACTGTCATTCGCAATTCAACGGGGGATGAGTTTCTTGCCGATTGCTTGTCTTTCTACCTTGAATGAAACCTTACATTGAAAATTAATCTAGATTTTGTAATCGATGAATTCGAATATTTAGAAACTCGTCGAGTACAACTTAATTAGATTGTTTCTAATCAGTAAATTTAGATATTAATTTAGATTATATTATTAAATTCTCTTTTTTCTTATGTGGTTATACCTAAAATATATTATATAATTTTACCTTAATATTAACCCACCCCATCGACGAATCCAGGGTCCGCCCTTGTAAGGATGGAGATTCTTTCATGATTATTCTCATGAAACATTTTTCATGAAACCTAGCATTTTTCAATCAAAGCAACAAATTGATTTGATTCAAAATAAATTGTGTGCTTTGATTTGATTTTTTTAAGGTTCTTTTGACAAATAGGTGAATGTACTTCACAATTTAATCCATTATTTTGTTGTATAATGACATAACTATAGTTTGAAACAATTATTTAAATAATTATTGTTTGTAAAATAGTGATATATTATTTGATGATTGAACATATTGAAATTATACTGTGAACAATGAAAAAGTTTATAAGAACCGTAATTTCGAATCGAACTGTATTTACATTATTTGATTTGATTTCAAATTTCATGAAATCGTAGATGATAATTTGGCCGTAATTACGTCAAAGCCGAATCAATCCAATCCATACTTAATAAGTATTAGGTGCATGCATATGTACTGTGAGAAGTGGCTATCATGTACTTAACAATGCTACAGTCCCACAATTTAAATTGTATGGAGCAGGTTCAATATAGTGATGGTACACAAAGACATCAAATTTTAATTTACACCAAACACTTGTTTTTTGGGTAGATTTTATAGGAGTCCGGATCCCCGGCCGCCCATTTCTGCGGCCGTTCCTGCGGCACCCCCAAAACGACGTCGTTTTGGGGCAAATTTCAATTAAAAAAAAAGAAAAAAAGAATACAGAACAGAATCAAAGAAGAAGGAAGGAAGAAGGGAGAAGAAGGGAAGAGAAGGCAGATCTCCTTCTCTGGCCACCTGTGTCATGACTTACCAAGAACACAAGAATAATTTGAACAATCCAAAAAATAGCTATGGTCATCATCCAAAATGGCCATTTTTCCCAAGAACACAAACAATAATTTCATAATCATCATCAACAACAATAACTAAAAAAAAAAAAAAAAATTGCAGACCCATCTGTGAGAATCAGAGAGAAAGAGGGGAAGCGGATGGCCATGGTCATCCAAAGAATAATTTCCCAAGAACACACAAAGAATACAAAAAATAAACCCAGAAAAATTTCCCAAGAACACAAGCTCTGGATTTCAGATTCTAATTTCATAATCATCATCAACAACAAATAACTATAACGAAAAAAAAAAAAAAATGCAAACCCAAAAAAAAAGAAAAATATATGAGATCTACAAATGAGATCAGAATCTGATATAAACCCAAGAACACTAATATAAATAAGATCTACAAACCCAATCAACATATATGAGATTCACTAAAACTGATATAAACCCAAGAACACTGATATAATTTCATCACCTATTTGAATGCAAATCAAACTCCTTCAGTTACATCCATGAATCAAACCCACTTTGAGTCGAGTCCGAATCAAACCCATTTTGTGCTGAGTTGAATCCATGAATCAAACCCACTTTGATTCCATGGTGCTGAGATGAATCCATGGTGTTGAGTTGAATCCATTAATCAATCCATGAATCCATGAATCAAATCCATGAAGTGAATCCATGAATCAAACCCACTTTGGAACACACAAAGTGGATGGATGGCATCTGTTCCATGGTGCTGAGTTGAATCCATTAATCAATCCATGAATCCATGAATCAAATCCATGAAGTGAATCCATGAATCAAACCCACTTTGGAACACTCTCTCTCTCTCTCTCTCTCTCTCTCTCTCTCTCTCTCTCTCACATGGCGATGCAGATTTCTTCTCCCTTCCTCTTTGATTCTGTTATGTCTTCTTCTTCCAATTTTTTTTTTTAATTGAAATTTCCCCCAAAACGACGTCGTTTTGGGGGTGCCGCAGGAACGGCCACAGGAATGGGCGGCCGAGGATCCGGACTTGATTTTATAGTTACTGAGATATAAAACTTGTCAGGGTGTTTGTGTGACGCCCCGATTCTACACTATTGGTTGTAGTCAAGGAAGAATCACGAATGAGTCCTGTGATCAATAACCAAGTAAGATCCCAGTTCGCCGGAAGAGTCAAATTAGCCTCCCTTCTAAGTCCGGCTTTCTTAGGCAGCGCACTACCCTTTTGACAGATCTCAAAAGGCATTGACACAAGGTCTCATAAGCAACGATAAGGTTCATACATATACGTAGAATATAAATGCATAACAACCACGAATATCCTTAATTCAAAAGCTTGTTCCATTACATTACATCCCAAGAAAATTTAAATCTTCACATGAGTCTTACAAAACATTAAAAGGAAATTTCTAACTTTACTAAGATAGCCAAAAGTCTTCGAAGGTTTCAGGCTCTTCATCTCCAGCTATAAGTTCCTCTTCGTCACCTGGCATGATACGCCGTGAGCTTTGGCATGATACGCCGTGAGCTTTGAATGCCCAGTAAACACACACACACACCCCGTCCTTTTTTTTTTTTTCCAGTCCAATACACAATCTCAAATATAACAACAAGTAGTAAAGCATGATACTCAAAATAGATAAACAAAGGGTTACAAATTAGATGTTAATAAATTAGAAATCCCCCAAAGAGATTTCGTCCTCCCAACCACAAGAATCGGATTCGGATTATTCGGTATGCCTCCTCTTTTACTGCTTTGTTGCAGAACTAACCTCGGATGCCTATCGTCAGTTATATACCGCGTAGCGCCAACCGCAGGGCCTCAAAAGAGAAGATAATAATGGGCCTTGCCCAAATCCCTCCTCACACCAAACCACTTAGGGTCCGAATACAACCGCTCCGTCCAAGGGTTCTGAAAACCACTTGCGCAAGACTTTAACTTCCAAGTAGGGAACGCATCCCAACAATCCACACATCACACATTATCATCATTACTCAAGTGATCGAAAACCCAATACCATCCCAATTAAGTTTCCCGTTGAGTTAAATGTTTTAAAACAAGGTTAAACCAATCTTAACAAGAAAATAATATCCACATAAGCATGCATCATTTAGATGAAGGAGAATAAGAACATAACCATAATATGTACAACATCATGCCAAGATATGATCATACGCTAATAAATATTTTCATGAACACAAGAGCATAAAACACCTATGCATAACAAGATTTCTAGATTCGATATCACATAAGGATTAGAATAGAAGGGCTATTTTAGAATTTTTACCGGACTCGGCCTTCCTATGGTTCGTAGAGAATCTAATCTAGTTTCCAGAACATATTTCGGAAATGGGATAGCTTTTCTAGATTTTAAGTTATTTAGAAAACACTCCAGCGCTGTCCAGATTCATCGATCGTTATGAAAATTTGATTTTCTTGCAAACCGCTCACTGTTTTTCCATGAAACTAATTTTAGTTGAAAGCTAACTCCTTAAGGAAGATTTTGACATAAAATAGAGGTCCAGAATAATTTTATACATTTTGATAGAATTTTTGAAAGTGGGCTGCAAAAATAGATTCTAAGGTACAATACCCAAAACAAGAAGATTTATGGGAAAAGGGATCTACTAAGGGAAAATTTTCGTCTCTTTTATGATGAAAACATGCTAACTATCACATATCAATGACACATCTGAAAACAATATCTAGAACCCTTAAGAACATGTATTTGAAAAAGGAAAATGAAAGAAAAGGTTGTGTTGTGGCTTACTTGCTAAGCTTTGAACAAGATGGCTCTCTTCTCCCTTCCTCTTCCTCTCAAGACTTCTCTCTTGTTCTCATTCCCCTCCTCTAGCCGAAAGTGTGTGTGTGAGTGTGATGCTTGTGTTTGCCATGCTAGGGAGTGGTGATATTTATAGGCAAATTTGGTGTAAAATGACATAAAAGCCCACTAGTTGGAATTGAATGGACAAGCTAGAATTTACTTGGAGTTCAATGAATTAGGAGTGATTAGGGAGCTTAACCTTGGGATTAGGCAACACCTAGTTAATTCCTAGTTGAATAGTTTTTTTGGGTTTCTAGAATACCATGATTATAAATCTTGAAAATAGGCTTCTCACTTCTCTCTAGGGTGGCCGGCCATTGGGAAGGGTGATGGGACCATTTTTTTTTTAATCAATCTAGGTACTAGGAGCACATTCCTCCATGTATATATTTATATAGATCTCAATTAATTGATGGTACTTATAGTATAAGGTACATGTACTAGTTTTGGAGAAATTTTCAATTTCAAATAAAGAAGTGAGGGCTTGAAGTTAAATTCATGTATTGAAACCTTACTTATGTAAAATTTAATTAAATTAGGCTAAGGAACCTAATCCAGCTAGGATATTCCGGTTTTGATAAAAAAAAATGCTAACCGATAAGATTCGAAATAATTCAAGTAACTAAGGGTTTAAGAAAATAATTTAAACATTAGGGTTTTTAAAGAGAAAACATTTTTCAGGGGCTTCACAGTTTGACATACAACTAAAAAAGTTACAATCATTCTGTTTGATTTCAATTTTCAGAATTTAATTTTTAGAAAATCTTTTTATTTTATTTTTCGTATTTTTTTGTTTTCACTGAAGTTTTTTAATATTTTAAGATTTTTTTTTAAAATTTTTAGACACGCCTAACATAAATACGATTAAAAGATATAATATTTGTGAATTTTTTTTTAAAAAATCACTAAATAACAAAAAAAAAAAACCAAAATTCAGTATAACTATGCGCGTGATTTTTGTATTTTTTTTTGTATTTTTGGTACCAACGGGGTAGTGATGCCATTTTTGGTACCAACGGCAAGATAATCTATCAAATCACTTACTACATCAACGGGGTAGTGATGCCATTTGAGTAGTAATTGACCGGTTGACCAAGTCCGTGCACTTTATACCTATGTGCGTGAGTGATTCGGTAGACTGTCTTGCCGACTTGTATATCAGGGACATAGTGAGGTTGTACGAGGTCCCTGTAATGATCGTTTTGGATAAAGATCTATGTTTCACAGCTTGATTGTGGCAGAGCTTGCAGAGTGCCTTGGGCACTAGATTGACCTTTAGTATTGCGTATCATGCTCAAACTGACGAGCAGTCCGAGCATACAATTCAGATCCTTGAGGATATGCTTCAAGGTTGTGTACTTGATTTTAAGGGGTCGTGGGAGAGACACCTGCCCTTAGTGGAGTTTGCCTATAATAATAGCTTCCAATTAAATATTGGCATGGCACCGTTTGAGGTCTTGTATGGCTGACCTTATAGGTCTCCGGTGTGTTGGGCCGAGGTGGGTGATGCACCTTTGTTAGGTGTAGACTTGGTTCAAGAAACGATGGAGAAAGTAGTACTTATTCGTAAGAGATTGGTTACAGTTCAGAGTCGCCAGAAAAATTATGCCGACTGTAGGAGGAGACCTTTGTCTTTTGAGGTAGGAGATTATTATGTATTCTTGAAAATATCACCTAGGTGGGGTTTGATTAGATTTGGGAAGAGTGAGAAGTTGTCCCTTCGGTTTATTAGCCCTTTCGAGATCCTTGAGCAGATAGGAGAGATTGCTTATCAGTTGGCGTTGCCGCCACAGCTTTCTGGGGTTCGTGAGGTATTTCATGTTAGTATGCTTTGAAAATATGAGTCGGATCCATCACATGTATTGGATTGGACCGACTTGGAAGTAGATGAGGATACCTCGTATGAAGAGAGGCCGGTAAGGATTCTGGATACTCTAGATCAAGTTTTGCGAGGCAAAACGATTCCCTTGGTTAAAATATTGTGAAGACACCATGGGGTTGAGGAAGCAACCTGGGAGCGTGAATTGGAAGTCCGTGAAAAATATCCAGACTTATTTGTTGATGTTTAGTTTTATATTGAGGCTTTCAATATGTAAATGAAATGTAAAGACATTGTATATGTTATGAACATTTTGGAAATATGGATTTTATATAAAAATTGCACATGTTTTGAACATATGGAATATGGATGATGTTGTATTATTTTGGAAGCATTGTATATGCTATGTAAACATTTGGAAACTTGAATCTTGATTTAAACATTGCAAATGTTTGGGAAAAATGTAAAATGTACTTTCAATGTGGGACTTGTGTATCGAGTCGATGGACATGGATGACCGGAAGATGAGTCATAGTGATGAATTTGTGGGAATAACATAGTTGTAAACGGTTTAGCTATATTTGTAAACTTGATCTGTAATTTCGAGGACGAAATTCTTTAAGGGGGGAGGTTATAACGATTCCGGTTTTGAACCGTCACCTGTTGTGTTCCGAACTCAGGTTGTTTAGTTCTAAATAGTGATTCATATCTTGTTTCCCTTGTCTCCCTTTTATTTTGGTTACCGGGTTGTGGTTGTGGTTATGTGTTTAGAACAGGTTGGTTGCATGTTTTTCCAAGCCTGTGATGCCCAGATTTTGGCTCTTTCCCTCGAACGGGTTTCACAAATTTTGATCATCCACTCGAGCGGTCATTATCGCGCTCAAGCGGGATTCGTCAACTCTCATTATTTCTTTTTGCAAGTCTACAAATAATGGAAGTGTGCATTGGACGCTCGAGCATCCAGTCTAACGCTCAAGCGAAACTTTGTGTCTGATGCTCAAGTGGGGTTTTCTACGCTCGAGCGAACTGCGTATATAACAGTCCGAGAAGATGACATTTTGAATCATTTTTTCTTTTCTCTCTCTCTCTAAAACTTTCTAAAAAGCTTGTTCTTGAGTCTCTCTCTCTCTAAAATTCACATTCTCTCTAAGATCTCATTTAGATCTATTGGGATTTTCACCCTAATGCCTTTGAGAAAAAGGTAGAGCTTGTCAAGATCTTCATTTTGAACCGAATAGAAGTGGGTTTTGGCATTCTTGGGATTCCACTCTTGTTTGGCTCGTCTTCTCTCTTTGAAATATGGATCCTTTCTACACCTTCATATGATATTTAGCTTAGTTATTGTCTCTTGTGTAATAATGGTGTAATTTGGGGATGTTTTAAACAAATCTAGGGTTTTAGCATAAAATGGAAATAGTGGTTTTGGGTGAAGGTGAAATAAATGCTTGTGTGATTTGAAAATGATGTTGTGTTATGTATAATTTGATGATTTTGGCACTTGGCTAATGTTTTGGGGAAAATTGGGAATTTGCCTTAATTAGATCAAATTATTATTTTGTACAAATAATTGGAATTGACATTGAAAATATGAAATTGAGAGGGTATTAATATGAATGGTAGGATTGGTTATGTATTAACTCATTTTTATAGAAGTTTTGAATAAACTATCTGTTTGAGACTGAATATCTGTCTAGAAATAACTATATTGGGCCATCGGTAGAGGATAACCATGATTGTTGTAGAAATTGCATAAGGATTGGGTAAATTGAAACTAATCTCGTCTTGTTTGTCATTGAGTATGACTATGTTTTTATACATTGTACATGTATGACTATGTAGGAGTGGAAAGGGGATGTGCTCCATTGTTTGATTTTGTGTTTAAATACATTGCATATGTATGAATGATTGTTTGGGAGGAGAAAGGGGATGGACTCCATTATAATTAAGTTGGCCGAAATGTCCTGGGTGAAAGTCCCGAAAATATACATGGGTGTCTAACTCGCGGACGAAATATCAGTAAAATAGCAATTATAGTGCTTGTATAGCCTACATTTATATGGATCCCGTTTGACAGCTGCCCGCGGACGAAATATTCATGAAATGGAAGTTTGAAGTGTTTATGCATATGTGTTGTATGATTTGAAAATAATTGAGTTATAGGCTCAGTTCAGTTGTTGAGAAATAACAAAATTGATATATGAATTGAGACAGATATGTGAACGGAATATGATTTGAAAGTAAATGGATTAAGACTTGAGACTGATATCTTGTGAGCATATAAAGTTGTGAAAAGTTTTATCACAAGCATTGCTTATGCACTTGTACTTATACATTTGCTAAATTTCATATACTGTGTTAGATGATTTCTACTGGGCTGTGGCTCACCCTATTTGGGAATAACATTTTCAGGTAATGATAGCATGTCTTCACCAAGGCAATAGCATGAGAGGGACCTTTGGGAAGCAAGAGTTTCTCGTTTTGTTTTGTTTTTGCATAGCCTAGGGCTAAATTTGTATTGAGCGAAACTCATTTTGTTGTAACCAAGTTAAGGCTTGAAAAGATGTAAGCCAATAGAGCACTTATTTACGTTAAGCTCTTTGTATTTCTTAATTTTATATAATGAAAGGACTAAGATTCTGATTTATACTATCATTTTTCTTATATATATTTGTGGATGTATTTATATTATTATTTTGGGGGCGTTATAGACTTACTTTTATACCATTAAGTTTTGGTCATGATATTTAGCCATCATTTGATTTGTCCCTTTATTATTGTAAGTAATATGTGTATCCGAATAGAAAATAATAATTTTTTTATACAACTATACCGAACCACATATATATCAAACTAATTTGCCTTGCAGGTAGAGTTTGTTTATATATCAAACTTTGCATACTTTTTTTTTGTATAAATAAAAAGTATGCTGATTGTAAGTTATAACCGATACACTAGTTTGAGTCTAAATTTAACCCCTTTAGATTATATTATTATATATATAAATAGTGAACATATTTTTTGGGTCAATTTGATAAGAGATATAAATAGAGACATATTCAATTGAAAATAATATATTAACTAAACACTATTTGGTTTCAAACTCCAACAACAAACAATTTTTATATATATATAAAATAGAAATTAAAATAATAATAAATATAATAAATAAAAAAAAAAAAAAGAAACTTTCAATCTTTTAGTAATTGTAAATAAATTCAAATTTTGAATTTCATATGATTATAGAATAAATTATATGTTTGTGAATGATTAAATTTGGTATTCTAAGTCATTCAATTTTTGAATAAATGAATGTTTGTTGTTAATCTACATAAATGAACACATTACAACATAGATCCATTTAAAAAGATTTTAATTTCTTAATTTTAGGTAAAAATGATCAAAATAAAAAACTCAATGTAAACACAATCACATTGTCACAGTAAATGCACAATTTTGATGAAGAAAACAACATAATTGAATCGAATTACGAGTTTGGAAGATCTGGCAGACCTAAGATTGAAAGAAGGCCATATGGGTGCTGAGCAAGATAGAAAATCAGATCACGTTGTTGCTCAGGATAAATCTGAACAATATCAAGTTCTCACAATATCCAATCGGTGTGGCTCTTAGGAAAATCATGCGTGATTGAATTCTTCCATGGTGGTAATCTCCAATTTCTGCGAAGGTTATTACCGTACCATAGTTTTAGACGAACTTGAAACCCATATCAAATCCAATTTTTTGGCATTTTGGGGAAGCGTTTGAGTAACTCTCCGACCAGTCACGCCGATGAGTTATTGCTCGTCGATGGCGATGTGGTACTTGCCATAACAACTCTTGAATCAGATGATGATGTTGATACCATCACCTCTAAACCTCGCGCAACCCCTTGCTTTTGATAAATCACCTTCCTCTCTTGCACATCTTCCTCTCTACTTACGACTGTATCATCTCCCTCCGTTGCAGCCCATCAAGACATCTCACCTTTACTTGAGATCTGAACTCCGACTATTGTCGGAGGCAATCAGTTGATGCAATTTCCTTCAGTAACTTCTGATACACATCATGATCAACATATTCTAGCTAATCTTAATAAGTATTAACCAAACTCTCACCAACTAATTTACAACCAATGCTCTGGTACAATCATTCATACCTTCAATTATTTTATATCTTCATATTCAACAAAGCTATTTTAAAAAAAAAATTATGTGGTGAAATGAATGAGGAATGGACGTACGACAGTAAACGATGCTGCATTGGCCACGGGTGAGGGAAGAAAAGGCAATAGCGGGAAGGGACGTCGCCGAACATGATGATTACAAGAAACAAAACCATTATCTTTTTTCTTCAATGCAGTCTGAACCGTTGAATATATAAAATGATGAAGTGGCATCATTTTATTTACAAGACTAGATAGTCTAGTTTTTTGGTAAACTGCAAATAAGCCACTTTCTTGCTATAAATACTAGATAGATGGGAACAACAATTTGTACATGCCTTTTCATTTAAATGTGGCAATGCTTCATGTTTGTCATTTCATTCAAATCCAATTATAAATAGGGTATTTTCGAAATAGAAGAAAAATAGTAGAATTATGAAAAAAAAAAATAATCATATTATGATGTTTGAAGGTGTTTGATATTTGAAAATATTTGAATTCTGAAAGATGTTTGATTATTCGGTAAATAGAGGTTAATGTGTGATATTTAATAAGTTTGAAAGAATATTTCCGGAATACAAAAAATAAAAAATAGAAAAACGTATGTGCTCTACATATTTTTAAAATGAACAAAGCTATATACCACTAAAAGTGGTGCTCTAAAGCACTACTAATGAGTTGGCACACACTTAAAAAAAAAAAAAAAAGCACATCAATGTGGCAGTTGGTGGTAATACCACTAATTAGTGGTCTCAAACATTTTCTTTTTAAAATAGTAGTAGATTATCTTATTTTATGGGTAATCACTTGCAGATACACGCGTGCAGTTGAGAACCCTCAACAACAATTCAAAGAGTGGCACGTGATGCACCATCTAAAATCTGTGGTCAGCAACCCCTCTTTTTACATGTACGCGCACAAATCCCACCTAACACTTCCATCTAACGTATGACTTTTTTCATACCACAAAATAATATAAAAAAGACTGTGTCACTAAACTAGGATTTATCAGCTGTTTAATCATCATATAGTATAAATCAAATGCAACATTACGATTCTTATCACACTGTTTAGTTTCTTTTCTAACCAACTTTTTTTCGCACATTGGGAATTTTGTCTTCACAGAGAATTTCCACAGTATAAATAAAAATAGTATGGGACACATCAATTAGTACACTGGTATATTTAGTTGTCTCTTAAAATAATGAAAATATTAGAGGTTTAGAGTTTGAATCGATGGCACCACTGCGGCTCTTTTATTATAATCTAACTTACTAACTCTTTAACATCATATCATATGTAAAAAGAAAAAAAAATCACTAATTAAGTTTAGCATATTTTAGATAGGCTTGGTCACTAAAACACTGTTTGGAAATTTTCAAATAAATTACTTTTTAAAAATATTTTTGTATTTAATTTTTATACTTATGCTAAAAAAAAATTCTTATCCAATCCGTCTTGTGTAAACAGACAACTAAAAAGTAAAAGAAAATTGAAAACTTTTTCTAAAAAAATTTGAAAAGCCAAAATAAACTAAAAAATTTACCTTTTTTTTTTTTTTTACTTTTATGAACTTTCTTTAAAATTAAAAAAAAAAATTCAACTTTCCAAAAGTATAAAGAATTTAAAAAAAAATTACTACAAAAAAAAAAAAAAAAAAAAAAGGAGCAAAAAGCAAACTCTAAGTTCACCCTGTGGTTATATGTATGAGTTGCGTGTATCAACACACCACACAACATATTTTGGTGAGACAACATTGGGTTATGTCAAGTGAATTTTCATACCTTTTATATATAAATACTTTTTAAAATATGATAAATTCTATATTTAAACATATATTGTGCAAATTTATGTTAAAAAAATAAAATGATAAAATTCATCGGAGAATATATAACAATCCTTCTGTCAAATTACATAGTTGGGGCTTGCAGTGTTTGTACCACGTATCTAGAGTTAAGAGATGACCATCTTATCATCTGCAAGTCGTCCAATAAGTTATAATTGGTTTGGATAAAGATGTCATTCCACCCCAAACCCCAAACCCCCCCCCCCCCCCCCCAAAACAAAAAAAAACAAAAAACAAAAAACAAAAAACAAAAGACATACTAATTTGTCCACACAATTACGTTGGATCCCCTCCATCCAAAAAATGTATATTAATTTTATCCTATAAAAGGATTTCATTTTGGCCTTTATTCCTAACCTCCCAAATCTAATCTTAACCTTATCCCACTGCCAACTCCGGCCACAACTAGTAGCTTTAGGGGGTGTTTGTTTGGGGGAATTAGAGTGTGGAATAAAATTTCATGTCCAATGCATGTGATAGTTCGATGTTTGATTTAAAAAATATAAGCTGGACCAATAGTTCAACCAGACTATCAATCCCTTATTTGTGGGATTATTGTATCCCATGGAAATATGTGGGATAAAAAGGGTGGGATAACTCCTCCTCCATGTCGGAAGGTTAAAATGACATTTTTGACCCTCATCTTTTGCTCTTAATTTTTTATTTATATTATTTTTAATTATACTTAGTAAAGTAAAATAAAATTTAAAAATCTCAACTAAAAATTAAATTAAATTAATAGTCTAATGGATTATAATGCCCCTTTAAAAGTTCAATTTATTAAAAGTTCAAATTAAAATAAAATTAAAAAATCTCAACTAAAATGTATATAATTTTTATTGATATTCTATTTATTTAATTTTTTAAAAGTTTTAGTAAAAAATTAAATAAAATAGGATACATATCTGATTTAATAGAATAATCGAATCCAAACATCTAATTCCATGACTAAACAAACATAAGATTCAATAAAATAGCCCAATTCATCTAATTCTATGACTAAACAAACATAAGATTCAACAAAATAGTCCAATTCAGATATCTAATCTGTAACAACCCAGATTTTTAATTATTCTGTAAAATTTATACTAAAATATTATTTAATCACAGTTAGGAAAATATATGATTTATTTTGTATTAGTATATATAATTTTGCAAAATAATATAATTATTAAGAATTTAGGGGTCAAAGTATGAATAAATAATAATAATAATGGGTGTGGTACTAAAATAAATAATTAATTTTCTGTGGGTATACGATAAAATATAATTTAATTATGGATTAATTATGTTTATATAATTATATTAAAAAATTGAGTCAAATTGTAATTATCTTAAATATCTATTAAAGATAAGAATGAATATTTATAATTTATTATCGAATCTGTTGGAAGATTAGGGTCACGTATGCGCTTACCTCCCTATAAATGGGAAGGTGATTCACCTAGGCGGAGAAAAGGAAAGAAAAGAAAGAAAAGGAAGAAAGAAAGAGAGAAAAGAATGAGAGAAAGGAAGAAAAAATAATGGAAGTTAAGAGGATCTTTGATGGTGGAAAGAAAGAGTGAGGTATTAAAGTTAAGGTAAGTTATATTATACCTTGAGTCACCATAATATATTTTACATATATTTTGACTTACCATTATTTATTTTATACAAGTTATGTTTTATAAATTATTATAAGTTATATTAATATTTCAGTTACGTGGATTATTTTCTGGATCCTATTTGCTTAAAATGAAACCCATGGATATATTTGTTTATATTTTAAAGAATATTTGACTATAACCTTATAAACAATTATGTTTTGTAAGTACCACCACGGGAGTCCCACGCCTTGGGGGACTTAAATAACCCTTGACCTCTGTTTGACCACTTTATGGTTCTCTGTTTGTCATGGATCCATTGACCTCTGTTTTGTGCGGAACAAAGTGTTGTACGGAGCTAAGTGTTACACTATTATGGAAGCCACCTCTAGAGTTCGTACGAGCCACCTCTTGAATCCGTACCTTTGTTCTGACTGTCACTTCTATGACCTCTGTTATGTTCTGTACAATGGTTATGATTATATATTTACATAATTTCTGTATTTCAGTTTCTGCCACTTAAATGATTTATTCACCAAATTGAGTTATGTAAATATTTTGGCCTAACTAACTATCCATGGTTATTTCGTGTCCCTTATACTCTTGGTATAATATTTCTCACTCTGTCACGTGCTTATAGCTGTTTACTAATTTTCAGGAAATATGCAGTTTAGAAATAGTTTTTAGAAAGTCTTAGATGCGAGGCTGCGGAATAGACATACACAGCACTTTTCTTAATATTTTTCTATGTAAATATCGGCCTTTTTGGTCAATACATTTTGTAATAAAAATAGAAGCTTCAATGATTATTTTGGATACCCTTACTTAAATCTTACTTCTGCTCCCATTTATTAATTTGTTCAAGAATTGGCCGGAGGTAAACTCAGTTATTGGACATCACGATATTTTACCCTTGGATACGGAGAGCGGGTCGTGACATAATCCTATGACTAAACAAACATAGGATACAAATCTAATCCAATCAAATAATCTGAGAACAATATATCACATGATTAATAGTTCGATGAATTAAAATCTCCCCCTATCCAATTCATCCAAACAAACACACCATTAGCTGTCTTATCCCTTCTATTCCCAGCTCTGCTACCAACACCCAACCTCTTCCCAACTACCTCACCCCTCTCTAGTTCCACAACCCCAATTCTTTTTCCTTTAAGCTGTGTTTGGTTGGGGGATTTGGAAAGGGATTTAGAAAGGGAAAGGAAAAATATAAGTAAAATATACTTATATTTCACATAGTTTCACACACATTTTTTGTTTCCTTTTCCAAATCTCTTTTCAAATCTTCTAACCAAACACAGCGTTAGACTTTTCTCGCAACCACCTCACCTTCAAGACCCCCACAATCCTAACATTTCGGTCCCTTTACGACTTTGTGCGATTTCTCATTATTTTTTCTCTTCTCTCTCTCTCTCTCTCTCTCTCTCTCTCTAGCGTTGGTGACGGCTAGAGTTTCGTAAAGTAGCATTATAGAAGAAAAAAAGGTGTGGGAAGGTATTGCACATTAGCAAACGAGGGGTTAAGAGTGACATTGGAGATGATTGAGGTGTGCGTAGATGACATGGGAGAAGAAGAGGCTAAATAGGGGAATCAATACTGGATAAGGGGATTAAGACAATGTGTCGCCTATAGGTGAGGGCAACCTAAGAAGGGTTGCAATGGAGAAGGGCATCGGTAGAGGACCAGGGAAAGATGGGTTAAAGTAGTGGGTTGCTAGAGAAAGAAGGTTGCAAGGATGGGGTTTCCAAGGAAATACGGGGTAATGTTGGGATTATGGTATATGCTCAAAATAAATAAATAAATAAATAAATAATAAAAAAATAAAGGTTAAGGATGCAATTGTGCATAGGGCTGCAAACGAGCCGAGCCGAGCCGAGTTTTAGTGTGTTTGGGCTTGTTTATTAAGATTTTAACGAGTTCGAGCTGAATAAAAATTTAACGAACCGAGCTCGAGCCGAGTTGGCTTAGGCTCGACTCAAGCTCGAGCCTATTCACGAACCTTAATGAGCCAAAAAATTTATAAATTCATACTTGCATGTGAGACTAAAGTTACAATTAAAATTTTGAAGTTACAATTATATATACAATATATATAAACATACTAAAAAAAAGTCCATATTTTACTAAAATAATAATATCTACTATCACTATTATATAAATATACTATCTATAGTTAAGTATTATTTACATTTATATTTTTTAAATATATAAATAGCATATTTCTCTTATTTTTTATACATAATTTCATATTTTTTAATGTATAAGTAATAAATATTGAACGAGCTAGCTAACGAGCCGAGCTTACGAGCCGAACTTTAGAATGTTTGGGCTTGTTTATTAAAAATTTAATGAGCTCGAGTTCGAGCTCGAACGGCAAAAAAAAATTAACGAACCGAGTTCGAACGAACTCTTACCGAGCCGAGCTCAAGCTTGTTCATGAACGGCTCTGTTCATTTGCAGCCCTAATTATGCATAGGTCCAAAGTACTGGGGTGCAAAGAAATTGTCACCCCCCCCCCCCCCAAAATGAAGAATCAATGTATTTGAATTTAATTTTTTTTAATTCAATTTTTTAGAAATTAAGTTTTTTATTTTTCAAGTTTTTTATTTTTTTTTTTGTTTTTAATGAATATTTTAAAAATTTTAAGCAATTGTTTTTACTTTTTTAGATGTAACTTATTTAGACATATCTAAAAATTAAAATATTTGTAAAAAAATATTTTAAAAAATTAATAAATACACAAAAATATTTAAAAAAATGTACTGAATGTTCTTTTTTTTTTCTTTTGTATTTTTGGTATTTCATGAATTTTTTAAAGATTTTTTTCACAAATATTATACTTTTTAAATATATTTATGTTAGGTGTGTCTAAATTTTTTTTAAAAAATGCTTAAAATATTTAAAACATTCAGTAATGATGAAAAAAATACGAAAAACAAAAAAGTAAAATTTTCTAGAAATGTGAATTTTGGAAACCAAAACCAAACAGAGTGCTTTTATTTTTTTTCAACTATTTCTGATGTGAAATTTGGAATGCCAAGACAAATTTGAAAATATTATTTTAGATGTAGACGGTTGAAGAAAAAAATTAGGTCATTCTGATAATCACAATTATGTTATTTTATGAAATTTATTTGCAAAAAAAAAAAAAAAATTTGAACGACAAATATTATTTGAAAATTGGATCATTCATTTTTTTAGAGACAGATAATAAACATGATTATTGTCTAAAAAATGAATAATTTAGGGTTGGTTTGTGGTGTCCTAAAAAAGTGCACTTTTTGTCTTTTTACGAAAATGTGTGCAAAAAAATAAAGAGATGATGTGATGGAAAAAAGATAAAAAGATGAATTATATAGTATATGTCAAACCAACCCTTAAATTATCGAGATAGAACTCATGATGAGCTCAACAGTTCCAAACAGTACGATCTAAGGCTAGGAACAAACTCATTCCAAGAAATAAATTAAAATAGTACAAACAAACACAACTCTATTGTCTATTTTAGACCCTACCGTTACTGTTCATATGACTTTTTAAATTTGAAACTAATTTGTGAATAAAACATTTAAAAAAGAAGAAGAAGAAAATTCACCTTCTAATTTGTCTTCTATTAATCGTTTCGTGTATTATGACACTAATTAGATTTGCTTTTAAACATGTCAACTTGTACATGACACGATTAAGACCTAGTGTTCTTTAACAAATAGCAAATGCTTCGATCAAAGTTTTGATTAAACTAAGAAAAAATCAAATTAAAAGAATAAATAAGAATGAAGGAACAATATCTGAACTTTAGCATTTGTGTTGTGGAGACACATAATATTATTAGATAGGGTGGGTTTAGAACATATATAAAAAATAATATAAAAAAGAAGAAGAAGAAGAAGAAGAAGAAGAAGAAGGAATGAATGAATGAATAATATGCAACTTTAAAAAAACATAATGACTCTATGGTTTGATTTTTAGAATTCTTTTTTTTAAAAATTATTTTTACAAAAAAAAAAAGAGTAAATTACAAATACACTCCCTGAGATTTGATTAAAATACAAATCGCCCCTGTAGTTCTGAAAATTACATTCCACCTCCTGAGGTTTTTAATTTCATAACAAATCACTCATTTTATTAATAAATTATCAAATCAATTAACAGTTTTTAATGATGTTAGAAATATGTTTCAATTAATAATTTAGGTAATTTTATTATTATGTAGAAGAGCAATTATGAATTTTATTTTTTTAGTTAATTCTGTTAAATAAATTTTTTTAACAAGGGGGTGTTTGTAATTTTTCAAATCACAGGGGGCAAACTATACTTTAAGCAAATCTTAGGGGTTGAATTTGTAATTTATCCAAAAAAAACTAAAATCTAATTTAGTGAAAATAATAATAAATAAAAACACTCACCATTTTTATATAGTTTTAAATTTTTTGACTGAAAATAATTTTTTTAAATGCAAAATTTTCATTTAATATTTATTTTTTCAAAAATAATTCTGAAAACTAATTTTAAAATTGAAACTAAATAGAGCCAATATTACTTAATAGAATCAATTTAATATTTATACATCACATTAAAAAAGTTAATTGCGTCAAATTCATGTGATATGAGTTTGATACTAATATGATCTATTTAGGAGAAATTAAGAATACATCCCTCTGCATATTTGTGTAAGACATTAAAAACTGAGTTAGACTCTGATTTTCACTGGCGTTTTGCAATTTTACTAGAATTCAAGGAGCAAAATCAGCGTACTTTTAAGAATCTGAGATTTTAAAAAAAAACAATTATAGTGGCTTTATTCCAGTGGCACCGCAAATTAAAATTGGGTGCAAATGATTTTTAATTTTGCAATGGTTAGTTCTCAATTTAAGAATTTTACTGTTTCAAAATAAAAATAAAAAAAATATTCCCCAACTTTTTAGACAATGACAATGAGATTTTACTGATTTAGCCAGTGAGAATCATTTAAATTTTATTAAACTAATAGTCAATAGCAGTTACATTTCACTAACTAATACGGAAATTTATCAAATTAGTTAGTGAACTTTTACTGTCATCAATTGCATGTCAGTGAAATTTCACTGACTCTGATAATAGCAAAATCAATAAAAATGTCATAATTTTTTTTTTTTTAAGAATTTCATATTCATTATTGATTTTATTTAATAGATCTCGATAAAAGGTTTCAAATATATAGATTTTATTGAATTTTTAAGTTTCGAAATCTATTTCAAATATAAAATCACGTGTTACTACGTCAAAATTGGGCTTTAGCGGCGGTATTAATGGCTGTTTCGTTACCGCCGTTTATGCCCGTGTCGGAAAAAGTACAACCGTCATAAAAAGGTAAATTACCGTCGTTAAAAGTTGACAAAAAACGGCGGTTCTTTACCGCCGTAAATAGGTTCAAATTTTTCAAAAAATAATTCTTTCTTCTTGCCCCCAAGTCTTGATCCCTCAACCTCTCATCCACCCACATCAACCACTCCACCACAACCACTCTTCGTGAAATATATTTCCTAAATAAATATTTAAACATTACTTTTACTTTATTGTAGATGGTCATGTTCAACCTTAGCCGCGCGTGGTCACCACTCACCGGAGCTCCGTCGGAGCTCCGCCGACAAAGACCGCCGTCATTAACGACGGTAATGAGAGGGTTTTAGCGGCGGTTTTATTACCGCCGTTTAAAAATGGATTTAGCGGTAATTTTTTAACGGTGGTTTCATTACCGCCGTTAAAGGGTCATTACCGACGGTTTTGTTAATGGCGGTAACGAAAAACGCCGTTAAAGATACATTAACGGCGGTTTCGTTACCGCCGTTAATAGTATCTTTAAACAGCGGTAACGAAACCATCGTTAAAAAAATGGCCGTTAATGCCCTGTTTTGGCGTAGTGTAGGATTATTTCTGTTTTAAAAAAAAGTCAGGTACTATTGCAGGACTTGTACTAATAAGTTTTATTTTGATGTCCTTAAACTAGTAAAGATGGAGGAGCTGAATACAAAATTCCCTTATTTTTTACTTTTAGAAAAATAATATTTATCATTTTAATTGGTACATTAAAGTGACACTAATATGATCTATTTATTTTTACATTTAGAAAAATAATATTTGTCGTTCTTACGGGTACATTAAAGGCCGTAAACAACAAGAGAAAATATTCAAAATATTGATCACTTAATGACAGGCCAAAATTCTGATACTAAACAGACGAACATCGATATACTAAAAAATAAAAAAAATAATTAATTAAACAAATAATGGAAATGATGCTTCTCTCCTGTCCGTCAATTGAAGTGGAGGATCCAATTCACAAAGTTGTGGTTCACTCTTGACCCATCTCATTAATTTGAGTCTTTCATTTTTAATGTCAAATAAATCATTAATAAACAATAAAAATAAAAGAGAAATTTTGTCAAAACTCTCTTGACCCAACATTTTGGTGAGAAAATGACATGTTAATTTTATCCTGTGAAACACCTTTCTCCATTAAAATATAAAGTGAATTGACTATAATAGTCCTATATGTATATAGAGCGATAGAGACGGTTCGCATACCTCAAACTATTCTCACTCTCATTTCTTTCAAAAATATTCTCTGAAAAACCCTTTGGTACAGATTCATCTCTATTTCTGTTGCAAGTTGGTTTTCACATCACAAATATCATCTTCTACATAATCAATGATTATCGACTTGTCTCTTACGTCGATCTATTTGAATATCAAGGTTGAAGGTTTAAATCTGCAAAAATCTCCCAATTTTTGAAAGTTTATTTAAGGGTAAATCACTAATAAATCTTAAAATATGATTTTTTTTTTTGATGACTTAGGGTGTCTGAATCAGCTTGCGCGCACCTCGACTAATCCTTGGGGGACCAATCCCACCGTCCAGAGCTCCGTATGGACTGACCCAACACAAAAATTGATAGCACCTAAGAGGTTTTGAACTTGAGACTTAGAGAGGAGCAAACTCCTAAGTCCAAAACCTTCACCACTAGGCCAACCCTTGGGGATTCTCAAAATATGATTTTGTGAACTGTTTAGTCGTTCATTTTTTCTTATAAACCCAAAAGTCCTATTAAAGTGAAAATTACACAAAAGGGTAATCACTTACATGTTTGGGTTTAATTTTTTAAAGATCAAAGTGGGCTTCTCTGAATATAAAATTTCACATTTAGACAATCTGCAATATAGAGGTTTTGGATTTTCCCTCCTCATAAAACAAATCCCACATTACGAATAAAAACCTAAAGTCTAATGTAATACTCAAATAACATAAAACTTCAATATAACACACTAAAAAACTCATTTGTATACTTTTCCCAAACGTAACAATATAACACTAAAAAAAAAAAACCCTTAGTGTAGTTTTTCTAAATGTAACACTTCAATGTAATATACAAAAAAAAAAAAAAACCTTCTTAGTATACTTTTCTTAAACATAACAACGTAACGCTTCAAAAAAACTCATTAATATATATTTTTCAAATGTAACACTCTAATGTAATAAAAAAAATAAAAACAAAAACTTCTTAGTATATTTTTTCCAAACATAACACCCTAATCAATGCAATCCCAAAATGTAACACCCCAATCAATGCAATCCCAAGCATAACATTCCAATGTAACATACTCCAATCTAACACACACAAAAATACTAAAAAACTCATTAATGTACTGCTTCCAAACGTAACACTCATTGTTTAAAAATTATACATTTATCCAAAACTTACTAACGAATTTTTGTACTCCTTTTGGAATGGTTCGAAGAATTCCACATCTTTTTTTTTTTTTTTTTTGAGTGTTACATTGAAGTGTTACGTTTGGGAGCATTAACGAGTTTTTTTTGTGTATTACATTGGAGTGTTACATTAAGGAATTTTTTTGGAGTGTTATATTGGAGTTAAAAATATACTAAAGATTTTTTTTTTGAAATGTTACATTGGAGTTTACGTTTGAGTGTTATAGTTTTAAATTATACATTTGCTTAAAACTTACTAAGGAGTTTTTGTACTCCTTTTGAAATATTTAAAGAATCAGATATCCTTTTGAAATGTTTGAAAAATCGTATATTTCAAATCATTTTTATACTCCTTTTGAAATTTTTTCCAAATAAAAAAGATTTTCATATAAAAATTATTCACAAATTTGATTCTCATAAATTGTGTACCTCATCTTTCTAAAACAAAAGAAAAAAGAGAAAAAAACATAATGGGTATAACTGTAAATTTAATTTCTAAATAATATATATCTATATTTCTAAAATCATTGGCACTAATTAGTCTATAAGAAAATTCTTGGGACTAAATGAATCATCATTCTTTAAGATGTGATTTATAGGTAAATTTTTCGTTTATTTAAATTCAAAAATTTTTTTTTGGACCAATTCAAATACTGAGATTGAGATCTCAAACGAAAATGTTGTAGTGTGCTTAGTAGCGAAAATAGTAAAATTTTACTGCCTACTAGAGTAAAGTTTTAATATGCATGAGTAAAAAAAATGTCTAAGTAGATAAAAATTTATTGTTAATTTTATGAACAAACTGAAGTAAACTTCTACTGTCATTTATAAGATTATCACCAAATAAATCTCAAATCAGAGTAAAATTTTAAAAGTAGATAGTAAAGTGTAAATAAATTTGTTTGTCTCGTAAAGGACACACATCTTTTAAAATGCTAAAATTTCAAAGTAAATTTACTGTGAATCATAGTAAAATTTTATTATTCACGTTAATTTCAATAGTAAAAGATTTATTAATTTTTTTAAAGAATTTTATTGTCAACATGGATCTTATTTGATAGAACTTGAAGAGATGATTTTAAAATACTAATTTTATTAAAACCTAATATATAGATAAAAAAAATATATATCATTTTAAAGTTTAAAATATGAAATTAGTTAGTAAGAATAAGATTGTTCATAAAAAAATGAAAAAATATATATATATATATATATATTTTTGTCTTTCATGAATGACCTCTTATTTAGGGGTTTACGAATTTAAAAAGTTTGAACTGTTATTTTTACTAAAAAGGAACTTAAGAGAGGGGTTTTGACCAAAATTCAAAAAACATTACGTTGATAAAATATTAATACTATTGGCCACATAAATTTTTTTTGATCGACGAAAATTAGTGATTAATTGTTAGATTATCACTTTGGGGAATTAAAACTCATACCTATATATGCCTTACAAAAAAAATCTTATCCTCCCATTCCACTCCTAAAAGTGGAACCTAGGACTTCTCCCTTAGGAAAGACTTCGTGACCGAAGGACTAGTCAACTAAGAGACCCTTGGTTTAGAGGCCACATAATTAAATCACATCTGCTTTGACAAAATTGACAATTTATTCTCGAAATCATATTTGCCTTCTATGTTTTTTTAATACAAGTATAATTTAGTAATATTACTAGGTGATATTTGTTTGGAGAGATTGAGGGGTGGAATTGTACTATTAATTCATCCGGATTAATAGTCTGTTGTTTAGTTCAAAATTTTTGCACTGGACTATTAATCCCTTCGAACTATTCGTCCCAAATCCATTAGACTATTATGTCCCATTGGGGGGTGGGACATAAATAGAGGGATAAAGGGAGATATGGGATTAGGTGGTGAAATAACCATTTTGACTGTCTACTATTTAATTATATATTATATTTCGTAAAATTTAATAAAATTTAAATGTCTCAATTTAAAAATAAAATAATTTTATTTAGCTTTTATTGATGTTTTATTTATTTAATTTTTTGAAATAATTTTTTATAGATATTTTATTGATGTTTTATTTTAAAATTTTGTTTATATTTTATTTAATTTCATTATTTAAATTTTAATAGATGTTTTATTTAATTATTATTATTTTTTAAAATAAATTTATTTAAAATTTTAATTAAAAAAATAACATATATTTTTATTGATATTTAATTTATTTAATTTAAAAAAAATAATTTATTTAAGTGTGTAAAAAATAATATAAAATACATTTTTATTTAATCTAGTTAAAAATAATTAAAATATTATATGTTTAATGTTGTCATTACTTAGTAAATAATTGACAATGATAAAATAGTCATTTAAACATTTATCTTTCTTCATAATATTCCAAACAAACATAAGATTCATATCCTATCCAACCAAATAGTTATTTCCTGATATCTAATCCCATGACTAAATAAACATAGTATACAAATCCAGTTCAACCAAATAATTCGAGGATAATGTATCCTGAGACTAACAGTCCAGTGGATTCCAATCATCCTTTATCCAGTCCGTCCAAACTAACACACCTCTAGATGTCCAATCAATTTAATATGTTTCACAAATTATTTATTTAAAAATATTAAGAAATAAAATATTCGGAATATTAAGTGGGCCTACAATTCCTTAGTTGGATCCTGTGGTCTAATCACTAATAAAAGTTAGCCCTCCAAAAAAAAAAATATATATATAATTTATAATTATTTTCTAAATAGAAAGAATTCTACCTAAAATACAAGACATTTTTTGAGAGAGAGAGGAGGGGATATAGTATGGCTTTTGTGCTTTGGTTGATTATAGTAGAGAAAGGGTTTGTTGGGAGCCAAGGGGGAAACACCTCAAAGGTTTGAGTTGTTGGTGTAAGCGTGACTTCACGTGCTTACCTTCTTCCTCCAATTCAATTAGATGAAACTGAAACCTTGACACCTCTATTTAAGACAAACCTAGAAAGAAACTACTCACTCACTTACAACCAAATAAAAAACTTCATTAAATTGTGGGTATCAAAATCTTCATCTTCTTCATCCAATTCTCGCTTTGATCTTTATAAAAAGTGAAGCCATGGAAGCCCAACCGACAGCTCCGAAGGCCGCATGTGTCGTTGGTGGCACCGGCTTCGTGGCGGCGACGCTCATCAAGTTGTTGCTTGAGAAAGGCTATGCGGTCAACACCACTGTCCGAGACCCAGGTTAGTCTGGAATTCAATTTTGTTCACACCTACAATAACAATCTCGAAGGCTTGGTCAGGGTGTCACCCGAACTCCTGATTGAATTTATTTATTTATTTATTATATAAATATTAGATTTTAGGAAAAAAATTAGTAATTGAACTCACTAAAATACAATTTTGAACTCATAATTTTAAGTCCTACTCTTTTGAACTCACCAATTTTGAACCCATATTAAATATTAGCATGCCATTTTGCTTAAATAATAGTATCAATATATTGAAATATTTTTGTTTATAATTTTAGAATTTAAATTAATTTGTTGATTTTTTTCTCCATAGGTGATATAATGATTAATGTGAATTTTCTGTAAGATATATGGTATTTAAGTTTTTTATTGACACCACTGACAAAAATTTCTAGAGTCGCCACTGATAACAATTAGATTATGACATAATTTTTGATTGATTTAAAAATAGTGGGTACTATTTAAGTTTGAGTGGGGCGAAATATTTTGAATAATGGCCTATAAAATTTGGAGAAGTCCAAGAATAAAATAATAGATTACATTGCACAATAAAAGGGAGTAGTATCTAATTTTATGATTGATAAATGTCATTAATAGTAGACTATTTATAAATTATATTTTGTTTATATACTTATTAGTCAGGCTTCGTTTGACAAGTGTCCTTTTTAGTTAAAAATTTAAAAAAGTTACTAAAAAAATTAAAAAGTCAACAAATTATACTAAAAAGTTAAAAATTCTCTTTTCTCTCTACTTTTTGCACATCTTTTCATAAAAAGTCAAAAAATCATCCAAAATATACTAGTTTTTTTATATCACATTTTAGCTAAAAAGTCAAAAAAATTACTAAAAAAACATATTCCCAAACGAGATCTCAGTGTCAGGGGAGTGAAAAATCATTTTCAGTTGTTCTCCTCCTCCCATTTCATAGATTAGGCAGTAATGATTCAAACCCATATAAAATATTACTTTTACAATCGCCATTTATTTGTGATTGGTCCAACTAAAAAAGAGAAAAAAAAAAAAAAAAATACAAATACATCATTAGTCAACATCACTGTGGGGGTTATGAGAGTCTTCCCAAAAGAGGGTCTCAAACATTTTTCAAGATTCGGAGTACCTCCAATTTTTATTTATTTTATTTTGCTTTTGTCCAAGTGACCCTCATTTTGGCACTTTTCATTTATTCCCTCAGCTGGCTATTTAAAGAGTCTTTTTTTTTTCTTTTTTTCTTTTTTTTTTAAAATTTATTATTATTATTTATTCTAATATATATATATATATATATATTTTGCACGACTAAAAGACTGAGAAACCAACAAAATAGCCCAACTATTCTTCGCACAAATGTAGTAGTTGACTCGTCCTCACTATGTTATTTTAATTTGTACTCTTTCAAATATTATAATTGTGGATAAATTACAAACGCACCTATACGGTTTATTTATAATATAAATTATCGATTGTAATTTTGAAAATTAACAATATTTCTTTATTAAAATTTTTTATTTAACAAAATTAACAAAAAAAAAAAATTCTTAAGTGCTCTCCTATAAAACAATAAAATTATTTGAATTATTAATTGAAATATATTTTTGACATTACTATTCATTGACTTGATGATTTATTAATAAAATGAGTTATTTGTTATGCGATTAGAAACTTGAAAAGGTGAGATGTAATTTTTAAAAATTATAAGAGACAATTTGTATTTTAAACAAATTTCAGTAGTGGTAAATGAATTACATTGATCACTTTTGAGATTTAGGCTTGGTTTGGGTTATACTATATAATCCATCTTTTAATCTTTTTATCTTTTTTCCATCACATCACCTCTCTGCTTTTCTGCATATCTTTTCGTAAAAAGACAAAAAGTGCACTTTTTTAGGACACCCCAAACCAACCCTTATAAGAAATACAAGTAGTTTTATAATTTTGATATAACTATACAAATTTTCTTTTTAATAAGATTAAAAAGGTTAAAACTATTACAAATAATATGAAGGTAGAAGAATAAATAAAGAACTTATATACATTTCAACGTAAAACAATTGTGAAAGTTACAATATTTTTTTAAACCTGTAAGTTCAGTATATTCTATCCCAAACTTTATTATTCGCGGCCTTATTTGTATAATTTATAAAAATTTGTATGTTTGCCCAACATTTTTCCATTACATGTTTGTGAAGATAATAGAAGTGTGGGCCTTCAAAAAATTTAGGAAAAACTATATATCAGTTATGCTTTTCCAAAATAATTGCATATTCATAGAAAGTTTATAAATCTGAAATATTTTGTAAAAGTACTATTGATATATAATTTCCCCAATTTTCTTCTACAAGGGCCATGTTTTGGTGAATGTAGGTCATTACGTTTTGAAATTATTATTTAAAAAATAATATTTATCACCAGATGAATTTCATATATTAAACGGTCCTTCTCAACCCATAACCCTAGCCTACCTAGCCCAGCTTGACCCGAACAGCCTACGAACGATTTCTAGAATAGGGATAGTTGGTGGCAAGTTGATTGCATTTAAATTTTTGGAGTCAATCGGGTAGGGGAAAAAAAAAAAGTTAAACCCAACCCGTGAGCACACCTAGTTGCAATATGGTGGCAAAAGTTTAGTTGACAATTTTATCCCAAGGAATTTGGACATGAATTTTAGTTGTTTATTTATTTATTTTTTCACTCTCTCGCAGACAATCAGAAAAAGACCTCTCACCTTCTAGCACTAAAGGATTCAGGCAACCTAAAAATCTTCCGGGCAGACCTCACTGATGAACAGAGCTTTGACGCCCCTGTAGCAGGTTGTGACCTGGTCTTCCATGTCGCTACACCGGTCAACTTTGCTTCCGAGGATCCAGAGGCAATTTGCATTATCATTAACAATAACAATTGCCACAACAAATTTATATTTTCTTAACAAATTAACACGGTTTTATCTCATTTTTAATGTAGAATGACATGATAAAACCAGCAATTCAAGGAGTAGTCAATGTTCTAAAAGCTTGTGCAAAAGCAGGAACGGTTAAACGTGTCATTTTAACATCATCAGCAGCTGCTGTATCGATCAATAAGCTCAATGGGACTGGCCTGGTTATGGATGAGAGTCACTGGACTGATGCCGAGTTTTTGAGTTCTGCGAAGCCGCCCACTTGGGTAAAATTTTTAATGTGTCAAATTTTTAAAATTTTTGGATTTTGAATGTGTATTTTCTAGATGATCTGGAAATAAATTATGTGAATTTGCAGGGGTACCCTTTATCGAAAACACTAGCTGAGAAAGCGGCTTGGAAGTTTGCCGAAGAAAATAACATTAATCTCATCACTGTCATCCCAACTCTTATGGCCGGTCCGTCACTTACTGCAGATGTCCCTAGCAGTATTGGTCTTGCCATGTCCTTGATCACAGGTATATGAATTCAGAGCCTGAAATTAACAAATTGTTGTCAATGACTTGAACTTTGGACCATAGTTTTAAATAGCGGTATCAGCCAGTGTAATGATCTGAGTCAGCCAAGAACTGATGAATTTTTTTCGAACATTAGCGAAAAAATAAACTCTTTGATAAGCATGTTCTAACCTGATTTATTACAATTTAAATGTTTGTAATGATTTTTAATCAACATCATAGCACCTAAACACACGTTTTTGCAATAAATACATGTAGAAAGGTATTTGTACTATTTACAATAACTGGAAATGCTACTAAAAATAAAATTGATAATCCATAATAACAAAACAAAACATTATTCAATATATGTTGGTAGTACAATGATGCACATACTTATTACACTTCAAATTTTCAACATTGTGCAGGGAATGAATTTCTCATAAATGGGTTGAAAGGTATGCAAATGCTGTCAGGCTCAATCTCCATCTCCCACGTGGAGGACGTTTGTCGTGCCCACGTGTTTGTGGCAGAGAAAGAATCGGCCTCTGGTCGATACATTTGTTGCGCTGTCAATACCAGTGTTCCCGAGCTCGCCAAGTTCCTCAACAAAAGATATCCAGAGTACAATGTCCCTACTGAGTAAGACCCCTACCCTATACATTTCCGACACCAACAAAACAAACGTTTTTATACAACATATTTGAGTCTTATCTGTTGCGTGATGCAGTTTTCCCTTCTCTCGGGAAATTTCCTATCATATATTAGCATCAATTTTCAAAACTGTCCAGTAATTTGAACTTATTTTTGCGTGGTTGATTGTAGTTTTGGAGATTTTCCATCGAAAGCGAAGTTGATCCTCTCGTCTGAGAAGCTTACCAAAGAGGGATTCAGTTTCAAGTATGGGATCGAAGAAATTTACGACCAATCTGTGGAGTACTTCAAGGCTAAGGGGATTTTGAAGAATTGAAAGCATTATTAGTGTACCTATTTTGGCTATTAAAAAAAAGAACTGTGTTGTTAGTGCTCAATTGACAATGTGGTTTTGTTTTGTTTGGTTGTATGCATGAATGTATAATAATTAACAATATTTGCTTTTGGAGATCAGTTGGCCAAATTGTTGAAACTCAGTTGTCAAAACATCTTTGATTTGAAAGCCTTGTTGAAATATCCAAAGCAATAAAAATTGTTGCTTTGTTGATTTAGATTGCTTTGTTAACTGCGGATTAGACTATGGACAAGGAAATAAAACAGAAACAGCGGAAACAGAAACAGAGGAAGGGAATAAAACTAGAATGATAAAAAATAAATAAAGATATTTTGTTTTATCTAAGAAAAAATATGTTTTGAAAACAAATGAAAATAAAAATTGAAAAACATATATAGTATAGATAAATTAAAATTTTTGGGTTGACAATTAACAATTAAAATTTTGCTTTGTTATAAAAAAAAATGATATAGTTCTAATGCTTCACTATTTTAGAATAAAAATATATGAATTTTAAAACATTGTTATATTGATTTTTGAAAGGGAAATAATTAAAGAAATTTTAAAAATTTAATAAGTAAAAAAAGAAGGGGTATTTTTTTTAAGGTCCTTGATATTATGATTTTATAGTATAAAGGACATCAAATATTTTCATGATGTCTAAGGTCCCTCAACATCAATCCAGAGAAAATTGGTTCAGAGAAAATTGGTCCAGAGAAAATTCAAGTCAGAGAAAATTGGTCCAGAGAAATTCAAAATTTCTCTGCCTCCTTAGTCTTTCATGGACACTGCCAGAGAAATTTCCTTAGCCTTTCATGGACTCCAGAGAAATTTCAAATTTCTCTGCCGTGGGTTTGATCCTCCACCATTGTTGCTACTGACAGTTCGGGAAATTTTGATGACTTGGTCTGCTAATTGACAGACCTTAGACCAATTTCTTTGAGTTCATTTTAACCAATTGGACTTTATAAACCAGAGAAAATCCAAAATCTTTGGGTAATTTGGACTTTATAAACCAGAGAAAATTCAAATTTCTTTGGATTCATTTTAACCAATTTTCTCTGGATCACAATATCATTTTATGAAATCATTTTGACAGACCTTAGACCAATTTCTCTGAGTTCAAATTCAAATTCTTCCTCTAGAGAAATTCTTTGATAGCCTTCATCATCATCATCATCATCATCATCATCATCATCATTTTGACAGACCTTAGACCAATTTCTCTGAGTGCGAGTTCAAATTCAAATTCTTCCTCCAGAGAAATTCTTTGATAGCCTTCAATTTCAGAACCATCTGATAGCAATTTCAATGTAGATATAAAATGGAGGCCTAGAAACCATCATTCCAGAAGATCCAACACTGTGAAAACCATGATATAATCAAGCTCAATTTCAACACAACTAGAATAAGAAACCAAGGCAATGAATATTGAATCCCAAAACCCATAACAGTCTATTTAATCAAAAACTCGTAACAACAAATTAATAAACTGTGATCATGAAAACTTATCAATTATCATAAGGAATTTTCTTGCTCAAGAAAATCTGAGGACTGGTCATTGCAATGAAAGTTCTTTGCTCTTCTTGCCACCCAAAAAAGAAAAAAAAAAAAAAAACCAAGAAATCATCACATACTATCAAACTTCAGATGGTGTTTTTGCAACGATCGACAAAGCATGTAGTCCACTCTACAACTCATCTTGCAACAACCCATAAATCAGCCTATGCCTCTTCACCTACGATCCGAGGATTCAAAAACCCCATCGAAAAGAGAAACCATAATTTCGTGATTTCTGATCGATAGGTAGGAATCAATTAATCCTTTACTTTTTGCTTCGATCTTCAGTCTCTGATCGATCGGTGTTTCAGATCGGAGAGAGAATGCCTTCGCACGCGGATCTGGATCGGCAGATCGAGCACTTGATAGAGTTCAAGCCTCTAATGGAAGCTGAGGTCAAGACGCTTTGCGAGCAAGCTAGGGCTATTCTGGTTGAGAAATGGAATGGGTCAGATGATGAAGATTGTATAAATGGATTGAAATTTCTCTGATATATGTTTAGGGACCTTAGACATTAAAAAATAATTTTGTGGATCTCTTCCATTACAAAAAGTGGGAGAGGGACCCTAGACCAATTTTCCCAAAAAAGAATCATCATAACATGTAATTTAAAATATCAAAAAAAAAAAAAAATGAATAAAGACTTTAAAAAGATGTGATTACAATTAAAACTAATTTCATATTTATTACTAAGTATAAATTTATTTGGAGATCTATTTATACTTTAACATGCTTATTTGAAACAAAAATAAAAATGTTTGTAATTTTGAGTTTTAAAATATGATTTTGTAGACTTGCTGTATTAACTTTTGGAAGGAATATATTGGAATAGTTTTTACAAAAATTGAATATTAGTCATTGAACAAATCTTATAAGATTTAAAATAAAATTTATAATAGGAAGACTCCCCTATTTGCTTCATATCAGCAGGCCCTTTAATTTGTTTGAAACATGATTTTAGTGTTTTTGTATTGATGCATTCTATGTGTTTGTTGAAAGTCCACATAGAAAGATTTTGTTTGGTTATCACCAGGCCCTTTACATTGTTTGTTAGCGATATTCAGCCCATCCTTTTTTCTTGTCCTGTATTTGTATTGAATGTGTTTGAGTAGGTTTATTTATTTTACCAAGATTTAAACTTAGTAGTAGGAAATTAGCAACCTGTGAACATGCTTCTATGATGAATTAGCAGCAGATGCAATAGCCAATGAGTTAGCAACCTATGAGTTAGCAGCAGATACCTAAACTTAGCAACAGGAAATTACAAATGCACATACCCAGTGAACAAGTTCCCATGGTGAATTCTTGAGAAAAGAGAGCAACCTGTGAGCATGCTTATGTAGTTAATGATTTGTAGTTCATGATAATGTTCATAAGCTATGGACATGTAGTTACTTGTTAAAATGATTTGGTTTATTTATTTTTTGATTTTGTTGTAAATAATTTTTGTATGTTTTCAATGAGTTGCTTTACTGGTAAGTTGTTAATAAATTCTTTCTAAAATATAATCTTGCATACACTTTTCAATTTTCATTCATCATATGTTTGTCACAAATTTTTTTAATATTATTTACTTTCTCATTGAATAGGCACGAGGTAGCCCAATGCAAATGGTGGACAATATTGGAAGTGCATCTCTTAATCATTCAGGAATGGTGAACAATATAACCAGTCAAAGTTCAAGTATTGCTTCAAAATTTGTTGACTTCAATATAGATGATGTGGATCCAAATGCCTCATTTTATTTTTAGTTTTGCAGTAGTAATTTTATGACTTTGTTTTGTAAACTTTGGATACTTTGGTTTGATTATGTAGAAATGTTTATGGTTGGAAGGTGACTTATAATTCGAATGGGTTTTGGGATGATGTTGATATGGTTTTATCTTGGCTTCATTCAATTTTGGTTCCAGTTGTTTGTCAAAAAGATGGTGAATGTTGAGAGTCAATTTTGGTTCAAATTGTAGTGTAATGCTTTAAATTGGTTTGTTCATGATCTTGAATGAGTGATCTTGCTTCCAACACTAATGCTCAATGTTGACTCCCTTAACTTTCTCTGATTACAAATTTAGTTTTTGATAATGCATGTTATCTTAAGAGTCCACTATTGTTTTTTATTGCTTTGTGACTTTTTGATAATACAGTATTGCTTTGAGAGTCCAATATTAATGCTGAATGTTTTTTTATCTTGATTTAGTTTTTGATAATATATGTTATTGTCCTAGAAGCATACACTTCAGAACGCAAAACTCCACTGTTGTTTTTTATTTCAACAAACTCCACTATTCCTGGAAGCCTACATTTTTATTCCAGCAACAAAAACATCCATAAATTCATTCACAAAAGGACTATTCAATTGCTAACATTCATTCAACAAAAAGAAAGGACCGTTCAATTGCTGACATTCATTTAACACCCTGTTGCTTTTTATTCTAGTAAACTCCACTATTCCTGGAAGCATACATTTTTTTTTGTATTGTACAAAAAAATTCATTCGTTCACAAAAGGATTGTTCAACAAAAACATTCATTCAACAAAAACAAAGGACTGTTCAACAAGGACTTTGCTCCAATTTGTCCAAAGCTTCATTGTTTCTTTCAGAATCATTCCTCCCCTCATCGTCATTCTTCCTATGAATAGGGTTAGGCCTCCATTGGATATTTGATGCATTGCCATGTTGGCTAGTAGGCGCCCACCATGCAAAATAATCGCACTTGCCATCTGCGCACTTGAAATACAGCCTCCCTCCCTGGATTTTTCTATGAGTCTAATATCTTAACGGCCGCTTTTTTGCCACATTTGTAACCTCGATTTTCGAAAAGGCAGTCATCGTTGCTTGAACTAGTGGAGGTGTAAGCCATTGACATGTTACTCCTAATAGTGGCATTTGTTGGGTATACCTCCTTATTGGAGTGTGGGACCCAATTGGTTTTATTGGAGTGTGAGACCCAATTGGTTCTAGAAAAAGAGTTTTAATTTGGCTTGGTTTAGTATAATATATTTTTATATATTATATTTGTGGAGGCCTAATTCAATTGGGATACAATTAGGGTTTAATTACAAAACCCTAGATTCATAATACATATTCGGTGGTATTGTTTTTCTCAAGAGTGAAACGGCTTGGGTTTTGGGTGCAACACAGAGTGCGGCTGCCAAAACAATTGTATTGATTGAAAAATCAATTTGGTGGAATTTGTTGTCTGGAACAACAACTATGATTGTTGCTTTTTGGGTTTTGACTTGGTCAAACAAGATTGATGCCTTGGTTTGTTACTTTACTTTGAAGCGGCTAATTTGGTTTTGGTGTTGATTTGGTTCGTTATTTTGGGTCTTCTTTTGAAGATTTTGGTTCATCTATTTGGTGAGGTCTTTCCTCTTGTTTATTTGTGATTATTTGGAATTCACTTAAGGGTGGTTTTGTGAGACCATTAGTGTCTCGTTTGTAATCGTTTGGAACGTATTTGGTTGATAGTGGAATCGGATTTCGATCCCGTGGACGTACCTCACATTGAGGGAACCACGTAAAAATTCTTGTGTTGTTTTTGATTTAATTTTTCCGCATTAGTTTTTATTCCCATTGATTGATTTACTTGTGGGGAATCACATCGATTTTCCCTAACAACTGGTATCAGAGCTTACGGTTTATTTGGGTCTATTTATTTGTGTAAATCAATGGAGGGGAATGTGGGTCGCATGTCTAGCTTCAATGGAAGCAATTGGATAACTTGGAAAACTAAAATGGAGGACCTATTATTTTGTAAAGATTTGTATGGACCCATTGAGGGTGACAGTGGCAAACCCGAGGGTATGAAAGATGATGAGTGGAAGAGGCTTAATCGAAAAGCCGTTGGTGTTATCCGTCAATGGATTGATGACAGTGTGTTTCATCATGTTGCCACTGAGACTTCGGCACATGATTTATGGAAAAAATTAGAGAGTCTTTATGATAGAAAATCAGCCACAAATAAAGCTTTTCTGTTTCGTAAGTTGGTTAATTTAAAATATAAAGAGGGCAGCCCTATTCCGGAACATCTGAATGAAATAAAGAGTATCGTTAACCAACTTGCTTCCATGAAAATTATTTTTGATGATGAGTTGCAGGCTTTGATGCTACTTAGTTCCTTACCCGAAAGTTGGGAGACTTTGGTTGTGACAGTTAGTAATTCGGCGCCCGATGGAGTTGTCACTATGGGTCAAGTCACTAGTAGCTTGTTGAATGAAGAAACTAGAAGAAAATCAGCCGGTACCTCCCATTCGGAAGCATTTGTTGTGAGAGGCCGAAGTAAAACAAGGGGGAGGAGTAAGACTCCTCATGGTCGTGATCAAAGCCGTGACAAGTCAAGAGATAGTTCTTTTTCAAAGAAAGACGTTGAGTGTTATTATTGCCATGAGAAAGGGCACATGAAGCGAGAATGCCGAAAGCTCAAGAATAAAGAGAAAAGGCGTGACAAAAGTGTGGATAAGAAGCAAGAAGACACAACAGCAGTTACTACCGATGATATCATGGTCGTTTGTGAAGATGATTGTATCAATTTTGTGGGCCAAGAGAGTCATTGGGTGATTGATTCTGGTGCTTCTTTTCATGTGACTTCTCGAGTTGATTTCTTCACTACCTACACTGCAGGAGATTATGGTTCTGTTCGAATGGGTAATGAAGGTTTGTCCAAGATTATTGGTATGGGTGATGTTTGCTTGGAAACAAATTTGGGCTGCAAATTGTTGCTTAAAGATGTGAGGCATGTTCCCGACATTCGCCTTAATTTAATCTCTACTGGGAAGCTAGATGATGAAGGCTTCAACAACAAATTTGGTGATGGAATATGGAAGCTCACAAAGGGTTCTTTGGTGGTGGCTAAGTGCAAGAAGACTCGTACACTTTATTCGATGCAAGGAAAAATTTGTAAAGGTGTTGTCAATGCACTTGAAGATGATACTTCTACTGAATTGTGGCACAAGCGGCTTGGCCACATGAGTGAAAAGGGGCTGCAAGTATTGTTCAAGAAAGAGCTTCTACCCGGTTTGAAAGGTACACATCTTAAAACTTGTGTTCATTGTTTGGCGGGTAAACAACATAGAGTTTCTTTTCATAAAAATGTTGCATCTAGAAAAGAAAATGTTTTGGAGTTGATTCATTCGGATGTTTGTGGTCCTTTAAAAGTTAGAACACATGGTGGTGCACTTTATTTTGTTACTTTCATTGATGATTATTCAAGGAAAGTTTGGGCTTATCTACTAAAAACTAAAGATCAAGTTCTAGAAGTATTTAAGCATTTTCAGGCCATGGTTGAAAGAGAAACAGGGCAGAAATTGAAGTGCATCCGATCTGACAATGGTGGTGAATACATTGGGCCATTTGATGAGTATTGTCGCAGCCAAGGTATTCGGCACCAAAAGACAGTTAAGAAGACTCCTCAACAAAATGGCGTTGCCGAGAGGATGAACCGCACCATTGTGGAAAGAACACGGTGTTTGCTTTCACAAGCTAAATTGCCAAGATCCTTTTGGGGTGAGGCAATGAGTACAGCGATTGACGTGATCAATTTGTCTCCTTCCTATCCTTTGAATGGTGATGTTCCTGAAAGAGTTTGGACTGGTAAAGATGTATCTTATGAGCACTTGAGAGTGTTTGGTTGCCGAGCTTTTGTTCACATTCCAAAAGATGAAAGGTCCAAGCTTGATAGTAAGTCAAGACAATGTATTTTTCTTGGCTATCGGCGTGATGAATTTGGGTATAGATTGTGGGATCCGGTCGACAAGAAAGTCATTCGAAGCCGTGATGTTGTGTTTCTTGAAGACCAAACAATTGAAGACTTTGGCAAAGGTGATCAACCGGAGCCAAAAACTAGTGATCTCATTGACATGGATCCATCTCCTTCATCTTCAGTTGATGATGAAAATGGGAGAGATATGCAGCCACCTATTGAAGATATAGAGGATGATGCTAATCCTAATGAAGTTGAGCCAGAAATTGAAGAAGAGCATCCAACTCAAGAACCGCCACCACAACTTGAGTTGGGGAAATCTACAAGGGACCGACAACCTTCAAGAAAGTATCCTCCCAATGAATTTGTGTTGATTTCTGATCAAGGGGAGCCGGAGAGCTACCAAGAAGCAATTGAGCATGCAAAGAAAGATGATTGGAAAAAGGCCATGGACGAGGAGATGAATTCCTTGCTTGAAAACCAGACTTATGATTTAGTGAAGTTGCCTAAAGGGAGGAAAATTCTGAAAAATAAGTGGGTTTTCAAATTGAAGAATGATAGCAAGAATTTGAGGTACAAGGCACGTCTTGTAGTGAAAGGCTTTGGGCAAAAGAAAGGTATTGACTTTGATGAGATTTTCTCGCCGGTTGTGAAGATGTCCTCTATTCGGGTTGTACTTGGCATGGCTGCAAGTATGAACCTTGAAGTTGAACAACTTGATGTGAAGACCGCATTTCTTCACGGTGATCTTGAAGAAGAAATTTACATGGAGCAACCAGAAGGTTTTGTGGAGAAAGGGAAAGAAAAATTTGTTTGCAAATTGAAGAAAAGTTTGTATGGCCTCAAGCAAGCTCCACGGCAATGGTACAAAAAATTTGACTCTTTCATGATGAATAATGGTTTTTCTAAAACCACTTCGGACCATTGTGTGTTTGTGAAAAATTTCCCGGATAGCAAATTTATTATTCTTTTACTTTATGTTGATGACATGTTAATTGTTGGTCAAGATTCTACCATGATAAACAGGTTGAAATTGGAGTTGAGCAAGTCTTTTGCTATGAAAGATTTGGGGCCGGCAAAGCAAATACTTGGTATGAAAATTGTTCGTGATCGCAAAGAGGGACTGATTTGGTTGTCTCAAGAAAGCTACATTGAGAAAGTTCTTGAGAGGTTCAACATGAATAAAGCAAAGCCGGTTGGTTGTCCACTTGCGGGTCACTTCAAACTTAGTTCGAATCAATGTCCTACAAGTGAGAAAGACAAGGAAGAGATGCTGAAAGTTCCTTATGCTTCAGCAGTTGGTTCTTTGATGTACGCCATGGTTTGTACAAGGCCGGATATTGCTCACGCCGTTGGTGTGGTGAGTCGTTTTCTCTCTAATCCAGGTAAAGAACATTGGGCAGCGGTAAAATGGATTCTAAGGTATCTTCGAGGGACTTCGAAGGTGTGCTTGTGTTTTGGGGATGGTAAGCCGATGCTTGATGGGTTCACAGATTCCGACATGGCTGGTGATGTTGATTCTAGGAAATCTACTTCGGGGTATTTGATGACTTTTGCAGGGGGAGCTGTGGCATGGCAATCTAAATTACAAAAATGTGTTGCTCTCTCAACTACCGAAGCTGAATTTATTGCTATTACAGAAGCTTGCAAAGAAGAGTTATGGTTGAAGAAATTTTTGCAAGAGTTAGGTTTGAAGCAAGAAAAGTATGTGCTTTATTGTGATAGTCAAAGTGCTATTCACTTGAGTAAAAATTCTACTTTTCATTCGAGATCGAAACACATTGATGTGAGATACCATTGGATTCGTGATGTGTTAGATTCGAAATTGTTGCAACTCGAAAAGGTTCACACAGATGATAATATTTCAGATATGTTGACAAAGACTTTGTCGAGGGACAAATATTTAAAGTGTCGAACTTTGGCGGGTATGGTTGATGTCTCCACCTAAGTTGGTAAGGGGAGAATTGTTGGGTATACCTCCTTATTGGAGTGTGGGACCCAATTGGTTTTATTGGAGTGTGAGACCCAATTGGTTCTAGAAAAAGAGTTTTAATTTGGCTTGGTTTAGTATAATATATTTTTATATATTATATTTGTGGAGGCCTAATTCAATTGGGATACAATTAGGGTTTAATTACAAAACCCTAGATTCATAATACATATTCGGTGGTATTGTTTTTCTCAAGAGTGAAACGGCTTGGGTTTTGGGTGCAACACAGAGTGCGGCTGCCAAAACAATTGTATTGATTGAAAAATCAATTTGGTGGAATTTGTTGTCTGGAACAACAACTATGATTGTTGCTTTTTGGGTTTTGACTTGGTCAAACAAGATTGATGCCTTGGTTTGTTACTTTACTTTGAAGCGGCTAATTTGGTTTTGGTGTTGATTTGGTTCGTTATTTTGGGTCTTCTTTTGAAGATTTTGGTTCATCTATTTGGTGAGGTCTTTCCTCTTGTTTATTTGTGATTATTTGGAATTCACCTAAGGGTGGTTTTGTGAGACCATTAGTGTCTCGTTTGTAATCGTTTGGAACGTATTTGGTTGATAGTGGAATCGGATTTCGATCCCGTGGACGTACCTCACATTGAGGGAACCACGTAAAAATTCTTGTGTTGTCTTTGATTTAATTTTTCCGCATTAGTTTTTATTCCCATTGATTGATTTACTTGTGGGGAATCACATCGATTTTCCCTAACAGCATTTTATCACATAATTAATACATTATTCAGCAAAAAAAAAAAAAAATGTATCCATTAATAATCTCAAATGGCCCATGGAAGCACAAACCATTTCATTGAGGCATTTTATCATTGCAATGCAAAATGTAAGTCTGGAGAGAATCACAAATGCTTTCAATTCTCACACATGCCTTCAATTCATCATTTCAACAAGTTGATTTTTCTTTCAAAATCATAACACATTTCAGCATGTATAAATTACTACTAAAGTTTTCTAACAGTAAGTCTATTTGAACAAGTCTATTTTCATAACATTTTTTTGAAGATACAGGTTCATTTCATGTACCAATTTTGCACTTATTGACAAGTCCAAAACAATAAACCAATAATGTTAAGCTTGGAAGAAGGTTTCAACAATCTATGGAAAATTCACAATGAAACAGAGCAAGAAAAACAAAATCTTTTAGCACTCGACGCTTGGTGAGGATTTAAAAATGAAACATTTTTCTGAAAAATCACACAGCTTTTCATCATGAGGATTAAATGGAAAGGATTTATAATAATAATAATAATAATAAAAAAAAGGAAGACAAAAAATATGACCTTTTCTTGGTTGTCAATGGAGGAATCTGGGGATCTACGGCTCAGGTAAACAAAGCAATGTGGCCGAAAAACGCCGGAAGCCCTCTACCGCCGGTCGATGGGTTCTGCTTGCTAAACCGAATCAGTTTATGGGTTTCAATAGAGAGAGAGAGAGAGAGAGAGAGAGACCTAGAGGCTGAGAGAGAGAGGCTGAGAGTTTTGGGTTTGAATGGATTTGAATAGTTTTGTGGATTTGAATATAGTAAAGTGCAAGAAAGAGATGAAAGTAGAGAGTGAATCACACGCGTCGAGGCATTCGTGCCTCACTTTGTCAAGGCACCAATCATTTTCCATTTTTAATAAGGACAATTTTACTTTATTTCAAATCAAACAAATCTAAGCTATATATTTTGATAAAACAACTAAAACAGTGGTTAAACTAGTGAAACTGAAAATGATTCAGCCTAATCGGTTAAGTCAAAAGACTAACTAATTTACAACAAAATTAATTAATTAAAACCTTTAAATTTTATTTTAAAATTTAAACTATCTTGAACTGAAACATGCACAATACTATAATATTAAATAAGATTATAAGATTCACTTTATATAAGTGAAACAACTCACTTTTTATTTCTTTTCTCGATGTGATATTGTAATTATTTTAAAATTAAATATTATGAGAATTTCAAAATCTCAAACAAAATTATTTTTAAAATCAAAACGTCTATGTGGGATTGTACAATAAAAGTTAAATGGAAGATAACCAATAGAGATTTTCTTAATTGTTTGAAATTAAGAAAATAAAAAAAATGATATTAATTATAAGGCTTCTTATTAAAAATTTTCTTTTAATTATACAAATGGGAGTATAAGTTCAATTTATATAAGTGAAATAATTTACTTTTTTCTTCTTTTCCCGATGCGAGATTGTAAAATAAAAGTTAAATGGATATACACATTGGATTGCAGATTGAAACTATGTTTACAAAAACACCTTCACATAGCATGAGTGATATTCTAGGAATATTGTACATACGTTCTTAAACACACAAAACAAAAAAAAATTGATATTGATTATAGGATTTTTCACTAAAAACCTTCTTTTATTTATATAAATGGGAACATAAGATTCACTTTATATAAGTAAAACAATTCATTTTTTCCTTCTTTTTTCGATATGAGATTGTAAAATAAAAATTAAATGGAAGCTAACCAATGGGGATTTTCTTAATTGTTTAAAATTAAGAAATTTTAATAATTTATATTAATTGGAGCATAAAATTCACTTTATATAAATGAAACAATTCACTTCCCCCCCTCCCCCCGATTTGGGATTGTAAAATAAAAGATAAATGGAAGCTAGCTAATAGAAATTTTCTTAATTGTTTAAAATTAACAAAATTTAATAATTTTAGAATAAGGGTTTGGACTTTCTAAAAGGGTTCTCCCTTAAAACTCCTTTATAAGATTCATTTTATATAAATGAAACAACTCACTTTTTCATTCTTTTCTCGATGTGGGATTGTAACACTTTATATAAGTGAAACAATTCTTTTTTTTTTCTTCTTCTTCTTTTTTTCTTTTCTCGATGTGAGATTGTAATTATTTTAAAATTAAATATTATAAGAGTTTCAAAATTTCATACCAAATTATTTTTAAAATCAAAATTATGTGGGATTGTAAAATAAAAGTTGAATGGAAGCTAGTCAATGGGGATTTTCTTAATTGTTTAAAATTAAGAAAAAAAGAAAGAAAAAGAGTATGAGATATTGATCGTAGGGTTTCTCACCAAAAATTTATTTTTTCTTATATAAATGGGAGCATAAGATTCACTTCATATTAGTAAAATAATTTATTTTTTCTTTATTTTTTCGATATGGGATTGTAAAATAAAAGATAAATGAAACCTAATCAACAGAAATTAAAGAGGCACAGTTTAGGTTGGTAAATTTATCATACTCGATCATTTTGTAAACTCATATGTATATTAAAAAAAAAAAACTTCAAATTCATTCTAAAGTACTGTTCGTGTGATTTCAATGTATTTCAGAAGTGATAAATTAATTATACTGATCAGTTTTGAGATTTATAAGAAATACAAGTAGTTAAATAATTTTGATATAATTATACAAAATTTCTTTTTAATAAGATTAAAGAGGTTAAATTTATTACAAATAATATGAAGGTAGAAGAACAAATAAAGAACATATATACATTTCAACGTAAAACAATTGTGAAAGTTACTATATATATATATTTTTTAAACCTGTAAGTTCAGTATATTCTATTCAAAACTTTATTATTCGCGGCCTTATTTGTAAATATATGTCAGAATAATTTATAAAAATTTGTATGTTTGCCCCAACATTTTTCCATTACATGTTTGTGAAGATAATAGTAGTGTGGGCCTTCAAAAAATTTAGGAAAAATTATAAATCAGTTATGCTTTTCCAAAATAATTGCATATTCATAGAAAGTTTATAATCTTAATAATTAAAGTTTTTAAAATTTACCATTAACTAGAATTTTATTTTATTTATTTTATTTTTTTTCAGACATACATTGATTTGTTATTTTCTCCAAAATTTTAAAAAGTTGCATAAGATTTTTCAATGATTTTCTATATCACTTGCTTTGCCAAAAATCGGTAGAAATCAACAAAATGGATCTCTAACAGTGGCAAGACTCATCAATAAAATTTCCATTCATTATAGTGAGAAAAATTCAAAAAAAAAAAAAAATTAATATTTAAAGCATTGGAACAGAATTATCAAATTATTGCATTTTGCTATTACATTGCATAGCAAAATAATGGGAAAATATGAGTTTGATATTACCAAAATAGCAAAATCGCTCAAAATGTTCTAATCAATGCTAAGTCTTTATCAAATCTATAAATAAAATAAAATAAAATAAATGTCAAGTCTCTATCGTTGGGTTTATTTTAAGAAAAGCAGATTGTGACCTCAACCAAACCAAATTGAAATTTTCTTTGGAAAATTTCATATTTGTGTAGTTTAAAAAATAATAATTTCATATTAGTGATAAATTTTATAAATATTAAACTATAAATTCATTAATTTTTTTATCAATCTGAAATATTTTGTAAAAGTACTGTTGATGTATAATTTCCCCAATTTTCTTATACAAGGGCCATCTTTTGGTGAATGAGGTCATTAAGTTTTGAAATTATTATTTAAAAAATAATATTTATCACCGGATGAATTTCAGATATTGGACGATCCTTCTCAACACATAACCCTAGTCTACTTGGCCCGGCTCGGCCGGAACCACCTACAAACGATTTCTAGAGTAGGGATGGTTGGTGGCAAGTTAATTTGCATATAAATTTTTGGAGTCGGTTGGGTGGAAAAATAAAATAAAAAAATGTTAAACACAACACCTAGTTGTAATATGGTGGCAAGAGTGTAATTGACAATTTTATCCCACGGAATTTGGACCTGAATTTTATTTATTTATTTATTTTTAACTCTCACGCAGACAATCAGAAAAAGACCTCTCACCTTCTAGCACTAAAGGGTTCAGGCAACCTAAAAATCCTCCGAGCAGACCTCACTGATGAACAGAGCTTTGACGCCCCTGTGGCAGGTTGTGACCTGGTCTTCCATGTCGCTACACCGGTCAACTTTGCTTCCGAGGATCCAGAGGCAATTTGTATTATCATTAACAATAACAATTGCGACAACAAATTTAAATTTTGTTGACAAATTAACATGGTTTTATCTCATTTTTAATGTAGAATGACATGATAAAACCAGCAATTCAAGGAGTAGTCAATGTTCTAAAAGCTTGTGCAAAAGCAGGAACGGTTAAACGTGTCATTTTAACATCATCAGCAGCTGCTGTATCGATCAATAAGCTCAATGGGACCGGCCTGGTCATGGATGAGAGTCACTGGACTGATGCCGAGTTTTTGAGTTCTGCGAAGCCGCCCACTTGGGTAAAATTTTAGATGTGTAAAATTTTTGGATTTTGAATGTGTATTTTCTAGATGATCTGGAAATAAATTATGTGAATTTGCAGGGGTACCCTTTATCGAAAACACTAGCTGAGAAAGCGGCTTGGAAGTTTGCCGAAGAAAATAACATTAATCTCATCACTGTCATCCCAACTCTCATGGCCGGTCCGTCACTTACTGCAGATGTCCCTAGCAGTATTGGTCTTGCCATGTCCTTGATCACAGGTATGAATTCAGAACCTGAAAGTAACAAATTGTTGTCAATGACTCGAACTTTGAACCATAGTTTTAAATAGCGGTATCAGCCAGTGTAATCATCTGAGTCAGCCAAGAACTGATGAATTTTTTTCAAACATTAGCAAAAAAATAAATAAACTCTTTGATAAGCATGTTCTAACCTGATTTATTACAATTTAAATGTTTGTAATGATTTTTAATTAACATCATAGCACCTAAAACACGTTTTTGCAATAAATACATGTAGAAAGGTATTTGTACTATTTACAATAACTGGAAATGCTACTAAAAATAAAATTGATAATCCATAATAACAAAACAAAACATAATTCAACATATGTTGGTAGTTCAATGATGCACATACTTATTACACTTCAAATTTTCAACATTGTGGATGGAATGAATTTCTCATAAATGGGTTGAAAGGTATGCAAATGCTGTCAGGCTCAATCTCCATCTCCCACGTGGAGGACGTTTGTCATGCCCACGTGTTTGTGGCAGAGAAAGAATCGGCCTCTGGTCGATACATTTGTTGCGCTGTCAATACCAGTGTTCCCGAGCTAGCCAAGTTCCTCAACAAAAGATATCCAGAGTACAATGTCCCTACTGAGTAAGCCCCCTTCTCTATACAACATATTCGAGTCTTATCTGTTGCGTGATGTAGTTTTCCCTTCTATCGGGAAATTTCCTATCAGATATTAGCATCAATTTTCAAAACTGTCAAGTAATTTGAATTTATTCTCGCTTGGTTGATTGTAGTTTTGGAGATTTTCCATCGAAAGCCAAGTTGATCCTCTCGTCTGAGAAGCTTACCAAAGAGGGATTCAGTTTCAAGTATGGGATCGAAGAAATTTACGATCAATCTGTGGAGTACTTCAAGGCTAAGGGGATTTTGAAGAATTGAAAGCATTATTAGTGTACGTATTTTGGCTATTAAAAAAAAGAACTGTGTTGTTAGTGCTCACTTGACAATGTGGTTTTGCTTGGTTTGGGTGTATGCATAAATATATAATAATTAACAATATTTGCTTTTGGAGATCAGTTGGGCAAATTTTTGAAACTCAGTTTTCAAAACATCTTTGATTTCATAGCCTTGTTGAAATATCCAAAGCAATAAAAATTGTTGCTTTGTTGATTTTGATTGCTTTGTTAACTGCAGATTAGGCTATGAACAAGGAAATAAAACAGAAACAGAGGAAGCGAATAAAACTAGAATGATAAAAATAAATAAATAAATAAAGATACTTTGTTTTATCTATATTAAAAAAAAAAAAAATTGTTTTGAGAACAAATGAAATAAAAATAGAAAAACATATTTAGTGAGCAACTGAGAGTGGTTGCCAATGTCGTGACTAGTGTTGGAACATCTTTAATATTATTAATTAATTATTTATTTAATTTGAGACATTTCACATGATCCATGAATGACAAGTCATTGGGAGGTTATGGGCATTAGTGAGTAGCAAGTGTTTGGGTTATAGAAAATCCCAGGTTGACTAAGAGAGTAGATGAAGAGGGGTATATATACATATATTATTAGCATGTCATCCGTGCTATGAGATAAAATAATATATTATTTAGATAATTATTTTAATTTTTTATATTTTATCTCTCGTAAATAAAATTTTACATATAAGTTTAAGAGTTTCGTTTTAAATATTCCTTTACTATAATATACAATATAGATAAATTGAAATTGTTGTATTGACAATTAACAATTAAAATTATGCTTTGTTATAAAAAAAAAAAAATAACATAGTTCTAATACTTTACTATTTTAGAATAAAAATATATGAATTTAAAAAAAATTGTTATATTGGTTTTTGAAAGGGAAATAATTAAAGAAATTTTAAAAACTTAATTGATAAGAAAGAATTATCGTAAAATGTAATTTAAAATATCAAAAAAAAGTTCAAAAATGAATAAAGACTTTAAAAAGATGTGATTACAATTAAAACTAATGTCATATTTATTAATATGTATAATTTTATTTGAATGTTTATACTTTAACATGCTTATTTAAAACAAAAATAAAAATAAATAAAAATATTAATAATTTTGAGTTTTAAAATATGATTTTGTAGACTTGCTATATTAACTTTTAGAAGGAATATATTAATTTTTTTTTTACAAAAATTGAATATTAATTATTGAACAAATCTTATAAGATTTAAAATAAAATTTATGATAGGAAGAAATTAATGATATTGCAACATATGCATTTTAACAATTTTAAATTTTGAAAAAAAAATAGATTAGGACTTTGAATTTCAATTATCGTACAATATTTTTATTTATGTAATAATATAAATAAGGATAGGTAATAGATAGATTAAAATTAATTATAAATATAGCTATATTTAAAAGGATATGATTTTGTATAGCTGAGAGGGAGATTTATGAGCTAGAATGGGCCATGGTAAAGGTTAGGCAAAATGAGGGGCCAAACATGTTTGAGAGGGAGATTTATGAGCTGGAATGGGCCATGGTAAAGGCTGGGCAAAATGAGGGGCCAAACATGTTTGGGCCGTGATAGCTTGGGCTCTTCCAGATAAGGTTTTGCTCGGTTGAGGCCTAGGACCATGTGGGGACCGAACTACATGGGCTTGTCTATGAGAAAGCCGAGCTACTTGAGTTGCTCGGCTGAGATGATTGCCTGCCATTCTGGATTCCACGGTTCACGCGTTTAGCGCGGCAGGAAGGCCTTCGGTTTGCTGGCTCGACCTATCTTGAACTCGGTTTTGCCGGAATGCAACCGAGCTCGGTCGTTCTGGAGCTCGGCGAGTGGGACACTCGGGTGCGCTGCGCAGCGCGGTCGTGAAAGGCCGAGGTGGTTCCGCCGGTCTGCCGGACTCCGCTAATATAGCCTAACGGTTTGGTTAGGTGGTGATTACAGGATTTGTACTGACAGATGGGAGAGCCGCACATCGTGTCAAGAGACTAATGGGAGCAGATTTGGGCGTAGAAAGTATATAAGCGTGTCTGCGCCCCCCATGCTGAGCATGGAACATCATTTGGTGAGAACTACCCAAACACTCAACTCTCCTCTCTCTCTATATCCCTGAGTGTGTGCTAACTTGATCGTCGGAGAGGTTTTCCGGCCACACACCGCCAGGTAGCTCACCGCTGTTGTGCTCGCAGGTCGATCGGATAGACAAGGAGCTTGGACGAAGGGAGTACGGGCTCCGCGGAATATTTGCTCCCCATACAATTGGCGCTGTCTGTGGGAACTTGATAGACAAAACCTTGTCTTCCAAGCTCATCTGATCGCCTTCCATGGCGAACAACGACGAGATACCGTTGTCCGCCATCGACGGAATGACCTCGGAGTCAGCCAGACGGAGAGACGGACTCCTCGCCATGCCACCCATGGCAGACCTGGAGACTTCCCCAGCAGGACATTCAAGAGACGCGCGGGATAAGCGCGGAAGGAGTTTTGGTCACTCTCAGAGCCCAGATGGACATCGGCGGCGGAGAGAATCACACGCCAGACGTCTGGAGCACAAGTTGAGGGACCAAGATGCCGTTATCCGAAGAATGGCGGCAGAGATGGAAGATCTCAAACGGCATGTCAAAGGGAAGGGTGTTGCTAGAGTGGGAGACCACAGTGAGCGCACCCAACCATGCCGTTCAGGTAGTCAGAGCCAGCGGCACACTCCCTCCCTTTCTATCACCAGAAGCTATAGGGTTGGAGAATCCGACGCGCCTGTAGAAAAGTCTAGCACGCAAGACAGTACCTATCAACCCTCACGTTCGGCGACAACGTCGAGGAATTCTTATTCCGCTTGCTCAGAAGACTTGCGGGTAGTCTTGAAAGAGCGGGCTCGCCGGTGGGAGACTCAAAGGGTGCCGGCGCTCCAGCGGCTATCTTACGGGGGCCGCGCCAGTGAAGAGGTCATAATGCCACCACCCCGCCAAGCCGTGCCTCTCCCTCTAGACACAGATTTGGCGAGGCTAAGTGCCACTCCCTTCTCCCTTGAGATAGAAACCACTCCTCTCCCCGCGGGCTTCCACCAGCCTAAGTTTACGCTCTACGACGGAAAGACCGATCCATACATGCATGTAAGCCACTTCCGGCAAGTCATGGTCGGACATAGGCGCAATGATGCTCTTATGTGCCTTATCTTTTCATTGAGTTTGGGTGAGCTGGGCTTGAAATGGTTTGAGAGGCTACCGGAGGGAAGCATCGAAAGGTGGCAGCAGTTGGCGGAAGCATTTGTGACTCGTTTCAAGACCAATGCAAAAACGCCAAAGAAGGTGGACCATCTTCTCAGTGTCAAAATGGAGCTGAGCGACACACTCAAGGCATACAACTCCAGATACTGGGAAACCCTCAATGAGATTCTAGATTGCCCGATCAACTTGGCAATCACCCAATATAAGCACGGTCTCCCAGTCGAACATAGGCTGCGGGACTCACTTACTATGAACCAGCCGATATCCATAGGCCAACTCATGTAGCGCATCAACGAGCACATCCGAGTAGAGGATAATGCGGCGGCTTCCACCGCGAAGACAACTCTGGTGGTAACAGACAAGAGGTCGGCTGGCAAGGTACACGCGGTCGGACAGGAGACTAGCTGTCCAAATGATCGCACCGAGGAATCTGACCGAGGATCAAATCGTCGAAATCGGGGAAGGGGTCGTCGCAATGACCAAGATGAATACCCCCGTGATGACGTAGCTGATGCCAATAGAAGGTTGAAAGCTCGGACAGGCATCACCACGGTCTTTAAGATTCCAATCTATCGCATACTTAGTGAAATCCGTGACAAGGATTACGTCCAGTTTCCTGCTAAGTTAGGCGACGCACAAAAAGGTTTCAATCCGCGGTACCACTGCACATATCACCGGCAGTGAGGACACCGGACAGAGGACTGTTTGTCTTTGAAGCAACACTTGGAGGTATTAGTCGCAGCTGGACACTTGGATCTTTACATTGACGGGGGTGTTAAGGCCGCACATCCCACCCCGGCTGATCAGCATAGACGGGATGACTAGGAGGCGCCCCCTCAAGGAGTGGTTAATGTGATCCACGGCATAGTGGAGCCGGCACGTGTCTGCGAGCTCCGAGGGATGATTAAAAAGGCGGAACACATGAGGGAAGTGTTGTCGGTCCAGCCCACGGTCAAAAGGGGCAAGACCGAGGAGAAAGACGTGATTAGCTTCTCCACGAGGGACCTTGAGCGCATTCAAACGCCACACAACGATGTCCTAGTGGTCACACTCCGCGTCAAAGAATTTGATGTCAAACGCATCTTGATCGACCAGGGCAGCTCGGTCGAGATCATGTACTACGACGCGTTCAAACAACTCAAACTCCGAGATACAGACTTGGCTCCGGCAACTTCCCCACTGGTTGGTTTCAACTCGCAACCGGAGTGGCCTTTGGGAAAGATAATTTTGCCGGTCAAAGCTGGATCCGTGGTCAAGCAGGTGGAGTTCTGGGTATTGCAGGTGCCGTCTACGTACAATCTGATCCTCGGTAGGGGATGGCTTCAAGCCATGCTGGCTGTGGCGTTGACCTACCACCAGGTTATGAGATTCCCCTCGGTTATGGGGGAAATTGAGAAAGTTTGGGGTGATCAAGTCATGTCGAAATAATGCTTCGTGGCAGTGAACGGGAGCCGAGCTGCCAAAGGTTTCGTCCAAATGATTGAGGGATAGGAAGACCGTGGAGTCCTTGAAGATGTGGGTGCCAAGGCTGAGGACAAAGCTATTGAGGAGTTGGTAGAAGTGTGGATTGACACTGAGGATTGACACTGAAAGCCCGAACAAGTTCTTCTTGCTCGGCTCAAGCCTTACCGCCCAAGAAAGGACCGAGACGGTAGAATTTTTGATGGCAAATATCGAAGTCTTCACATGGTTGCTTTACGACATGCCCGGCATCGACCCTAGCTTTATTTGTCATCACCTCAATGTTTTCCCCGATGCAAGGCCGGTCATTCAGAAAACCAGGAGATCGGCGTTGCACCACGCCGAGGTAGTCGCGGAGTAGGTAAAGAACTTGCTTGAAGCTCGGGCTATTCAGGAAGTTCATTACCCTCGGTGGATTTCAAACACGGTCGTAGTACCCAAGAAGAATAGGAAGTGGCGAGTTTGCGTCGACTACAAGACCGTCAATCGAGCATGCCCTAAAGATAGCTTTCCCCTGCCCAGAATAGACCAGTTGGTGGATCTAACAGCCGGACATAACAGGCTCAGTTTCTTGGATGCCTACCGTGGCTATCATCAGATTTCCATGCATGGCCCTGACCGAGAAATCACCTCTTTCACTACTCCAAGGGGACTCTTCTGCTACCGAGTCATGCCTTTTGGTTTGAAGAACGTCGGGGCAACTTTCCAAAGGATGGTGACCAAAATGTTTGCTCCTCTGCTAGGCCGGACGATGGAGGCTTATATCGATGACATGGTGGTTAAAAGCCGGCATCAAGCAGACCACTTGTCTGACCTAGTCGAGATGTTTGCCATCCTCAAACAGCACAAGCTACGCCTAAATGCGTCTAAATGTGCCTTTGGCGTGGGATCCGGAAAATTCTTGGGTTTCCTAGTCACAAACCCAGGCATCGAGGCAGACCCCACACAGATCAGAGCCGTACAGGAATTAAAGCAGCCTAACTCGGTTGAAGACATGCAGTATCTGGCCGGGATGGCCGCTGCGCTTAACCGATTCATAAGCCGGTCATCAGATCGTTGCCGCCCTTTTTTTCGAGCTATGAAATCCAAGTTTTCGTGGGACGAGGAGTGTGACCGGGCTCTGGCCGAACTCAAAGAGTATTTGTCTTTTGCACCACTATTGGTAATGCCCAAGCCCGGCGAAGAACTCTACCTTTATCTAGCCGTGTCCCAGCATGCAGTTAGCGCAGTGCTTGTCCGGTCAGCAGGTATCCAGCATTTACCCATCTTCTACGTGAGCAAAACCTTGCTACCGGCAGAGTTGAGATACTTGCCACTGGAAAAACTTGCCTTAGCATTGATGATGGCCTCCAGGAAATTGGCACACTATTTTCACGCTCACACAATCATCGTTTTGACTGACTTTCCCCTCAAAGCCTTGTTCGAACGGGCGAACTTCTCCGATCGAATTCTAAAGTGGGCAGTCGAGTTGGGACAATTCGACGTTAAGTTTCAATCCCAAACGGCCATAAAAGCTCAAGCATTGGCAGATTTTGTTGCCGAGTTCTCGCCCGGTATTCACCAAGTATGTTCGGTGAACCTCACCACGGTAGTCGAGGAGGCCAACAAAGATTCCACCGTAATTGTACAGCAGGGCGGTGTTGGCGACGCGGAACTTGCGCGCCCCGCCATAGAACCTCTAGCCGGCATGGCTCCGCAGCCCGGCGATGCGACGACGGACTTGGGCATAACAGCCCAACCAATTGGGTCCAGTGCCGCGTCGCCGAGAGGGGAGGCAGTGGAACCGATCAGTATTGAACCTGAAGCTGAACGACCGAGCGACCATGATCTCATCAACTTTCAAGCCTCCCAGGACCCCTCAGATTGTTAGAAGCTCTTTGTTGGCGAAATGTGGAAACTTTTTGTAGATGGGGCCTCAAATCGTCATGGTGCCAGGCTAGGCATAGTCTTGGTCTCGCCAGATGGTCTGACCATTGAGCATTCTATCACCCTCGGATTCCCTGCATCAAACAACGAGGCCAAGTACGAGGTGCTACTGGCCGAACTTAAGAGCGCGCTTCAGGTGCACGCGTCCGAGCTGATAGTCTACAGCGATTCCCAACTGGTTGTCAACCAAGTATCTGGGGTTTATGAAGCTAAGGATGACAGAATGGCAAAGTACCAAGCTCTGGTAAGGGACCACATTAAGCAATTCCAGGCGATCAGGGTCCAACAAATGGGACGGGAAGACAACGGCCGCGCAGATAAGCTATTCGGTCTGGCTTCTATGGTCGACGGAACCACTCCCAGTCCTCTCCTGATTGAGTTTCTTCCAAGGCCTAGTATAGAGGAACCGGAGCAGACAGAAGTACTCTGCACCGAGCTTGGCCCTTCTTGGATGGACCCTATTATCATTTTCCTGAAAGAGTGGACACTTCCAGCCGATAAAAAAGAAGCGCATAAAGTCTGGGTGAAGTCAGAGCGGTTTTGGCTCTCTCCATCTGGCGCTTTATACAAAAAATCTTTCACCGGTCCTTATCTCAAGTGTGTACACCCAAACCGTGTGGAAGCTTTCCTGTACGAAATTCACGAAGGCATATGCGGCAGTCACATAGGGGGCAGATTTTTGGCCTACCGCGCTATCTCGCAGGGATATTGGTGGCCGTGCATGCTAGCGGACGCTTAGAAATATGTTCTCAAGTGTGAGAAGTGCCAGAAGTTCGCCCACCAAATTCACCAACTGGCGAAAGAACTCCTTCCCCTCATGAGCCCTTGGCCTTTTGCGATGTGGGGACTAGACATAGTGGGACCACTCCCAACGGCACCGGGCAACCGGAAGTTCTTCATTGCCGCCACGAACGACTTCACCAAGTGGGTTGAAGCTGAGCCCCTAGCAACTATCAAGGAGAAGGGCGTTAAACGGTTTGTCTGGCAGAATGTGGTAACGCGGTTTGGCGTCCCCAAGATTCTGATCTCTGATAATGGCACCCAATTTGATGGCCGCCTATTTAGAGGATTTTGTGAAGAATTGAAGATTGAATTCCACAACTCCACCCCGGCTTACCCGCAGTCCAACGGCCAAGCTGAAGCATCAAATAAGACCATTCTTGACGGATTAAAGAAAAGACTTGAGAAGGCCAAAGGAAAATGGGCCGAGGAACTCCCAAGTGTCCTTTGGGCATACCGGACGACCCCGAGGCGATTTACCGGGGAAACTTCTTTTGCCCTGGCGTACGGCATGGAGGCTATCATCCCATTGGAAATTGGCATGCCCACCATACGCAGTGAAAATTCTGAGCTCGAGTTGAATTCTGAAGCAGTCGCCCTGGAGTTGGACCTTGCTGAGGAGCGCCGCGAAAAAGCTTTGATTCACGTGGCTGCATACCAACAAGGATTGTCTAAGAAGTACAACAAAACTGTGCACCCCAGACCGTTTAAAGTTGGCGACTGGGTTTTAAGAAAGGTCATGGGCAACACCCTGGTGCCAGGCGAAGGCAAGCTAGGGGCAAACTGGGAAGGACCTTACAAAGTAACCGGTTTGGCGGGCAAGGGGGCATACCACTTGGAAGATTTGGACGGCAAAAGCATACCCCGGCCATGGAATGCAGCCAACCTCAAACTGTACTATTTTTAGTTTGAATAGTTTTTATGTTATTCTTTTTGAGCAAAGACTTGTTTGCGTTACATTTCAAAATGTAATACTCTTTTTGTCAATATAATATAAGTGACTTACCTTTGTTGAAGCATTCTGTTGTTTTCGATGCTTATTTTGTGATTTTAACTGAGATGATTTATTCCGGTTGATTGAGTTGATGACTTGCTCAACTTTGATATTGAAACCGAGATGTTTTACTCCGGTTGGTTGAGTTGATGATTTACTCAACTTTTAGATTCTAACCGAGATGTTTTACTCCGGTTGAATAAGTTAATGTTCTACTCAACTTCGAGATTTCAATCGAGATGTTTTACTCCGATTGAATAAGTTGATGTTTTACTCAACTTTGTGATTGCAACCGAGATGATTTATTCTGGTTGATTGAGTTGATGACTTGCTCAACTTTGATATTGAAACCGAGATGTTTGACTCAAGTTGAATAAGTTGATGTTTTATTCAACTTTGTGATTGCAACCGAGATGTTTTACTCCGGTTGAATAAGTTGATGTTTTACTCAACTTTTTGATTGCAACTGAGATGCTTTATTCCGGTTGAATAAGTTGATAATTTGGTCAAGTGCGAGTTGATGGTTTGTTTAGCCGAGGTCGTTTGCCTGGCTGAAGTTGTTTAGTTTAAACACAGTGCAAACACTTGACGAAAATAGAATTTTTCATTGATGAGGAATAGGATTACAAAAGGTGGGGCAGGTAGCCCGATTACATTCTCAAACAAAAAAAGAAAGAAGACAAAGAAAACTAAACTAAGGGGGAAAGGTCTGTGAATTCATCCCCGGTCGTGGTCGCCTCCAGGTTGACCGTGGTTGTGGTCTCCTGGACACCGGTCTGCTCCTGGCCGGCCTACTTTGGGCGGTTGTCACCCTCGGCATTTTCCTCGGCGTCCTTCTCTTCTTCTTCCTCGGCCTCGTCCTGTAACGCGCTGAAGACGTCGTTGGCATATGGCACAAGGTACGTCGGTAGGAAGGCTGCTGGGGGAGAGGCAAAGACGTCGGTCCCAGATCCTTGGCCGAGCTGTTCACAAGCAGCCTTCTAGCCCGCCTTGAAGAAGATGTCTTGGGTGACATGGACTTGCTTTGTGTAGCTCTCCTCGGCCTCCTTGAAATCGGCGTTGTTGGCATCCTCTAGCTCCTCCTTCCTTGTCTGCTTCAACGCCTCCAGCTCAGTCCGGAGAGCGTCTCTTTCTTGCTCGGTGACACCAAGCTGGCCGAGCAACCTGGAGTTGTCAGAATTTGCTATCTCCAGCGAAGCCTTGGATCGTCCGAGCTCGGCTTGAAGGTGTTCAACCTGGCTGGCAGCGTTGGTTACCTTCTGCCGAAGTCGGTGGATCCTCTCCATCACCAAGTGTTGTTTCTGGATGGCCTGCAAGAAGAAAACTCTATCAGAGGAAGGAAACCGAGCAAACACTTGGAAAAATTTGAAAAAAGTATGCAAAGTTCTTGCCCGGGTCATGGACTTGACCGAGGACTTCACCAGCCGTGTGTTCGGTACGTGGTCGCTGCCGACCACGTCGCTCGGTAGCAGCAAGGCTTTGGTTAGGTCAAAGGCAAGTAGATGCTCCTTGTCACTTTTAACCGAGGCAGTCGCCGGGATCTCCTTACCCCGGTGCTTGAGCTGTGGCTTCCATGGCGGTATTGGGTCATTTGTCACCGCTGGTTGCTCGGTGTTCAACTTCGCAACTAGCTCGGTAGAGGGGTCGGTACATGGCCTTTTCCCAGCCCGGAGGCTTTCTTTGCTTGCCTGCCCGGCGGCAGGAGACGCCAGTGCAACCACGGTCCCCCTTGATTGACCGGCAGCAGCTGTGCGGGTTGGGATGCTCGGTAGCTCGGTAGAGGTAGCTGTGATGAGGTTTTTGATACGGCTTCTTTTGGCCATCTCTTCTGCCTCAGTCAACTGGATAAGGGGCACGTCCGGCAAAGTGGGATCGGGAGGTGAAGATGGAGCATGGAGAAAGTCTATGACCTTACTCCGGCGTGGAGCAGAGTATCTGTAGGCCGGTACGTAACCGAGGAGTTCGTGGCAATCCCGGTTGCGGTAGCGAAGCACGATCCTGATTCGTTGGGGTAATGGTAGTTGGCTTGTAGAGCCTCAATTACTGCAAAGAGGAAAGGAACAAAGCGCATTAGTACAAAATGGTTAAGGAAAGTAATCTAACCGAGCAGTTAGCGTGGCTTACATGTTTCGCTGAAATTTTTGTTGATAAACCAGCCCGGCACGTCGGCTGTTTCGTAGTTACTAGACACCCAGAAGAAGTCGTCGTCATGTAAATCCTTGTCCGGGGTGCCGGTCACTATCTTCTCTTTGCCTGATCTAATCTTTAAATAATAGGCAAGATTGTCGCCTGTATGCCCGAGGGTATATTGGCGAAGTATTTCGGCTAACCCTAAGTTGGTTCCTAGCTGATTGTTCAGCTCGTGGATCCCGTTAATTATTCTGTAAGTGTTGGTTGAGACTTGGGTTGGTGCTGGCCCGGTGCGCCGTAAGAACTCGCACATCAGGGGGTTAACCGGAAAACGGAGGCCACCTTCTATTATGGAGAGCACGGTGAAGGGACACTGGTCTAATCTGCCCCATGGGTCGTCTCCTCGGCACCGAGCTCTAGGTGAACGTTGTCCGAGATACCATACTCTTCCCGAAACGCGGCTAGAGCAACCGTCGTGTCGACCAGGAAGCGGTAGTGCCCCATGTGTGGCCGGCTGGTCTTAGTGCAGCTAAGGTGGTTTGGCACTCTTGTTTGATGGTTACTCGGTCTTTGAGAGCCCCGGTGTAGGTGTGTGATCCCCTTGGACTCTGTAGGAAAAGGAGGGAAGTGTAAGCGGGAGCGCGGTCACGCAAAACGAGCTTGACTTTAGCTCGGTCAGGTAGAGTGCCAGAACACCTCGGTCACAAGGGTAAACCTAGGAGCTCGGCCGCCCAAGCGGACCAGATGTTAGCTCGGTCAAGCGGTCAAGTCCTCTGCCTACCTCAGTTTCTACAGGGGTTTTTGCAAACTTGCAAATTGCTCGGTTTAGATGTTTTTTGGGATCAAAAGAAGACCTGGAGCCCGGTCCGCTCCAGATCTTCTTGTGTTCATCACTGGAATTGAAGAACAGCGAAAAGAACATGGGCATGAGAGGGTTTTTGTTGGGGTATATCCTAAAACCTATGGACTTTATGCCCTAGAATGTGAAATACCAAATAAAAAAAAAGGAGCAACAAAGAGGATTCGAAGAACTTACTAGTTTAGAGGCAGAGGCTACATCTTCAAGCACGAACGAAGAAGAAGAACAAGAATGGAGGTCAAGCACTATAGCTTCAAGTCGTCTGGAACGAAAGAGAGTCAGTAAGGAGGAAATGGAAGGGGGGAGGGGCGTATATATAGGAGTGAAAAGGCCGCCCAAATTTGAATATGAAGGGACAGCTGGGTTGGTTGCTCGAGGGGCAATAATTGATTAACGCGTGTCCCAATTGACGGCGGTGTTAGAGTTGAAGAGACAGGAAGGCGAGTCCAGGCGTCAGCCGAGCAAATTGATAAACCGAGCTCAGGATTTAGCACGGTTGAGGATTTGCAAGTTGAGGACCGAGGAAGAATCTACCTCGGTCGGATCATGTAATCCAAATCACGCTTTTGCGGACGGAATTAAGGGGCAATTGAGAGGGAGATTTATGAGCTGGAATGGGCCATGGTAAAGGCCGAGCAAAATGAGAGGCCAAACATGTTTGGGCCACGATAGCTTGGGCTCTTCCAGATAAGGTTTTGCTCGGTTGAGGCCCAGGACCATGTTGGGACTGAGCTGCGTGGGCTTGTCTATGAGAAAGCCAAGCTACTTGAGTTGCTCGGCCGAGATGATTGCTTGCCATTCTGGATTCCACGGTTCACGCGTTTAGCATGGCAGGAAGGCCTTCGGTTTGCTGGCTTGACCTATCTTGAACTCGGTTTTGCCGGAATGCAACCGAGCTCAGTCGTTCTAGAGCTCGGCGAGTGGGACACTCGGGTGCGCTACGCAGCGCGGTCGTGAAAGGCCGAGGTGGTTCCGCCGGTCTACCGGGCTCTACTAATATAGCCTGACGGTTTGGTTAGGTGGTGATTGCAGGATTTGTGCTGACAGATGGGAGAGCTGCACCCCGTGTCAAGAGACTAATGGGAGCAGATTTGGGCGCAGAAAGTATATAAGAGTGTCTGCGCCCCCCATGCTGAGCATGGAACATCATTTGGTGAGAACTACCCAAACACTCAACTCTCCTCTCTCTCTATATCCCTGAGTGTGTGCTAACTTGATTGTCGGAGGGGTTTTCCGGCCACACACCGCCGGGTAACTCATCGTCGTTGTGCTCGCAGGTCGATCGGATAGACAAGGAGCTTGGACGAAGGGAGAACGGGCTCTGCGGAATATTTGCTCCCCGTACAATAGCTATATTTTAAATTCTAAAATTTATTTTTTTAACTTCCTATATAAAAAGATTCAAAATTTTAAATTACATATGATTCTTTTCTTAAAACATATGAACTCACAGTGGAGTAGAGAGAAAAGTACCATAAAGGAAGAAAAGATGTGCACATATTAAAGATAAATAATTAAATAATTGACTAATACCTTTAATAGTTTTGAAAAAATTGATTAAAATTAATATTTTCTTTTTATAGCTTTGAAAAACTATTATATGCTTTTGAAGTAATGTTGTGCACTAACGGTCAATTAACTCATATCATGATATCAAAAAAATGTAAATTTAAAAAAAAGAAAGAAAAAGTAATGATATACAAACATAAAATCAATACAAAAAAATTATTAATAATGATTTTGTTTGGATTTTGATCTATCACTTTATAATGAGTGACATGCTTTTTATTATACAAATAACCCTATTACCCTATTTTAGTATAAAAATTCTAATAAAACAATATTAACTAACAAAAATAGTTATATAAAAAAAGAAAAAAGATAATGGTTGGTAGAGAAGATGGAGAAATAACACACAAAATATAAAATACAAAAACAAAAAAAATAGTCATAGATAAAAATAAATAAAAAATAATAAAAAAGAAGAAGAAAAAATGGTGTACCCAAAAGATAAAATAGTCTGTTTAAATAATACAACAGATTAAACATAAACTAACCTTCAAATTGTCTCATAAAAAGAAAGTTAAAAAATAATGAATTTCATCGTTCTATGAATGTAATATTTATAGGGCAAGAGGGACATGAATGGCTTGGAGAAAGTAATGTATGATGGCTAAGATTTTTGAATAGAAGAAAGAATTGGTTAAAGAAAAAGTGCATAAAAATAATTTTTTTCATCTTTTCTTTTCTAAATTATAAATCATGGAATCCTTATAAAAAATAATAAATTATGAGATTTAAATTTTTTTTTTTACATATAATATAGATATGCTTAAATTTATTCGGGAATAAAATTGTGTTTAATTATGGAATAGAGAGAGAATCTATATATAAGGTTTAATTTTTATTTTATGTTAGGTTTAATTTTATGTTTATATGGATCCGATTAGTTGTGAAAGATATTATTAATAGTATACATTTTATGGGAGGTGAGAGAGTTTCCTTTTTATTAGATTTACTTTAGGTTAGAGAAGATTGTATGAAATTTATATTCTTTTAAAATAAAAACTTGATTTATTTTGAGAAGTAGTGGAAGGTTGAGAATTGTGTGCTTTTTTCTTTCTTTCTTTTTTTCAACAATATATTTGCATTAAAAAATTTTGAAAGTTAATATTTATATCATTGGAATAACCAATAGATGTTTTAATTTTCTTTTTTCTTTTTTATAAAAATCAATCAAAAAATTAGATTTAAGGTTTTGAAACACTTAGGGCTTCTAAGATAAAACGTCACTTTGGTATAATATATAGCATAGATAGATAGATTATAAGATTTATGAAAGAGATAAATATTAAGAAAATGCTATAGACCCCAAATAATTTACCAAATTTTCTTCCAAACCTCTCAAATGAGTGTGAGACCCACACAAACCCACATGTGTGTGGGTCTCACACCCATGTGAAATGTTTGGTAGATTATTTGGGGTCCCTAACATAACTCTAAATATTATGGGAGAGATTTTTTGAACTTGTAATTCAATTTTTTTTTTTTTTTAAAATCTATAGTTACTTTGTTAGCCAATAATATTATTTTTCAATGTTTTTAAAATTACAAAAATTAGCAATTTTAGTTTTTTTTTTCAACCTATAGTTACTTTGTTATCCAATAGTACTATTTTTAAATATTTTTAAAATTACAAAAATTAACAATTGTGGTTTTACATTTTTTTAATCTATAATGTTTTTTATTTTTATTTTTATAAAATATATAATTACTTTGTTATGAGATGAGATTTGTGTTTTTTTTTTAATATATAATATTTTTTTAATATATAGTTACTTTGTTATGAGATGAGATTTAGGAAAAAGAAAAATATTGGGGGGGGGGGGAGAGATTTTAGGAACTTGTAATTCAAAATTTTAGGTGGATTTTTATTATTTTTTGAATCTATAATTACTTTGTTAGCTGATAGAATTATTTTTAAATATTTTTAAAATCACAAAAATTAGCAATTGTGAAATGAGACTTTAGAGCTCACAAGCTTTCTCACTAGAAACTCCTTTTTCCTTATATAATATACTAACATATCACCCGTGCTATACACGGGATAAAATAATATATTATTTATTAAAAATATGATAATTATATTTAATTTTTTTATATTTTGTCTCTCGTAAATAAAATTTTATATATAAGTTCAAGGGTTTTCTTTCAAATGTTCCTTTACTATAATATATAGTATAGATAGATTAAAATTGTTGTATTGACAATTAATAATTAAAATTATGCTTTGTTATAAATATAAAAAAAAAGAAAGAAGACATAATTCTAATATTTCACTAATTTAGAATAAAAATATATGAATTTTAAAAAATTATCATATTGGTTTTTGAAAGGGAAATAATTAAAGAAATTTTAAAAACTTAATGAGTAAGAAAGAATCATTGTAACATGTAAACCGCTAACATCATGGTTAAACTAGCAAATGATTCAAACAAAAAATTGTTTAGCTTAATCAGTTAGGCCAAAAGACTAACCAGCTTACACAAAAATTAATTAATTAAAACTTTTAAATTTTATTTTATCAAAATTTAAAGGGATTTTTATTGATAAATCCCATTTAAAAGTTTTCTAACCCAAGAAGTCTATGAAGGAATTTTTTAACCCACTTAGTCCTATGTATTTATATTTTTATTCGATAAAGTCTTTTTTTTCATAATTTACACTATTTTCTTAGATTCTTATGCCCTTATATTTAATGTTGGGGGAGGAAAGAGAAGGAAAAGGACCAAGGCATAGGAAATTTCATACACAAATTAAATAATATTGATGTTATTATTTTATATTATTATATAATGTGAATATATTTTTAATTGACAGCACATTAAAAATAATGTGAACATTCTCTCTTATCTGATGTGAACGTTCACAATACCTCTTCGAAAAATTCTCTCTCATCTAATGTAGTGATGTGAACGTTCACAACATGTGAACCTTTTTATTTTTAATTAACAACACATTCTTATTCACAATATGTAGTGATGTGAACGTTCACATTCATATGTTTTAGTATGAATATTCACACCATATAATTGATAACAATGACAAAAATTCATTTCAAATTAATATGACTATAATGATGAGAATATTCATTTCAATTACATGATGTAAATGTCCATATCATGTAATTGACAACACAATGACAAAAATTTATTTTAAATTAATATAAATATAATGACAATCAACATCCTGATGCATGGGAACTACTAAAATATAATGACAATCAACATTAAATATCGACATTAATAGGGGACAGGAGAGATTGAGGGTGTTTTGATCGTCTTACCTCAAATAGAATCTAATGGAATAGTAAAAAAGAATATGCGTTAGATGAAATAAAACTCTTAAAAAGAGGATTTATCAAAAAAGCACCCAAATTTAAACTGTCACTAAATAGGGAAAGCAATTTATTAATTTAAATTTAAAATTGATACCATATAAATTTAAAATTATAATAATCTATCCCATAATTTATAAGTTTTAAATATAAATTTAAAATTATCATAATTATCTCATAATTTTTGTATTAAGGAGCAGTAAGAGTGACATTGAGATTATTGATATATCTATATATGTCACGCCCCAAAAATTTATGCAAAAAGATAGTACGATAACCATGGCTCCTTATGATGAATCGGAATAAATTCCCAACACTTGCATTACATGATCATGGGTTTCATACAAAATAACTCCACATGCGAATATATATTCAATGATTTCTAGTACATGAATCTATAGCATGTAGAGCATTCAATCCAAAAATAAATAAATACCCTCAAGGAGTTTACAAATTCCAAGGCTTAAGCCTGGTTACACAAAAATGATTTCTCGAACCCATACAATTATAGCCTTGGGCTAGCAAAATATACCACAACCAAAACAAGAGCTTTGTGCTCTTAACATAAACACCCGCGCCCTAATTCGGAGGAATCACCACATCTTTTTCTGCACAAAATCCCATAGGGTGAGCATAAAGCCTAGTACAAAATTCTTAACAAAGTATATACATTTTATACAAGCCTCACGAAGTGAAATGCAAGTGCCATGCTATGCTTTTTGAAAGAAAATCATATCTTCATCTTTTGAAAACCATCACGCTCAATGATATCTTGAAATCTCCACAATTCAAAATTTATCAATTTAACTCAAGGGGCGGTAAATATGACTCAGGTAATGCCTAGGTCGGTATCTGCAAGTAGGCATAACTAGCACTACCAAAACCCACTTTATCGGTGACTAAACGGAAGGGAAGTGGTACCTCCTCCGCGCATGTTTTCAGTCTTTCACCGCGGACACTCAGGCCAACTCAATCAATTTCATCTACACCCCCTATTCGGACTTACCAACGTATTTACCTCAAAGCAATTTCAATAAAAAGTTTATTCACAAACTTTCTTTTCTCAATGCAAAAGTTTCCAAACTCAATTCAAAATTTGTAACAACCAATTGAATGGATATGTAATGCAACAATTATCAATGCCACATAACATTTCTCCATTTTCAATTATCTCATACAATAATTCCATAAAAATCAAAATTCCCATTTCTCCTTTCAATGCCATTTCACAAAATAGTCATATGTTCATTTAAATCTATCAATGTGTAGCAACAATCTCACACTTCATGCATTCCCAACAATTTAGTCATCACAAGACTATACCAACATTTTGAACAATAACTTCCACAATAAAAAATTCTCACATTCCATGAAATTCATCATTTATATGTAAAAATAAGAGATTTTTCAATCATGCTTTCATTTTGGCGCAAAAAGAAAATAATAGTAATAGTGTCATCCATGGGTTCTCAACATCTTTTAAAACCCCTAAATTTCTAGGTTTTCTTACCACAACTATACAACACCCAAATTATTTGAAAGAATCTTTCTACAAAAAACATATTCCTCAATCAATGTAGTTCCAAAACCCTCAAGAGATTATTTCATAAGAAACAAGGTTAAACCCACTTTCAAAATCACCCACATTTTTTAACCAACAATCAAGTTTCAATACAATAAAAGAGGGGTTTCAAAAATCAACTAAATCTTAAAAAAATATATATATAACTCTAAGAAAATCCCTACCTCAAGTTTTGAAAAAGAAATGCTATGAAACTCCCAAATTTCACAGTGTTGAGAAGTTACCTCACGAAGCCCTTGAGAAGTTATCTAACTTTGATGAAGGAACTTAGATCGAAATGCTAATGGATTTGGAGAAATCAAGGATCTTGTGAGGTTTTTGGTAAGAAATGTAGAGAGAAGAGAGAGAAAAATGTTTTTAGAGAGAGATATATAATCTAAATGTGATATACACTCAGCCCAAGAAGAGAGAAAAGTCAGAATTTTCGGACGCAGCGAAGTCCTGCACGTGCGGCACCCATTCCCACACGTTGCCACACGTGCGAAGCGTGTTTCCCGCACGTGCGGCATTCACCCCTGCACGTGTGACACTCTCACCGCACACCACCAACCGCACTTGCATTTATTGCAGTAGTGCACTCGACCATCCCCTATTTTCCCCACGTGTGGCCCCTTTCCCGTACGTGCGGCCGAAGCCCCCGCACGTGCAACTCTGCCCTCTAACCAAGAAAATTTCAGCTCAACTCAAGACACTCCGGACCCAACTTTGCACCTTCCGAAACAAGTGAATACTCGGGATTGAAATAAATAAGAACGATAGATTTTTGGGAGGAAGTTTGCAACACAATGAACTCCATAGTTAACAAAACCTTGTATTACAACTCGACACTCTAACCAAGGCAAACCCAACGTAAATCATAGAGGAACGAGACGGATTACATACCCGATTGTCACAACCTCCCCACCATAGGAAATTTCGTCCACAAAATGAGATCAAACTACCCAAACAAAGGGGGTTTCATGCGATCAAAACCACGCTATAACATTTTCAAATCATAATATAAATTCTCAATCCAAAATTTACCATTATCATCATGGCCACCTCATTAACAACATCCGTCCAAAATAAATATAAGCATGAAGCTTTCCAATAAAAGAAATGAAAACTCACAACAACCTCATGTTTAGAATAATCATATACATATCAACACATGGTTAACAACTTTAATACATTTCCCTCAAACACTAGCGAATATTACAAAGGAAAACATCTTAAGCATTTTCAAACAAATCCGGATACTTGGAGCAGACTTCCGCCTTCCGTTCCTACGTTGCTTCCTCAACCCCATGGTGTTTCCACAATACCTAGCACTTGCTCTCGGGTATCTAATATTTGAATTGGTCGCTCTTCGTAAGAGGTACCCTCATCTACCTCCAAATTAACCCAATCAAGCACATGAGAAGAGTCGGGTTCATACTTCCTAAGCATAGATACATGAAACACGTTGTGAACCCCGAAAGTTATGGCGGTAAAGCTAATCGGTATGCCACTTCCTTAATTCGCTCCAATATCTCGAAAGGCCCAATGAACCTCGAAGACAATTTACCACTCTTACCAAATCTCATCAAACCCTACCTTGGTGATATTTTAAGAAACACGTGGTCACCAACTTCGAAAGATAAAGGTCGTCTCCTCTTATTAACATAAATCTTTTGTCGGCTTTGGGCCGTAACTAACCTCTTTTGAATGAGAGCAACCTTCTCGGTTGTTTCTCTAACAATTTCTAGGCCCAACAACGGTGCATCACCCACCTCGGCAAAACAAACCGGTGATCTACAAGGTCAGCCATACAATGCCTCAAATGGTGCCATCTAAATGCTAGCTTGGTAACTATTGTTATAGGCGAACTCAATCAATGGTAAGTGCCTCTCCTAAGACCCTTTGAAATCAAGGACGAAAGCTCTAAGCATGTCCTCCAGAATCTGAATGGTACGCTCCGACTGCCCATCGGTCTGAGGGTGGTAAGCGGTGCTAAAGGTCAACTTAGTTCCCAACGCCTCTTGAAGGCTTTGCCACAATCGGGCGGTAAAACGAGGATCTCTATCTGAAACAATGGTCACAGAGACCCCATGAAGTTGAACTATCTCTCTAATGTACAATTCTTCCAAATGCTCAACTGTGTCACCGGTGCGCATTGGAATGAAATGCACAGACTTGGTCAACCTAGACTGTTTGTTCTAGGAAACCCAACCTATCAATAATCACCCAAACGGCATCATTGCCCTGTTGTGTTCTAGGAAACCCAACTACAAAATCCATGGTGACATGCTCCAATTTCCATTTGACTATCGGTAAGGGTTGTAGTAAACTCGCTGGCTTTTGGTGTTCGGCCTTCACTTGTTGACAAGTAAGGCACTTCGATACAGATAAAGCGACATCCTTCTTCATACCCCTTCACCAAAACTGACGACTAAGATCATGATACATTTTGGTGCCTCCCGGATGTACCACAAGGCGTGAGTGATGGAACTCCCGAAGTACTTCCTCTCTACAAGATTCTAGTACAAACAAACGGTCTAGATAATGTACACTTAGATCCAAGTGGATGTTCAAACCTTTTTCTTCCTTCCTATTGGAAATCCTATCACGGATTGACTCCACCTCACGGTCCCCCTGTTATGCCTTTGTGACCTTACTAATTAAGGTAGGTTGAGCACTCAAAGTAAACAAGGTAGCACTCTCGCTTGACTCACCCAAGTGCAAATCAAACTTGCCAATATCACCTAGCATAACCCATTCCCGAATGGCCACACTTGCCAAACTACTCACAGATTTTCGACTCAAAGCATTGGCCACCACATTGGCCTTCCCCGGATGATAGTGTAACTCAAAGTCATAATTCTTCATAAATTCCATCCACCTCTGTTGGCGTACATTCAAGTCTTTTTGAGAAAACAAATACTTTAGACTCTTATGATAAGAGAAAACCTCAAACTTCTCACCATACAAGTAATGTCTCCAAATTTTCAAGGCAAAAATTATCGCTGCAAATTCCAAATCATGGGTGGGGTAGTTCTTCTCATGAGTTTTCAATTGTCGTGAACCGTAGGCCACAACCTTTCTCTCTTGCATCAAGACACAACCAAGCCCATCCCGGGACACATCACAGTAGACGGTGTAACCTAAACCTCTTTTAGGAATTATCAGGACCGGTGCGGTAGTTAATCTAGTCTTAAGTTTTTGGAATGACTTTTCACAAGCTTCACTCCACACGAATTTGACACCCTTCCTAGTCAACCTAGTCAAAGGTGCAGCTAGTCTAGAGAAGTCCTTTACAAAACACCGATAATACCCGGCTAATCCCAAGAAACTCTGGATCTCAAAAATATTTTTAGGTTGTTCCCAATCCTGCACGGCATCTATTTTAGAGGAGTCTACTGCTACTCCTTCCCTTAACACTACGTGCCCCAAAAACTTCACCTCGGTTAACCAAAACTCACATTTCTCAAATTTGGCATACAATCAGTGCTCCCTAAGCAAATCAAGAACTACCCACAAATGAGCCTCGTGTTCCTCCTCGGAGGTTGAATAAATTAAGATATCATCCACAAAGACGACCATGAAACGATCCAAGAATTCTCTAAAAATTCAGTTCATCAAATCCATAAAGGAAGTAGGTGCATTGGTCAATCCAAAAGGTATTACAAGGAATTCATAGTGGCTATAACGCGTACGAAAGGCCATTTTCTGGATGTCCTCCTCCCGGACTCTCAACTGATGGTACCCCGACCTTAAATCTATCTTTGAGAAGCAGCGAGACCCTCTAAGTTGGTCAAATAAATCATCTATTCGGGGTAGAGGGTACTTGTTCTTAACAGTAACCCGGTTCAACTTGCGGTAATCAATACATAACCGTAATGACCCATCCTTTTTCTTGGCGAAGAGAGCCGGCACTCCCCAAGGCGATGTACTAGGGTGAATAAAGCCCTTGTCTAAAAGTTCTTGGAGTTGAATCTTCAACTCATGCAATTCGGCGAGTGCAAATCTATACGGTGCCATGGAAATCGGTACCGTACTAGACACCAAGTCAATGGAGAACTCGATCTCCCGGTGGGATGGCAAACTAGTAAGATCCTCGGGAAAGACATCCGGATATTCACAAACTACCCTTGGCAATTTAACACGGGCCCCGTCACTCTCACTATCCAAGAGAGTTGCAAGAAGGCCACTAAGCTTGCTCCTACTACGAGGGTAAAAAATTGGTGACAAGACCTTATCAACTCGGCCCCCTAGAAAATAAAAACCATCACTACTCGAGGTGCACACTGTAACTCTCTGATGGTAACAATCAATCACAGCTCGATACGAGGATAGCCAGTCCATGTCTAAAATGACATCAAAACTTGACATGTCTAGCAACACAAAAGCAAATGGAAGTCGACACCCGACAACCTCTATCTCATAGTCACGACATGCTTGATCTAAATTAACCGTACCCCCAACTAGTGACTTTACTCTGAGAGGAGACGCTAACCGTGCCACCTCTAACCCCAGTATAAAAACAAATGCAATAGATATAAATGGATGAGACGCACCTGTATCTATCAACACATTAGCCAAAGAATTATGCACAACAAAAATACCTCTCACAACTGAGGATTCTGGTAATTGTTCTAGCGCAGTAACAGCATACACGCACCCCTGTGGCGTCTGATCAACCTGCTCATCTCTCGGAGCATAGGCCTGCTGCACTGACTGAGCCGAAGTGGCTCCCTGATTAGCTCGCGAAGTCTAAACTGAGTGAGCTTGCTGATGGCTCTAAGTCTACCTCAACCCTGATGCGCCAGATGCACCTCTCAACTGCTGGCAAACTCTCTTCATATGCCCCGGCTGACCACACTGAAAACAAGTAAGTCCTTACCCTCTATTCTGGGACTAACTCTGAGACCAGTTAGGTGGTGGTGGTGACAACATCTGCTGTCCTTTTCGCTTCTGTGGGCATGAAAAAGCCTTGTGACCTAGTTGGTCACACTTGAAACATGAAAAACTTCCCAGTGCACTCTTTCCTTGGCCCGCACTAGGCAAAGGAAAAGTAGATCTGGACTGCTGTGGTTGGGACTGGGATGAAAAAGGTGCTCCTACTCTTCTTGTTAGGTCTATAGTCTCCCTGTGACTCGTGGCACTTAGACCTCGAACCCCAAAGTCTCTCCTCCTCAGCCTACACGGTAATCTCTACGTGTGCCGCCGCCTCAACAAGACGGTCATAGTTCTGAATCATATTTCCGGCAACCTTGAACAGGATCTTAGTTCTCAACTTCTTCTCAAATTCAATGCAACAACGCTCTTTCGTTGCCACCAACTCTGGTGCAAACCGGGACAAACTAGAGAAGGCCGCCTCAAACTCGGCCACGAACATGTTAAACTGTTTGAGGTCTTGAAACTCTTGCCTCAATCTCTTCCTAGAAGTGGAAGGTAGGAACTTGTCTTGGAAAGCAACCACAAAGGCTTCCCATATCAGTTCCACCCTACCCTTGGCATACTTCCACCATTGGCCCGTATCCCCCTTGAGATAGTAACTCGCTAGAGTCATCCTTAGCTCGCTATCTTTGATGTGAAGCATCTCAAATGTCTTCACCGTTTGCTCGAGCCACTCACCCATTTTCTTGGGCTCGGGGCCACCGTGGAATTCATCCGATTTGGCTTGCAAAAACTCTCTAGTAAGGAAACTCGCCTTTGTCTCTATGGCATTCTCTCGGGCTTGGTTTTTCGTCCTCAACATATTCATCGACTCCCTCAAAGCCCCTGTCATTTCTCTGGCTAGGGCCCCTATTGCGGTTTGACTCGCTTGTTCTAGAATTCTCGCTTGCCCCACTTGCTCGGCCACATTATCTTGGTCCGCTTGCCTGTCCGTATTAGCTTGGCTGAACCTTTCCTTTTGCATCGGAACCTCATAGATCAGTACTTCATGTACACCTCGGCGAGGCCTACCACGCCTCCCGCCTTTACCATCACGGGCCTTACCTATTCTTGACATCCTAATAAGGAATAAGAGAAATAATTTAGCATATGAACCTACATGTGCTCGCAACTTGCCTCACACGTTGGACCACAACAATTATGTATATTTCTCTACCATAGAAACAATTTAATTTCACTCCACATAAGCACTTAGTCATATAAACACATACGAATTATTCTTTTACGATGAAATTCGTCCCACGAAAAACCAAGAATTCTTAGTAGAACGAGTATTGATCAAGTACCATTCTAATAAGACCTCAAGGAATTTAATAGGCGCAAACAACATCCCAAAAGTCCAATTCCATACCCATCTTGTCATATAAACATCTTGTCACATAGCCACAAAATATGCAATATCTCCTAATGGTGCGAAATGAACCCATTGTGGCAAAAGAACCACTCACCGCGAGCCCCAAGTATTCAAACTCGGGCTCTGATACCAAGTTGTCACACCCCAAAAATTTATGCAAAAATGTAGTATGATAACCATGGCTCCTTAGGATGAATTGGAATAAATTCCTAACACTTGCATTACATGATCATGGGTTTCATACAAAATAACTCTACATGCAGATATACATTCAATGATTTCTAGTACATGAATTTATAGCATGTAGAGCATTCAATCCAAAAATAAATAAATACCCTCAAGGGGCTTAAAAATTCTAAGGCTTAAGCCCGATTACACAAAAATGGTTTCTTGAACCCATACAATTATAGCCCTGGGCTAGCAAAATATACCACAACCAAAACAAGAGCCTTGTGCTCTCAACATAAACATCCGCGCCCTATTTCGGCGGAATCACCACATCTTTTCCAGCATCAAATCCCATAAGGTGAGCATAAAGCCCAGTAGGAAATTCTTAACAAAGTATATGCATTTTATACAAGCCTCATGACGTGAAATGCAAGTGCCATGCTATGCTTTTTGAAAGAAAATCACATCTTCATCTTTTGAAAACCATCATGCTCAATGATATCTTGAAATCTCCACAATTCAAAATTTATCAATTTAACTCAAGGGGCAGTAAATACGACTCAGGTAATCCCTAGGTTGGTGTTTGCAAGTAGGCATAACTAGCACTACCAAAACCACACTTTACCAGTGACTAACCGAAAGGGAAGTGGTATCTCCTCCGTGCGTGTTTTCGGTCTTTCATCCTGGACACTTAGGCCAACTTAATCAATTTCATCTACACCCCCTATCCGGACTTACCAACGTATTTATCCCAAAGCAATTTCAATAAATATTTTATTCACAAACCTTCTTTTCTCAATGCAAAAGTTTCCAAACTCAATTCAAAATTTGTAACAACCAATTGAATGGATATGTAATGCAACAATTATCAATGCCACATAACATTTCTCCATTTTCAATTATCTCATACAATAATTCCATAATAATCAAAATTCTCATTTCTCTTTTCAATGCCATTTCACAAAATAGTCACATGTTCATTTAAATCTATCAATGTGTAGCAACAATCTCACACTGCATGCATTCCCAACAATTTAGTCATCACATGACTATACCAACATTTTGAACAACAACTTCCAAAATAAAAAATTCTCACATTCCATGAAATTCGTCATTTATATATAAAAATAAGAGATTTTCCAATCATGCTTTCATTTTGGCACAAAAAGAAAATAATAGTAATAATGTCATCCATGGGTTCTCAACATCTTTTAAAACCCCTAAATTTTTAGGTTTTCTCACCACAACTATACAACACCCAAATTATTTGAAAGAATCTTTCTAAAAAAAAAAAAACATCTTCCTCAATCAATGTAGTTCCAAAACCCTCAAGAGATTATTTCATAAGAAACAAGGTTAAACCCACTTTCAAAATCACCTACATTTTTTAACCAACAATCAAGTTTCAATACAATAAAAGAGGGGTTTCGAAAATCAACTAAATCTTGCAAAAATATATATATATATATATATAACTCTAAGAAAATCCCTACCTCAAGTTTTAAAGAAAAAATGAGATGAAACCTCAAAATTTCACGGTGTTGAAATCTGATCTTCACCGCACATAACGAAGCCCTCGAGAAGTTATCCAACTTTGATGAAGAAACTTGGGTCAAAATGCTAATGGATTTGGAGAAATAAAGGATCTTGTGAGGTTTTTGGTAAGAAATGTAGAGAGAAGGGAGAGAAAAGTGTTTTTAGAGAGAGACATATAATCTAAAAGTGATATACATTCTGCCCAAGAAGAGAGAAAAGATAGAATTTTCGGACACAGCGGAGTCCTACACATGCGGAGCGTGTTTCTCGTACGTGCGACACTCTCACCCCACACCACCAACCGCACCTGCATTAATTGCAGTAGCGCACTCAACCATCCCCTGTTTTCCACACGTCCGGGCGTGCGGCCTCACCTCCCGCTCGTTCGGCCCCTCCCAAGCCCCCGCACGTGCGGCTCTGCCCTCCAACCAGGAAAATTTCAGCTCAACTGAAGACACTCCGGACCCAACTTCGCACCTTCCAAAACAAGTGAATACTCGGGATTGAAATAAATAAGAACGATAGATTTTTGGGAGGAAGTTTTCAACACAATGAACTCCATAGTTAAAAAAACCTCGTATTACAACTCGACACTCTGACCAAGGCAAACCCAACGTAGATCAAGGAGGAACAAGACGGATTACGTACCCGGTCATCACAATATATTTTATAAAAGAATATTTTTAAGGAGAGATATTATGAGAGTTTCAAAACCCCATACAAAATTATTTTTAAAATCAAAACCTCTATGTGGGATTGTAAAATAAAAATAAAATGAAAGTTAGCCAATCGAGATTTTCTTAATTGTTTAAAATTAAGAAAATCAAAAAAATTAGTATGAGATATTGCTCATAAGGTTTCTCATTAAAAATCTCATTTTGTTTATATAAGTGGTAGTATAAGATCCACTTTATGTAAGTGAAACAATTCACTTTTTCCTTCTTTTCTTAATGTGGGATTATAAAATAAAAGTTAAATGAAAGCTAGTCAACGAAGATTTTCTTAATTGTTTAAAAGTTAACAATTGTTTGGGCAGGACGTTTATTTTGAATCAAGTAATCTTAGCCGTTTAATCTTTAATTAGGTCAATCTTTAATTTATTTCGAATCAACCAAATTTAGCCAATATATTTTGATAAAATTGCTAAAATCGCAGTTAAACTAGCGAATCAGTCAAACTGAAAACGGTTCACCCAATCGACTAGGTCAAAGGACCAACCAACTTATATAAAATTTAATTAATTAAAAATTAAAAATTTATTTTAATTTTAAAATTTAAACTGTCTTGAATTGAAACATACACAACACTACAAAATTAAATGGGAGCGTAACGTTTATATAGTGAAACAACTCATTTTTTCCTCATTTTTCCTGATGTGGGATTGTAAAATAAAAGTTAACAGTTGTTTGGACGAGAAGTTCATTTCTAATCAGGCAATCTCAGTCGTTTAATTTTTAATAAGGTCAATCGTAGTTTATTTCAAATCAAACAAATTTGAGCAATATATTTTGATAAAACAACTAAAATCGTAGTTAAATCAGTGAAGCAGTCAAACCGAAAACGATTTAGCCTAATCACACTACAACAAAACTAACTATTTACGACATTATGTTTACAACATGCGTCCAATGCATGTGATAACCGGGTACGTAACTCGTCTCTTTCTCCTCTAATTGTGTTTATCTTGCTCGTAGTAGAAGTGTCGGGAATTAATTTAAGGTCTCGTCGACTGTTTGGGTTCATTATTCTTGAAAATTTTCCAATAATTCCTTTTCTTGGTCCTATTTTTCTCGCGTTTGAGTTTTACTTGTCTTGAAGGGCATGAAATTTGATCTGGGGTGTCCGGGACTCACTGGTGCAGTTTGGGGACGAAAAGGCAAAATTGCACGTGCGAGAATGGGGCCGCATGTACGGGAAGTGAGGTCGCACGTGCAGTGAGAAAGGGGAATTCTGGGTTGGCTACTGCATTATATGCACGTGCGGGAGGAGGTGTGAGAGAGAGTGCTGTGCATGCGGGAGTGAGTGCCACACGTGCTGGAAGTACGTGATGCACGTGCGGGAAAGCGCTGAGTCCGAATTTTTTTTCCTTTTCTTCTTCTTGGGCTAAGTTTATATCACTTTTTCATCATCCCTCTCTCTCTAAAAACTCTTTTCTCTCTCTTTTCTTTACATTTCCTATACCAAACTAGATTGAATCCTTGATTTCTTCAAATCCATTAGAGTTTTGATCCTAGTCCCTTCATCAAAGTTGGATAACTTCTCGAGAACTACGTTTTGTGCGGTGGAGATCAAGTTTCAACACCGCTGATTTTGAGGGTTTCATCCCACTTCTTCTTCAAAATTTGAGATAGGTATTTTCTTAGAGTTATATATATATATATTTGCAAGATTATGTTGATTTGGAACTCTTTTGGGAAGTATGGAAACTTTGATTTTGGCTTATGTGTTGTGAATGATTTTCAAAATGGGTTTCCATAACGGTTTTTTTTTTTTTTAAAAAAATCCTTGAGATTGTGAGTTATATTCATGTAGAGAAGTGTTAGCTTGAAATAATTTCTTTCAAAATGGGGAGGAAACCTAGTTTATGGAAAACCCTAGAAATTTGGAAAATTTTGAGAAAATGTGGTGATGTTATGATATTGATATTTGACTAATATTATGACAAATGTTGACATGAGGAATTTCATGGTATATGAGAATTAGAGGGTTTGGAAGTTTGTTGTTCAAAATATTGATATAGTCATGAAATAAGAAAGTTGATGGAAATGCATGAAATGCGGAATGTGTTGCTCCTCGATAGAGATTGATGAACATATATTTATCTTGTGAAATTTCATTGAAAGAGAGTTGGGAATTGTGACCATAAATGAAAAAATTGTATGGAAGGATATTTTAATGCATTGACATATATCGCACTGGCAGTTCAATTCATTTCATTACTACGAGTTTTTAATTAAGAAATTGAAAAATCTTGCATTGATTTGTTTTAGGGTAAATACGTTGGTAAGTCCAGATAGGGGTTGTAAATGAAATTGATTAAGTTGGCCTGAGTGTCCAGGGTGAAAGACCAAAAACACGCGCGGAGGAAGTACCACGTGCCTTACGGTTAGCTACCGGTAAAGTGAGGGTTTTGGTAGTGCTACTTATGCCTACTTACAGACACAAATCTAGGGATTACCTGAGTCGTATTTACCGCCCCTTGAACTTGACATAAAATTATTGAATTGTTAAATTTTCAAGTTTTCATTGAGCATGATAGTTTTCGAAAAGATAATAACATGACCTTCTTTTAAAAGCATGGCATAGCATATGCATTTCATCTTGTGAGAATTGTATAAAATGTATATACTTTGTTAAGAATTTTCTACTGGGCTTTATGCTCACCCTATGGGATTTTGTGTAGGAAAAGATGTGGTGATTTCGCCAAACTAAGGGCATGGATATGTATGTTGAGAGCACAAGGCTCTTTTTTTGTTGTGATTAAGCCAAGGGCTATATTTGTATGGGTTCGAGCAACCATTTTGTGTAACCGGGCTTAAGCCTTGAACTTTGTAGCCCTTGAAGGCATTTGTTTATTTTTTACTGGATGTTTCACATGCTATAAATTTATGTATTAGAGTCGTTGAATGTATATTCACATGTAGAACTATTTTGTAAATCTGTTATGATTAAATATGCAAGTGTTAGAGATTTATTTTTGGTCTATCGTACAGAGTAATGATTGGTGTACTTTTATTGTGTATTTTGTGGGGCGTTATAATGCATGTTGTAATTAGTATATTCTACGACATTTTTTTTTGCAAGTCGTAATATTTTGTCAATAACAACATTCATACCATGTAAGTCATTAATTCATATATTTATGGCATGCAAAAGTATGCCATAAAAAATGTATGTTTTTACGACTTACAAAAATATATCGCAAAATATTTGCACTTAAGACGGCATACATTTCATATTGTAAAATATTATAACTTTACACGACATGTTAATGAATGTCGTGAAAACTTATAAAAAAAATTCAATCCGATTTTTTTATGACATGCAAAAGTATGTTATAAAAAATGTATATTTTCACGACATACAAAAAAATGTTATAAAATATTTACAGTTAAGACAACATACATTTCATATTGTAAAATATTAAATTATATATTTTTTTGAATTTAGTGATTTTTTTAGAAAATTAAAAACTATTTTCCTTCTAAGTATATGTAAATTATTTGAATTTAAAAAGTAAAAAAAAAAAATTTATTTAAAAACTTACGCCATACTCCTTCTCATTCTAGATCGATACATGTTTTGGTTCCAAACCCTTTCATTCTCTAGAGAAATTATATTTTAATTATAAATAATAAAAAAAATTCTAGATGTTCTTAAATATTTATAAATTTCTAGTAGATATGAGAAATTTTTATTTTTTTTCCAATAAACTAGATATTCTGTTTATAATCTAGATTTTTTTTAATACAAAAATAATTTATAAACTCATACTTAAATCTTTTTGTCTAAAATTTTCTACTCCAATTTTTATTTATTTATTAATATTATTAAAATTACACCTTCTTTGCATCCCATTTTTTTTATTTATTAATATTGTCATTTTTTTTAACAGATTTATTAACAATTTTTTTTAAAATAACTGTTTTTTTTTTTTTTTTTTTTATCAAAGTTATAACAATGTGGGTGTTTGGGAAGTGGGTTTTTATGTAGGTTTTTTTAGTTGTAGGATATTATTGGAGAAATTTTTTTTGTGTTTAGAAAGATAGTTGAGTTTTTTTGTGATTAGATGTGATGTTTGTAAGAAAAAAAGTAAATTAATTATGAGATTGAATGCAAAAAAATAAAAAAAAACCCAAGTCCCAAACTTCCCAAACACCACCAATTTATCAGCTCACATTTTATTAACTCACACATTTTTTTCCATTCTTGTATGTATGTCTCTCTCTCTCTCCATCGACATCTCACACAAACACACGAGCACCACCACCAGCCACTGCCCCTCCGATGATGTTAGTTACACGAGCACCAATCGATTGATTCCGAGCTTGGCGTTTGATTCTAATTCCGAGCTTGGAGTTCGATTCTGATTCTGATTCTCAGCCCCTTCCATGGATTTGATTTCTTTGTGAGTTTCTAACTTATTCAGTTTCCTCTCATTCTAGAAGCATTCATATTTGACGCAATTGGTGTTTTAGGTTAAATGACGATGAAACGATTGTCAATGATGGATTGGAATTAATTATGTGATTTTTTTGTGATGTTTCTCTGTGATTTGATTGGATTAATTTTGAAAGCAATTGTCTTCATTCAATGTTTGTTAACGATTTCTCATCTGAGTTTTGTCTTCGTTTTGGTTCTCCGGAGAAATTTAGAGTACGAATTGTGACTTATTGAGTTCCTCATGAAATTCAAACTTGCATTCATCTTTGTAATTTCATATGGTACTCTTTACTTACCATTTGACAATCATTTGTTGACATTGTGGAAAAATTCCATTCATTTTGAAAGTAAATGTTGTTCTATTTCTACTTCAAATGGCAAGTATATTACTTAAAAAAGGTTAAGTAGATTGTGGCTTATTGTTTTCTGCATCGCATAACTAGTTCAATCTAGGTTCACCCAAGGTTGGAGCATAAAATGTTGGTACATATCATTGAGTTAGCTTGAAAACATTGTCTTTTGTTTAGTGATATGGATAGTCTGCAGAGGATAAAACAATATCTGGATATAAGAGAAGTTGGGATTTTGGTTCTTAATTGGAATTTGTGAATATAATGTTTTGGGGATTTGGGTTTTCTTTTCTGCTCAAAGTCCTTTTTTGGTACTGTTGAAGCTCAAAATTGGTGATTTCTCTGGCTCTTGCTTATGATGAATTTGGCTCAATGAAGCTAAGATCTGAAGAGGTTCTCACTTCTTTGTGCTTTCTGGATTGTCATATTTTGGGTTAGAAGTAGGGTATTGGAAGCTCTTGAGCTACCTGGAGCTGCCAATCTTGAGGTTGGGTGAATTTGAGGCAAGCAACTGGGGCTTGTGTGGTGAGTTTTGTTAGGGTTTGAGCTGAAATGTACTGGTTAATTTGGTGAAGGTTTGATTCATCAAGTTTTTAACTACTCAAGGGTCTATTTGGGGTTGGGTGAAAAAGATCAAGTGTCGATGACGCTGAAATCGATTGTGTTTTGTAGTGGAACTAGTTTTGGTTGAAGGTTCTAGAGGGGGTTTCTTGGTGGTTTTGTCCATAACATCCATATGAAGTCTCTTCATACAACAATCCTCATCATTTCTTAGTAATATATTTGTTGGGTTTGGTGGTTTTGAGGAGTACATTCAGATTTGGATGGAGTTTGTAAGGGCAAAGTGAATGTATTATGGTGTTTTTGGCTAGGAAGGAAGTGCAAGAGGCCTTTGGGACATTTAGTGCTGAGCTATTTTGGTAATAGCTTTTGTGGTTACAAATTTTAGGTGATATTATCATTTTAGAAATGAGGTTCTCTTCTGCTGGTTTCACTCAGCAGTCTCCTGAAGGTATATTTCTCTGGGTTCTTTTTGGTTGTTGAATTTCAGTCTTTTTCCCTGTTTTCCTGGTTTGGAGATCTTTTAGTGTCTAGTTCAGCTGCAAAATATTTGTTGTTGTATCTTCTGGTTTTGGTTCCTTTTTTGGGGGTCATTTCCATCTACATTTCACACAAATTTTCCCTTTCTATTTGCCAAATCCCTCTCCAAATCCATGAACCAAACACAGCGTTAGTGTCTAGTTAAGCTGCAAAACATTGTTGTTAGACTGATTTCTTGTTAAAAAATTACATTGATAATCTGCAGGGGAGAAGAGATGTCTGAATTCTGAACTTTGGGATGCAGATGCTGGTCTTCTTGTTTCCCTACCTGCTGTTGGAAGCCGCGTGTTGAACAGGTCAGTCTACTTTGATTTTTTTTGACATATTCCTTGCTTTTAGATTTTTGAAATCGGTCCATGGCAGGCAATGTGTTTATTCATGCTTGCTTAGCAAATAAAATTTGTTTCATGTTTGTCTATTTTTATAAGCATCCTTCTGTTATTTGGTATAATATGTTCCAGCATATGTCAAGCATTGGGCTATTATGCTACGACTGTTACACTTGGCAACCGCGCGTCAACGTAGGTTACTGCATCAACCAACAAAGAAGTGGATGCCCATATGCCTAACCACCCAAGCTTATCTCCACAACTCATCTGTCAGCTTCACAATGTGACCATGCATGTAAGGAATCTTTAGTTCTATTTTCTGGTTCTGGTTATTTTACAAGGTGGTTGGTTTCGAGAAACTCAAATTTTTTTTTACTAGGCGGATGTGGAGACCGATGAGGTATATGCTCAAATGACCTTGCAGCCACTGAGCCCGGTATGCTAATCTATTGAGTGAATAATAGTGAATGATGTGCATGCCCATTTTCTTATAAATAGTTGAATCTTGAAATTGTCAACTAGCAAGATGAGTGGAGAGATACTTTATTTCTCATTTAACATAAAATTGAATTTATAACCAATTGTTGTCCACATTATTTCTTATTTTAGCAAAAGGCAATTTAGGCCATTTGAACAGTGAACAATGACCTAAATGGTTTGCTTTTGGTTTGGAATGGATAGCCATGAACAATATTATAAAGAAAATATTATACAAATTAACAATATCTATATATATATATATATCAAGAAAAGAATATTCTTGTTAAAAACTCCCATTTTGCTAGAAATTAATTTTGTTCTGCTAATAGGCAAGTGGACATAATCCTCTATTATAATTGGTTAAAATAAATGGGATGGATTATTTAGTTTAAGACAATAGATTCAATCCTTTAACGAGCAAGGGATGAAAATTAATTTTGTTCACCTACTCCATTTTTTTGTATGATCCCATCCTTGATCTTGACACAATAGACTTGTAATAACTAAAATATGATATAATTATTTTAGTATCATTATTTTCAGAAAATATCTTTGTGGTATCATTCAATTTCAGGTTATATGATATTCCTCGTATTTATTTGACATTTTCTAAGTTTAAGCTAGCACATCTATAAGGAAATATGAGAGATGAAATGTGCTTTCCTCTATACCTTGTTATGCAGGAATTTGATTTTCAGGTCTTTCTTTATGGTTTTAGTATGTTTGACTACCAGACAATATATAAAATCAGAAAATATGTCCAGAAAGTTATTCAGAATATTGATGTGTGCTCTCGATTCAATTCTATACAATGGGATCCACACTTGAAATGAATCTTAGCCATTCAATGCTTGTTTCTGGGTACCTAACATTATTGTTTGACTACTGTAAAACTTTTAAGTTATGTTCATGTAGAAAAAGCCTAAACACTTGCATAAAGTAGAAAACTTCTTCATCATTGTTTAGTTTGTACATTATGACTTTAGGATTCACTTCTGCCTGGTTTTTGTTACTTCATTAATTTTTGTGCGTAGCTAATGCTTTCTCTTTCACGTCATCTTGGTGGCCCTTAAATTTCAATGATTATAATGGTTTCACCTCTTATCCGCATCTTCATCTTTAAGGGTTGAACTTTCTCAGAAATAGTGGGATATCATATGGTTATTATCTTTCCAGCTACCACTTTTTTCAGCTTCCCTCTCTAATCTTTATTCAGTCTTGTCATCTCATTCTGCATTAAGGAAGCTTGATTTTCATCTTGTGTATCCTTCTTACTTTCATTTCTTGCTTGTTACTTCTCTTCCATTGATTTCCATAGACCAGTTGCATTCATTTTCTTTCTTTGAATTTTTTTGTTTGAATATCATTAACTCTTAACATCTATAATGAAAAGTTTAGAGTTTATGCAGCACAAAGGATATGTCTCAGTCGCTTATTTTATTGTCAAACTGTGTATAAAAATTAGTGTTAAAACATGATGATTTTCACTTCTTAAAAGAAAATTGATTGTTGACACTATTAATCAAATGTCTATAAGAAGTAGAGGACAGCTTGGATATTATAAAGCCTTCATCATTTATATGGCCATTTAATTCCAAGAAATACAGTGTTTGTAAAACACTGCATGCTGGTATGATACCTAGCTTATACGTTATTGTTATGTTGTATTTTGGCATTGTTAATGTTCTAATATGGGATGAATGTTATGCAGTATACTTATATACTCTTAATTTTTGTAGGATCAAAGTAATGGTGGTCGAACTTAGAGAATGTCAAATGCAAGTTGTTGCATTGGGAGGGGACAAACTTGTTGGTTGCAGAAGGTCAAATTGCATCAAGGGATCCCAAGTCAAAGGTACATCACATGACCCTTGGACCTATGTGTTGGAAAGTATGGGTGAACCACGTAATAGTCAATGTGCCGTTGTTTCGTCTGCTTATGAAATGTATGATCTTCAAGATGCAATAGGAACTACAATTGCATGGCCTAGTCAATTCATTCATTTGGACTAAATATTAGACTAATTGATTTACGATTTGTAGTTATGCTTTTTGGATGTTTAAAGTCGTATTTTAGAGATTAGTGAACCTTCTGATTTGGATACTTTTCTTAGTTTGTATGTTTGAGGTTGTTATCAGCTTGATATAATAGAAGTTGAGGATGGTAGTTAGTATGCAGGTTGTTTGTTGTATGGATATTAGATTTTTTTTTTTGTACTTACTTCATAATTGTTGTTTCTGCTTGGTTTGTTTACAGGTTGCATTTTATAAGCAAATGTCTGCATACTATTGGCCAAGGTTATATTCCTGTATATATATATATTATATTTTCAAAATTATCTTCTACGACATATAAAATTGTCATAAAAAGTGCAATGATTTATGACATGCAAGAAAATGCTGTAAAAGATTACATACGACATACAAAATATGTCATAAATATATTAAAAATGACTTTCTACGGCATACAAAATTATGTCATGAAAAGGGATAATTTATGACATGCAAGAAAATGTTGTAAAATATTATATACAGCATACAAAGTATGCCATAAATATATTCAAAATAACCTTTTACGGCATGTAAAACTATGTCATAGAAAGTATGATGATTTATGGCATGACAAAAATGTCGTAAAAAATTATATGCTATATACAAAGTATGTCATTAATGTTTAATTTATTACTTTTTACAACTTTATCTGCATGTCGTAAATGATGCTCAAATTTTCACGGCATGTCATATAATGACATTTGTGTGCATGCCGTGAAAGAGTTTTTACAATATGCATTACAAGCTGTAAAAATTCAGTTTTGTTGTAGTGTCGGCTAAGTCAAAAGAACGACCAATTTACAACAAAATTAATTAATTAAAACCTTTAAATTTTATTTTAAAATTTAAACCATTTTGAAGTGAAACATGCACAATATTATAATATTAAATGATTGTATAAGATTCACTTTATATAAGCGAAATAACTCACTTTTTCTTTCTTCTCGATGTGAGATTGTAATTATTTTAAAGTTAAATATTATGAGAGTTTTAAAATCTCATACAAAATTATTTTTAAAATCAAACCGTCTATGTGGGATTGTAAAATAAAAATTAAATGGAAGCTAACCAATGGAGATTTTCTTAATTGTTTAAAATTAAGGAAATAATAAAAAAAAAAATGGTATTGTTTTTTTTTTTTTTTTTTTTTTTTTTTTTTTTTTTTTTTTTTGGTTACAGGGAAATCCTCTCACTCTCCCGCAGGTCCAAGGCAGCGCCCCGAGGAGATCACCAGGGTGTCCTGTTGTTCGTTCCGAGCTAGAGACTATAACCTGGAAGCTTGTCTCGACCTCACAAGGCAAGCTTCGGTAAGTCAGGACTCGCACAGCGGGGGAGAATTAAACCCACACCAAGTAGCTGATAAGGCGTCCTTGAGGTCAACCTCCTAACCAACTGTGCTACGCCCAGGAGATTGGCCCAGAGGGGATTCGAACTCAGGACCTAGAGGCTTAAACCCCAGGCCTTACCAAGTTGCCACCCACCCCTGGGTTAAAAATGGTATTGTTTATAAGGCTTCTCACTAAAAATCTCATACGATTTACTTTATATAAGTGAAACAAATCACTTTTTCCTTTTTTTTCCTAATGTGGAATTGTAAAATAAAAGTTGAAGCTAATCAATTGAGATTTTCTTAATTGTTTAAAATTAAGAAATTTCAATAATTTATATAAATTGGAGCATAAAATTCACTTTATGTAAATGAAACAATTTTTTTTTTCTCCGATTTGGGATTGTAAAATAAAAGGTAAATGGAAGCTAACCATTGTGAATTTTGTTAATTGTTTAAAATTAAGAAAATTCAATAATTTTAGAATGAGGGTTTGGAATTTCTAGAAGGCTTCTCCTTAAAAGCCCTTTTATAAGATGTATTTTATATAAGTGAAACAACTCATTTTTTCTTTCTTTTCTCGATGTGAGATTGTAATTATTTAAAAGTTAAATATTATGAGAGTTTGAAAATTTCATACAAAATTATTTTTAAAATCAAAATGTCTATGTGAAATTGTAAATAAAAGTTAAATGGAAGCTAGGCAATGGAGATTTTCTTAATTGTTTAAAATTAAGAAGATCAAAAAAATGAGTATGAGATATTGATCACAGGGCTTCTCACTAAAAATCTCATTTTGTTTATATAAATGGGAGTATAAGATTCATTTTATGTAAGTGAAATAATTCATTTTTTCTTTCTTTTTTCGATGTGGGATTATAAAATAATAGGTAAATGAAAGCTAGCCAACAGAAATTTTCTTAATTGTTTAAAATTAAGAAAATTCAATAATTTTAGAATAAGGGTTTGAACCTCCTAAAAGATTTCTCTCTAAAAATCTATTTTCCTTATATAATATATAGGTACATAGTAAAACAAACTTTGCTTTTTCTTCTTCTCTTGATGTGGGATTATTAAATAAATTATAAACTAATTAAAGAAGGGAAATTTTCTTCTTCTTTTCGCGATATGGGATTATCAAATAAAAGCTAGTTAATAGAGATTTTCTTAATTGTTTAAAATTAAGAAAATTAAGAAAATTAGTATGAGATATTAAAACTCTCACAAGACTTCTCACTAAATGCGATGAGAGTATAAGATTCACTTTATACAAGTAAAATAACTCATTTTTTTTTTCATTCTTTTTTCGATGTGAGATTATTAAATAAAAGCTAGCCAACGAAGATTTTCTTAATTGTTTAAAATTAAGAAAATTAAGAAAATTAATATGAGATATTGAAACTCTTACAAGACTCCTCACTAAATGGGGTGAAAGTATAAGATTCTTTTTATATGAGTAAAACAACTTTTTTTTTTTTTTTCTTTTCCCGATGTGGGATTATCAAATAAAAGCTAGCCAATGATTTTTCGATATGGGATTATCAAATAAAAACTATCCAGTGGAGATTTTCTTAATTGTTTAAAATTAAGAAAATCAAGAAAATTAGTATGAGATACTGAAACTCTCGTAAGGCTTCTCACTAAATGGGACAAGAGTATAAGATTCCCTTTAGATGAGTAAACCAACTCATTTTTTTTTTCCTTCTTTTCTCAATGTGGGATTATCAAATAAAAGCTAGCCAATGGAGATTTTCTTAATTATTTAAAATTAAGAAAAATCAAGAAAATTAGTATGAGATATTAAAACTCTTATAAGACTCCTCACTAAAATCACCCTTTCCTTTAATATAGATTGGATTTGGATATAATTTGCCGGAATTGGATCCAACCCACGGGCGCAATGAAAGAGCAAGTAGAGGAGGTTCATCTTGTCCTGGCATATACACATATTGGGGGATTTTATTTGCACTCTAAAAATATTAAGTACATCTAATTTTTCATTACACTCTATTATATTATTTATGTTTTTTACAAATTACATTTCAAAGTAAACCCAAATCAAAAACCTCAAATTACACTCCTTTCAAAAATCCTTAAACAAATTTATCATTACAGCTATTCATTTTATTCACATATAGAAATGATTAGTGTGAGTTATTCTGTATAACATCATATTTACTTGTATGTGTTCCTATTATATTAATGATAGCCCCATGAAACTCTTTGCTATATTATATTTGATCTGTGCCACAATTTGAAAGGTTTAGGAACAATTCGGCTTCCCTATTTCTTAAAAAAGAATTGATTCAGTTGATCCAAAAAAAAAATTTAAAAAATGAAAAGAGTCTTGATGAACTTTAAGTATCAAGTTAAATTCACGATGAAATTTTAACTTATCGTGTGATTTTGTTCTACCCTATTGAAATCATTGGTTTTTTTTTTTTTTTTTTTTTTTTTTTTTTTTTTTTTTTTTTGTAGGGTTGATGTTATCACTGGTTATCTTGAAGATGTTTGGAAGATTGGCTTAACGAAAAATCAACAGACTTTTCATGAAAATTCAATGGCATATATTGTGTTCTTATTTATTTATTTATTTATTTTTGTGTAAATAACAACATAATAAGAAACAATGATATCAATAATAATGGTGAGTTTTTGTGGGGTCAATTAGAGTTTTGAAGTGAGGAAGAAAATAAAAAGAAAATAATTGAAACTTAGTAAATAAGATGCAGAGTGTTGAATATGAAAAATGTGTGTAAATAGTTTGGGTGTACCATGAAGAAAAGAAAAAATTATTTTAAAATTTAATTTGTATTATCTTTATTAATAAATTTATATTAAAATATAATAAAAACTAAAATTTTAATTAAATGTGCTGAATTATTATTTGAATTATTCACCCACACACATTCCTTCATTCGTTTATGTATTATGTAATAGGATCTTTCTTAAATATGCCTTGAATACCATATGCAAGGTATTTATACACTTTTATGTTTTTGGTTATACAAGTTTGTGTTACTAGTTATACAATTTTTTGTTAAAACTTATATATTGGTGATCTACTAAATAGGTCACCTTACCAGTAAAATTAATAAAATAATATATTATATTATATACGTGTAAGTATTTTTGAAAAAATATGAAAATTTTCACAAAAACGTGTAAGCCTTTTCACAAAATATTTGAAATAACACAAAAGGTGCAAGTTTTCACAAAGAGAGTAAGTGATTTCACAAAAAGGCATAAGTCAACACAAAAAGCCGTAAGTTTTCACAAAAGGCATAAGTTTTCACAAAGAGAGTAAGTAATTTCACAAAGAGAGTAAGTGATTAAGCAAAAAGGCGTAAGACAACATAAAAATGCGTAAGTTTTCACAAAGAGTATAAGTGATTTCACAAAAAGGCGTAAATCAACACAAAAGGCCGTAAATTTTCACAAAAGTCTTAAGTTTTCACAAAGAGAGTAAGTGATTTCACAAAAAAATATAAGTCAACACAAAAAGGTGTAAGTTTTCACAAAAGGTAGAAGTTTTCACAAACAGAGTAAGTGATTTCATAACATCTGTTGTACATATGTGTGTATATATATATGGATGGGTAACATTCATTTTACCTCCTTATATTATGACTCAATGGTATTTTACCTCTCTGTCTTTTAAAAGTATCCATATACTCTCATGTGATTTTTGACCAAAACGCAACACTAACATGTTAATGTTAATAATAAAAAGACAATTATACCTTTTTATATCTTCTTCTATTTTTGGCGCTCTTTGTAAATAAATAAATAAATTTATGAAATATTTACCAATAAATCCCATCTCACAAACAAATACTCCAATTAGTCTCAAGTTTTTTTCTATTGATCTGTTAAGTCCTATTAGTGAATAGTGTCTTTCCTTGCGGTTCAATTTTTGATTTTGGTAGTGTTTTAGTGGACAAGTATTCCACTTTAGTAATGTGACAGATATGATGTGATAGATCAATGTGGCATGTATTAATGTGATACTCTAATGATGTGACATTCTAAAAAATTAAAAACTCATTGATGTACTTTTCCTAAATGTGACAACGTGGCAAGTATGATGTGACACTCAAAAACTTTTACTCCAAAAAAAAAAATCAAAAACTTCTTAGTGTTTATTTTTTCCAAATGTGACAACGTGATGGGTGTGATGTAACATTTCAAAAAAATTAAAAACTCCTTAGTGTATTTTTTCCAAACGTGACAACGTGGCGGATATGATTTGACACTCTAAAAAAAAAAAAAAAAACTCATTAGTGTGCTTCTTCCAAACGTGGCATGCGACATTCCAACGTGACAGGTATGATGTGATACTCTAAAAAAATTAAAAACTCTATGATGTGGCACTCTAAAAAAATTAAAACTCCTTATTATACTTTTTCCAAACGTGATAATGTGATGGATATGATGTAACACTCTAAAAAAATTAAAACTCCTTAGTGTACTTTTTCCAAACGTGACATGTGACACTCCAACGTGGCGGGTTAACGTGACACTCTAAAAAAATTTAAAACTCTTTAATATACTTTTTTTAAATGTGACACTCTAACGTGGCGGGTATAATATGACACTAGAAAACTCTTTAGTGTACTTTTTTCAAATGTGATACTTCAATGTGACGGGCAAATGAGTCATCACACATCCAAAAGGACTAAATAGATCACAAGAAAAAAATATGAGACTATATGGATTACACGTCCAAAATATAGGACTTATTGATCAATCTCCCTAAATTTATCTATATGACTAAGTAAAAAAATTAAAAATATAACACAAATTTAATTTATGAAACTATAGTTTCCTAAATAGTTTTTTGATAAACTTAATTTTAAATTTTAATTAATTTATGATTTAATTATATATATATGTATATGTACATATTTAATTTAAAATGTTATTAAATAATAAATTGAGTTAAAAATTAAAAATTAGATTAAGATACTTTTATGATTTAATTTGTTATATATATATATATTTTTGGGGGGGGGGGGGGGGGGGGCGCTATTTTTATGATGTAACTATAGCATTTTAGTTTAAAACCGTAGTAAAGTGCTATTGGGTTATACCACAAGGGGTAAATTGAATTTTACCCTATATATATATACACTTATATTTTGAGTAAAATTCATTTTTTTGAGGTTAGAGTAGTTTACCCCCCTTATAGTTCAAATATAGCTAGAAAGTCCTATGTGATTTTGGACCAAAGTGCAATCATTAATACCGTTAACTATATATGTGAAATGACTGTAATACTTGCAATTTTTTTTTTGTTATTTTCTTTCTCTCTCCTCTCTCATGCATATAATTTATAATATCTAATATTAATTCAATTAAATCACAATTAATTATAAATTCTTAATTATTTATTGTAATTATTAACTTTTACTCTAATTTTAATTTAATTATATTTTATATCATAATTAATCCAAAATATTTAATAATTTTTCATAATTTCTAACTTTTTAATCTAATTTTAATTTAATTATATATTAGATCACAATTAATTCTAAATTCTTAATTATTTATTGTAATTCCTAACATGTTAGTCTAATTCTAATTAAATTATATGTTAGATCAATTCTTAATTCTTAATTATTTATATTTATATTTAATTATATTTTATATTTCAGTGTTATGTTAGTAATTTTCATCTGATTATAGACAACACATGAAAATAGAGGTAAAATTGATAACATAACCAATAGTAACATGAGTTAGATTGCAAAATGAGTGATAATTGATGAGTAAAATGAAATTTCCTCAATCTTTAAATTACGTACATAAGAGGCAAATCAATTTTGCTTTCTCAATCGATTCTAAAAACTATTGGTGGTGTGACCTACCCTTCTAATCGATTAACGAATCAATTTTTTAAGTAAATGGCACATAAGCAATTGATTGGGAAATCATTTGGTGGTGCACAAGTAATCTAATCAATTAGTCAATTGCCCAATCAATTAGTGGTGGCAAAGTGATTCAATCAATAATCAATTAATAGTGTCAAAATCATCCAATTCATCGTTCATTTGATTCCAATGTCAATTATAATGAAATTCACTTCAAATTGAATTGTTCATCCATTATATTGCTTTGTTGTATTTTCACTTAATATTTTGAATAAATTATACTTTTCACCCCTATAGTTTGGCTCAATTTTCAATTTAATTTCTATTCTTTCAAATTAATTTATTATCCTATGAATAATTATATTGTAAATAATAATTATGTAACTATTTCTTCAAAATTGCATAGCATATTTTATAAATTTATTTAGATTGTAATCAATTATTAGTATTAATCACAAATTATCAACAATATCATAATTTTCTACAAAATTTACTAAATATTGGTGCTGTTAGAGACATAGAATTTACTAGAAAAATAGTTACTAGAATAAATCGAAACATTATATATTATCAACAACCACTAGATTTTACTATCTCAAACATAAAAATATAAATAAATAAACAAAATAATATATATATATATAAAAATAATAACAAAACAAATAAATATTTAAACTAAAATAAAAAATAATATAAAATTGTGAACCAAAAAACTTGTGTAAATAATAAAGTAATTTAAGGACCGTATTGCAAAAGAAGAAAGAAAAAAGAAAAAGGACAAAAGGATAGTACAATAAAGCTCTCTCTTGCACCGTAACAAAGAAGTTGGATCCATCAGAGGGTAACCAGTTACACACGTAACTTATTTTAAATCATTAAAATATTAAAAGGTCAAGATGAATTTGTTTTGATCCAATAATTGCAAATGGTACGCAACCTTTAAGGGTTGCACACCCAAACATTACCTTATGTAATAATAGGTCATTTATTTTATTAGTTTTATTGCAGCCAATAACTCTCCCATTATTTTTAGTTTAATGGGTCATTATTTTTAGGGTCCGGCTTCTGTCCAGTCTGGGATCAGACTGGACCGTGTTGTTGGGTTCCTGGGGGCCCACCACGGGTCCCGTTTTGAAAATCTGAACCGTTCAATGTGTAAAACTCGTCGAGTATCACATGCCTGTAAAAAATCACGTTGATTAGATATCGATAGCTATGTGATCAAATCAGTTTTGTATAAAAATAAATAGACGGTAAAAAAATTAACGGTTGATAAAAAACTGTTTTGTTCATATAGCTATCGATATCCGATCAACGTGATTTTTTACAGACATATAGTACTCGACGAGTTCTACACATTGAACGGTTCAGATTATCAAAACGGGACCCGTGCTGGGCCCCCACGGGCCCAACAGCACGGTCCAGTCCGATCCCGGACTGGACAGAAGCCATGGCCTATTTTTAAGTGATTGATTTGTATAGGCTGATGTAGCCTATAAATAGACGCACTCACTATCAATCCACATCATTCACATCAATCATTTAATATTTGAGAGAGAGATTATAGGCTCGAGAATGATATCTATCCTTTTGGATAAATTATATAAATAGTTGCTATAATTTATATGATATGTTAATTTAATTTTTGTTATTTTAATTTGTTTGATTTTATTTCTTAATTTAACAGTTTGTGTCATAGTGCTTTAATAAATAACGATCGTTAGGTTTAGTTGACGAAAAGTTATCATGTCTTCAAACGATGTGTCAATTTAGTCCTTATAGTTTATACGATATGTCAATTTAATCCATGTTATTTTAATTTGCTTGATTTTGATAGGGACCAAATTGACACATTATTTAAACTATAAGAATCGAATTGATATATCGTTTGAGTTTCTGTCTACCAAACCTAACATCCGTTTTTTATTGGACCAAAATGATATAATCCGTTAAATCAAGAGGCAAAATTGAGCAAATTAAAACTACAGAGACCAAATTGACATATTGTGTAAACTATAGGGACCATTTACATAATTTACCTTATTCTTTTGGTTTGAGTTCTTGCTATTTGATGTTTTTAAAGAAAACAAGATATTTAGAGTTATGTAAAATACTATTCAATCCATTAAAATCGCACCGATCCATTCCAATTTGCACTGATCTATCTGCTAACTACAGATTAAACTTTTAAATTTATAATAAGCCTTCAAAATCACTCTGCGGTAGTTAATATTTTTTTTTAATATCTAATGAAATATTAAAATAAAAATGAGTGTGAGAGAAATTTATGATGTGAAATTTGTTACAAATTAATAATTGTTTATATAAAAAATATTATTGTAAAATATTATATAAACTAGTTTGTTTTATATATATGAAAAATATTATATAAATTAGTGTTGTATATTATTGTAGACACCCCATTTTTGACCGCCCTTATGGCTTGGACGTCACCACTTGCACATCTAATGATGAATGTGTATATCCTGGTTAAGTGCTCGGAATCCTCAGCGGAATGCCACAGCTTTAAGCCTTCAAACCCTAGACACCTGTTGCTTTATTTGTTGGACCAAAACCAGAGTTTGTTCAAGTCTGCAACCTCTTGTAGCCTGCCTTCCTCTTCTATTGGCTGCCGGCCACAAGTGGATTTTGCAGATATTTTTCTGCCAGCTGTGCCAACTATTGGCACCGATGCATGCACCTTCTTACACGTGTATGTATTGATATTTTTGAGGGAGAGTAATGTTTTTCTATAAATAGAGGACCTCCCCTCTTGCTTTCAAGGTTAGAAAATTTTGGAGTAAAATATTTTCTCTCTCTCTCTCTTTCTATTATTCTCTCTCTCTCTCTCTCTCTCTTTCTCTCTCTCTCTCTCTTGCAAATTTCTTACACCTTTGCTTATACACTCTTAACCAAACCTCTCCATGTTTGAGCTGAGGTACCTTTGAGCCTATCTTAAGCTCTTGAGGGTGTGCAAGTGTGGTTTTGGTGTTTGAAAGTGATCTCCTCTTCAAGAGGTATAAAGTTTTGCTTCTCTACTTGCTTTAATCACTCTTTTTCTTACTGTTTTCCCACAATTTTTGGGCTGTATAAATTCTGTATTTTTGGGCTGAAACTTGTGGTTTAAGGCCAATAAGGGTTGAGAGGTGATTCACCCTTCTTTACACCTTGCTTTCAAGTCATTTACCCTTGTGTTTCCCACCTTGACACTATCTTTTTTTTAAACTTTTAAACACTGATTTTCAGAGTTATTTCAGTGGCTAAAATATTATTTTGAAGTCCAAAATTGGAGGGGTTAGCCGCCCCTCCTTGTGTCTTGCTTATTAGCCTAGAATGTTCTATGTTTTAGCTTGTTGTTCTAGCTATGTTTAACTTAATTCCAGCATGTTTTAGGGCTTATTTAGCACTGTTTTAGGACTGTTTTTAACTGTTCATTGCATTTGAGCCTTGTATTGCATGCTTGTAGTGCAATTGTCCTCATAGGTTTGGTGGTTTAGGCCTTAGCCACCATCATATTTGAGATGATAGCATTTATTTCATGCTTTCCTTACTTGTGATCACCTTTAATCACCTCTGTAACCTCCCTCGTTTCTTGGCTTTTGCTTTGCTTTGAGAGTTGTTTTAAACCTATTGTTCTTTTAAGCTTGAGATTGAGGTTGTCATATTTAATGGTTTAATCCCTTTTAGGGGTTCATTATTAACAGCATGACGTCTTTTTCATGCCTTAAGCCAATTCTTGGTTTGACACTTCTCTTCTTTAGAGAACTTAAATTCACTTTTGGACTTAATTGATTAAAGAATTAAAAGATAACTAAAATGGAGTAATAAAATTGATGACTAAAAAAGGGCAAGATAATAATTTGGTTTGGGTTCAATCGGACATTAATTGAACCCTTGAGTCTTGAGTCGTTTCATACTCATGAGTGATGCAAACGGCTCAAGATTTATTGTCAACTACTTTCCTTGATCATTTATGATAGGGAGGTGGTTTTGAGAGTCTTGTTTTGTTGCATTCATTGAACCTGCATCCGTTGATGGTTCGTGAATCAAATTTTGTCACTCCTTTGAGCTGCTGTTCTATGATAAGGAGGGGTGAGTTATGCAAGCAACCCTTGAGAATACCTTGCTCTTGCTCTGTTTGCTTCCTGTTGCAGCAGGAAGAACCAGGCAACAGTGGCCGGTAGGCCACCATTTGTGGACAGCAGGCCATCACTTCTAGCCTACCAGCCACCTATGCAAAATCCAGCAGTGTACTTTTGAAGCAGAACAAAATTGGTCTTGAGGTGGAAAACAGTGTAAGTGTTCTACTATGCAACAGAAGTATCTGGCAGGAGAATAGTGGCCTTCTTCGGGTAGAAATGCATTCATGCATAAACCCTCCTTCGATCTTTAGGATTTGTGAAGTGATGTTAATAATAATGTTGTGCTTGAAGTAGTGGCTTTGTAATAGCTAATTCATTTCGTATTATAATTATTTAATTAGCTAGAGTAGTTAACTAATTATTTTATTCGGTTTATAATAATTAGTTAAGTAGTTTAGCTAAATTATTTATTTGAATTTGTAATAGTTAATTAATTAGCTTAACTTTAATTAGTTAGCTAGTTTATTTATCTTTTTTTGGCTTGGAGTATTAGGTGAGCTTTTATTTGCTTTAGCATATTACATGAATGTGATTGTTGCCATATCAAAGCATGCTCATCATGAGGCTAAGTGCTTAGATGATAAACTGTTTGAATACTTGTGGATGAAGGCTAGTTGCTTGAATTGGAATAATTTGAGTAATGTTTATATGCGATCACTTTTTCAAGTGGTACATATTCGAAATAATTTTCAAAAACAAATATGAACCAAATGTTCCAATTCTTGCAAATTAGTCTATACTTGTATGTATGCGCATCACATAGTAAGTTACCTAATAATCGGAATAAGAGCATATAATGTAAATAAAATTCATATCCTGACAAGTAGAGGCCGATCTTTGATCGAGCGAGCGGGGGTGCTCAATTCATGACCTTCATCTCTCGTACCTAAGTTTCCGAGTCGAGACAATCTTAGTGATGATGAACATGTGACCTTTGGCACGAGTCATGGGTTTCCTAAATTTTTCAAAATATTTAGGTAGCGACTCTATATCTGGCAAAGCAGTCCATTTTTGGTAATTTGATTCAAAATCGATTTTCCAAAAGATTTACTAAATTTGGACTCTTTGGTGTTTTTCTATTTCACATTGCATTTGTGGGATCAGATTCAGAACTGCAAGAGTTCGATACTATAGGGCTTATTCGTCTTCTGAAAGGGGGCACAAAAAATCGAGCCACAATTATGCACATAGTTGATAATTGTTTTTTTTTTAAAAAAAAAAAAATTCAATTAACTAACTAATTCAAACTTCCCCAAACTGTCCAAACCGCAGTTTGATTATTTGTTAATCCGACGTTCACGATTTGGTTTATAATATTACTCTCAAATCGTCACTCAGTCTAATCTGGTTATATCTAATTCTTTTTGCATTTTTTTTAATAAGATATTATTTTTCTGGTATTTTTACCAGCAACGAGCAGTGGGGTTGGTCGAAAGTGGCCACCGGAATTGGTAGTCAGATTGTTGTCAGATAATATGAGGTGGTTAGAGGTCACAGTAATGTCTGGTTGGCCGCAAAGTGTCATCGGAAGGTGGTTTATTTATTTATTTTATGGGAGTCACTAGAAGGTGGTTGGAAGTGATGCAGAGGAGAGGAGAGAGTGAAAACTTAATTTTAAAAAAAAAATGAAAAAACTCTCTTTTTTTTTTATTTTCAAAAATTTTAAAAATTTTGGAATTAATTCTATTTTTTGGAAATGAAAAAAATATATCACAAAATTTTTCATTTCTAATTTCCAAAAAAAGAGATGAAAACAAAAATAGAAACAAAAGTGTTAATAAATTATCCTACATTTTTTAGTCGTTAAATTTGTGCCATATATTTTTATAAAATTAATCCTTTTTTTTTTTTTTTTTTGTTATTGTTGTGGAGGAGGGAAGTGTTTGGCAAGTAAGCATTTACCATGTGGAACAGTGTAAATAAATACGGATTTTCATCTTGTGATGATCCAATGCTAATTTACAATTCTTACAGGTGATCAGTTCTCACAATTTTTCTCCATTAGCTAATGCATTTAGGCAATATAATTTTCAAATCTTGTGGACTATGGAAGAAGAAATAGGACATTACAATGTAACTCTACACACACGCCTAGCATAAAAACAAAAAGGTCCTCACAGTTTTGAATGGCAAAAATAATAATCAAACAAAAACATCCTCTCACATCTCAAGAGGGATAGGCTCAATAAAACCAAAACACCAATATGACCTACGAAGAAACTATCCCCATTTAGGCAATGCAATTGTCGTTTCACTAAAAAGACTAGGATCGAAGATTTTTCGGACCATGTGGCTAGAGATGCTCGTTGTTTGTTATGATGCTTTAGTCTTCAGTTTTTTGAAAGTGACTACAAAGAAGGTTGGAACAATATTGTCTACGCCACAAAAGAAATCAAGGGAAAAGCATCCTAATAGCAAGGGTAACATCTATGTTATTGATGCAGGGTAGAATAATGAAATAAAAATATTAATCATGAATTTGATTAAGAGATACTCTCTCTTGAAAACATATTCAGTGTGTTTGGTTTGAATTTTTTGAATTAAGTTTTTTGAAAATTGAGTTTTTTATTTTTCGTGTTTTTTGGTTTTTAGTGAATATTTTTACAATTTTAAGCATTTTTAGATGCATCTTACTTAGATGTGTTTAAAAAGTAAAATATTTGTAAAAAAAATATTTTTAAAAATTAATAAATACACAAAAATATGAAAAATGTACTGAATTTTAGTATTTTTTTTGTATTTTTGGTATTTAGTGAATTTTTTAAAGATTTTTTTCACACAAATTATACTTTTTAAGTGTATTTATGTTAGGTGTGTCTAAAAATTAAAAAAAATTGCTTAAAATTGTAAAAAAATGAAGTAAAAACAAAAAAATACAGAAAACAAGAAAATAGAATTTTCTGAAAGTGTTTTTAGAAAACTCAAACCAAACAAAGTGATTAATTCTCTCAAACTAAGTTGTGTAGCCCTAAGATTCACAACCATTATTTATAGAAGAACCAGTCCTAAATTACAATAGAAAATAAGTTATGAAAGATAATGCTCACTAATCAAGCCTAAATCAAAAACAATACAAAAATTACCAAATATGAAAAAATTTGAGTTAAGTTCAAATTTGGAAACTACAATAAAAATTACATATTTTGAAAAAAAAATCTAGCCTTAAACGAATTCTTCTTAGCCCAAGACTGAGTTACACCAGCTCTTATCTCGGCCCATTGTGCGGCCCAACTTCCAAAGAAGACTCTTCCTAGCTCAGCCAAATTTGTTCACAAATTTCCCTCGCAATTGCCCCTTAATTCCATCTACGTAGCATAATTGGGATTGTTTTCCTCCAGCCGAGCTAAGAATGCCTAACTCTGCTGAGCTAGTAAAGTTGTTTGGTCTCACAACTCGTTCGGCCTCAATAAGTCTTGTCAGTTGCTTAGCACGTCCTTCCACTAATCTGGCATGTCTAACACGACATCATTCCTAGGATATGTTGCGTGTCCTCATTATCCTCGTTCTCTTGTTACAACCGTCATATACCTCCAAAAATTTGAACAGCCCCACCTTTCTGCCTTTAACATTTATATCCTTCGAGTTCGCAATCGTCCGAGAAGGCGTTCTTTCTGTGTAACTAGGCTATATGTCCCAGCTTTCGTAATCATCTTCAATTAATGAAAAATTTCAATCTCTTTGCTTGATTACTGTGTTTCTTTTTCAATGTTTTGCATCATTCCGACTGCATGTCTAGCCGAACTAATTAGCTTGGCCTTACCTGATCCTGCCAACCTTCTTTGGCCGAGATACTTATCTCGACTGAAGAATCCATACTTATCTCGGCTAAAGAATCCAAAAAACTTGTTGGTTAAACCTACAAACCCTTTTTGGCCGAGATACTCATCTTGGTCAAAGAGTGCAAAAATTTTGTTGGTCAAACCTGCCAATCTTCTTTAGCCTAGATCTTCATCTCAGCTAAATAGTGCAAAAAAATTTTGTTGGTCAAACTTGCCAACTTCCTTTAGCCTAGATCCTCATCTCGGTCGAAGAGTACAAAAAATTTTGCTAGTCAAACCTACCAACCTTCTTTAGCCCAAATACTCATCTCGGCTAAAGAGTGCAAAAATAAATTTTGTTAATTAAACCTGCCAATCTTTTTTAGCCTAGATTCTTTTTCTCAGCTAAAGAGTGTTTGTTGGTTAAACCTGCCAACCTCTTTTAGCCTAGATCTTTATCTCGGCTAAAGGGTGCAAAAATTTTGTTGGTCAAACCTGCCAACCACCTTTAGCCTAGATCCTCATCTCAGCTAATGGGTGCAAAAATTTTGTTAGTCAAACCTGCCAACCTTCTTTAGCCTAGATCCTCATCTCGACTAAAGAGTGCAAAAAAGTTTTTGTTAGTCAAACCTGCCAACCTCCTTTAGCCTAGATCCTCATCTCAGCTAAAAAGTGCAAAAATTTTGTTAGTTAAACTTGTCAACCTACTTTGGCCGAGGTAACTGTCATCCCGGCCAAAGAATGCAAAAAATTTGTTGGTTAAACCTGCCAACCTGCTTTGGCCGAACTAACTGTCACCCTGGCCAAAGAGTGCAAAAGTTTGTTGGTCAAACTTGCCAACCTGCTGTAGCCGAAGTAACTGTCATCCCGGCCAAAGAGTGCAAAAGTTTTGTTGGTCAAACTTGCCAACCTGCTTTGGTCGAGGTAACTGTCATCCCAACCAAAGAGTGCAAAAAATTTGATGGTTAAACCTGCCAACCTGCTTTGGCTGAGATAACTATCATGCTAGTCAAAGAGTGCAAATATTTGTTAGAAAGAGTTAGTCAAATCTTCCAACTCCCTTTGCTCCTATTGGGCAAAGATTTGTTAGAAAGAGTTGGTTAAACCTGCCAACCCACTTTGCCCCCAATTGGGCAAAGACTTTTACGCAGTTAGTCCAACTTGTCGACCGTGTTAACTCTTGCCAATGGCTTTTTGTCTGGCATCGCTGTTGTGCCAGACTCTGCCTTGGTGCGTACCCTATCTTTCTCTACCCGGATGCGTTGGTGCACTCTCTCTATCAGGGCTTCCATAGTAAGGGGCGGCGTCATTGTCATTGAATCCCTCAACTTATGACCCACTGGCAAACCACGCTTGTACTGTGCGATAACTAGGTTCATGGGGCAATCTTCGATCTGATTAAAAGTCTCCCAATACCGGTTGTTGTAAGACTTTAGTGTTTTCTTCTCGCCCATGTCGATGGAAAGCAGTTGGTCTATCTCCACTAGTGTCTTGGTGTTCATCCTAAACTTGGTAACAAATGCCTTCGTAAGTTGCATCCATGAAGCTATGCTGCCTTTTGGCAACCTCTCAAACCATGTCAAGCCTAGCTTGCCTAGGCTAGAGAGAAATAGGATACACATCAGAGCCTCGTTCTGTCGATACACGGGTATAACCTGGCTCAAGTGTCTCAAGTGTATGTAGGTGTCTGACTTCCTCTCATAGATTGTGAACTTAGGCTGGTTAAACCCCAAGAGCAGTGGTGTGTTCTCTATTGCCAAAATGAATGGTGAGCTTTACAACCTTGCCAATGCCTTATTGTAGATGTCCTCGAATGCCCCGGGAGGGATGAACTCCCGTTCGGTTCGTTTTGGCCTCACTACAGTTCAAGGACTCAAATTGTCACGGTTCTCAATCTAAACCAAAGAGTCCAAATCCGGCAAATCGTTTTGAGAAAATAGATTTTTGAAAGAAGTGCCAAACATGGACTGCTTTGCCAGATACAGAGTCGCCACCTAAATATTTTATTTTTGGAAAAATTTAGGAAACCCTGACTCGTTTGCCTAAGGCCACGTGTCCGTCATCACCAAAGTTGCCTCGGCTCGGGAACTCGGGTACGATTGGGGAAGGTCACTTCGTGAGCACCCCCGCTCGCCCGACCAAAGATCGGCCTCTACTAACCATGATATCTAGTTTTGAAAACATTATACGTTCTTATTCCGGTTATTAGCCTAGATTTACTATGTGATGCGCACAGCATACAAGTATAGACTGGATCGCCTGAATTGGAACAAAACATTTCGTGTTCATTTTTGGAAGATGGTTTGCTACTCGCAAGTAGGCTTAAAATGCAGATTTTGCCACCCTCGGGTGGGCTTAGAAAAGATGGTTTTGCCACTATCTAGTGGGCTTAAAACTCACAATTGATGATTTGTTCCAATCCAAATAACCGAACCTTCACCCACAGGCATTCAGACAGATATATCATGTAAGCATATAGCCTCATGGTAAGCATGCTATTCACGGCAGTCACTCACACACATGCAAATGATGCTAAAGCATAAAAACTTACCGAGTACTCCAAGCCAAAACAGAAACTGATTACAAATCATGCATGAATCCTAACTATGCTGAAATGCCTAATGCAACACATGCAGAATGCAACTATAGCAGGCTCGGCTATTCTAAACATGGCATATGGAATGCTACAGCTAACATGTATTCAACTTAGAATTGAAATACAAATGCAGTTAGTATGATGCGCCGAGCCCGGTGCATGCAAGACAGATGAATGAATGCAAACATGCTATCATACTGTATGCTAATTGAAACATGCCCTAATCTAACCATCATAAGCTGGTAAATAAAAGGGAGAAAGACGTGGGGTTGGAAGACATACATCGCATACACAACATTGCCCTCGCTCGGAGGGTCCAAATAAATAATACAGTCCCGAATAATAATACAGTCCGAATAAATACAAAATCCTAATTAATTAACAAATTAATCTAGGAAAACAGTAAATTAGCATGCAAGCTAGGGACTGCCTCAACTCTGCTCTGGATGATGAATGATGCATGTTTGGGTTGCTTTGCGCGGAAATCCATTGCGATGCCCCAATTAGCCTCTGTTTGCAATTAAGCCCGGAATATTGCACGAAGCTCCAAAAGACTGTCGGTTTCTTGATTTGCTGCAACAGAGAGCAAGAAAGGGGCATGGCAAAGTATTTTCACATATGTATGCATGCCTCGATCCTTGTGCCACCAATCACGCATCTCGATGCATGATGGCCGAGGAGTCGAATTGCACTACTCAATATGAAATGAATGCATATGAAAACACAACAAGGCCTAAACTCCATCATGGGTAATCCGGAGTGTCGGCGACCGGGGAATTGAGACACGTTCCGTCACTCGGAGTACGAAACGTCCCTCGTTTCCCGTGCTTGGGCTAACTCCTATCCCAAGCATATGCAATATGCATGACATGCATGAATGCGACTAACATACACACTAGCATACGCACTCCATCATGGGTAATCCGGAGTGTCGGCGACCGGGCAATTGAGACACGTTCCGTCACTCGAAGTACGAAACGCCCCTCGTTTCCCGTGCTTGGGCTAACTCCTATCCCAAACACGATGCAATATGCATGACATGCATGAATGTGACTAATATACAACCTAACATACACAATGCTATGAAATGAAATGGCATACACAATGCACTAACATACAACCTAGCATACGCAATGGTATGAATTGAAATGGCATACACAATGCAATATGGGCTTACACTAATATGAGTGGACCTCAGCCACACTCACATCAGAGGCCATGAGATGAAAATGAGACACTCGAAATGCGTGCACACATGCACGCAAACCGAGGACCGATCCTAAGGCACAATATGCCACTCTACCAAAGCATGGCAAGGCATGCAACATGGCATACAAACATGCAAATTTCAGTACTAAAATATGATGCTAAACAGCCCCGAAACATGGCAATATGGCACCCGATGCATGAGATGAGCCCCGAAACTCGAAACTAGGCACATGTAATGACTTGTAGCTATACAAAGCATGCATTATTTGATCATGAAGCATAAAGACAGAACCAAGGCAGTCCCAAAATATGCACATTTCCAGTTTAAATCATGGCCAAAAGATGCTAGCAAGATGGGCTAAAATAGCATGCAAATTTGACTAGCAAACATGGTTTACATGGCAAGTGTATGAAGCATATGGAATCTCACAAAACCAGAAAAAATTAGTGAACTAAACATATGGAAATATGACCAAATAATCACTGAAATGCAGCCAACATGTGCAAAAATGAGGAGCTCCTTTAGAGGGCCATGCAAGGAGTTATTAGGCACATACAAGATAGACATGAAGCATGACCAAAAAAACTCTGGAAATCAAATATGGTAGTCCCAAAACTCACCAAATTGACCCTGAAATATGACTTCAAAGCATGCAAGATAGGGTCTCTTTGGAAGGCCAAAATGACCACCAAACAAGTCAAGGTGAGAGGGGGTCACCCCCCTCTGATTTGGAGGCTCAAAACAATGTGCTAGCCACTGAAAATCCACTGGATTTCAGTGGCTGGAAGGCCAAATCAATCATGCAACAAGAGCTTAGGTGTAAGGCTCAAAATAAGGGACAATCAAGCATACAAGGAAGCATATGACCTCAAACAAGAAAATTCCATTAATAAAACATGAAGATGATGTTAAAACAAGACTTTTTCCAGTTTATAAAAAGTCTCAAAAATGAACACAAATAGGGCTAATCTATCATGCAAAAATGGCCCTAAAAGAGAGATTAGAGACAAGGGACAGTATCTGGCCCCAAATGACAAAGAGCCCTTCAACAAATTTGAAGCGGGGCTCAAAACAAGGCACTTTACAGTTTACATCAAGTCTCGAAAATGAACACAAGTAGGACTAAACTGACATGCAAGAAAAAGGCCTAAAAGAGGGATAAAGAGACAAGTGGTAGCAGCTGGCCTCACACAGAGGAGAGCTCTTCAAAAAAGTTTAAGAGGGGCTCAAAAAAATATATTTTACAGTTTATGACCAAGTCCAAAACAGCTCACAAATAAGACTAAAATACCATGCAAAAATAGGCCTAAAAGAGGGATTAAACACAAAGGGTGGGGAGGAGACCTCAAACAGCAAAAAGTCCTTAATCAAACATGAAGAGGAGCTCAAAATATGATCTTTTTCAATTTAGTTCGAGGCCCAAAAATACTTGCAAGTATGGCTTATAAATGAAACAAAAAAATGCAAGTTTGAGGGAAAAGGGTGCTTACCCTTGAAGAGCAGCAAACCAGCAGCTTTTGGTCCAAATTTCTGAGCTTCTAACCTCTGCAAATGGCCTCCAAAGTGCTGGAATGGAGGATGGAGGTGTTGTGCTATGGGTTGTAGGGCAAATGGTGCAAGAAAATGGACTTTTAGCACAAAAGAGAGAGATATATGGAGATGTATGTATAATTCTAGCCCAAAAGCTTCTCCACCCTTTCCAATGGAAGTAGAATGTGTATTATATAGAGGGAGAGAGGCTAAGCTTATTTTGAAATCAAAAAAGGGGGAAAAAACCAATTTCAATGGACCAAAACAAGAGGCAAAATCTCGGATAGTGGATCCAGTGGAAAATAGCTGGCACAGCTGGAATACACTCATAGGGGCAAAAATGGCCGGCCAGCTCAAAAGGGCCAAAGTGGTCAGCCGACCAGCTAGGTGGCCGGCCGACCAGGTCAAAAGGGTCAAGGTGGCCGGCCACCCCCTAGAATGAAGCTCCAGAAGTTAGCTTTCCAATGCCGCAAACCTTGCATCAAAATTCCTCCTGTGCAAAAAGTTATGCCTGTTTTGCTGAAGCCGCGCAGATTCGGTCCAAATGGACTTCAAACAACCATATCTCCCCCACCCGAACTTGTCTTTAGGATATTTTTGAATGTACAATGAAGCCCCGGAAGTCTCCTTTCCAATGGCACCAACCTTGCATCAAAATTCCTTCTATGTAAAGAGTTATGCCCGTTACGACGAAGCCGCACAGATGTTTTCCTCCTTCCCGGATTCATGCTGAACCACTTTTGACCAAAAAAAGCTAGTTCTTCAGCAAAATTGTTGGCCTCCCACCTTCCTACAACCTTCCTAACAATGAAAATAAGGTCTCCACCAAAAATGAACCAAAACGGATGCAAAACGGAGGTTCGGGGACCGAAACGCGTGGCCCGGGGCCCCGAAAACTGACTATTAAGCACCGGAGGTGGTGTTCGACCACGAAGTTAGTCTCTCGGACCACAGTGTCCCTAAAAAGGGAGGAAATAAGGTGTATACCAAAAACCGGAGCAAATGGAGGTGGTTAGGCGGTCCCGAACCGAGGCGCACGGCCAACGGCTTCGAAAAATCAGAAACCGGGCTCCAAACGGGAAAAAATGGCCTACGACCACGAAACGTAGCCTACAGCCACTGAGAGATGATCTACGAGACCTCTCCCTCCCTTCAGGAAGAGAAAACAGAGAAAACAGGGCCTGGTTCGCAAACCGAGGCAAGGCACGAAGGAGTCCGGAAGTCCGGAGGCAAGGCTCACAGCCGAGACTTTGAAACCTCAGAACGAGCACAATATGCAACATCACCAAGCGCTTAATCGGTGACGTCTGAGTCTTAAGGTCGGTCAAAAATGGGGTGTCTACACTTATCAGCTGGTTTGTAGGCAAGGCACAGTACTGGCATTCCAACCTCGATGCTCCCGTGTGTTCTTGGTGCTAGCCGTTGTAGAGCGAAGGTCCTCTGAAGGTCATGGGCTTGGGCATCTTTCCTCATTCGTGCCCTTTCTTCTAGAACAGTTCGTAGATCCACTGATCTAAGCAGTTTAGTGTGCCGAGAGGTGGTATGGTGTATATGTGAGGGTCGATGACTGCTTCCCTTCGTGTGAGACCTCTTAATCCTCATTCTCTCAAACTTGGAGCAACGAGTCCTGGAAGTTCTTGATCGAGTGTAACCTGTTCTGAGGCTTCTACTTTTGAATTACGATGGTGTGACTCACCTGTCGCGATATCCTGAGTAGCGAGAATGCGTTCTGCCTTCGTGGATCTCTTCTCCTGCTACACCTTTGCCTTTCATCTGACTCTTCATCGTCTCCATGTCAGCTGCCATTCTCGTTATCAACTCGTCTTACTCCTTCAGGCGATCCTCCAAAACCTGAGAATCCACCCTCCATCTTTGTCCATCTGGGCTGTGAGAGCGATGAGGACTTGAGCCCCGCTTTTCCGTGGGTTCCATTGCTGGGGGTCCAAGTCTGCCATGGGCGGGACAAAAGGCAAATCCTTGCGCCTCTTGTCCCCTTCTGGAGTTCATCCATCAATAACAAACTGAGGCAAGTCTTCGTTGTGCACCAATGAAATCAACTGAAGGAAAACTTAATCAAAAGGTTTGTTCTCTGTGATTCTTTTCCACAGATGACGCAAATTGTACGAGTATGAAATAATCTTCTCGTATAACCCTGTTGATTAAGTTTGCAATCCTCCAAACGTCATCGTTTTACTACCTGAAAATACAAACGTGAGCTAGTCGGCAGGTGTGTGCAGGAAACCTTTCCGTTGCCTAACTCAGCAAAATAGACAATAGACATAAAAGCTCTATGTATTTGTGAGTAAGAATTATGATACCTGTACATAAGTCTTGTCATGAGCTTTTATACATTCCACCTGACACAATCCTAGTAGGACTCCAATTCTCCTTCTAAGAGTCCTCCAAGGAATCACACTCCCAAGGATAATGCCTATCCTGATAACATCCTACTCACTACTAACCAAGTGAGATGGTTTGCACAATCCTAGTAGGACTTTATTCTCCTTCATAGAGTTCTCCTAGGAGTCTCATGCCGAAGGATAATCCTTATCCTTAAAACATCCTCATTATTGCAAGCCAAGTGAGATGGCCACACCTTCATGCTCAGATATATATTCCTGATCGAGCTGCCTTATCTCGATTCCCTACGATTTAGGTTGTGTGACCAGAAGCCGATCTACCGAATGGCACCCTGCCGAGCTATACATAGCTCGACCCTCTCTATTGACAACATCTTGGTCTGATAAAGGACTATCTTCAGATAGCTAAGTCTAGGCCCTAACAACCTATCTCTGACCGGCCTAGTGTCTTCTTAGCCCAAAATCGAGCTACACCAGCTCTTATCCCGACCCATTGCGCGGCTCAACTTCCAAAGAAAACTTTTCCTAGCTTGGCCCAATTTGTTCACAAATTACCCTCTCAACAAGTAAGTGATTTACCATGTGGAACAGTGTAAATAAATATGGATTTTCATCTTGTGATGATCCAATGCTAATTTACAATTCTTACAAGTGATCAGTTCTTATAATTTTTCTCCATTAACTAATGCATTTAGGCAATACAATTTTCAAGTCTTGTTGACTATGAAAGAAGAAATAGGAAATTACAATGTAACTCAATACACACACGCCAAGTGTAACATGCCCGGGGAGTACCTGCGTGAGTTAAACAGTTTGGACTCCCGAGATCTAGTCTCATGAGTGCAATGTGAAACATAGATGAGAGTCTAGATTTGGCAACTTTATAGAAAATTCATTTTATTACAAAATTATTGCCACAAATGGACTATGCCATCAGATCTCAGAGTCGCCACCTAATATTTTGGGAAATTAGGAAACTGATGACTCGTGCCAAGGCCACTGTTCGTCATAACCAAAGTTGTCTCAGTTCGGAACCTTATGTATGAGAGGAGAATGTCATTAATTGAGCACCCCTGCTCACTCGATCAAAAGGTCGGCCTTTACTAACCATAATATGAATTTTATTTTCTTTATATGTTCATGTTCTGATTATTTAATAAATCCTAAAATTTACTATGTGAAGTATATAAGTATAGACTATGTTACCCACTCTGGAACAACTTGATTTCATGTAATTTTGAAAGAGTTTTGAATATGTACAATCCAAATATATTGAGTTTACAAACATAAAAATCAACATCATTACAAATTAAACGACACAACCTTCATCCACTAGCATTCATACAATTATATCACATTAGCAAATAGCCACACGGTAAGATGCTAAACAAAATAAAAAAATTATGTACAAGCGGGATGCTAAAGCATAACAACTTATATATTTACCGACGTCCCGCGAACAGCTACAAAACAAAGTTAGTAAAATATTTATGATCCTATATACAAAATCCTAATGCAATACATACACAAGAATGCTTCTAAAGATCCGGCTTCTAAAACATGACATGTTTGCAAAACATGTGATAGTGCACAAAATCATGTAATAATCAATTAAAGCACAAAGATGCAAATTCAGCTGGATCTAGGCATGAATCATGTATATAAAAGCATGGATGGCATGTAAGATATATACATATGCATAGTTATGAAAAGTGATTAAAGAATGAGATAGATAAGAAGTGGGGATGGGGAATTATTACAACACTTGAAATAATAATTACAAACAAAATTAGAGAGGGATGAAGAGAATATTACATCAAAATAAAACCTCACAAAACACTCAAAATAAAAATAAATAAAATAAAAGCTTCATGTTCCTTGGAATCATCAGCGGAAATTGGTCAACATTGGGAGATTACGCCATCTTGTGCGAAAGAAGCTAACCGACTGGCTACATAGGCCAGCCGGCCAACTAGGCCTAGCAAAACCTATCTTATTGCGAAACCAAGAAATGAAACAAGCAAGAAATATGTAGGTGGCTCAACTAACCACTACTGGTTAGATTAAAAACAAGAAAACAAATATAAAATTAAAAAAAAAAAAGTGCAAACTTACAACAAAACTAACATGAACCGAAAATAAGAAAACAAATATAAGGTAGAACATGCAAGATTATAACAAAACTAATATGAGACTAATACAAAAAAAAAGTATAAGCTAAGAAATGTAAGATTACAACATAATTACTATGAAACTAAAACAAGAAAACAAATATAAGATAGAATATGCAAGATTACAACAAAATTAATATGAAATTAAAGCAAGCGAATAAAAATAAATAAATAATTACGAGCTAAACAAACTACTTGAATTACAACGACACACTATGAAATATAAAGTAAGAAAATAAATATGAGATAAAAAAACCACTTGGATTATAACAAAATACTATGAAATAAGAAGCAAGAAAATACATATAAGATAGAAAATATAAAAAAAATGAAAGACTAGAAATTCACCTTCCAAAGAAAGATTGAACTTTTTGATTTTCAAACTTCCTCTTGATCACCCTCAAGTTTAGGAAGTGTGTTCACAATCCTCAATTTGAAAGCTTGGAATCCTTGCTAAAGTGGGGAAAAATTATTATCTCTCTTGTTTTTGCTCACTTTTACCAACATCCAGTTTCCCTCTTGATCAAAACTACTGAAATTCAAATATTTTAGAACTTTTGGAGGAGTTTTAGGTGTAGAAAAGATGGAATTTCAGTTTGTATGAAAGGTATGGGGTGTATATGGAAGATAAGAGTATTTTTAGCTCAAAAACTTAATTTTTCTCTCTTTTTTCACTTTTTTCTCACTCTTTTCTCTTCAATTTCGTGGTCCTCTCTCTCTCGCTCTTACTATATGATCATTCTATATAGGCAATGAGGGAGAGTGAAGGTCAAAAATAAGGTAGGAGATAAGATGGGAGACAATAATGTGATAGGAGGGCAAATTTTCAAAGGTGGTTGCATGGGATACTCCTTTATGGATGCAAACAAAATTTCTTTTTGACAATAGGGGGTGAGTGGAGATAATGGAGGATGAGTGGGTGCACTTGAATGGATCAGAAAATAGGTAAATGAGGTGACTGAACCAAACCAAAACCAAGAAAAACGGGGCTACTGTTGTTTTGGACCAAGTTAACAAAATCTGCTATTAAGCCCAACTTCAAACGGGCATATCTCAATTATCCGGACTTGGTTTTAGGTGATTCTTGGGTCTAAATTGAAGCCCCAGAAGTCTACTTTCCAATGGTGGTGGCTTCACATTTAAATTCCAAGTGTACAATGAGATATGCCTAATTTAGTGAAGGTTGTTCATTTCCCTCGTGCCAGGTCAACAAAATCTGTTCTTAAACCCAACTTCAATTGGGCATATCTCCTTTATCCGGACTGGGTTTTAGGTGGTTCTTGGGTCTAAATTGAATCCCCAGAAGTCTACTTTCTAATGGTGATGGCCTCATATCTAAATTCCAAGTATACAAATAGATATGCCTAATTTAGTGAAGGTTGTTCGTTTTCCTTGGGCCAGGTCAACAAAATCTGCTCTTAATCCCAACTTCAAATGGGTATATCTCCTTTATCTGGACAAAATTTTAGGTTATTTTTTAGTCTAAATTGAAGCCCCAGAAGTCTCCTTTCCAATGGTGGTGGCCTCACATTTAAAATTCAAGTGTACAAAGATATATGCCTAATTTAGTGAAGGCTATTCATTTCCTTCTTAACAATTTGATGTTCATCATTTCCCTAAACCAGTTTTCTTCCATCTCCTCCTGTTTCCTTCAAATCCAAACCTATCCAAATCTATAAAGAAGATTTTTTTTTAAATATATTTTTTTAAAGAGTTCAGTTCCCTTTCATTTATTTATACTTTGTCCTTATTCGGTTTACTGAAAAGTGCAATATTTTAATTGAAATGGGAGTCTCGGAACATCGTAGAAACATTTGAAAAAATATTTTGAAAAGAGGTTTTTAAGGTCTAAAATAGTTTGGCCAAAAATGTGTGAAGGTTGGGATTAAAGCTCAAATTCCAATTTTCTTGTTGAGGACTGCTGGGGAACACATTATGATTGTCATCATTGGGTAATCAACAAAAAGCGCCTAGGTCCTAGGGCTGGTTAAAATGGGATGTCTACAGTTGCCCCTCTTTGACAGAGCTCGAAGTCATTTCATGATGTGAGTGAATGTCAAATCCTGAAGACGACTCTTTTGTCAAGGCCGTAAGACTTAGGCAAACAAACAAGATGCAATGCAAGTGGTTGAACCAGAAGGTTGCCTACGTATCCCTTTGCAAAGAATCAAACCTGCGTAGTTCTGGGGCAGAATGCGAATGATATGCAATTGAAAATTGAACTCCCTCTCTTTCTTTCTTTTTTTTTTTTTTTTGTTGTTGTTGTTGTTGTCTTTTTTGAAAAAGTGCACGACTAATGCAATACAACAAGTAATATGAAGCATAACAAGGGATACAACCTGAATACATCCACGTAAGAGAACGAAATGTAACCGATGAATGGTCCCAAAATGAGGAAGGTATTAACCAAGGGATAGTCTTAACCAACAACCCCAGAAAAGGGAGGTAATAACCAATAATGGTTTGGACTGCCAACCTGAGAAAGGGATAGTTTCGTCATCCCGAAAAAGCGCCAGTACAAACGAGTGATTTTTACAACCCAAAAAGTGGGAGCCAACATTAACTGTGTCAAATGGTGATGTGAATAGATTGTAACCAAGTGATGCAACATGTAACTATGCAAATGATATGCTAACGCAAGTGAAAGTCGATTTTTTTCTTTTTCTTCTTTTATTTTGGAAATGCATGATGTGTACAATGCAAGATGTAATATGTAGTAAGGCAAGCCTCATGCAAATGATATGAAATAAAAGAGGGTGCATTACATACAAATGTGCATACCGCACAAATGAAAGAAGGGGGTGCATCGCATACAAATGTACATACCGCACAAATGACAGAGAAGGGTGCATCGCACACAAATGTGTATACCACACAAATGAAAAAAGGGGGTGCATCGTATACAAATGTGCATACTGCACAAATGAAAGAGGGGGGTGCATCACATACAAATGTGCATACCGTACAAATAAAAGAGGGGGGTGCATCGTATACGAATGTACATACCGCACAAATAAAAAGAAGGAAGTGCATCGCATACAAATGTGCATACTGCACAAATAAAAGAGGGGTGCATCATATACAAATGTACCACAACACAAATGATGCACTTGAAATCCAAACACGTCTCACGCGAGAGGAGGAAAGATGGTGTGAACACCAGCACCTGATTTTTTAACCGAGTAAATCAACAACCTGACCCATCTCACGCGAAATGAGGAAAGATAGTGTGAACACCAGGCGCACCTGATTTTTTAACAGAGTAAATCAACAACCTAACATGTCTTACGCGAAAGAAGAAAGGATGGTGTGAACATTAGGTGCACCTAATGTTTTTAACTGAGTAAATCAACAACCTAACGTGCCTTACACGAAAGGAGGAAAGATGGTGTGAACATCAGGCACACCTAATGTTTTTAACCGAGTAAATCAACAACCTAACGCGTCTCACGCTAAAGGAGAAAAGATGGTGTGAACACCAGGTGAACCTAATGTTTTTAACCAAGTAAATCAACAACCTAACGCATCTCACGCGAAAGGAGGAAATGATGAACAAATCCAAACACGTCTCACGCTAGAGGAGAAAAGTGAACTTGAGATCCAAACGCGTCTCACGCGAGAGGAAAAATGGTGAACAAATCCGAACGCGTCTCTAGAGGAGAAATAGTGAACAAATCCAAACGTGTCTCATGCGAGAGAAGAAATAGTGAACGAATCCAAACACGTCTCATGCGAAAGGAGAAAATGTGGTATAACCAACAGACGTACCTAACCGTATCTCATACGGGGAGGGTAGAGGTTTTAACCTGGTAAACATCAAATCCTAACACGTTTTTCGTGAAAGGAACAAAGGTAGTGTAACCAACAGGCGTACCTAACTGTATCTCATATGGAGAGGGGGAAGGTTTTAACTGAGAAAATATCTAATCCTAGCATGTTTCACGTGAAAGGAGCAAAGGTGGTGTAACCAATAAGCACACCTAACTGTGTTTCATACGGAGAGGGGAAATGTTTTAACCGAATAAACTTGAAATCCTAACACGTTTTATACGGAAAGAGAAAAGGTAAATTCAAAGTCCAAACGCATCTCACATGAGTGGAAGAAGGTACAGTAGAATGATTTTTCTTTTTGTGTATAAATACCAAATACCATATACATAATACAAATACGTATATAAGCATACACAGCCAAACTATATACATATACGGAGACACACACATATATATAGGCAATATACACTTTCATGGAATATTCCATTACTATCGAGGATATTCCATTTTCTGACGTTAGCGGTGCGTCACGCTAGCATCACCACACAAAAATAAAACAAAAATACAACTCTGCTACTATGAGGGTGCGAACCCCTAACCTTAGGCTCATTCGACCAATCCCTCACCACTGAGCCAAACCAATTCTATTGACAAAATATATATATAAATAATATATACACAAGATATATGCATACAGACACAGTACATATACATATCTATATCTTTCCCGCCTCTCTTGTTTTTGTCTCACTCTCTCTTCCTTCATCTTCTTCGAGCGTCGTGTCTGGCGTGCGATTTCAACAATCGCTGCGCCTAACCGACATGCTGCCCTAATTCTTCAACGCCTTATCCTAATGTTTCTCCTCTTTGTCTTCTTCTTCTTCTTCGCTCTATTCTTAAGTTGAGGCCTACGAGAGAGGGGCAAAGCAAAAGCCTATAAAACTTTCTCTGCCACCACTCTACAACCTTGTTCTTTTGCATCACTCTCCTCTGCCATGGCCTCTTCACGTAATTCTCTCACTCTTTTTCCAGACCTGAACGAGTCCACGATTGTTACGCCCCAAAATTTAGACAATTAAATATTAAATTAGGACTAAACCCCAATCAATATTCCATCATCCAAATCCTAGGGGTGAAACAAAAAAAAAAAAAAAAAAAAAACTAAACGCCAACCAAACCATCCACCATAATTTCATAACTAATCAATACCTCAACATTAAGGTAGTAACAACTAGTCAAAACAACATAAATAATGTACGGTTACAAACCATGCCAAATTATCCCAATACAAAAGTCATAAAAAAAAAATAATAATAAATACATAAACTAATATCAACCCTAAGCTCAAGAAAACAAAAGAAGTCCAAAAGACAAGTCCAACACTATAGTAATTCCACGTCACCATCGTAGCTCCAACTAATTCTGCAAAGAAAGCTCGGCTGCGCTCAAACAAAACGCACTCGAGTTGCCAAGAGACAAAACGGGTCAGTATACAGGTACACTGGTATGAGTACAAGATTTAACACCCACGTGTCCACCAGACACAAACAAAAATACATTTAATTCTTGTTACGGGGCAAGACAAGTAGCTCCAACCGCACCGAGACGAATGGGTAGTTTCCCGAGATACGGTGGCTAGTTTCTTACCTGTAGATAATGAAATATAAATTGATTATAAAATAAACAAAATAGAAATAAAAATATGGTGGGTCAGCCTTGCATAAAAAAATTAGTAAAACCCACCATCTTGCAAAAAAATAAAGTTAGTATAATTTAATCACAAATAACTTCTTGAAGAAGTATAAAAATGCACTGTTTCATACTTAAATAATTCGAATTGCAAAACTCAAAGAACAAAATTTGTATAGAATCAAATTTCCTAAAAGACAACGTGAAAGAATTTAACAGAAACTGAACAGGTTGAGAGAAAAACGTGATAGAAGAACCTAGACGAAATTCAATCGAAAAATCTGAAACTGAAAACGTACAAAAACTGCCCTAGATGATTTTTTTCAAAAAAGTTCAAAACACAAAAAGTGTGCAGAATAATGTTTTACTTCAATTTACGAGAAATCAATAAAAATGAGCTCATTTCGTGGGTTAAAACAGCCTCTAAAATCTGCATTGCTAAAATGAATCAAAACTATAATATCTAAGATTATCCGATTATAAGTTCTAATCGATCTTTTTAATAAAAAGTTAAAACAAAAAAGTTGTCTAGAATCACGTATACATGCCTCTTCTCAAATTTCATAATTTATTAAGGTTGTTTACTATTTTCCAAGATGCATAAATCAATACAATTCACACTATACTAATTAACTCATGATTAAAATCTTTGTACCTTAACTCCACCACTTCGACCCTTCACTTTCGGCCTACACGTATATCCCATGTGCCTCTCATATACCTAACACCGCTTCGAAGCCAAACTTGCACGGGGATATCGTCCCGAGTTTGACCCACACTCACTGGATGGTTAACATATGCGTACGCACGTAAATCAAAGCACTCGTCTACTCATGAGAACGAGGCAACAATATACATATACAAAACATCTCATTCATAAGAACAAACATAACAATACCAAGCCTAAGACATTCAAATAAATCTCATAATCCTCACTTTTTTTTTTAATACACTCTTTCTCACCAACACTCAAATAAAACAACAATCTATGGAGTCATGGTAGAGTATAATGAATTTATCTATGGGTTCCTAATTAATTTTAATTTCATATAACTATGTGTGATTACAACCATAAAATAAATCCATATAAAAACCCTAAGCCTTACATACACAACTAATCAAAATAATTAAAATCAATCAATCAACTAAAAACTCTAAACCTTACATACACAACTAAACAAAATAACTAAAATCAATCAATCATCTAAAAACCCTAAATCTTACATACACAACTAATCAAAATAATTAAAATCGATCAATCATCTACATGCAAATATGAAATCAATTCAACATCAAATAAATAAAAACAACGAATTAGATATAAATCAAGAAAAGTGAGTTTTGTACTCACAATATTTTTTTGAAGATCAAAAAATTATTTGAAGAACTAATGGAGTCACCAAAACAAAACCCTAATCTTTTTTTTTTTTCTTTTATCTCCTCTCTTTTTCCTTTCTTTCGCCGTCCCTCTTCCTCACATCTCTTTCGGCTGCTGTGCTGCTCCTCACTCTCTCTTTCTTCTGTTTTGGTTTTAGTAAGCCTCCAAGGCTTATAACCTAATTGAGCCTCATATATAACACGCTTTTGTTTATTTTATTTTTATATATTATATTATATTATACAAATACCATATAAATACAATATATATAAATATTCAAATTAATTATATATAATTAAATAACACATTAAATTAATTAAATAATAGATTAAATTAATTAAATATCACATTAAATTTTCATGTAACCACGTAATTAATAAAGGCAAAAATAAAATAAAGTAATAATACTAAATAATGACTTACGAAAAATCAGGGTCGCTACAATATAAACACCTCAAAAGAATCTCATCCCGAGATTCGATAGGAGAGAGTACTAAGCAAAAAGTTCTGGGTGCATACGCCGAATTTTCTCTTCTAATTCTCAAGTGATATCATTCTCATCCTCACTCCATTGCACTTTAACCAAGTTCACTTTCTTGCGTTACAACTGCTTTACATCCTGATCTAGAATAGTAACTGGTTGCACCACATACGTTTGATCGTCACTAATCTCCAACACTTTTGGTGATGCTACTTGGAAGGGTCTTGCACATACTTCCGCAATAAAGATACATGGAACACATTGTGAATCATAGCTAAAGCAAGTGGTAGAGCTAATTTGTAAGCTACATTACCAATCCTCTCAGTGATCTCATATGGTCCCACAAATCTAGGTGCCAACTTTCCTTTTTTTCTGAACCGCATGATACCCTTCATCGGCGAGATCTTCAAAAATACAAAATTTTTAACATTTAACTCAACCCCCTTACGTTTTCTATTAGCATAACTCTTTTGACAACTTTGTGTAGTCTTAATACGTTCCCGAATAATATTCACCTTCTCCGTGGTCTCTCTCACCAACTTTGGCCCTAACAATGGCACATCTCCTACATCCATCCAACAAGCAGGTGATCGACATGGCCTCCCATACAAAGCCTCAAAAGGTGCCATCCCGATACTGGAGTGACAGCTCTTATTATAAGCAAACTTCACCAATGGAAAATGTTCTTCCCAAATACCACCAAGATCGAGGACATAAGTTTTCAACATATCCTCCAAAATCTGATTTACCCGCTCAGTTTGCCCATCTATCTGAGGATGATAAGCCGTGCTCAGGTCTAACCTAGCACCCAAAGCATGCTGAAAACTCTCCCAAAACTCTGCCACAAATAACAGATCATGATCCGAAACTATAGAAACTAGTGCGCCATGAAGTCGCACCACCTCCCGAATATATAGCCTAACCAGTTTATCCGCAGTTCGGTGAACACTGATAGGAATAAAATGAGCAGACTTGGTGAGTCGATCCACTATCACCCAAATATATTCATTGCCTCGTTTAGACTGCGACAATCTATCCACGAAGTCCATAGAGATGTACTCCCATTTCCAAGTAGGAATCTCAAGAGGCTGCAAAAGTCCAAACGGTCGTTGGTGTTTTGCCTTAACCTGTTGGCATACAAAACATCGAGAAACATACTCTCCTGCGTCTTTCTTCATACCTTCCCACCAAAACGTCCTCTTCAGGTCATGATACATCTTAGTCCCACCAGGGTGAATGGTATATCAGGACCTATGGGCATCATCCATAATCTCTTTTCTCAATTCAACAATGTTAGGTACACACAACCTGCCCTTGAATCGTAATCCCCCATCTAAGTCCACAGACCAATCAGTAGGACAATCATCGATAAAATCCACTACAAGATCATCGAGCTTGCTGACGAGAAACCCATCTAAATTCTGCATCAGACGAACTTTACCCAGTAACGTCGGCTGCACGGTCAAACTACCAATGTATGCCCTCTCAACACTCTTTATTGGTTGAACATCATGCATTGAAATTAACTCCAAGGACTTCCATTCCAGAATCATCAAAGAAGCTATAATCCCATGTTGTTGACTAAGTGCATCTGCGACCACATTTCCTTTTCCCGGGTGGTAAAGTATCTCGAAATCATAACTACTGATGAATTCAACCCACCTCTGTTGCCTCATGTTCAATTCTTTTTGAGAAAAAATATATTTGAGGCTCTTGTGATCTGTGTACAACTCAAAGCGCTCCCCAAACAAGTAGTGTCGCCACACTTTCAACGCAAAAACAACTGCTGCCAACTCTAAGTCATGAGTAGGGTATCGTCTTTCATGAGGTTTTAATTGTCGAGAAGCATAAGATACAACCTTCTGATGCTGCATCAACACACATCCCAACCCAGTTCCACTCGCATCAGTAAACACTACTAACTTTTCCCCTTGTACCGGTATAGTTAACATTGGTGCTGTAGTCAACCGCTGCTTTAACTCTCGGAAAGCTTTCTCATAATCATCTGTCCATAAGAACTTCACATTCTTGCGGGGCAACTTGGTCATGGGTACTGCAATAGTGGAAAACTTCTCTATAAATCTCCTGTAATAACCGGCTAGTCCTAAAAAACTTCTCACATCTGTAGGGTTCATGGGCTACTTCCATTCCTTGACCGCAACAACTTTCTCAGGATCTACCGCTATCCTTTGATTGGATACGACATGTCCCAAAAATCGAACTTCTTTCTCCCAAAAGTGACACTAACTGAACTTAGCGTGTAACTGCTGCTCCCTCAAAGTCTGCAGTACAACTTTCAAGTGTTCTCTGTGTTCTTTCTCATTCTTAGAATACACTAGGATATCATCCATGAAGATAATCACAAACTTATCTAGATACGGTTGAAAAATTTTGTTGAAAATTCTATTCATCAAGTCCATGAAATAGGCAAAAGCATTGGTCAGACCAAAAGGCATTATAGGAAATTCGTACAACCCATATTGGGTCTGAAAAGCAGTAAGCGGTGTACTTTCCTCTGATACACCCATCTGATGGTAACCCGTTCTGAGATCAAACTAAGAGAACATGGCTGCTCCCTTCAACTGATCAAATAAGTCATCAATTCTAGGTACCGGATACTTGTTCTTGATAGTCACCTTATTCAGCTTTCTGTAATCTATGCACATACAGAGAGTGCCATCTTTCTTGGAGACAAAGATCGCAGGTGCTCCCCATGGAGAGTTACTTAAATGTATGAAGCCTTTCTGAAGCATCTCTTCCAGCTGCTTCTTCATCTCCACAAGCTCTTTAGGCGCCATTCTGTATGCCGCCTTAGAAATCGGTGCAGTTCCCGGCACCTGGTCAATGCGAAATTCTACTACACGTCGAGGTGAAGGTCCAGGTATCTCCTGAAATACATCCTCAAACTCACGCACCATATCTACCTCACTAATATCCTGCTTAGGGATTTTTACCGAGCACAGAAAACTCGTCATCATCGACTCTTCTCCATCGCTAGAAGTGTGGGTAAGCTGTGGCATACCGAGAATATCTATATTTACAGTCCTTCCAGCACAATCTAGAGTCACAAAGTGTTTTCACAGCCAATCCATACCCAAAATAATTACAAACCCCTCAAACCCTAACACAATTACATCTGCATACAAGACTCTACCCGCAAAATTAATGTCAAAATCTTTACGCATCTCATAAAGAGTAACTGTCTCTCCTAAAGGGGTTTCAACACAAATAGGTCTAGACAAGGAGGTAGTTACAATATGTTCTTTTTCTACAAACTGTCTAGATATAAAAAAATGAGAGGCACCAGTATCAAAAAGTACTCTAATGAGTTCTTGAAAGAGATTAAAAGTACCTTGCACTTTGTCAGCTCTTGGCATCACTACAAATGCCCTAGTTCGAGCTGCCTGACCCTGTCGCGCTTGTTGTCTCTGAGGGCAATCCTTGATTACATGCCCCAACTGCTGACACCCAAAACACTTCCTATTAATCGGTTGAGGTACTACTGGTCTAATAGGTGGGGGCCCTTCTAACTGAGGTACGGGAGGACGATGACCCAACTGTGGCACTTGCTGCCACTGTCCTTGATAACCTTGTGGGCGCGGACCATGCTGTCTCTGATAATAGTGCCCCTAGGGCTGGAAATTGCCCTGAGGTCGGAAATTACCCTGAGGTCTGAAATTTCCCTAACTACCCTGTTGCTGTGGCCTTTGAAACTATTTACCCTTATGCCTTTGATCATAGGGTCGGTATCTGTTCCCATCTCGCTGCTGGAAGTGACTCCCTCTAGAAGTCTCTCCGACCTTGGCCTTCCCTTCTTTAAACTGCTTCTCCTTTTCCTCATACTTCAATGCCAAGTCAAGAACTCTGTCAAACAGTTCAACATCAAAGGGAATAAGAGACTTAGATAGGTAATGATTCAATCCCTTAATAAACTTCTCATTCTTCTTGTCCTGCGTGTCGACCAAGTAAGGGGCATAACGAAACAACTCATTAAACTTGGTGACATACTCGATCACTGTTCTACCCTCTTGAGTCAACTTCGAAAATTCATCACTCAGTTAAGACCGAATAGTAGCAGGAACAAACTTCCTGTCAAAACGAGTCTTGAAATCTGCCCAAGTCAAAGTTGTCAAATCTAGACCCTCCTTCCATGAGTTCCACCAAAATAGGGCTGCTCCCTCAAGCTGATATGTCGCTAACTCTTGTTTTTGGACCTTGGTGAGCTACATACGACCAAATACCATATCACCTTTTTGAACCCAAGCGTCAGCTGCAATAGGTCCTCCATCTCCAGAGAATTTTTAACCTCCCAAAAAACCAAAGTCTTTGTTTCTCTTCGCAAAGGGATCTCCCTGCTGGCCTTGATTATTGTTTTGAACAACCTGAAGTAACTGAGCCATCATCTCCCCCACATTAACCTGTACCGTATTGGTTGCCTCGAAAGCAGTCGCCGCTGCCGCCGTATTAGCAGTTGTTTCTTCTCTTGTGTCATTGGGTTCAACACTTCTCAAATTATACCTTCCAACCATCACCTTCAAGTTAAACACACAAGAAGAATTCGTTCATGAATACTTAGAATAAATTCAACCACCAATCCAAACCAGCTAACCCATGTTTCCACAATCCGATGATCACCTAAACTCTCACAAGTCTAGGGTAACCTAGAGCTCTGATACCAAACTATCACGCCCCAAAATTTAGACAATTAAATATTAAATTAGGACTAAACCCCAATCAATATTCCATCATCCAAATCCTAGGGGTGAAACAAAAAAAAAAAAAAAACTAAAGACCAACCAAACCATCCACCATAATTTCATAACTAACCAATATCTCAACATTAAGGTAGCAACAACTAGTCAAAACAACTTAAATAATATACGGTTACAAACCATGCCAAATTATCCCAATACTAAAGTCATAAAAAAAAAAAAATACATAAACTAATATCAACCCTAAGCTCAAGAAAATAAAAGAAGTCCAAAAGACAAGTCCAACACTATAGTAATTCCACATCACCATCGTAGCCCCAACTAATCCTGTAAAGGAAGCTCGACTGCGCTCAAACAGAACGCACCCGAGTTGCTAAAAGACAAAACAAGTCAGTATACAGGTATATTGGTATAAGTACAAGATTTAACACCCACGTGTCCACCAGACACAAACAAAAATACATTTAATTCTTGTTACGGGACAAGACAAGTAGCTCCAACTGCACCGAGACAAATGTGTAGTTTCCCGAGATACGGTGGCATTTAGTTTCTTGCCCGTACACAACGAAATATAAATTGATTATAAAATAAACAAAATAGAAATAAAAATATGGTGGGTCAGCCTTGCATAAAAAAATTAGTAAGGCCCACCATCTTGCGAAAAAATAAAGTTAGTATAATTTAATCACAAATAACTTCCTGAAGAAGTATAAAAATTCACTGTTTCATGCTTAAATAATTCGAATTGACCAAAACTCAAAGAACAAAATTTGTATAGAATAAAATTTTCTAAAATACAAAATGAACGAATTTAACAGAAACTAAATAGGTTGAGAGAAAAACATGATAGAAGAACCTAGACGGAATTCAATCAAAAAATCTGAAGCTGAAAACGAACAAAAACTGCCCTAAGATGATTTTTTTGGGAAAAGTTCAAAACACAAAAAGTGTGCAGAATAATGTTTTACTTCAATTTACGCGAAATCAATAAAAATGAGCTCGTTTCGTGGGTTAAAACAGCCTCTAAAATCTGCATTGCTAAAATGAATCAAAACTATAATATCTAAGATCATCCGATTATAAGTTCTAATCGATCTTTTTAATAAAAAGTTAAAACAAAAAAGTTGTCTAGAATCACGTATACATGCCTCTTCTTAAATTTCATAATTTATCGAGGTCGTTTACTATTTTTCAAAATGTATAAATCAATACAATTCATACTACACTAATTAACTCATGATTAAAATCTTTGTACCTTAACTCCACCATTTCGGCCTTTCACTTTCGGCCTACACATATATCCCATGTGCCTCCCGTATCCCTAACACCGCTCCAAAGCCAAACTTGCACGGGGATATTGTCTTGAGTTTGACCCACACTCCCCGGATGGTTAGTATATACGTACGTGCGTAAATCAAAGCACTCATCTACTCATGAGAACAAAGCAACAATATACATATACAAAACATCTCACTCATGAGAACAAACATAACAATGCCAAGCCTAAGGCATTCAAATAAATCTCATAATCCTCACTTTTTTTTTTATACACTCTTTCTCACCAACACTCAAATAAAACAACAATCCATAGAGTCATGATGAAGTATAATGAATTTATTTATGGGTTCCTAATTAATTTTAATTTCATATAACCATGAGTTTGATTACAACCATAAAATAAATCCATATAAAACCCTAAGCCTTGCATACACAACTAATCAAAATAATTAATCAATCAATCAACTAAAAACTCTAAACCTTACATACACAACTAAACAAAATAACTAAAATCAATCAATCATCTAAAAACCTTAAACCTTACATACACAACTAATCAAAATAATTAAAATCGATCAATCATCTACATGCAAATATGAAATCAATTCAACATCAAATAAATAAAAGCAACGAATTAGATATAAATCAAGAAAAGTGGGTTTTGTACTCACAATATTTTTTTGAAGATCAAAGAATTATTTGAAGAACAAATGGAGTCACCAAAACAAAACCCTAATCTTTTTTCTTTTCTTTTCTCTCCTCTCTTTTTCCTTTCTTCCACCGTCCCTCTTTCCCACCTCTCTTTTGGCTGCTGTGCTGCTCCTCACTCTCCCTCTCTTCTGTTTTGGTTTTAGTAAGCCTCCAAGGCTTATAACCTAATTGAGCCTCAAATATAACACGGTTTTGTTTATTTTTTTTATATATTATATTATATTATATTATACAAATACAATATAAATACAATATATATAAATATATTGTATATGATCAATACATATATAGATATAACACCTTTTATATACATATATAAAAAATATATAAATATTCAAATTAATTATATATAATTAAATAACACATTAAATTAATTGAATACCACATTAAATTCTCATGTAACCACATAATTAATAAAGACAAAAATAAAATAAAGTAATAATACTAAATAATGACTTACAAAAAGTCAGGGTCGTTACAACATAGAGATGACTAATTCTGACTCCCCTGAACCTCAACCGCGGGCTCCTCATTTTTCCTTTGTTGTCAGCTTTCCAGCGATGTTAGTTGAGCAAATAATGGCGACATAGTCTGACATCGAAGCAAACTTGTATACGCTGAGGTCATGTGTGGAGACTGTGACTGCGGTCTCCAACTTGTCCCGTCAACTGCAGAATAGGACGTTTGATGTACATCAGTTAACTGCACAACTGTCCCTGCTCCAACATATGTACAAGGACTCTCGACTAGAAATTAGTGCACTAAAAAAGCAGAACAAAGAACTAAAACGACAGGCCATCTCCGAGGCCCGATTCGGAGTTCCTTCGCATAACCAATTTGATGGCCAGCGAGAAATAATCTCCTTCAGAAGCTCTGCCAAGGACGAGGTAGAGTCTTTAAAAGCTTTGAAGGAGTAAAGATGAAGCGAGGCAGCTGATGGTAAAGTCGGGCAATGAAGCTATGTGCAAATGAAGCCGGTTGTAATCTTTGCCACCGGGCTGTTGCTGGAAAATTGAGAAAATGCTACTCTCTCTTCTTTTCTTTTTTTCTTTTTTTTGTTGTTTTTGTTGTTTTTTGTTTTTGTTTTGGAGTGGGCACTTATAGCTTCAACTCTCTCTCTATTTTTTTTTTTTGGTCTCTGTAATCGGGGATTTCATCTCCTGACCTCAATAAAATAAGTTTTGTTTTTGTACATCAATGGTGTGACTGGCATATCACTTTAAGCTTGAAAACAATTTGTTTGATTGAATTTGAGAATGATTGAATTTTGAACTCTGAATTGGACAATGATTCCATATTGACCAGAATCAAAGAATGACTTCATGAAAGAAAAACGAAGCAAAACGATCCAAACACACTTATATACACTGACTGGTATGAAAGGAACTTAGAGACGTGACTTTGAAACACAACCATTAAGCCTAAGCGATTTTGCAGTTTATCATGATAGGTTATAATTGAAACTGGTGGGTCGACCAAAAAGTTGGCCGATGAACTGATGAACTGGCCAAAGACTTGTCGTGCCAGCTGGAAGATGAAACAACATGCCTGGAATTGAACCCCGCTAGATGAATAGTAACTTCCGGCGGTGAATAGTTGACTTAAGCGGGGAGAAGACAAAATCTCTGACTCGACTATGCCCCTAGTTCATTGCCTTGACTTTTTTCTCTTGTCTTTTTTTTTTTTTTTTTGTAAAAATGTTTTGATCAACATAAGAGTTAGATTAGCATACTTATTCCATTTTTTGTTTTGAAATCATGTAAGTTAAGCTGTGAGCACTGAAAATTTTTCCCTTTTTTAAGTCCAAAGAATGGTCTAGTTTTGCAAAAATGGAATAATTTTCAAGAAAAATTAGTTAGTTTTATTCAAAATAATCAAAACCTATTTTTGTAAATGGCCACTACCTGACCAACATGGAATCGACCATTGGGATGCATAGTTCCAAACCAGATAATCCTGAATTAGTTTTGTTGTAGCAATGTTGATAACTGAATCGAGCCGATCCAAACCGAACGAAGCAGAACAGAACTGGACCAAACCGAACCTAACAAAGCCAAGTTGAATTAAACCGAACTAAACCGAGTAGAATGGAGAGGTGCCAAGCAAACCCGGATAGGATAGCCAAGTCGACTGAAGATACATCAAACAATATAGATGGGATGAGTGAGTTGAAAATGGCTATGGTCGAACTTCAGGATGATGCTGCCTATGTATTCCAAAGATAAGAATAAGGCTTTACGAAATTCTGGCTAAGGTTCACTCGGGTGTTGACACTTTCCTTTTGTGTTCTAACTTTTGTCAAAGTCGCCCTTTCGGGTTTTCAACCTTGTAAGCATTTCATTTTTTCATTTTTATATTTTTTTGTCATTTTTTTTTCTTTTTTTTTTTCCATTTTCTATATCTTGTTTTTCTGCTCTAACTTTTGCCAAGGTCGCAATTCTGGGTTTTCAGCCCAGCGAGCCTCTCAAGGGTGGTACTCTCGTTTTAGCTTATCTATGTTGATTGGTTGTGAGATCTCTAGGCCGTTTAAATCTATAAGAATGACTGCTACACTTGACCAGATAGACACAATGATGTAGAGACTAGGCTAATTGGGTCTGAATTTGCCTCTAGTGTAGTGGATAGGAACTTGATTGTCCTTTAGTAATAAAACTCATTCTCTCATATTCCGGGATTGGACTTCTTTTTTGGTCTTCATTAGCCTAAGAAATGATCCAGCTTGAATCCTTGTCACATTCGACCTTATTGCCCATAATTCAAGCGTTGCTTCCAATCTAAATTACATCCGACCTTATTGCCACTAGTTCAAGGCATGCCTCCATTTCGGTTATGCAAGCCTTATACTTTGGTTGACTACTGAACATTCTGAATCAAGGTTTGAAAGCTAAGGAGGTCGGACCTCAAGTCGAGAAGGATCATATGCTGTACAATCTCAAGATCAATTCCAGGCATGTCTTCATAGGACTACGCAAAAACATTTTCTGAAATCTTTTCACAAAGTGACTAATCGCTCGTGCTCTTACGAAGACAATATAGAACCAATTTGGACCAAGCCAGGATCCTTCTTAGTGCCCACATTAGAAGAAATGATCTCATTCATCAAGGGCTTAGCACACATCTCTTCCTCTCAATCGATCAAAATTTGCAAATCCCGAGGAATTTCTTCCTCTTCATTTTTATTAGAGTTTTGGAAAAAAAAGTTTTGTAATTTTTGGGTCAATGCAATGAATTAAAGGCACAAAGAAGTAGGCAGAATCTATGGCACTTTTATTGAAAAGAAAGTACGACTCAACAATGACAACAGACTCAAAAGAAAATAATAAAGAAGACCCACACAGGACAGAGATGTCTATGTTAGCATTCTTGAAATCAACAAACTCTGACTCACTAGAATGACTTGAGCCTGATGCCAACTCTACAAACTTGGTGGAATCAAACTTAGACTCAATACTCAATTCAGAAAGTAAAATGAAATCATTCTCAAATTGCTAAAACAGTGTGTGTCATCCACCACATCTGGAACGAAATGTATGCAATCAGCAGGTGGTTTATCCTCCGATCACAGAACTAGTTGCATTATTCCCCAAGTTTATTGACCCATCATCGGTAGATTTTGTGGGTTTTTTGGGTGGGGTGATGACCTTGGGTCTTTGGGGTTGAGGCGGAGCTATGGCTTTACTGTTGATGAGATTTTGAATCTCATGGCGTAAGCGAAAACAATGATAAGTCTCATGACCATGTTGTTGGTAAAAGGCGCATTATTTATTGGGGTCATGTTTGGCTGGTAGAATATTAGGGAGAGGTCGGGGATCAAGGAGCTTGAGGTGCCCTTTTTCTACAAGGATTTCCATGGCACGAGTTAGGGATATGTGGAGTGGATGAAAGGGTTTATTTTAGGGGTACAACTTGGGCAGACTCAACCCGAGCAACCCGAACCCAGCTTGAATTTTTTTAGGGCTTGGACAAGATATTTTCAAATTCGGTATGAGCTTAGGAAAAAATTCAGAAGTCCGAATTAAATTTGGACGGGCTTGGGCAAAGACATCAAATAACCCAAGTAACCCGAAACCCGAATTATACATATATAGTTATATAAAAATATTAAATATATATACAAATTATTAGCCATTACATGATATTAAAGTAATTTAAATTATTAAATCATATTGAATATATATTATATAAATAAATAATATAAGATCTTAACTTTTTTTTATTTTTTTTATTTTCACTCATAAATGATAAAGACTACTATAGCGGCATCTGTCTTATATTATATACATTATTTGTTTTGATGGTATTAATGATTTTCTATATATATATAAAAAATGTAAATAGAGTCAAATTTTTATAATTTAATAATGTAGCTGCAAAAAAAAAAAAAAAAAAATACAATTCGAGCAACTCGGGCAATTCGGGTTTAACTCGGTTCGGGCTTGGGCAGGCAACCTTGGGCTACAATTTGGGCTTGGGCGGGCCTGGGCAAATCTCAGCACAACTTGGGCTGGGCTTGGACAACCTCCTAACCCGACCGAACCTTCCCGAGTTGCACCCTTAGTTTATTTGGGGGTCCGGTTGACTCAATTGTTTGTGGGCAAGTATTGCCAAAGGGATTGGCAATGGTGGTAGTGGTGGCAATGACTGTGTTGATTTTTGAAGAGTTGGCATTAGCAGGTGGAGGTGGATCGGGATGAGTCACTAGAGGTGGTTTGACAGTGGACATCCTAGATTGGTGTTGCAATTTAGCTAGAGCATCACTGTGAGTGGCAACCGTATTGGCGATAGCATCTATACTTCTTTAGAGGGATAAAAACATGTTTGCTATATTCTCTGGAATTTGAGCCATCACTGATTCTAGGGAGGTGATTGGGGATGATGCAGTTGGCGAAGGAATGGTACTTTGAACAGTCTACCGTTACGAGTCTTACAGAACTTGGGAAATAATAGACTACTCTGAAGCTAGAGTGCTACAAACACCTTACAAAAACAAAAATAGGACCTCCAATCAGAATTCTGGCAGCGTTTCGGTCCAATTCACACAACTGACCACTGTATACATCACCGAAAAACTAAACTCAACCTCAAAAACTGAAATGCTTGAAGCACCCATTCAAATTGGTGAACCCTTGTATAGATCCAATACATTGCACATAACACATAGCAAGAAACAGAACAAACACCCCTATGGGGGGTAGGGGTACCCTGTCCTAGCTTTTGAAATGATCTAGGGCTCATTCTTCAAACATCCTAGAAATGGGAGAGCATCATGTCCTAATTTTGGAAGGTACTATAGCTCATTATATGCACAAGGTTGGCTCTACTTTAGGGGTTGAAGTCAAGGTGACATTACCAAAGTATCCTTTGGGTCATAACCAATGAAGATCTTAGGAAATCAAAAGAGTCAATATAGCCTTTCTTCAAAGTCTGAGAACCTTCAGATCTCAAAAGATTATAACACAAGGCCTCCAAAGTAACATAGGGATAAGTGTAGTGTCACAAAAAGTGTGCTTGTGCTCACACCAGTATCTGGGCAACACATGAACTTTAAGTGCACCAATGCATGCAGTGCAATAAACATATAATTGAAAATAAAAGTCATATCATGGAATTCGAGTCAAGGTTTCATAAAATCCCCAGTGGAGTCACCAGAAATTGTAACATGCCTAGGGAGTACTCGCGCTTGTTAAACAGTTTGGACTCCCGAGATCTCTTTGATCTAGTTTCACGAGTGCAATGTGAAACATAAATGAGAGTCCAGATTTAGCAACTTTATAGAAAATTCATTTTATTACAAAATTATTGCCACAAATGGACTGCGTCATCAAATCTCAGAGTCGCCACCTAATATTTTGGGAAATTAGGAAAACAGTGACTCTTGCCAAGGCCACTGTTCGTCATAACCAAAGTTGTCTCGGTTCGGAACCTTAGGTATGAGAGGAGAAGGTCATTAATTGAGCACCCCCGCTCACCCGATCAAAAGATCGGCCTTTACTAACCATGATATGAATTTTATTTTCTTTATATGTTCATGTTCTGATTATTTAATAAATCCTAAAATTTACTATGTGAAGCATACAAATATAGACTATGTTACCCACTCTGGAACAACTTGATTTCAAGTAGTTTTGAAAGAGTTTTGAAGATGTACAATCCAAATATATTGAGTTTACAAACATGAAAATCAACATCATTACAAATTAAGCGACACAACCTCTATCCACTGGCATTCATACAATTATATCACATAAGCAAATAGCTACATGGTAAGATGCTAAACATAATAAAAAAATTATGTACAAGCGGGATGCTAAAGCATAACAACTTACATATTTACCGATGTCCCGCGAACAGCTACAAAACAAAGTTAGTAAAATATACATGATCCTATATACAAATTCCTAATGCAATACATATACAAGAATGCTTCTAAAGATCCGGCTTCTAAAACATGACGTGTTTGCAAAACATGCGATAGCGCACAAAATCATGCAATAATCAATTAAAGCACAAAGATGCAAATTTAGCCGGATCTAGGCATGAATCATGTCTATAAAAGCACGGATGGCATGTAAGATATATACATATGCGCAGTTATGGAAAGCGATTAAAGAATGAGATAGATAAGAAATGGGGATGGAGAATTATTGCAACACTTGAAATAATAATTACAAACCAAATTAGAGAAGGATGAGGAGAATATTACATCAAAATAAAAAGCTCACAAAACACTCAAAATAAAAATAAATAAAATAAAAGCTTCATGTTCCTTGGAATCGTCGGTGGAAATTGGTCAACATTGGGAGATACGCCATATTGTGCGAAAGAAGCTAACCGACCGGCCAAATAGGCTGGCCGGCCAACTAGGCCTAGCAAAACCTGTCTTATTGTGAAACCAAGAAAAGGAACAAACAAGAAATATGTAGGTAGCTCAACTAACCACTACTGATTAGATTAAAAACAAGAAAACAAATATAAAATTAAAAGAAAAAAAAAAAGTGCAAACTTACAACAAAACTAACATGAACCTAAAACAAGAAAACAAATATAAGGTAGAACATGCAAGATTATAACAAAACTAATATGAGACTAATACAAAAAAAAAAGTATAAGCTAGGAAATGCAAGATTACAACATAATTACTATGAAACTAAAAGTAGAAAACAAATATAAGATAGAATATGCAAGATTACAACAAAACTAACATGAACCTAAAACCAAAATTAAAAAAAAAAAAAGAAGAAGAAGAAGAAGAAGCAAATATGAGATAGAACATACAAAATTACAACAAAACTAATATGAGACTAATAAAAGAAAAATATAAGTTAGGAAATGCAAGATTATAACATAATTACTATGAAACTAAAACAAGAAAACAAATATAAGATAGAACATGCAAGATTACAATAAAACTAATATGAAATTAAAGCAAGTGAATAAAAATAAATAAATAAATATGAGCTAAACAAACTACTTGGATTATAACAACACATTATGAAATATAAAGTAAGAAAATAAATATGAGATAAACAAACTACTTGGATTATAACAAAATACTATGAAATAAGAAGTAAGAAAATAAATATGAGATAGAAAATATAAAAACAATGAAAGACTAGAAATTCACCTTCCAAAGAAAGATTGAACTTCTTGATTTCCAAACTTCCTCTTGATCACCCTCAAGTTTAGGAAGTGTGTTCTCAATCCTCAATTTGAAAGCTTAGAATCCTTGCTGAAGTGGGGAAAAATTATTCTCTCTTGTTTTTGCTCACTTTACAAACACTTGTAGACATCCCATTTTTGACCGTCCTCAAGACTTGGACGTCATCGTTTGAACACTTGATGATCGTCCATGCTCATATTCATTTTGAGTTCTTGAAGGTCTCGGCTGCGCGCCTTGCCTTAGAACCTCTCAACTTGTCTGTTTTGTGCTTGGTTGTGGACCAAGAACTTGTGGTTTTGTTTCTGAGGGAAGAGGGTGGCTTGTTGGCCATCCCTATAACCCATAGGCCAGACCTCATGCCTATCAGCCTTTCCTTCTTTCCATCGGCCATAAGTGGTGGCCGGTTGTAGACACCCCATTTTTGACCGACCTTAAGACTCAGACGTCACCGATTGAGCGCTCGGTGATGTTGCATACTGTGCTCGTTCAGAAGCCTCAGAGTCGCGGCCGTGCGCCCTGCCTCCGGACTTCCGAACTCTCTTTCGTGCCCTGCCTCGGTTTGCGAACCAGACTCGGTTTTCTCTGTTTTCTTTCCTGAGGGGAGGGAGTGGTCCCGTAGACTATCTCTCAGTGGCCGTGGGCTACTTTTCGTGGCCGTAGGCCATTTTGCCCATTTCGGAGCCCGGTTCCCGGTTTTCGGGACCGTCAGGCCGTGTGCCTCGGTTCGGGACCGCCCAACCATCTCCGATTTCTCCGATTTTTTGGCAAGTGCCTCTGTTTTATCATTCCGAGGGACACTGGGGCCTCTGATACCCACTTCGTGGCCGAACACCACTTTCGGTGTCTGCAGCCCATTTTCGGGACCCCGAACCGCGCGATTTTGGTCCCCGAGCTTTCGTTTTGCATTAGTTTTTGTTCAATTTTGGCAGGTGCCTCTGTTTTAGCACCAGGAAGAACACTGGAGGGTGGGAGGCCAGCAATTGTTTCAGAAAACTAGTTTCGCTCCTCCGGCGCCCGTTTTTCTCACTTCCGGGCTAATGTTGAACACCCTAGGGGTATTTTCTTCGAGCCGAGACTACATATTTGTGATGAGGGGACATGGGAGGACCCTAAAAACTGGTGGTCGGCCAGTAATTGTGTTTTTCATTTTTGAGTCTCTCTTTCAAATGCAATGTTGTGACTCCTATTCCAGAGTTGCCAAATTCCAACCATGGGGTCTTGTTCTACACACATGGGAGGACCCTAAAAAGTGGTGGTCGGCCAGTAATTGTTACTTTCATTTTTGGGCCTCTCCTTCAAGTTCAATGTTGTGTCTTCTGTTTCAAAGTTGCCAAATTCCAACCTTGGGGCCTTGTTCTACACACATGGGAGGACACCAAAATGTGGCAGTCGGCCAGTAATTGTTCTGTTCCATTTTTGGCCATGGCTGGCCGGCCAGGGAGAGTGGCTGGCCGACCAGTTGGGGTGGCTGGCCGGCCACCTTCAAGAAAGCCACCTGGCCGGCCTACTTCCTGCTTTTGGCCACTTTACAGCTGTCCAGCTGTTTTTCAAAATATCTTGATCCTCCGAGGGATATTGTGGGAGGGAAAGCTTGGGTGCATTTCCCTCCCCTTTTACACCCTTTTTTGGTCTATTTAAGGGGATGAGGAGCTCCTTTGTTAGGGTTAGAAAATTTTATCTCAAGAACACTTAGCCATTTGCCTCCATTTTCATCCCCAAAACCTTGAAAATCTTCAAGTCTCTAGCCCATTTCTTGAGCATCATCAAGCATCACCATCACCAATCCATTTCCAGCAGCAAGGAGGGATTCTTGAGAGGCTTAGAAACAACTTTCATCAAGCCAAGAGGTAGCAAAAGTGAGGTCTTCAAGGGTAAGTCACTAATTCCCTTTTTCTAGCACTTTTTTACATCAATTCTTTACCCTACTTGCTCTCTGTTTTGGGCTCCGAACCCTACTGATTTTGTGCTTATTTTGAGCCCCTCTACAACATTGTAGAAGGGCTCAACCTTGTTTGACACCTCTATGATGCACTTCTTTCAATATCACTCTTTATGCCAATATTTTACATGCTTTGTTTGGCTTATGAGTGATCCATTTTCGAGCTTGATATAAACTATGAGTGGGCCTATTTTGAGCCCCTCTTCAACATTGAAGAAGGGCTCAACTATTTTTGGCCTCTCTATCATGCACTTTCTTTGTAATCCTCCATATTTCCCGTAAAATTGCATGATTTATTTGGCCTATTTTTGATCTGATTTGGAGCATCTCATGAACTAATATTGTTCTTATTTTGAGCCCCTCTTGAACATTGAAGAAGGGCTCAACCTTTTTTTCATGCTCTGCATGCCACTTGCTTTGAATTCATGTTATACTCTTACTTTTGCATGCTATTTTTAGCTCATGAGTGATCTGTTTTCGAGCATGAAATGTACTGTGAGTGGGCATATTTTGAGTCCTTATTCAACATTTAAGAAGGGCTCAACTATGTTTGGTAACTCTATCTTATACTTGTTTCACAATTCCTTCAATTTACCGTAAAATTGCATGCTTTGTTAGGCTTTCTTGGCTTCTGTTTTCAGCCTTAATCAGGCTTAGAAAGTGTCTTAAAATGACCTATTATTAATGTTTTGTTAAGGGTCTAAGGTTGTTTAATGCATGCTTTTGGTACCTCATGTTATAGCCTCTGTTGGCTCATTATTTTGCATGCTATGTTTAGCCTATCTAAATACTGAATTGGGGGATGTCATCTCTTGTAAATGTGCATATTTTTTGCCCCTATTTAATTTTGTAGAACTGTGTTTTTCAGTTTGAGCATTGTATATACTACTTGCTTTGTAATTCTCCTCTTTTCCCCCATTTTTGCAAGCTATTTTTGCCATACTTGTGATCATTGTTTGGCCATACTTTGTACTAAAAAAATGCTAGTTTAGGGGCTGCCTTGCTACTGTTTTACATGTTATGTCCATATTGTGCATGTTTAGTAGGGCTGTAGGCCGTTTCGGGTGCATAACATTGCATTTCGGGCATCGGGTGTAATTTTGTCATAATTCGGGGGCTATTTGTGCATCATTTTAGCTACTGAAATTTGCATTTTTCATATGCCATATGCCACGTTTCATTTGCATGCCATTTCATGCCTGTATGTCGCTGCCTCGGTTTGCGTGCCGTGTGCGCGCATTTCGAGGCAGCTTGTTTTCATCTTTCGGCAGCTTATGTGAGTGTGGCTGAGGCTCTCTCATGTTAGTGTAAGCCCAATTTGCATTTTCCATGTCATTTGCATTGCGTATGCCACTGCCTTGGTTTGCGTGCCCGTGTACACGCATTTCGAGGCAGCTCATTCTCATCTCTCGGCAGCTTATGTGAGTGTGGCTGATGCTCTCTCATGTTAGTGTAAGCCCAATTTGCATTTTCCATGTCATTTGCATTGCGTATGCCACTGCCTTGGTTTGCGTGCCCGTGTGCACGCATTTCGAGGCAGCTCATTCTCATCTCTCGGCGGCTTATGTGAGTGCGGCTGAGGCCCTCTCATGTTAGCGTAAGCCCAATTCGCATTCCGTATGCCATTTCATGCCTTCGGGCCATGCCTCGGTTTGCGTGCCCGTGTGCACGCATTTCGAGGCACTTCTTTTTTTATCCGACGGCGTCCTATGTGGTTGCGGCTGAGGCCCTCTCATGTTGGTGTAAGCCCATATTGCATCGCATAACCCATTTTAGTCCTGTTGCATTCCGTATGCCATTTTCTCGGTTTGCGTGCCCGTGGGCACGCATTTCGAGACATCTCATTTTAGTCTCATTGTATATCATATTTCAGGCCATTTCATGCATTTATGTCATTGCCTTGGTTTGCGTGCCCTGTGTGCACGCATTTCGAGGCACTTCTTTTTTATCCGACGGCCTCTTATGTGAGTGTGGCTGAGGCCCTTTCATGTTAGTGTAAGCCCAATTTGCATTTGGAGTACCATTTCATGCTTTAGTGCATCATCTCGATTTGCGTGCCCGTGGGCACGCATTTCGAGGCATCTCATTTTCATAACATTATGCATGTTAGGATTGCATATTAGCTACATTTCATGCATATCATGCATATTGCATAGTGTTCGGGATAGGAGTTAGCCCGGGCACGGGAAATGAGGCACGCTCCGTACTCTGAGTGACGGAACGGGTCTCAATTCCCAAATCACCGACACTCCGGATTACCCATGATGGAGTTAGGTTTTATTTTAGCATTCATCTGCATTCACCCTATATTGAGTTGTGCAATTCAGCTCCTCGGCCACCATGCATCGATATGCGTGATTGGTGGCACGAGGATCGAGGCATGCATATATTTATGAAATACATTGCTATGCCCCTTTCCTGCTCTCTGTTGCAGCAAAATGAAGAATCAGCGACTTTTTGGAGTTTGGCACGCATTTCGAGAAACATTGCAAACAGAGGCAAATTGGGGCATCCCAGTAGATTTCCGCGCCAAGCACCCCAGCATACATCATTCATCAGAAGCAAGGCAGTCCCTGGCTTGCATGCCAGTTTACAGTTTTTCTTAGTTAATTTGTCAATTAATTAGGAATCTGTATTATTTCGGACTGTATTATTCTTTTATTTCGGACTGTATATTTATTCGGACCCTCTGCGCGAGGGCAATGCTGTAATAAGTGTGGGTGTGTGTGATGTATGTCTTCTAACCCCAATTTCTTTCTCCCTTTTATTTACCTGCTTATGATGGTTAGATTAGGGCATATTTCAATTAGCATACAGTATGACAGCATGTTTGCATCATTCATCTGTCTTGCACGCACCGGGCTCGGCGCATCATACAAACTGCATTTGTATTTCAATTCCAAATTGAATACATGTTAGCTGTAGCATTCCACATGCCATATTTAGAATAGCCGAGCCTGCTATAGTTGCATTTTGCATGTGTTGCATTAGGCAATTCTGTGTATCTAGGATCATGCATGATTTCTAATCAGTTTCTGTTTTGGCTTGGAGTACTCGGTAAGTTTTATGCTTTAGCATCCTTGCATGCGTGTGAGTGTTGCCATGTTAACATGTTTGCCATGAAGCTATGTGCTTATATGATATAACTGCCTTGAATGCCTGTGGGTGGAGGTTGAGTTATTTGAATTGGGACAATGTATTGACTGTTTGTTTTAAGCCCACTAGATAGTGGCAACATCACTATTTTCTAAGCCCACCTGAGGGTGGCAAATCCACGTCTTAGCCTACCTGCGGGTAGCACCATCAAACCATTTTCAAACAAACAAACATGAAATGTTTTGTTCCAATACAGACGACCCGGTCTATACTTGTTTGCTGCGAGCATCACATAGTAACCTAGGCTAATAACCGGAATAAGAGCATACAATGTTTTCAAAAGCAGATATCATGGTTAGTAGAGGCCGGTCTTTGACCGGGCGAGCGGGGGTGCTCACGATGTGACCTTCCCCAATCGTACCCAAGTTCCCGAGCCAACTTTGGTGATGACGGACACGTGGCCTTTGGCACCGAGTTAGGGTTTCCTAAATTTCCCATTTAAAAAATATTTAGGTGGCGACTCTGTATCTGGCAAAGCAGTCCATGTTTGGCACTTCTTTCAAAAAAATCTGTTTTCAAAACGATTTGCCGGATTTGGACTCTTTGGTTCAAGATTTAGAACCGTGGCACAAATCGAGTCCGAACTGTAGCGAGGTCCCTCGCGGGCTTGTTACACCGGTCGGCACCTTTTTTGGCCGGTCGGCCATGTTTGTTGGCCGAGGCCTTTTCATTTACTTTTGCAGATATTTTTGTGCCAACTATGACAGTTGGTGAACACAGAGTTCATCATCCATACACGTGTATGGAGGGATTGAACCAAGCCCTTAGCTTGTCCAACAAGCTTAGGACTTGAATTTCTATAAGAGGGGAGGCCCCTCTCCCTTTCCAGAGGTTCTGAAAATTGAAGATACAAAAACATATATCTCTTTTTCTCTCTATATATATTGCTTTTAAAAGTGTGTTTTGTCTTCACTTTTGCATTACAACACCTAGTGAAGCACCATTGCTTTGTTGCTGAGGTACTAGAGGACCTTGTTTGGACTCTCAAAGTTTGTTTTCTTTGGCTCAAAAGTGCTGGTTTGCTGTGGTTCTTCAAGGGTGAGTTGTTACCCCTTTTAAGCCTTGTTTTGCTTAAGTGTTTGGCCCCCTTTACATACTGTTTTAGGCCCTGCTTTCAACTGAAAAAATTTCTAATTTTAAGTGTTTAAGATGTTGGTTTGAGGCACCTTTGGTGTTGAAATCCAGTGAATTTTTAGTGGTAGAAAGTGTGTTTTGAGGTCTTAAATAGGAGGGGGTTGTCCCCCCTCCTCTTCTCTTATATGCTTGTGTTGATGGCTCATCAAAGTAGCATGTTTTTCTACCTCTTTGAGGCTCCATCTTAGCATGTTTTGGCATTATTTCAGTATGTTATAGCTCTGTCAAGGGTTGGTTTGATAGCCTCTTGCATGCTCCTTGCACTTGTAGTGCATTTCCATTCACCAGCCTAACATGCATCATGCTTTTGACCATCATTCTAGCATGCTTTTGGCTCCACTCCAAGAAGCTTTTACTCATGTTTTGCCATGCTTAAGCTCTTTTTGAAGTTGTTTTGGTCATGTATGCCTTGCTTTGTATAGCCATAGTGCAATCTTGCTCACTAGCTTTGAGTTTCCAAGTCATTAGCATGCATTGCTTGGGCTATTTGAATGATTTAGCATCATTTGGTATGTGATTTCAGTGTGTGTAGTGTGGTCACACTCTCATATGTGTCACTCTTTCAATGCTTTGGAAGGTTGTGCTTTATGCCTTAAATATGAGCCAATATGCATGCCTTCTTGCCTAAGCTTTTGGGCCACCATCTCAGTGTGTATTTGGTCTTATTTTGCCATGTTACAGCTCTGATTTTTGTTGGTGAAGTCATCTCATGCTTGGTTTTGGTAGGTGTAGTGTAATCCTCCTCATTGGCCTTGTATGCTCCATGTTTCATGCCTCTAATTCTAGCATATGTTGGCTATGTTCAAGCATGTTTTTGGTCTTGTTTTGACCTGCCTTGGGACTGTTTGAGTCATCTTGACCCTTTGGGACTTAATTGATATGGCTATGGTGCAAGTCCCTTGGCTAGCTTTAAGCTTTGAGCCTACTAGCATGCTTTATTTGTCATATGTGCATGATTTAGCCTCGTTTAGAATGTAATTTCAGAGTTTACTTCATTGCTACACTCTCTCATTTGTCACTCCTTCAATGTGTTTGAGAGTTGTGTCTTCATGTCTTGTTTCTAAACCAATGTGTACGCATGCTTGTATTTGCTTTTGGACTTCATTTTCAGCATGTTTTGGCCATTGTCTTGGCATGCATGAGGCTTGTTTGAGGTTGGTTTGATCCATTGAGTATTGCATTTCATAGCCCTTGCCATTGCATTGTTGTTTGCATGTTGTTGCATTGCATTGTGTTTGCATGTTGTCACATTTGCATGTTGTTAGCATGTTGTTGCATGCTCATGTTATTTGCATGTTGCATGTTGCATTATGTTTGCATGTTTGATTGCATTGCATTGTGTTTGGATCGGATGTTGATCCAAATGCAAGGAACGAGGGACGTTTCATACTTGAAGTGATAAAACGCGCCTCACTCCTTGGTCACCGACACCTTTAATCATGCATGATAAGGTGGAGGTTCATTGAGTCTTATGTGTTATTTGTGTGCATTCATTGACATTGATTTGTGCAACTCGGCCTCTTTGGCCATCATGCATTGAGATGCATGATTGGTGGCTCGAGAGCTGGGCACTACACTCCTTTGAGCATGTGACATGATAAAGAGTGTGGTTGCACACACATTTTCTTGCAAATACACTGCCATGCCTCTGTTAGTGCTCTGTTGTAGCAAAAGGAGGAATTTGCAGGAAGCAGTGGCCAACCGGCCATCAGAGCTACCGATCGACCACTTAGTCTGCCAATCGGCTATCAAAATTGGTTGATAGCCATAAACTCTGGCCGATGGCCACTCCTCTTGGCCGACCACCCCTTAGCATGGTCCTAAGGTGGATCAGAAGCTTCTTGGAAGTTGATGCAATTTTTAGAAGTTCAAAAGAGTGCAAACAGAGGCATCACGAGGCACGGTAGTGGATTTCCGAACGAAGCCGACCAAGCATGCATTATTCATTATTCCAAGGCAGAGCTATGGCAGCCTAATTTAACTTCTTTTCTTACTTAGTTGGTTTTGTAACTTAATTAATTTGTTAATTAGTTAGTGTGATGTAATAACTAGTTGTAGCTAGTTATTTGATTCGTGTTGTGTAATAATTAGTCTAATTAGATTATTAGATTAGTTAAGTAGTTTAGCTTAGCGTAGCTAGCTTGTATTGTTATTCGGACCCTCCGTCGAGATGGCGTATTGTTGTAATAAGCGTGCGTATGTGTGATACATGTCTTCCAACCCCATTTCTTTCTCTCTTCTACTTATCAGCTTTCGATGGTTAGTTTAGGGCATGTTTCAATTAGCATACTTATATTTGCATGTGTGCATCATTCATTTTGTCTTGCTTGCACCGGGCTCGGTGCATCATACAAACTTCATTGTACTTTAATACATTTACTTGAATACGTGTTTAACAGCATGTTATCGAGTGTTGCATTCATATGCTATCTTAGAATAGCCGAGCCTATCTTAGTTGCATTTTTGCATGTGTTGCATTAGGCATCTTAACATAGCTAGGATCATGCATGATTACTAACTAGCTTCTTGTTTTGGCTCGGAGTACACTGTGAGTGTTTACGCTTTAGCATCCTTGTATGTGTGTAAGTGTTGTCATGATAGCATGCTTGCCATGAGGCTATTTGCTTAAGTGTTTAATTGCATGAATGCCTATGGGTGAAGGCTTGATTGCCTGGATTGGAACAACTCGAAGATTGTGAGTTTTAAGCCCACTTGAAGTGGCAAAATCATGTTTTTCTAAGCCCACTCGAGGGTGGTAAATCCGCGTCTTAGCCTACTTGCGAGTAGCACTTTCAAACCACTTTCAAAAACAAACATGAGTTGTTTTGTTCCAATCCGCGTGATCGAGTCTATACTTGTATGCTGTGCGTATCACGTAGTAAGCTAACTAATAAACCGGAATAAGAACGCATGTGTTTTCAAAAATAATATATCATATTAGTAAAGGCCGATCCTTTGATCGAGCGAGCGCGGGTGCTTATTTCATGACCTTCCCCCCTCGTACCTAAGTTCCCGAGCCGAGGCAACTTTGGTGATGACGGACACGTGGCCTTAGGCATGAGTCAGGGTTTCCTAAATTTCCTCAAAATAAAATATTTACGTGGCAACTCTAAAATCTAGCAAAGCAGTCCATGTTTGGCGCTTTTTGATTAAAATCGATTTTCCAAAATGATTTGCCGGATTTGGACTTTTTGGTGATTTATCAGTCTTACATTGCACTTTGTGAGATTAGATTCAGAACCGTGACATGAGTTCGAACTGTTGTAGCTAAGAACAACGATTCGTGCCCTCGCACGCGGAGCGGAGTTCGGGGTGATCTACAACACCCAGTCTTCCTCTTGATCAAAGCTACTGAAATTCAAGTATTTCAAAATTTTTGGAGGAGTTTTAGGTATAGAAAAGATGGAATTTCAATTTGTATGAAAGGTATAGGTGTATATGGAAGATAGGAGTATTTTTAGCTCAAAAGCTCAATTTTTCTCTATTTTTTCACTCTTTTCTCTTCAATTTCATGGTCCTCTCTCTCTCTTACTATATGATCATTCTATATAGGCAATGAGGGAGACTGAAGGTTAAAAAGAAAGTAGGAGACAAGGTGTGAGACAAGAATGTGATAGGAGGACAAATTTTCAAGGTGGTTGCATGGGATACTCTTTTATGAATGCAAACAAAACTTCTTTTTGACAATAGGGGGTGAGTGGAGATAATGGAGGATGAGTGGTTGCACTTGAATGGATCAGAAAATAGGTGAATGGGGTGTTCGAACTGAACCAAAACCAAGAAAAACGGGGTTACTGTTGTTTTGGGTCGAGTCAACAAAATCTACTATTAAGCCCAATTTCAAATCATCATATCTCAATTATCCGAACTTGGTTTTAGGTGATTCTTGGATCTAAATTGAAACCCCAGAAGTCTACTTTCCAATGGTTGTGGCCTCATATTTAAATTCCAAGTGTACAAAGAGATATTCCTAATTTAGTGAAGGTTGTTCATTTCCCTCGTGCTAGGTCAACAAAATCTGCTGTTAAGCCCAACTTCAATTGGGCATATCTCCCTTATTCGGACTTAGTTTTAGGTGGTTCTTGGGTCTAAATTGAATCTCCAGAAGTCTACTTTCCAATGGTGATGGTCTCATATCTAAATTCCAAGTGTACAAATAGATATGCCTAATTTAGTGAAGGTTGTTCATTTCCCTCGGGCCCAGTCAACAAAATCTACTCTTAAGCCCAACTTCAAATGGGCATATCTCCCTTATTTGGATTTGGTTTTAGGTTATTCTTGAATCTAAATTGAAGCCTCAGAAGTCTCATTTCCAATGGCGGTGGCCTCACATTTAAAATTCAAGTGTACAAAGAGATATTCCTAATTTAGTGAAGGCTATTCATTTCCTTATTAACAATTTGATGTTCATCCTTTCCCTAAACCAGTTTTCTTCCATCCTCTCATGTTTCCTTCAAATCCAAACCTATCCAAATCTATAAAGAAGATGTTTTTTAAATATATTTTTTTGTAAAGAGTTCACTTCCCTTTCATTTATTTCTACTTTGTCATTACTCGGTTTACTGAAAAGTGCAATATTTTAATTGAAACGGGAGCCTCGGAACATCGTAGAAACATTTGGAAAAAGGTTTTAGATTTTGGATTTTGAAAAATTGAGTTTTGGAATGAGTTTTCAAAAATCTTAAACCAAAAAGGTTTTAGATTTTGGATTTTGAAAAATTGATTAAAAAATTTATCTAAATGCTTCGTTGTAACTCATAACGGTGACGTTTTCTTGGATTTATTTTCATCTTCCATGAAATTTTTTAAATTGCACAATTTTTTTTAATTTTTTTTTTTAGATCCATCTCAACTAGATAAACTTAGAACAAAATAAAAAAAAAAATCACTAAATACCAAAAAATAAACTAACTTTTTTAGGTTTATTTGATAAAAATTCCTTGTTTTACTTGGTGAACTATTTTAAAATACATCCTAAAAGGCCAACTAGATCCATAACGTATCAGCCAATAATTGGACCTAGGTTAGATTGATTATTGACAAAATAATGACTTCCCGATCAGGACAGACGAGAATGAGGGCCAGTTGCCACTACCAAAAAAACCTCCGACAGAAGGATGTCGTCCGATCAATCAAACAATTATTTTTAAATACAACATGGCCATTATATCTGACAAGGAGTCAGCTGTTCGATTAACAAAAATAAGATGATCAAATAGAAATCGCAAGTTGGCGACTACTAAAATGATTTCTGACAAAAGATTGACCGACCAATCAAGAATAGATCAGCGGTCAACCACGATGTACCAATTAGCTATAAAAGGGGCCAATCACAAAATTTTAAAGCCAAACAAAAAAAATTAGTTGTAAAAGGGAATCAAACAAACAAAGGCAATCAAAAGTAACCAAAAAATAACCATACAAACTCATCTTTCCTTTGTTTCCTTGCTATAACCATGCCTGACCAAAGTATTGATTTGATTGTCGCACGGTTCTCCCAAACTTACTTGGTCGAAGATGATATCTGACTTTGGTTTCTTTTGTAGGTATAGAATAAAACACATCGGGTTCGTTTGGTTTGTGTTTCTGAAAAAAATTTTGGAAATTTTCTCTACAAATAAGTTTTCAAAAGTAATCAAACCAAACAAATTTTCCCAAAAAAATTTCCCAAAACACACAAACCAAACAAATTTTCCAAACAAATCTCTCTCACACACACATCAAATCAATCACTTTTTTCAAAACTCTCTCTCAAAACAATTTTCCAAAACAAATTTCCCAAAAAACCAAACCAAACATGTTTTCGTACTTTTTATCTCTAAAACACATCTCTCAAACACAAACCAAACATACCCGTCTCCCTAATTCCCTGTGGAGACAAATTCACCATCTACAACTTACATTGAATGGCTAAAATATCATAAATAAATGGTTTAGATTGAAAACAAATCAAAAAATTAGGATTTAAATTGATAAAATTAAAAATTCAAGATTTATTTTATTACAACGATCAAATTACAAATATATATTTTTATTTTTTCCTAATTTTTTAAAATATTTAATTGCATAACCCTTCTTATTGATTCTGCACATGATTACTGTAAAATTTTCAAAAAATTAAATAATTATTAGTAGAGTAAGGAGTTTTACTGAGACCACCCAACACAGTCTGCATCAGTATTCAACAAACTTCCACAATGAATTGTAACTCTCGACTAAGTCCATACCACCATAGCATGGCTATAACGTCAAACTCTATATCCCATCATCTACTTTCATTACCAGAATAATTATTTAGTACTTGGTATTTTCAAAATATTATGTTTCCAATAATATAGAATTTTATGTTTTTATGGTCTATTTATGTAAGAAAATAACAAAATACTATTAATAAGACATATAGTCACATAATGCTCCAAATCATGTGACAATTTCTGGCCTAAGCAGAAAACAAAAATTAATTAATTTTTTTTTTCTCTTAAAATTTATATAAAATAGGAATAGATCACATTAGCAAGGTTATAATCATGCTTATTGTCAATCTCTACTCTCTAATCGATCACCTAGACTATCTTTGTCGTCATTAGGGATGGTCCCTTTTAAAGTGGTCCTAAAACGTATTCACACATCGTATGTCTCAAAGTGATTGTGAATTGAAAACAAACTTACAAAAAATGTGAGATCCTATCCTGTTCGTAATAAAACTAGTACTATCAATACAAGAAGGCACATGGTGCAAAGGACTCTTACACACAATGTGAGTCATGAAAAAAGAATAAATGAAAGGTCAATTTGTATCATTTACTTGTTCATTTCTTAGGCCACAGGCCTAGGGCAATGAGCCCTATAGTTTATTATGTCAAACACTAGGAACCCAATGTCATGGTCTTTTTCATGTGCACACCAAGTTATCAAGTAAAATGAAGCTTTAGCACTCCAAATGATGGTATAAGATTTTTTTTATCATATCATTTTTGGAATCAAACCAAAATCAAACCGTAAAAATTGATTTAGTTTCACAGTTCTAAACTAAAAAATTTATCACCATATCTCGATTATCTAGTTCAATAAAAATTAATTCTACCCATACAAGTATTTTAGAAATTTAATGAATTTTTAAAAAAATATTCTTCAAACTAATTTTTATAATAAGTGTCTTCATATTATATAGTAAGTACTATTCAAATGAAATTTTTAATAATATAACAAGTGTAAAGATATATAAATAGTGAAACAACTAGGAAAAATTGCTAAAGGGAATAATTTAAACTAGTTGCACTTTCAGCAAGTGGAAGTTGGAGCAAGTAAAAATTGTGTCCCATGCCACAATTTTTAATTGCATCAAATACATATTTACTTGCACTTTTATAAAAGTATAATTATTTTTAATTGTTCTTATTTAAAATTACTTTTCCCCAAAATAACTTTACTCATATTTTTTGTACAGAAAAAGTATTTTGTAAATAAGAGGAACAAAAATCTTATCAATCTTTAGAACTATTCTCAAATTGCCACATCAAAAAAAATCAGACAACCACACAATAAAATACAAAAGTCAGGAGAGGGTTTTCCAAAACTATGCTTATCTCAATCTTGTCATTCCTCCGTAGGTAGCTCAACCATTAACTCATTCAGTGTATTGCCTAGGACCCACGAAAACATTTGAAAAATTCTTATTTTTAAATTTAAAGGCATTAATTTTTTTAACGATGTCATAAAATAAGATTGCCTAATAGGGGTGAGCAGTGGATATATCGATCCGTCAAAACTGACCGAATCAAACTGATCCGCCGCATTTTGGACGGATGCGTGATGACGAGCGGACGGTTGCGGATTGATTTTCTCCAATCCGCCAATTTGGCGGACGGATGGCGGATTTGAGGTTCCTTTGGCCGCAACCGAACCGCCAAACCACGAGCACCCTTAGTAATTTATAAGATTTTGTATTTTCAATTTGTTTAAATATTTTGTTTGTGTTTTCAATTAAAAAAGAATTCAAATATTTTGTTGAAAAAAAGTTTTCAACTTGAATATATTTTTTGAATTGAAAGAAATAAACATATTATTTATCTATATTTTTTGGTTTTTAAATCTAACTCTAAAAGTAATAAATAGAAAATATGATATATTCTGGTCGGTTTTTGTTTTCAAAAACATATATAAATGTAACAATACAGAGACATACAATCTCTACTACTGCTCTGTTCATGGTTTTGGTGGTTTGAATTATTTTTTTATTTTAAGAACCACATATTGTAATAATTTATGTGCATGAGACATACTGTGATTGTAATATGTGGATAAGGCATGCAGTGATTGTGATATTCTAAAGTTTCAAATTTTCTTTCTTTGAATGAGGCATGCAGTAATTGTAATACTATTTTAAGTTATTGACTGTAATAATTTTTTATTTTTTTATTTTTTATTTTTTGAGAAAGTGCACAAGTTGAACTATGTTGAAAATTTATAAAATTTCAGACCGACAAACCGATTCGTATCCATCCGCCAAATCGCCAATCTGCTCAATCCACATCCGCCAAATTGGTGGACGGATGCAGATTAATTTTTCTAATCCGCCAATCTGACGGACGGATGACGGATTAGAGATTCCGTAGCCGCAACTGACCCGCGCCCACCCTTACTGCCTAAGATTTTAAAATTTTTTGAATGGCCACTGATTTCCTCTCTATTGAATATCTAAATATTGATTATCATATATAGCTAAGCTAGCACTGCATTGATGCTAGCTGGCTGGGCACATTTAAGAAAAATACTGTCCGATGACCCATTAAGCTCGTCTGAGTCCGCTCATAATTTATAGCAGGTCTTTAGATTATAATTTAAGTCCATAGGCTACGGTTGGGCAAATTTTTTCAGCTAAATTATAATGTGGGTCGGATTTAGTAAAAGTATTTCAAACCCAATTCAACCCTCCTACAAACTATGTTATAAAATATTTTTTTATAGATATAAAATTTATGTTTATGTTTTATATTGTTTAATTTTATTATTTTTATAAGCAAGTATTATGTATTACTAGTTATGTAAAAACTTTGGTTATAATATTTGAACTATTAGCCTTCAGTAGGTAAAAGTACCCAAATCATTAAATTAGTTATAATTTTTTATTTTAAAATATGAAAAAATATTTTTGGTAAATAATCAGGAACATATGGGCCGACTTGGAATTTTTTTATTTTCTTTTTGAACAGATTCAAGAATAAAATATAGGCCTAATCTCGGGCTGGGTTGAGAAAATGACTTTCATTATTATTATGTAGTATGTATTCGACCAAAATTCCATCCAACCCGACCCATGTGCACCCCTAGAATGACCTTGAATATAGATTATATAGATGAAATCACTAATATGATCATATATCGATTAATATCAACAACAAAAAATGTTACTTGCTATATCAGTAATTATTAAATATATAAATTGTATTGAAATTTCAACAAATCATAACTTTGCTCGTGGCGGTCCATTTTGAAAAAATATATTTTGCTATTCAACAATTTTCTTTTTCCATAACTATGCACTTGAAATTAACGAAGGTGGTATCAGGTTGTTATTTTCGAGACACACACAAAAAAGAAGAAACTATTTTAGTTTTGAAATTGAATTTTCAAGCGTAAATTATAAAACATAAGACACAAAAATCTTGTCATTCAATCTACAAGGTGGGTCAAGTTCACGATTTATTGTGCTTAATCATAATTTGCATGATAACAAATCTATAGTTGCCTCGCCTAAAATTTAATTTCAAAATGGGAAAGATAAATCTATATGATTTTTTTTTTTTTTTTTAAATTCATATTCCATATATATATTATTTTAAAGGTCTTGAAAATGCGAATACAGTAACATCAAAATTATTAAAAACAAACTTATATAATTAAATTTATAGCATTTAAAAGTTCTTTTAACATAAAAATACATATAAAAGATTAAAAATGTCATAAATTGTGCTTGACACCAATGTTTTAAAAATCGGATCGATGAGCGAATAAAAAAAGTGATCGTGTAGTCACCAGCTCAACCATCGGATTAAAGTGGTTGAACCGTAATGTCATAATGAATAACATATAATTACAAATTATAAATAAATAAAAATATGTATAAGTACTGAAATGAAAATAAAATATTTTATTTCACATCCTAGTCCTATCTTCATTCCCTCTCACAGTAAGCCTCATGCATCCCTTAATTCTACTCCATCAACTACTACACCAAAGGTACCACTTCGTCATTCTACTTAGGTAACATATCCTTTTGTATTTCTTCGTGATTTCAATGTTGGTTCTACTACATTTTCTTCTCATGAATGTACTTCTTATCAAGAGGCTTGCTCTAATCGTTTTTGGCAACAAGCTATGACTGGTGAACTACAGGCTTTGGATAAAACTCATACCTGAGATGTAGTTGACCTTCCACATGGAAAGAGTGCTATTAGTTGCAAATGAGTTTACAAGATCAAAATCCACTCTGATAGTTTCATTCAGTGTTACAAAGCTTGACTTGTTGCTCGGGCCTTTACTCAAGAATATGGGATTGATTATAAAGAAACATTTGCCCCCGTTGCTGGTCTTACTTCAGTTTGCAATTTCCTTGCTTTTGCTGCTGCTCGCCATTGGAGTCTTTGTCAAATGGATGTCAAGAATACTTTTCTGAATGGTGATCACACTGAAAAAGTTTATATGCAACCTCCTCCTAATTCCTCAGTTCTGTCCACTAAAGTTTGCAAACTTTGCCGTGCTTTGTATGGTTTAAAACAAACTCCTCATGCTTGGTTTGCCAAGTTCAATTCTACCATTCGTGACTTTGGCTTCTCCTTCAGTGCCTATGATTCTGCTCTGTTTATACACAAGATAGAGCGTGGTATTATTATTTTTCTTCTTTATGTAGATGATATGATCATCACTGGGGATGACATAGTGGGTATCTCTAGTTTCAAACTGTTCCTCAGGCGCCAGTTTGAGATTAAAGATTTGGGTCTACTTAGCTACTTCCTCGGCTTGGAAATTTCTCAAGATCTTTCTGGTTACTTTCTCACCCAAGCCAAGTATACATCTGATCTCTTAGCTCGTGTAATGGCCCGAAATAAACACAATATACTCATCTCATAACAACTAATAAATAGCAGCATGTGTTACAAGATAGTGAAAAAAAATGAAAGTTAAACAGATAATCATATGCCGTAATGGCTTACACCTGTCAAAGTTAATGCTTGGGTACATCAAAAGTAATTCTTAAGCTCAATATAGATAAAGCCCTAAGCTTGTACAAAATTAAATACAAAATAACAACGATGAGCCTTCAGCTCCACAGTCCTCCCAAGCTAAGTCCTTGGTGGAGGCATATCACCAGTACCTGAAAATGGTTTTCTTACATAGGGTGAGCCAAAGCCCAGTAGAAATACTACAACACAATGTATGAATCATAACAAAACCATAAGGTGCATGCATATACAATGCCTATACCAAAACGTTTTACATTTCTTTCCAAAAAAAACATGTCATGTCAAGTTTATATCACAATTCATCAAATCATCTCTTTTACAATAAACATGGTGGTGAAGTACAACTTTGGGAATCTCAAACAAGTACAACCTTTCACGGATATTTCGTCCTCAGGAATCCGTCAAACGGGACCCATGTAAATGTAGTCTATGCAAGTACTACTATTGTCATTTTACGGATCTTTCGTTTGCAGGATTGGCACCCATGTATATGCACGATTTTCGAGACTTTCATCCCGAATACACAGGCCAACTTAACTTTGGTGTTACACACCTTCCCAAATTCACCCATTTTTCTCAAAATTATATACATTTTCAATGTATTAATCAGTATGCAACAATGCTCAATACAAAATATATAAGAATTTGGTTTTAGTTCGCCTATTCCTCATACAATTTCTACAACATAGCTATCTTTCACCGATAGTCCAAAACAAATATCTCTAACAAATAAATAAATTTCCATTAAAAATGCACATTTTAAAATCTCACATGTGAGTGATAATACATATCCAACTCCACCCTCATCATTATCATCATTTCAATTTCATGATTTCTAATATCAAGTCCATGTTCTCTTTACAATCTTAAATTTTACATTTTAGGGAAAAACCCCATTTCTCTTTGAAAATCCATTTCAATTCAAGAAATATCTTATTTCAACATATATCAACCCCAAATTCGTAATCATAACCTTTTTCAAAAAACTATTTGAAAACCCCTTTTTAACATTTTGATTTCAAATCCTAGGTTTTTGCCAAAAATCCCTAAATCACTATAATCTTTTGAAATAACAAATAGCAAAGGTAAAACCCAGAGTAGAATGTGGAAAATCCCTATCTCGAAGCTAGAAAACCAAGGAGAGATTGGAGAAACCTCAAAGAAGTCGAAATCCACTTTTGTTCGGATGAAAAGAGAGTCCACAGAGTGTTCTACCCTTTTTAACAAAGGGAGTAAGGTGAAGAAATCAATAGATCTTGATGTTTTTGTAGAGAGAAGGTAAGTTTTAGAGAGAGAGAGAGAAAGAGAGAGTGCCTTTGAATGTTTAGAGAGATAGAGAGAGTGAAATGAGAAAGTGACCCAAAAAAGTGGTTCTGCGATCTGATATACATACAGACCACTCGAGTGCAAGAAGTGATGCTCGAGCGTACAAACACAAAAGATGTGACCGTTCGAGCGCAAGAAGTTGCTGCTCGAGCGTGAAATGCAAACTCCTAGTAGTTTTACAAATAGAAGACCAACGCTCAAGCGCGATAAGGGCCGCTCGAGCCAATACTGCTCGAGTGCAAAAAGTATCACTCGAGCGTAGAATACCACTTTCTAGTACTTTTGTAGACCTGCGAAAGTACTGAGAGTTCACAAAGACCGTTCGAGCGCAAGAAGTGACGCTCGAGTGTTAAAACAAAATTCTGGACAACAAAAGTATGAAAAATAAGCTACCATCCTGTTCCAAACGCAATCAACACACCCCATAGGCCAAAATCAAGCAGAGATAAGGGGAAACAAGACATGAATAACTATATAAGACAATGAAACCCAGATCCAAAACATACAATGGGTTGGGTTTAAACCAGAAGCGTTATAACCTCCACCCTTAAGGAATTTCATCCTCGAAATTTTAAATCAAACATTAAAACCATGTTTTAACCAATTACAACAATGATAATAATTTCAAATCATCACCATAACCCATCCACCGGTCATCCATTCTCATCAACATGATAAACGAGTTCCAATACTGAATATACAATTCACATTTTCAAAACATATACAATGTCTATATTACATTAACATAATAGAATTTTTAATACATGTTCAAACTTTAACAAAGAGGTTCGGATACTTCTCACGGACTTTCGCCTCACACTCCCAAGTGGCTTCTTTAACCCCGTGGTATCGCCATAACACTTTTACCAAAGGAATCATCTTACCTCGCTAGACACGATCTCGAGTATCTAATACTCTAACTGGTCTCTCCTCATACAAGGCATCCTCATCTATCTCTAACTCCGTCCAATCAACACATGTGATGGATCTGACTCATACTTCTGAAGCATACAGTATGGAACATGTCATGCACCTCGGAAAGCTGTGGCACAAAGCCAAATGATAAGCTATAGCGACCCCGGTCTTTTCCCATTTGATTATTGTATCCGGACTTACGGTCCGTGGATTCCGCTGTTATATTTGTTGTTATTGTCCTTTAATTTCTTATTCTTGGGTTATAGGATGTGTTTAGCAGGTTGGTTGCAGATTGGTTGGGTTTAGAAACCAAGTCTGCATGTTCAGTTTTTGGCTTGGTCGCTCGAGCGAGCTTATCTTCGCTCGAGCGAGGTCTTCCTTTTTGGTTCGTCGCTCGAGCGAGCCTTTCTTGGCTCGAGCGAGGATTGCGTCCAGTACCTAGACCTGAACGCAGTGTTTGTTGGCTCGAGCGAGCTTTTCTTCGCTCGAGCGAGCTGGTTTGTCTTTGGCTCGAGCGAGCTTCTCTTCGCTCGATCGAGGTCAGTTTCTTGTGTCTGGTCGCTCGAGCGACCAGGTCTTCGCTCGAGCGAGCCTGTCCAGTATTTAAACGTAAAAGCGGGATTTTTAGGGCAGTTTTTCATTCTTTTTGATCTCAAACCCTAAAGTCCGACTTTTCTTCTTCTCTAAACACCTTTTCTCCTAGGTTTGATCTAGTTAGGGTGTGTTCCTACCCTAGTTCTTTTACAAATAAGATAGAGGAGAGTGGGGGCTTCCATTTAATCTGAGCAGTTGTCGGTTTGGAGCACTCTGGAGTTTCGAGCACCTTCTTCATCATCATCTTTTTGGGTTCTTTCTTGAGGTAGGGATTTCCTACTCCATTTATACGTTTTAATCCTAAGTAGTGGTATTTTGGTATGTGGGGGTAGTTGGGTAATTTTGGGAGAAACCTTCAGGTTTGTCATAGATTAATTTATATAATTAATTTTAAGGAATATTGTGATATCAGGTTTAATTCATGAGATTGGGGAAACTTAGTGATTTAACTATGTAACTGGGTAGTTTAAAAACTTACCTATGAGAATGATGAAATTTCATTGTGTTGTTATATTTATTTCTTGTTTAGAAATAATTGTTTTGGGCTATCGGTGGAGGATAGCCATTGATTGTTGTAGACCTTGCATGCGGCTTAGGGATAACTGAAATTGGGTCATTTATTTGACTGTTGAATTAATACAGAATATTCGTGTATTGATTATGTGAGGTATATGTCGAGTATTGATTATGTTGCATATGCATTTTGTTTTGGAGGAGATAGGGGATGAACTCCACGGTTTAGGGGAAGATAGGGGATGGACCTCTAAACCGGATTTGTTGGGAGGAGATAGGGGATGGACTCCAGTAGCATCACTTATGTGTGTGCTTGTCGATAATAGAAGTATTTCTATTTGTTGTTGATATGATACATCACCACCATGTGTGTCAGTTGGGAAGTATGGAAGTGGATTTGATTGAGATTTGTTATAACACCAGCATGAGTGTTTAATTTGTTATAAGAAAGGTTTAACCTGATTTGTTATACTTGTTGAGTTATTTGGCCAGGTTCTGAGCCATGTCTGTATGAATGAAAAGTGTATTGTGTCATAGACCATGAGTCATAGACAACGTAGACATTCGTGTCATAATATTGTAAACTGAATATTTTGTGTTAACCATGTATCGGGTGCTACTGCTTTAGTTAATTCTTATGCTTGGTTTAGTATTTCTCTACTGGGCTGTGGCTCACCCTATATGGGAACTTCATTTTCAGGTTCAGGTGGTTCACAACCTCCAAAGACTTAGCTTGGGAGGATTTGGACTTGAAGACTTGCCTCATATGTTTTATTTGTTTTATCTGAACTATGTAAACATTCAAGCCGAGGGCTTTATTTGTTTTGAGTTAGAACTCATGGAATTGTGTCCAAGTATTGGCTTGGCAAGATGTAAGCCCGTAGGGCATTTATTATGATGTTTTATTTCGTAATACTCTGATGATTGAAATAATATAATGTTTCTTTTAATAATGCATGTCTTGTTTTATATTCAATGGGTTAAATTTTGAGGGCGTTACATAAGCTACCTCCCAAATCTACTCTAGGATCTCAAAGGGCCCAATAAACCTAGGAGACAGCTCTTCCCAAACCTTATCAAACCCCGTATAGGTGATGTCTTCAAGAATACGTGATCTCCCACCTCAAAGGACAACAGTCTCCTCCTCCGGTCGTCATAGTTCTTCTGACGACTCGAAGTAGTAACCAACCTCTTATGGATAAGTTCAATCTTCTCTGTCGTTTCTTGGACTAACTCTGGACCCAACATTGGTGCATCACCCACCTCAGCCCAACACACAGGGGATCTACATGGTTGGCTATACAAGGCATCAAACGGTGCGATGCCAATGCTAGACTAGAAGTTATTGTTATAAGCAAACTCCACTAAGGGCAAGTGTCTCTCCCACGATCACTTAAAGTCAATGATACAACCTTGAAGCATATCATCAAGGATATAAATAGTACGCTCTGACTACCCGTCAGTCTGAGGATGATAGGTGGTACAAAAGTCAACCTAGTACCCAAGGTATTCAGTAGGCTCTGCCACAACCGTGCCGTAAAATGCGGATCTCTATCCGAACTATAGTCACAGGGACCCCATGAAGTCAAACTATGTCCCCAATATAAAAGTCGGCTAAATAATCTACCGAGTCACTCGTGCACATAGGTACAAAGTGCACTGACTTGGTCAATCGGTTAACCACCACCCAAATGGCGTCATTACCCCGTTGAGTCCTCGAAAGACCCACAACAAAATCCATCGTGATATGTTCCCACTTCCACTCGGCTATAGGCAATGTAATGACCCAGATTTATTATTATTTTTTTTTAATTTTTTTTTAAATATAGCCAGTGCATAATTTAATTAAGCAAATTTTTGAATTTGATTGTTATGTAAATTATGTGAGAAAACAGTTCAGTTTTGTATTTTTTAAAAATAGTTCCAGATCTCAAAAAATTATGAAATTTTTATATATTGTTCCCATATGAGTTTAGAACGTTGGATAAAAATTTCAGAATTTAATGGTGAGTATTTAGTTTATCAAAATCACGGACTGATTGGTGTTCAGTTTAATTTATAACAGAATTTGAAATTGAGTTTTGGGTGTTCGAATAAGGATTTGAGATAAATTTATTTGGACTATTTTGGTATATAATTGGACCATGTTTAACTTATGGATGAGACCCATGATTTAGATTTAATTTAATTTGAATTTGTTTAATGACTCATGTTTAACTATTTGGTCCTTTTTAATTAGCTTATTGGTAGTAACCACTTTAAAAGTTGTTATTATTTATTATATAGAATTATAATAAATATTTGATAGTTAATTTTATGGCGTGTACCATATGGTGAAAAAATTATATATTTTATAAAGAATGAAATTGGGTATATTTTTGGTAGTGAACAAAATATTATATTTTGTGATGTACAAAAATGTTATATTTTTATGATGAGAAAAATTATATCATTTTATAATTTATGTTATCAAAGTTTAAAATATTTTACAATATATTTTATATTAAGTTTTGTGACGTTGCACCTATGGGGAAGCAAACCCATGTGGGGTTGTCCCCCACTCCCCTTCCCTTTTCCTTATTCCCATTAGACTTCTTCCTCTCTCCTTCATTTTGCCTTTTTATTTTTTTTCTTTTTCATTTGTTGAACAGAGGGTCTTCCCTCCCCTGCCTTACTGCTTCGTCTCTTTCCCCCATGAATGCTCAATCATTGAGCTTAGAGTGGGAGTCTTTAGAGTGAGATTTTGCAAAAGTGTTGTAAATGAAAGTTGAAGAGCTCATAGTACTCTTCGTGATGGTAGTCTCAGATTCATGATCGGGCAAGATTTGCCTTCCAGATTTGTTCTTCTTCATTATTTAAGGTAGGGGCTTTCTTCATATTTTTACATTAAAGTTATGTTAGGGTTATTTTGAGAAAATATATTATTATAGGTATTGCATATATATATATATATATTTAGATTTTTGTTTGGTAATTTTTGAAAGAAAAATTATGTTGAAATTTTAAGAATGTTGGCATTTTGAGATTGATTTGGGAAAATCATTTTGTGTTGATAATTTTACAAAGAAATTCGAAAATAAAATTTAATAGTTGTATGGATTGTCTCTACATCATATTATGATTAGATGATTTATTTTGAGAAATATAAAGTTGAATTTTTTTTATCTGTGATTTGGAATTTATTTTTGAGAAAAATAAATTAATGTTGAGGAACATGGAGTAAATGTTTAAGTAGGAATTATAGAGTTGCTTTGGGATTAAAAACTCTAAAAGTATTATATTCATGATATTTTATAAAAGATGATATATTGATGATTAAGTTGTGTTCATTTTTATAAAAATAAAAATGTGAAATGTGGACTTTCAAAATCATAACCTTGAAAATGTTACTATTGGGTATATTTCATAATTTTTTATGTAAATATTATGTTGGTTAAGTAATTTCAGAAAAAGTTGTGAAATTGTTATTGGTAGAGAATTTGGTAAAAATATTACCTCTTTAAATAGCTTGACATGAAAAATAGTTATGTTGAAATATAGTTATATATATGTTTTTGCAAGATCTAAATGATTTTCAAAATCATCCTTTGATTTGTTTTGAAAATTGATTGTTGATTCAAGAAGATGAGAGATTTTTTTTGAAAGTGGATTTACTTTCTTGTTCATTTTAAAATAGAAATTGAGAGTTTTGAACTATGAGGATTGAAGAGAGATGTTTTTAGTGACTTTCTTTCAATAAATGAATATGAGTGGTTTTGGTGAGAAAACTTAGAAATTGGGAATTTTTAAGAAAGATGTTGACAATCTTTGAAAATGTTGTTATATTTATTTTGTGTGCCAAAATAAATGATGTTTAAAAAAATTGTTTATTTGTTTACATATAAATGATGGTTTTCATGGAATATGAGAATTGTTGATGTTTTGAAAATTGTTGTTAAAAATGTTGATATAGTCTTGAAGTGACTAAATGGTTAAAATTACTCTAAGTATGGGAATTATGTTGTCCCATGGATGAATTAGAATAAAAGTATTTATATTCATCTTGAGAAATTATATTGAAATGAGAAATGAGAATTTTGATTACAATGGGACTATTGTGTGGAAGTATTGAAAGTGGAAGAAATATTGCATTGTATTATTAATCATTGCATTGGCATATCAATTCATTTGATAATGATGAACTTTGAAATTTGATTTGAAAACTTTGTATTGAGAAAGAAATGTTGGGAAACAAGTTTTTATGAAATGATTTTGGCGTAAATACGGTGGTAAGTCTTGAAAGGTGGTGTAGATGATAGGTGTCGAGTTTTCCAGTTAATACTGGTAAAAATGACAGATTACAAGTGTCGAGCCTTCCAATTAATACTAGTAAAAATAACAGATTACAGGTGTCGAGCCTTCTAGTTAATACCGGTGAAAATGATAAATTGATAGTACTTGTATAGTCTACTTGCAGACACTAGCCTAGGGATTATTTGAATCGTATTTATCATCTTGGAATTGTATTGAAATTGTTGGATTAATGTGTTTTCAAAATGGCATTGTGCGTAAGATTTTCAAAAGATGAGAAAAATATTTTGAGCATGACATGGCATATGCATTCATTTCATAAGACTGCATAAAATGGATTTGATGAATTGTTTAATTATTTGATTCAATTGATAATGAGATAATTGAATGAATTGAAAAGGATGTCCTATTGCTATTGAAATATTTTTCTTTATTTAAGTTAACTTGTTGTGGTTAATTAAATAAATTGGATTTAAAAGATTATGTAATAAAATCATATGATTTTGACATGATATGATTTCACGTATATGTATGAGTATTTTGGTACTCACATATCTTCTAATGTTTTAATATGAGATTGCTTGGTGAGCTAGTGATCGCTCACCCCCTGCCTGTACATGTGTACAGGGAATGCTTTTCGGATTTGAAGATCAAACAATGGGTTTTACCATTTCATAAATGTAATGTAGTGATGGATTGTACTACTTCATTTGTTGTTTGGCTGAGTGTTATATGTTTTTTATAAAAAGTAATGTCTTCTCTTTTATTGTAAATCTCAGGGCATTTCTTTTATTTGTATGTAAATGTCACTGTTATATAACGAGAGGGAATATGTATATTTAATTATTCATCATTTCATCCAAGGATGAAATGTTATTTGTAAATGGACTTAATTAATGAATATTGGTAAGGTTATCCGAGTAATAAAATACGGGGAGTGATAACTTAGTATCAGAGCGAACCGGGTTTGAATACCTTGGCTCGTGGGAAGTGGTTTTGACCACAGCTGGGTTTATCTCGGGATTGTGAGCGACGTTTCTATGTGATAACATGCTTATGTGCTAAGATATTATATGTTTATGTGGGCATGGGGTTGAGTCTCGAGGATGTTGTACCGGGTCTAGAGATTTTCTTAGAAATCTCATTGGAAATGCACCTGATCAACGCGATTCTAATTAGAGGTCTAAAAGGATTTCTAGAATGACTAACTATCTTCGTAGTGGCAACTCGTTATTTGTTATGTGGTTATGTGATTTTATGCTACTTGATGTGCATATGTTGAGTTTCGTGTCGGAACATGAGAATGTATCTTAGTGGGAGTTGTTGATGCTAAATGTTATGCGTGGTATATGTATGGCCTTGCATGATTGTGAAATTGTTCTATTTACTTGGATATGTATGGAGTTGTTCCTAAAGCTTGAGTTGTATACCCTTGTGTGTATTTGGAAAGAGGCGTGACCTTGACATGGTAAAGATTATAAATGGTATTAAGGGGTATATTTCTCAAGAGAGATTGATTGTTTTGATATTTGGTGGTAAAATCTATATAGTGCAAACTATGTAAGGTTTAAAGATGAGATTTGAAACGGACAATATTCATAATTGTTGTTATCCTTATTTATTTATTTGTTTTGTTCCTGGGTGTCAGGGGGGAGTGTCCAACACTCGTTGGTAAGAGAATTTTCTTAAAGGGAATGAGTTGTGTTTTGAGCCATGGTTGTATTTTCCTTTGGGGACATCTTGTGTCTGGTTGGTTAGTCTAGTAGTTTCCAAATGGAGTCTTGGAATGACCCTACAAGTGTGATAGTTTGGTTGTGTAATCTAGATTTTAGATTGTTTTGGCCGTGTGTAAATTGGGTAGCTTCGAGAACTAGAATCTCTTTTCCTTGCAATTGGGTGAGTTGGAAGTTTGTTTGCAAAAACTTGGAGGGTGTTTCCTTGTGCTTAATGCGTGATAAGTCCTAGAAGAGAAGTAGGATCTCTTGTTGGTAGGCCAGGGGAATGACACTGTTGTTTTGAGTATTCCATGGGTTGTGTTAGTCGAATCATGGTTGCATTCAGGGTGGACCTTATGAGTCACCATAATACTAGTGTAGAGTTTGTGTTGTAACTTGGAGTAAATGTCTTAGAAGTTGAGTTGAATTAACGTTTAGCTTAAGGGCCATGTACAGTTTGGGTGTTTACCTAGTTATGTTGAGTCTTGTTTAGACTTAAAGTATATTGTTGAGATCATTTTGTAAACCCCACATCGGAGTGGAACTGTTAATATTTATTTGTAGTCTTGTTGATGGAAATCCTAACCTGTTGTCCGAATTGATTTTATTTCGTTTGGGTTATGGGGTGTGGCATCACCTTAGTGTTGGTTAAGTATTGGTTTGCCTTGTGACGGTTGGCGGTCACTATTTGAGTTGGTGGTTAGTGCTTTTGAAGAGGTATTGTTTCGTTTTGTTAAGGTCTCGGAGTAGTGATAGTTATTTTGGCCTTGGGATGCATTGTGAATTAGGCAATGGGGATAGTTCGTTGAAGTTGGGTTATTACCAATAAGGTATGGTGTTTTGGTGTTTTGAGGATTCGTTTTGCCAAAATTTTTGTTATGCTTGAAGAATTAGATCCTATTTTGTTGCTTTGGGTTATCGATGTGAATAAAAGAATCATTTAATGGTTTGTACTAGTAAGGGTTTATATAATTAATTGTGGTGCAAAATAATGATTTGGTTCGTTACCGATGTTAATAGTTGATGGCTCGGGTAGAGGTCAAAGAATTTTGTTGATGCAATGATAAGTGCCTGAGTGAGTTTGTGGGTGACTGTAGAATGTATTACATTACTTGAGTTTAATTTTGAGGACGAAATTTCTTTAAGGAGGGTAGGTTATAATGACCCAGAATTTTTTTTTTAAATATAGCCAGTGCATAATTTAATTGAGTAAATTTTTGAATTTGATTGTTGTGTAAATTTTGTATGAAAACAGTTCGGTTTTGTATTTTTTAAAAATAGTTTCCGATCTCAAAAAATTATGAAATTTTTATATGTTGTTCCCATATGAGTCTAGAATGTTGGATAAAAATTTCAAAATTTAATGATAAGTATTTATTTTATGAGTATTTACGGACTGATTGGTGTTCAGTTTAATTTATAATAGAATTTGAAATTGAGTTTTGGGTGTTCAGACCAGCATTTGAGATAAATTTGTTGGGACTATTTTGGTATATAATTGGACCATGTTTGACTTATGGGTGAGACCTATGATTTAGATTTAATTTAATTTTAATTTGTTTAATAACTCATGTTTAACTGTTTGGTCCTTTTTAATTAGGTGATTGGTAGTAACCACCTTAGGAGTTGTTATTATTTATTATATATGATTATAATAAATATTTGATAGTTGATTTTATGGTGTGCACCATATGGTGAAAAATTATATATTTTATAAAGAATGAAATTGGGTATATTTTTGGTAGTGAACAAAATATTATATTTTGTGATATACAAAAATATTATATTTTTGTGATGAGTGGAGATGCTAACCGAGCCAATTCTAACCCCAATGCCGATGCAAATGCTGACAAAATAAAAGAGTGGGATGCACCCGTGTTAATCAACATATTGACAATAGGATTGCATAACAAAAAAGTACCTCTCACAACTGAAGGTGTTGGCACTAAGTCTGGCGTGATAACAGCATGCACACACCCTAAAGGTCACTGTTCCACCTACTCACCCCTCGGAGCATAAGTCTGAAACATTAATTGAGCCGAAGAGGCTCCCTGATTGGCCATCAAGGCTTGAACTGAATGTACAGGTTGGTGGCTCTGTGTCTGTCTCGAACCAGACGCACCTGGTGTGCCACTCAATTGTCGGCAAAACCTCCTCATATGCCTTGATTGCCCACACTGATAATAGGTAGGTGGTTTCCCTCTCCCCTGACTTTAGCTTTGAGAATGATTCGAAGATGATACAGATCGCTGCCCTCCTTCCCTCTGCGGGCAAGCTCGAGACTTGTGGCCCAACTGGCCACACTTAAAGCAAGTGTAATCTCCCTCACCACCTCTCCCAAAACCCGACCTCGATACTAGAAAAGTGGACCTCAACTAAGCTCCCTGGTACTACTGTGGGTTAGAACCCCTCTGCCTCTCACTGTCCACTTGAATATCCTGACTTCTCCTAGAGCCCTTCATCCGTTCTTCCTCTATTTGTATCATGGTCTCAAGATGAGCCGCCGTATTCATAAGGCATCCATAATCTCTAATCATTAACCTGACCACTTTGAACATAAGCTCGGTCCTCAACCTCTTCTCGAACTCTATACAACGGCGCTCCTCAATCACCACGAGTTCCGATGCAAATCTCGATAGACTAGTAAATGCGGCCTCAAACTTGGCCACCAATGTTTTTAACTACTTGAGCTTAGAAAATTGGTCTCTCAACTTCTCCCTAACAGTGGGAGGTAAGAACTTGTCCTGCAAAGCATCGACGAATGCCTCCCAAGTTATTCCAATGTGCCCACGTGCATACTTCCACCATTGACCCGTATCTCCCTTCAGCTGGAAGGATGCTAAGGTCACTTTCAAACCATCGTCTTCGATACTAAATATCTCAAACGTCTTCACCATTTGTTCGAGTCATTCATCCACTTTCAAAGGCTCTTTAGGATTACCCAAAAACTCGTCCGGGTTCGACCGGAAGAACTCCCTCTTTAAGAATGATGGCTCTACTTCAACAACTTGGGCCTAGACTTGATTCTCAGTTTTGAGAATGTCCATGGATTCCCTCAAAGCTCCGGCCATCTCAAGGGCCAAAGCGCCCATGGCCTGTTGTCCAACTAGTTTGGCCACATTGGCCTGACCAATTCATTCCTCTTGTGCCGGAATCTCTTCCGGTAAAGACACCTCATGCCTCCTAGGCCTACCACACCTACCACCACCACATCCATGTTCTGACATCCTAATGAATGTAACAAAAGAGATTAGCACATTTATAAATGTGTCGCAATTAACTCACTCGCATCCTAATGCGGTGGACAACAATAATTGACTCTACATAAGCACGTAGTTACATAAATACATACGAATTTCTTTCCTACATAATGACCGTCCCGCTGCATTATCAGAGTTCCAATTAGAAACAGTAGTGACAAGTGCTCTTCTAATAGGACTTTTAGAAGCCCGTAGACCCAATCAATATCTTAGGAACTAAATCACATACCCATATAATCACATAAGCATGTTATCACATAAGCATACCATACATACGAATATCTCTGTCAAACGAGACAAACCCATTGTAATAATAATTACTTTCCACGTACCCAAAGTATTGAAACCCGGTACGCTGTGATACCAAGTTATAACGCCCCAAAATAAACACAATATACCCATCTCATAACAACTAATCAATAGTAGCATGTGTTACAAGATAGTGAAAATAAATGAAAGATAAACAGATAACCATATGCCCTAATAGCTTACATCTTTCCAAGTCAATGCTTGGGTACACCAAAAGTGAGTCTTAAACTCAAAACATATCAAGCCCTAAGCTTGTACAAAATTAAATACAAAATAGCAATGATGAGCCTTCAGCTCCACAGTCCTCCCAACCTAACTTTTTAGTAGAGGCATATCACAAGTTCCTGAAAATGGTTTTCCAACATAGGGTGAGCCAAAGCCAAGTAGAAATACTACGACACGATGTATGAATCTTAACTAAGCCATAAGGTGAATGCATATACAATGACCATACCAAAACGTTTTACATTTCTTAAAAAAAAAAAAACCATGCCATGCCAAGTTTATCTTTCAATTCATCAAATCATCTCTTTTACAATAGTAAACAGGGTGGTGAAGTAGAACTTTGGGAATCTCAAACAAGTACAACCTTTCATGGATATTTCGTCCGCGGGAATTTGCCAAACGGGACCCATGTAAACGTAGTCTATGCAAGCACTACTATTGCCATTTTATAAATATTTCGTCCGCGGGATCGTCACCCATGTATACGCGCGATTTCGAGACTTTCATCTTAGACACACAGGCCAACTTAATTTGGTGTTACACACCTTCTTCCCAAATTCACCCATTTTTCTCAAAATCATATACATTTTCAATATATTAATCAGTATGCAACAATTCTCAATACAAAATGGATGAGAATTTGGTTTTAGTTCACCTATTCCTCATGCAATTTCTACAATAATCATAGCTATCCTCCACCAATAGCCAAAAACAAATATTTCTAACAAATAAATAAATTTTCATTAAAGATACACTTTTCTAAAATCTCAAATGGGAGTGATAATACATATCTAACTCCACCCTCATCATTATCATCATTTTAATTTCTCAATTTCTGGTATCAATTCCATGTTCTCTTTACAATCTCAATATTTACATTTTAGGGAAAAAAACCCATTTCTCTTTGAAAATATATTTTAACACAAGAAATATCTCATTTCAACATATATTAACCCCAAATTCATAATCACAGCCTTTTTCAAGAAACCATTTGAAAATCCCTCTTTTACATTTTGATTTAAAACCCTAGGTTTTTGCCAAAAATCCCCAAACCACTATAGTCTTTTGAAATAACAAATAACAAAGGTAAAACCCATACTCGAATATAGAGAATCCTTACCTCAAAGCTAGAAGACCAAGGAGAGAGTGGAGAAACTTCAAAGAAGCTGAAATCCACTTTAGTTCGGATGAAAAGAGAGCCCACAGAGTGTTCTACCTTTTTAATAAAGGGAGTAGGGTGAAGAAATCACTAGATCTTAGTGTTTTTGTAGAGATAAGGTAATTTTTAGAGAGAGAGTGTCTAGATCTAGGGTTTTTGAAATGTTTAGAGAGAGACTGAAACGAAAAAGTGACCCAAAAAGGTGGTTCTACGATCTGATATATGCACAAACCGCTCGAACGCAAGAAGTGACGTTCGAGGGTATAGACACGAAAGATGTGACCGCTCAAGCGCAAGAAGTTGTTGCCTGAGTGTGAAATACAAACTCCTAATGGTTTTACAGACAGAAGACCGATGTTCAAGCGCGATAAGGGCCACTCAAGCCAAGACTGCTCGAGCGCAAGAAGTATCGCCCGAGTATAGAATACCACTTCTTAGTACTTTTGCAGACCTGCGTAAGTACTGAGAGTTCACAAAGACCGCTTAAGCGCAAGAAGTGACCCTTAAGCGTAGGAACAAAATTTGGGAGAACAAAATTTTGGATAACAAAAGTTTGAAAAACAAGCTACCAACCTGTTCCAAACGTAATCAACACACCCCAATGGCCAAAATCAAAGAGAGATAAGGGGAAACAAGACATGAATAACTATATAAGACAATGAAACCCAGATCCATAACATACAATGGGTCGGGTCTAAATTATGGCAACCCCTAGTTATTCCTTACCTGAGGGACAAGCATCCAATAGGCCACCATTATTTAGCGGCACAAATTTTAGCTATTGGAAAACTAGGATGACCATACATGTTCAATCTAATGATTATGAATGGTGAAAAATTATTTGTAATGGTCCAAAAATTCCTACCAAAACCGTAGATGGACTTAGGGTACCAAAACCTGAAGATGAGTGGAATGAATCAGATACTAGAATGGACCAAATTAATGTTAAAGCCACAAATATGTTGTACTGTGCCTTAGATGCCAACGAGTTTAACATAATTTCCACATGTAAAACCGCAAAAGAAATTTGGGACAAGCTTATAGTGACTCATGAGGGAACCGAACAAGTTAAAGAATCTAGAGTCAGCTTGTTAGTCCATAATTATGAACTCTTTAAAATGAAGCCTGACGAGACTATTCCTCAAATGTTTATTCGCTTTACTAATATTATTAATGGTTTAACTTCTCTTGGAAAAATATATACTAATGCTGAAATTGTAAGAAAAGTGCTTAGGTCATTACCAAAAAGTTGGGAGACAAAAGTCATTTCCATTATAGAAGCCAATGATTTATCAAAGCTAAGTCTAGATGAGTTAATGAGATCTCTCTTAACTCATGAGCTCATAATGCAAGAAGGAAATGAAGAGGAGGACAACAGCAAGAAGAAATGAATAGCCTTCAAATCCACCTCGAAACATCAAGAGGATGAGGAAGATGATTCAGATGAGGATGAGGAAATGACATTCATCACTAGAAAGTTCCAAAGGTTTGTGAGAAATAAACAAGGCGTACGGAAATTTTTCAGAAAAGACTTCAACAACAGGCATTTTCAAAGAGGAGAAAATCACAAAAATCTGAAGTTACCTGCTACGAATGTAACAAACCTGGACACTACAAATCAAAATGTCCGGAACTTAAGAAAAAATTCAAGAAGGACAAGAAGAAAGCTATGTTTGCAGCATGGGGAGAAGATAGCGATGAAAGTGACACAGAAACCGAAGTTTGCAAAAATCATATTGCTAACCTATGCTTAATGTCACTTGGAAACGAAAATGAGGTAAATGACGAATCCTTTACATTTGATGAATTACAATTAGCTTTTGATGAATTACATGCGGAATTTAAGAAACTTAGTTTGAAAAGTAATTGTCAAAAGAAAGTGATTTCAAATTTATCAAAAGAAAATGAATCATTAACTTCCAAGATAAATGTTTTAGAAAACGAAGCCATGAAAATGAAAAAGGAAAATGAGATTTTAACTCAAAAAGAGTCTTCAATTTCTGAAAAACATTTAGTTATATTGCAAAAAGAAAATGAGTATTTAAAAAAGGAGCAAATTATTTTGAAAGAAAATATTGAAGACTTGAAAAATATTCTTTCAAAATTTACTCAAGGTAGAGAGACTTTAGATAAAATTTTTAAAAATCAAAATCGTACTTTTGGTATAGCCAGAATTGGATACAAACTTTTTTCAAAAATAAAAACTGTTAAAAATGGCTTTGTGTATGCATCTTCTAATCACTCTCATCTTACATGTCATTTTTGTGGTACAAAATGTCATATTTCACCTTCATGTCCTATTAAAAAAAATCATTTTGCTAAAATAAAGAAGATGTGGGTCCTTAAAGACATTTCAAAAGTGTCAAATTCTAACTTTTATGGACCCAAGAAAAAATGGGTACCAATGGAAAAATCAAATTTTTGTAGGTATGTTTCAAGACAAATTCCAGTAACGATAGATGGTATCTCGATAGTGCATGTTCGAGGTACATGACTGGAAATAAAGTTATGTTCGCCACACTCAACCAAAGGATGGCGGAAATGTGACTTTTGGCGACAATAGCAAGGGTAAAATCATTGGTGTAGGAAGTATTGGTAAAAATCCATCTCCTATTATTAAAAATGTTTTATTTGTTGAAGGTTTAAAACATAACTTGCTTAGTATTAGTTAATTATGTGATAAATGTTATAGAGTTATTTTTGAGAAAACTCATTGCACTGTTGAAAACACCCTAGAAAACAAAACTTTATTTGTAAGTTATAGACATGAGAACGTATATGTGTTTGATTTGCATGATTTGTCTTCTCATTTTAATATTAAATGTTTATCTGCTATAAATGATAATGGTTGGCTTTGGCATAGAAGATTAGGATATGCTTATTTTGATTTAATTTCCAAGCTTTCAAAAAATGAGTTAGTTATTGGTTTACCAAAAATTATTTTTGAAAAAGACAAACTTTGTGATGCATGCCAATTTGGAAAACAAACTAGAATTTCTTTTAAATCCAAAAATATCGTTTCAACTACTAAACCGCTTCAATTGTTGTATATTGATTTATTCGGACCATCTAGAACATTAAGTTTAGGAGGAAAATCGTATGCTCTTATTTATGTTGATGATTATACTAGATATACATGGGTATTATTTTTAGCACATAAAAATGAAGCTTTATATAATTTCTCAAGACTTTATAAAAGAATTCAAAATGAAAAAAATCTTAATATTTGTAGTATTAGAAGTGATCATGATAGAGAATTTGAAAATGATGATTTTATTATGTTTTGTGATGAGTTTGGAATTGATCATAATTTTTCTGCCCCTAGAACTCCTCAACAAAATGGAATAGTTGAAAGAAAAAATAAAACTCTTGAAGAAATGGCTCGTACTATGCTTTGTGAAAATAATTTGCCTAAATATTATTGGGCGGAAGCTGTTAACACTACATGCTATGTTATAAACCGTGCCATGATCAAACCGATTCTTAAGAAAACTCCATATGAACTTTGGAAAGGTAGAAAACCTAATATTAGTCACTTGTGTGCTTTTGGTTGTAAATGTTTTGTATTAAATAACAATAAAGATAACTTAGGAAAATTTGATACTAAATCGGATGAAGCTATATTTCTTGGTTATTCTATGTCCAGTAAAGCTTATAGAGTATTCAATAAAAGAACTTTACTTGTTAAAGAATCTGTGTATGTTGTTTTCAATGAATCTAACAACATTATTTCCAAGAATCTTGTAAGTAATGATATTGTAGAAAATCAACCAAGAATGGAGAGCATTTACATAAAGGAAAATGAAGAAAATCCACTACACAAACATGAAGAAGAAATGACAATGGAGAAACTTCAAAAAATATATGCTCTTCCATAAAACGACTCAAATTTACCAAAAGAATGAAAGTATGCTCATGACCACCCCCAAAGACCTCATCATAGGTGATGCGTCGGAAGGTATAAAAACTCGTTCCTCTATTAGAAATGTTTGTGGCAACTTAGCATTTGTTTCACAAATTGAACCAAAATCGTTTTTAGAAGCTGAAAATGATGAAAACTGGATTTTAGCAATGCAAGAAAAATTAAATCAATTTGAAAGGAATGAAGTTTGGTTTTTGACCCCTCGACTTAAGGATCATCTTATTATTGGTACAAAATGGGTTTTTCAAAATAAAATGGATGAATCCGGAATTGTTACTAGAAATAAAGCTAGGTTGGTAGCCCAAGGTTATAATCAAGAAGAAGGCATTGATTTTGATGAAACTTTTGCTCTAGTTACTAGACTTGAATCTATTAGAATGTTACTTGCTTTTGCATGTTTTAAAGATTTCAAATTGTATCAAATGGATGTTAAAAGTGCTTTCTTAAATGGGTACATTTCGGAGGAATTTTATGTTGAACAACCCCCCGGTTTTGAAAGTCATAAATACCCGGATCATGTTTTCAAACTCTCAAAAGCCTTATATGGTTTGAAACAAGCTCCTAGAGTATGGTATGAAAGATTGAGTAATTTTCTACTTGACAAAGGTTTTTTTAGAGGAAAAATTGATACAACACTTTTTATAAAAATAAAAAAGAAAGATATGCTAATTGTTCAAATTTATGTTGATGATATCATTTTTGGTGCTACTAATGAAAATTTGTGCAAAGAGTTTGCTAAAAACATGCAAGGTGAGTTTGAAATGAGCATGATGGGGGAATTAAATTACTTCCTTGGTCTACAAATTAAACAAACTAATGATGAAATCCATTTAAATCAAACGAAATATATCAAAGATTTACTCAAAAGGTTTGAAATGGAATCATCAAAGCTTGCAGCAACTCCAATGAGCACATCGATAAAAATCGATAAAGATGAGCAAGGTAAACCTATAGATGAAAAGAAATATCGAGGTATGATTGGTTCTTTACTCTATCTTACTGCAAGTAGGCCCGACATAATGTTTAGTGTCTGTATGTGTGCATGTTTTCAATTCGCACCGAAAGAGTCACACATCACCGTAGTCAAACGTATTTTCAGATATCTTGTCGGCACTCCAAATTTGGGATTATGGTATCCTAAGGGAACCACCTTTGAAATTTTTGGTTACTCAGATGCCAACTTTGCGGGATGTAGACTTGACCGAAAAAGCACTAGTAGCATTTGTCATTTTGTTGGACACTCTTTCACTTCTTGGTTTTGCAAAAAATAAAACTTAGTGGCTTTGTCAACTGTTGAAGCAGAATACATTGCCGCCACTGGGTGTTGTGCACAATTGCTTTGAATAAAACAACTTCTTCAAGATTTTGGACTTCACTATGATCATATTCCTATAAAATGTGATAACACAAGTGCCATTAACCTTTCAAAAAATCCTATTCAGCACTTACGCACTAAATACATTGAAATAAGACATCATTTTCTAAGAGATCATGTACTCAAAGGTGACATTGAACTTGAATTTGTGCTTACAAATCATCAATTAGCTGACATATTTACTAAGCCTCTAAATGAAGAACAATTTTGTTATATTAGAATAAAACTTGGTATGATCAATACTCCAATATAATGTTTATATTAAAAATAATTTTTTTAAAATAAATAATTAAATAAAATATTTCTAATAATAATAAAAATAAAAATAAAAATAAAAATTAATTATATACATATATATTCTCTCTCTCTCTCTCTCTCTCTCTCTCTCTCTCTCTCTTTCTCTCACCTACTCCGTTTCTCTCGCATCCGCTCTCCCCCCCACTCTCTTTTTCTCTTTCTCTTACTCTCTCGCTTTCCCCTTATAGCGATCCCGGGTTTTACCCCTTGTGTACAATGATCCGAACTTGTTTCCGTGGACATTAGTAGTTGCTTATATCTCGTTTGCATCCTTTCGTGCTTTGTATTTGAGTTTTAGGATGTGTTGGGCATGTTTCGAGCAGGTGGGTTGAGCCTTGGTCTAATTTCTTGTTGCCCAGTTTTTGGTCGTTCCGCTCAAGCGGGTCTTCCTATAGCGGTCCCGGGTTTACTCCTTGTTGTATAGTGATCCGGACAGGTGTCCGTGGATGTTGGTAGTTGAGTATTGTCTTGTTTACATCCTTTCTTGCTTTGTAATTGAGTTATAGGATGTGTTGGGCAGGTTTGTTACAGGTTGGTTGTGTTTGGAAACCAAGTGTTGCTGCCCAGAATTTTGGCTGGTCGCTCGAGCGAGGGTTTGGTCGCTCGAGCGAGGGTTGGTTTTTGTGTCTGGTGGCTCGAGCCAGAGTGGCTTCGCTCGAGCGAGCGACTGCGTCTGGCTCAGACCTGAAGGTTGCATTTCTTGGCTCGAGCGAGCTTTTCTTCGCTCGAGCGATCTGGTTCGTTCTTCGCTCGAGCGAGCGTCGTTCTTCGCTCGAGCGAGCGTCGTATTGCAAATCGGAAAATTTGCACTGTTGGCTCGAGCGAGCTTATCTTCGCTCGAGCGAGTTCAATTGTTGTGTCTGGTCGCTCGAGCGACCGAGTCTTCGCTCGAGCGAGCCTGTTTATATCAGCAAGGCAGCACCGAACTAAACATCACTTTTTCTACACTTTATCTTTTTCAAACCCTTGTTTTGGGAGCTTCTCTCTCTATACTTGCACTCTCTCTAAGAATTGATCTACCTAGGGTGATTTCCTACCCTAAGGCCTTTGTTAAAGAGTTAGAGGGTGACTTGGGCTTCGTTTTAATCGGAACAAATTTGGTTTTGGAGTAAGTTGGGTGTTGGGCATCATCTCCTTTGGAGCTCATTCTTTGAGGTAGGGATATCCTACTCCTCTTTATGAGTTTTGTCTTTCAATTTTAGCATTTTGATATGTTGGAAGTTGTTGTGTAATTTTGGGAAACTTTGGGCCATTGTGTAATTTTACAAAAGTTGGGGGTTTTCATCTATGATAAAACTAGAAGCATGTTTGGTATAGAAACATGGAATTAATGTTGAAACATTAAGGAAATTGGAACCTAAGGGTTGTGATGTTAATTATGGAGAATGCCTTAATTACATTGATTGATTAATTTGGATAATTAATTGTATTGATTTGTGATGTATATAATTGTTGTTTATATGCATTGTGTTGTGTTGGAGGAGATAGGGGATGTACTCCACGGTTTAGGGGAAGATAGGGGATGAACCTCTAAACCGGATGTTTGTTGGGAGGAGATAGGGGATGAACTCCGTAGATAGAGCGGTTATGCCTATCTAGAAGTGTATTGACAGAGCGGATATGCTTGTCGTTGGAAGTATTGATATAACTGTTATGTTTATCTTTGATGAAGTGAAAAGTGTTGGCATGAGTGTGTGTCTCATGTGTGTGTTTGGCCAGGTTCTGAGCCAAGGTTATGAAATGGCAAGTAAAGGGAAAGAAATGGAAATGAAAGGGAATATAGACACTTAAGTGTCTTGGAATTGTGTTATGTTATGAATGAATGTAAAAGTGTTGACCATCTATCAACTGTTAATCTTTTAGTCATTATTCATAATTGGTTTAGTATATTTCTACTGGGCTGTGGCTCACCCTATATGGGAACATCATTTTCAGGTACAGGAAACATGCCACCTCCAAGGACTTAGCTTGGGAGGCTAGTGGCGGACAGACTTTTTGGTTGTCTTTCCTTTTGTTGTATTACATGTAAATTCAAGCCAAGGGCTTTATGTGTAAATGAGTTAGTACTCTACTTCTGTGTAACCAAGTGTTAACTTGGAAAGCTGTAAGCCCTTAGGGCATTTGCTTTTGTTGTTAACATGTGATACTTCTTGTAATACAACTCTGGTTAATGAAAGGATGTGAACTTTTTTATATATTATAGCATGTTTATATTGTTGGGATTAATGTTATTATTTTGAGGGCGTTACACTTCCTGCACTCGAGCGGGGTCTACACCCATCCAGCTTTTTGTGTCCCTGCAAAACTTCTGCAGGTGTGATTTCTACGCTCGAGCGGGTTGCGCTCGAGCGGGCTTGTCGGCACTCGAGCGGGTAGTACATTTTTTGTGTAAGTTCTGGGATGGGATGATCCACGCTCGAGCGGACTGCTTTTTCGCGCTCGAGCGGATATGTTTCACTCTTGTGTCTTCACGCTCGAGCGGGCCTTCTTGCGCTCGAGCGGATCCAGATTTTTGTTCTTCACGCTCGAGCGTTGTGTTTTCCGCTCGAGCGGACCTGTCGTATATCAGATAGCAGTTAGGCATTTTTGAATCACTTTTTGCATTCTCTCTCTCTCTCTTATTTTCTAAAAAGATATTTTGAGAGCTTCTCTCTCTAGAAACTCCCATCTCTCTAGGGTTTGATCTACTTAGAGTGTTCTCTTTTCCTTCGGCTTTTGTAAAAGTTGTGTTGATCGTCGAGGGCGTCATTTTGATCTGAAAAATTTGGAGTTTGGAGCATTTTGGTTTTGGTCTCTTCCCCGTCTGAGCTCAAACTTCGAGGTAGGGATACCCTACTCCTCTTTATGAGCTTTGTCTTTCAATTTTAGCCTTTTGATATGTTGGGGGTTGTTGTGCGATTATGAGAAAGTTTGGGGCTTTGTGTAATTTCACAAAAGATAGGGGTTTTACATATATAAACCTATATGCATGTTTGACATAGAGAAATGATATTAATGTTGAATTATTGAAGGAAATGGAACCTTAGGGTTGTTATGTAGATTATGGGTAAAGCCCTAATTACATAGATAAATTAATTTGTGTAATTAATTTAGAGAAATGAGAAATTAGATTGAAAATGTTAAAATTGGGAATGTGTGGGATTAAAGGGTGTAGATGGATTTATTTATCGCTCACCTATGAAAAAAATGTTGATGTTATATTCATTTAATGCATTTATTTCCTGTTTAGAAATAACTGCTTTGGGCCATCGGTGGAGGATAGTCTTGATTGTTGTAGACAATGCATGATGATTAGGCAAACTAAAACTAATCAATTGAGTGTGCTATTAAATATAGCGTTTGGTATAATACATCAAATTGTGTATTGAATGATTGAATATGTATATGATAATTACTTATATACATTGCATTGTGTGGGAGGAGAACGGGCTGTACTCCACGGTTTATTGGAAGAACGGGGCTGAACCTCTAAACCGGATTTTGTGTGACAATGATACAGCACTACAATGTGTATCAGGCTGCGAATTTGAAGTGTTTTGTTTGATTTGATATAGCACTAAAATGTATATCATTATCATTCGTGAAGTGTAGAAGTGTTTTTATTTCATTAATACAGCACTAAAATGTGTATTATTTGAGACTTGTGGAAGTGTTTGTTTGATTTGATATAACACTAAAATGTATATCATTATCTTTTGTGAAATGGAATTGTTTCTTTGATTTGATATAGCACTAATTTGATATAGTACTAAAATGTATACCATTATCTTTTGTGAAATGGAATTGTTTGTTTGATTTGATATAGTACTAAAATGTATATCATTTGAGAAATATGGAAATGTTTTGTTTGACTTAGATATAGCACCGACATGTGTATCCATCATGAATTCCGAAAGTGTTTTAGAGATGAATTATAATTTCATCAAATGTTTTGGCCAGGGTACTGTGCCTTGTTTTCAAATTCTATGTTGAATAAAAAGTGGAGAGTGAATTATAACATGGAACTGTAATGTGATATAAATGGATGTATAAATGTTGACCATCTATCAATTGCTAATCTTTTAGTCATTGTTTATAGTGGGTTTAGTATATTTCTATTGGGATGTGGCTCACCCTATATGGGACACCATTTTCAGGTACAGGTAGCATGCCACCTCCAAGGACATAGCTTGGGAGGCTGGAGGTAGACAAGCTTTTGTTATTTTGTTTACATTTGATGTATTACATGTACAATTCAAGCCAAGGGCTTAAGGTGTATTTGAGTTAATACTCTCCTCTTTGTAACCAAGTGTTAACTTGGAAAGCTGTAAGCCCGTAGGGCATTTGCTTTGGTTATCAACTTGTAATATTTTTTTATTTGTAATGATTTACTCTGATGAATAGAATGATGTTATCTTTTATAGCAATGCATGTCAATATTGATCGGTTTAATGTTAATATTTTGAGGGCGTTACAACTTGGTATCAAAGCTTACCGGGTTCGAATACTTTGGGTACGTGGGAAGTGATTAGTATCATAATGGGTTTGTCTCACTTGTTAGAGACTTAGATGTAATGTTATGAGCTTATGTGATAACATGTTTACGTGACTATGTGGGTACGGAATGTAGTTTCTTGGATGTTGATTGGATCCTTGGGTTTCTGGGAGTCCTGTTGGAAAGGCACCTGATCAATGCTGTTTCTAACTGGAACTCTAGTAACGCCTCAGGACTATCATTATCCGGAAATGAAATTCATAAGTGCTTATGTGTTTATGTGCTTACGTGGAATGAATTACTGCTGTCCACTGTATTAGGACGCTAGTGTTATAGTTTCGGCACCCTTGTTGTTGTGCTAATATCTTTGTTACTTTTACTACGATGCCTAGGTGAGAGAGTTGTGATTTCCCTCCTTCCGCACGGGAAGAGTTGAGGAAATAGTTTGTGGAGTTACGCCAAGGTACAACACCTTTGGTGCAGTTTGAAACATGGTTTGCTAATCTGTCGAGGTTTGCTCCAGAATTGGTGGAGATGGAGGAATTGCATTGTTCAGAGTTTGAGAGTAGGTTGTGTGACGACATCCGTGAAAGGATTGCGGGGTCTTGGCATAGGAGCTATAGTGTGCTTGTCCGGGCTACGACTCATGTGGAGGCAGCGGTGCTAGCTATGGGGCAGAATAGGGGAGAGGCCATAGTTTTGAGTGTTGGTCGAGTTAGGGAGGAGGCCATTTCGGCAACTCCGGTGACACTAGGTGTTGGTAGGCCTTTTAAGAGGCAGAAGGGTTTTAACCCACAACGATTTCAGAGGACTCAGTCTGGCCTTACCTTTCCAGTGCCGAGTCTAGGTTCAGGAGAGGGTGAACGTAAGGGTGTCACTTGTTTTGAATGTGGTCAGCTGGGCCACAAGTCCCTAGCTTGCCCACAGAAGAAGAGTGCAGGGTTGGTAGTTCGACCAGAAGTTGTACCATCAGAATCATCAAATCAGCCGGGTTTTGGGCCGATCGAATGTTCGGTAGGGAAGCAGTCGTTGGGGTCTTCATCAGCTCAGACTTTGAACCAGTCTTGTGCTAAGGAGCCGCTTACTTGTTGGGTGTGTAAACAGCCTGGTCATTTCAAATGTTTCTGTACCCAGCCAGGGGCTTCTTTGGGAGTTTTGCAGCCTAGCCGGGTCCAGCCTTATTCGACTGGAAATGGGCAATACTGTTTTGGGGGGCAGTCAGGCCAGATATCGAGGGCCTCTGGAGAGTCGAGTTCCCAAGCCCCAATTGGGGGAATTTGCAGTTGTTCCAGGTGGCCAGTTGGGGCACATTAGTAGTTCTTGTCCGTGGCTTGTAAGCTCGTAGGTTATCTTATGTTTGGGGATGACCAACTTTGACGGTCCAGCGAGGGACGGCAGTGGTGGTAATACCGATGGGTTGGTTTTGTTTTGATTAATCCATTTTGTAATCGGTGAATTATCGTTTTGTAATCATTGGGTTCTGTTGTGTAACCAATGTGTTTTGGGAATGTTGAAACATTTGAACTGTATGTTTATCTATATATATATATGCTTTTTTTGTTAACTTCCATGGATTGTGTGGATTGGAGCTTGTTGTAGCACTAAAGTTTTATTCATGTAATAAGTTGTTGCGTGACCAATAAAATTTTTGGTAATAATGCCTTTATATGCGTGTGACTTGGTTTAGGGAACATTAGGGTTGAGGAACCATGTGTTTAAATTTGGAAGAATTATTGAGGGATGCGTATCCTAATCAGGACTATTATGGGGTTAGAGTAGTTATACTTGCCGGGTGTACGGAACTTCTTGGGTGCCACTCATTTAACCATATGTGTTTGGTAGAGATTTTGGTCTTTGGTCAGGAGAACTCCTCGAGGGGATGTGAAGTGTGCAATTAATACTAGGTGTAGTATATATTTAACATGATGTTGTACGGAGTCATAGTGCACAGTTTCGTTAGGACCAGACTTATCCCTTCACGATAGGTAACGTTGCCAAATTTGCATGTGTACTGATTGGTAGTTCTATTAAAAGAAGTGTGAGACCCTATATAAGATAGTGGTTGTCGGCGTCGGAGAGTGGTGTATGGTAAGCAACTGGTGTTATATCCTGAGTGGTGGTGTAATTGATGCTCCTTAAGTTTCCAGGCTCCTTTATGATGGTAGAATATGGTAGGTTTGTACCTTAATACCGGGTGAACCAGGTGATACCGGCGGTAGGATTGGTTGGGTGTATAACCCATGGATTGGGTGTGACCCGTGAGTAGAGTCACTGTGGTATGGTCTCTGCGAAGAAAGGTTTGGGATGTTAATGAGAAGGTTGAGGACTTTTGCTCCTCTGGAAAGTTAGAATGGTGAATCTTTGAAAGCCTTGTCGGTGACACGCGACAATGTCGGGTTTGGTTCATGGTGGCTGTCTAGCAGTAACATTGGCTAGTGGGTTGGCATAGAGGCTGAGCCTCCTAGTGGTACTCTCGGGATGAGTGACAAATAAGATTTGGAATGAAGACTGGACCCTATGGGTTATGAGGGATTTGGCATGGGAGTAAGATAGCTTGCAAAATAAAGAGGTGTTGTTTAGTATGGTACACGATAGCGTGTGGTCCGTAGGTTACTATCAGATGATGTGTAGAAGGGGAGGGAATCAGTCTTAGAAAACCCCAAGTGAATACCTTGATAAGGCAATAGCGTGGTTTTTGCTTGAAATCGAGAGGTTGGATGTTTGGTTAAGTCAGGTCACTTTGTTATAAGTGTCCGTCGTCCAGTGTGGATAGTGGTAACACAAGTGAGGTGGTAAGGTTGTGAAGAGTGAGTGAGACACTCTGTTAGGATCTTTTGATTCGTTCGGTCCCTGTTGTGCGTTGTAAGGCACGAGGGTGTGCAATGTTATCCTTTTGGTCGTTGCGTTGTTGAGAACTTCAAATGTTTAGGAGTCCCTTTCGTGAAAGTTTTGTTTTTAGGTTTTGCGTCATCACCGTGAGTATGGCGGGTTTTGTGGGATGGCTATGTTGTGATTCACCTAGGGTCATTAAGTACTCTTCGTAAACTAAAATGATTTTGAATCGAAACGAGAATTTGCTACCCTTACTCTCGAGAAGATAATTTAAGAGAAATCTTTGAGTTTGCCTGTAGCTAGTTATAAATGACGTGTTTTAGTGGTGGCGTTATAAACCTGAATATTTTATGAGAAGTTAGACTCAACCTAGCCTGAATTGCTGGTTATATGCTGTGTGTTTTTGGCAAGACCTTGAACTTTTGGGATGGTAATGTGCCGTAATGTTGTTCCTTACCCGTGCTTCGTCTTACATACATATTTTGTGAGAGTTGACTGGAGACCTTGTGGGCGAGTGTTGTCGTGTTTCCTATGTTGGGGTTGTAAGTACTAAATACTAGTTTGGGTATTGTCGGTGATCAGGGCGTAGTAGATGTCTCAGAACGCGGTATTGGTTGCGTGTGTCTTACTGTTATCATTGTTATCGAGCCTTGCTCCCATCAATCGAGGTGTTGTGGAAACATAACGGGATTGGGGAAAACCACTTGGGTAGGTGAATTTCAGGTCCGCGAGAAAAATCCGGATCTATCTATGGATGTTGAGCATATGTTGTATTGAAGTTGTGTTGTTGAAATTTAAGAACATTGAACATGTCTTAAGTTGTGGGACATTGCATATGTTTTAGTTTATGGAAGCATTTTGAAACTTACCCTGAATTGGAAGTTTAATGTAATATTGCATAGGTGGAATGTGTGTGGAACTAGAAATATATCATGAACTTTAATTATGGTATAAAATTGTGAATCATGTGTATTGGAAATTGCTGGGTTTGGAAGAAATGCTTGCAGGTAATACGTGTTGTAATGGATACTGTAGGTTGCCTCTCGAATAGAGACAGGATGACCAGTAATGGGTCAGGTGGTTGATAGCTGAACTGAAATATTGTTGAGAAATTGATTTAATTTAAATCATGGACGGTCATGCGTTATGGGTGACATCGTGTTTATGAAAAATGTTTGCAAAATTGTTAAGTTTCGCATGGGAATTGCAAAAAAATTTTTTTTTTTTATTACTTCAGAATGCTAACATTGAAAATTTATTTTTTCTTTGAGAAATGCCTCATGAGCAAGAGAATAATTTTTCTTATAGTGGTTTTATTTGGAATTTTGAGTGTTGAGTAGTGACTTAGCTGGGAGCACTAGTCGGGTGTTTTGGTGATCTACCTTGTGAAGAGTTTGGTTTTGTTGAGATCTTTTGTGCCTGAGTGTGGTCTTCGGGACGTGCTTCCTCAGTTGGTCCTTTCTTTTGTGGGAATTAACCAGAAATTTGTTGAGAAAATAGTTTCTTTCCTAAGTGCTCGGGTGTTGAGTGCTTGTGGTCAGTTAGCCTTGTAATTCTGTTGTTTTCTTAATTTCAGGGACGAAATTCTTTAAGGGGGAGAGGTTATAGCGATCCCGGGTTTTACCCCTTGTGTACAGTGATCCGGACTTGTTTCCGTGGACATTAGTAGTTGCTTATATCTCATTTGCATCCTTTTGTGCTTTATATTTGAGTTTTAGGATGTGTTGGGCATGTTTCGAGCAGGTGGGTTGAGCCTTGGTCTAATTTCTTGTTGCCTAGTTTTTGGTCGTTCCGCTCGAGCGGGTCTTCCTGCACTCGAGCGGGGTCTACACCCATCCAGCTTTTTGTGTCCCTGCAAAACTTCTGCAGGTGTGATTTCTACGCTCGAGCGGGTTTCCTACGCTCGAGCGGGCTTGTCGGCGCTCGAGCGGGTAGTACATTTTTTGTGTAAGTTCTGGGATGGGATGATCCACGCTCGAGCGGACTGCTTTTTCGCGCTCGAGCGGATATGTTTCACTCTTGTGTCTTGGCGCTCAAGCGGGCCATCTTGCGCTCGAGCGGATCTAGATTTTTGTTCTTTACGCTCGAGCGTTGTGTTTTCCGCTCGAGCGGACCTGTCGTATATCAAATAGCAGTTAGGCATTTTTGAATCACTTTTTGCATTCTCTCTCTCTCTCTCTTACTTTCTTAAAAGATATTTTGAGAGCTTCTCTCTCTAGAAACTCCCCTCTCTCTAGGGTTTGATCTACTTAGAGTGTTCTCTTTTCCTTCGGCCTTTGTAAAAGTTGTGTTGATCGTCGAGGACGTCATTTTGATCCGAAAAGTTTGGAGTTTGGAGCATTTTGGTTTTGGTCTCTTCCCCGTCTGAGCTCAAACTTCGAGGTAGGGATACCCTACTCCTCTTTATGAGCTTTGTCTTTAAATTTTAGCCTTTTGATATGTTGGGGGTTGTTGTGCGATTATGAGAAAGTTTGGGTCTTTGTGTAATTTCACAAAAGATAGGGGTTTTACATATATAAACCTATATGCATGTTTGACATAGAGAAATGATATTAATGTTGAATTATTGAAGGAAATGGAACCTTAGGGTTGTTATGTAGATTATAGGTAAAGCCCTAATTACATAGATAAATTAATTTGTGTAATTAATTTAGAGAAATGAGAAATTAGATTGAAAATGTTGAAATTGGGAATGTGTGGGATTAAAGGGTGTAGATGGATTTATTTATCGCTCACCTATGGAAAAAATGTTGATGTTATATTCATTTAATGCATTTATTTCCTGTTTAGAAATAACTGCTTTGGGCCATCAGTGGAGGATAGTCTTGATTGTTGTAGACAATGCATGATGATTAGGCAAACTAAAACTAATCAATTCAGTGTGCTATTAGATATAGCGTTTGGTATAATACATCAAATTGTGTATTGAATGATTGAATATGTATATGATAATTACTTATATACATTGCATTGTGTGGGAGGAGAACGGGGCTGTACTCCACGGTTTATTGGAAGAACGGGATTGAACCTCTAAACCGGATTTTGTGTGACAATGATACAGCACTACAATGTGTATCAGGCTACGAATTTGAAGTGTTTTGTTTGATTTGATATAGCACTAAAATGTATATCATTATCATTCGTGAAGTGTAAAAGTGTTTTTATTTCATTAACACAGCACTAAAATGTGTATTAGTTGAGACTTGTGGAAGTGTTTGTTTTGATTTGATATAGCACTAAAATGTATATCATTATCTTTTGTGAAATAGAATTGTTTCTTTGATTTGATATAGCACTAAAATGTATACCATTATCTTTTGTGAAATGGAATTGTTTGTTTGATTTGATATAGTACTAAAATGTATATCATTTGAGAAATATGGAAATTTTTTGTTTGACTTAGATACAGCACCGACATGTGTATCCATCATGAATTCCGAAAGTGTTTTAGAGATGAATTATAATTTCATCAAATGTTTTGGCCAGGGTATTGCGCCTTGTTTTCAAATTCTATTTTGAATAAGAAGTGGAGAGTGAATTATAACATGGAACTGTAATGTGATATAAATGGATGTATAAGTGTTGACCATCTATCAATTGCTAATCTTTTAGTCATTGTTTATAGTGGGTTTAGTATATTCCTACTGGGCTGTGGCTCATCCTATATGAGACACCATTTTCAGGTACAGGTAGCATGCCATCTCCAAGGACATAGCTTGGGAAGCTGGAGGCAGACAGGCTTTTGTTATTTTGTTTACATTTGATGTATTACATGTACAATTCAAGCCAAGGGCTTAAGGTGTATTTGAGTTAGTACTCTCCTCTTTGTAACCAAGTGTTAACTTGGAAAGCTGTAAGCCCCTAGGGCATTTGCTTTGGTTATCAACTTGTAATATTTTTTTATTTGTAATGGTTTACTCTGATGAATAGAAGGATGTTATCTTTTATAGCAATGCATGTCAATATTGATGGGTTTAATGTTAATATTTTGAGGGCGTTACACCCCTTCTTCCTCACATCCTCAGCTGACTCCATCTCCATCCTCACCATCGTCTACAACCAGCTCCACCATCCACAAAATCGTCCATCACTTTTATCACTACCATCATCCACCCAAATCCCTCACCAATCTACCAAACTCCATCACTTCTCTACCCAAAATCTGCATCACCATCTTTACCGATTCATCAAGTTCCATCACCGATCCATCAAGATCCGTGACTGATCCATCAAGATCCATTGTCGATCTACACAAATTCATCACCAATCTACCCAATCTTCTCCATTTCTTCCGATCATCAAGGTCATCACCGATCAACATGTTAAAATTCTTGTTGTACTGTGTTATATTTTTTTACTTGTTGTTTGTGCTCCAAACTCTCTTGGATTTAATAATGGTTGCTTCTACCTTGTCTGAAGAAATTGTTTTTATTTTTATTTTCTCCTTTTATGCTAGTGCACTTGGTATAGTTGTTTATGGTCGGATCTTAATGGCCCTTAATATTATAGATTGGTAATTTGTTTCTTCAAATTTATATAATTTTTAGTTCATTAATTCAGGGGGAGACTCGTATATTTTGAGATTAGCAATTATTATAAAAATATAAAATAAAAAAGGGGCGTGTGTATATTCTGTGCATAATTTTATGGGGGGTATATATACATTTTTTTTTTCTTATCTGCACCAACAAACAAAAATTTTTTTTTTGTGCAAAGACAGAATTAAAAAAAATAAAAATAAATAAATAAATAAGGAAGAAATGTTTGCAATTTTATTTCAGAAGAAGAAAATATTACTCGATTACATATAAATTTTCAGAAGGCTTCACAGATTTTTTTCGTTTCACTTCTCTCAACAATTTTTCATGAGTCTCTTTTATATGATTCTCTCTATTTTTGACTTCTGTGAGTCTCGGCATTATAACCGTTGCATAACATTGCACTGCATTCTCCAACTGTGCATTTTTCTTTTTTAGCTCTTTCTTCTCCTTACACATATTAACTAGTTGTTGTTTTAACAAGCACACCTCATCTCTCCATTGTTGATTTTCTTGTACTCTTACTTGTAATCGTTGCGCCATATTAAAAACTACAATCATTGCCTATGTACTAAGAGCCATGGTGTTATTAATAGTATTGATATCATTTCGATTACTAACAACACTAGGACCATCATTTACAGGCATAGCATATGCCTGCACCACTGGTACCCTCTTATTTGCCTACGTTACAGGCACCTCATACAGGTCTGAACCATTGATGGCTAAGGTAAGGAATGACATGATTACACAAGAAGGTAAAACAAAACTTTCTCTTCAATACTTGCTATTTTCGTCTCTTTGCCTATCGTCCTTGTCACTTTTTATACACTCCATCGATCCAATCCTTGATGCATATCTACTCAAGTCTTTTGTTTGTCAACATTTTGTGCGCTCGAGATGCTCCAAAATCCCTACAATGATCTCGACAAGACCTACGGACCATTATTATATTTTTGGCATCTCAGATTATTTTACCAAATGTGTCTGTTTCCTAACTTCATCTTTTATTTTGATGATGTCAAAGGGGGAGAAAAAATATGCTTTTGCTTTTGAAAATTATATGTTGCAGGGTTATCAAATATTTTGTTAATTTTATTTTGTGTCAAATCCATATAAATATTACCATCATTAAAAAAATGGGAGATTGTTAATCATATTATTTAATTTAATTTTAATGATGTCTAAAATATTATTTGTAAAAATTTGGATTTTTTAATATACATATTATTTGATACAAAATATTATATGTTTAAAATATATATGTTTGTTAAATATTATTTAAATAAATTTTTTTTTTTGAAAACTCTACTATTCACTTTTTGAAAAATTAGACTGATCACTATTTACTTTTTGACAAAATTAAAATCGATTAATTATATTATTTTGACAAAATTGATTGATTTGTTGTATTATCTTGACAAATGTGATATTGATGAGTTGTCTTCTTTTGACAAAAGTGATATATCCAAATGTAGTGGTAGGTTATGTTTAGTTGAAAATCTCTACAAAAATTTAAAAATGGTATATATGATCAAATCTATTATAAATATTACTTAAAGGGATTTTACTATGCAAATATTCGATTAGAATATTATATAGAATGCATATAATATAAATAGAATACGTCACGTGAGGAATTAAACTTTTTACACTACATTGATTATATCATATTATAATAAAATAAGAAGAAAAAGATGGAGTTATATATATATTATAATAAAACAAGATAGAGCAAATCATTTGCTTGTTTGAAAGTTGTGAACTTTGTATTAAATTATCTACAAAAATGGTGGCTCCATGTTTGAAAAAGCAAAAAAAAAAAATAAATAAATAAATAAATAAATAAATTAGTCTTTCTTTTATCTTTTTAATTATTAACATTTGCTGACTATTTAAAATCAAAGAGCGTACTTATGTAAGCCATGATGTCAGCAAGGTTGCTGACTATTTAAAATCAAGGAGTGTGTTTATGTAAGTTATGACGTCAGCAAGGAGCGTCCAATGGATATATTTTTGTGTATAAATAGAAGTGTTGTGTGTGGAGAAAAATCAAGAACTTGAAGAGAAAAATTTCTGTGTTCTGCTCTTTCACTTTTAAATCTAAGTGTAACCATTGTTCTTACACTTTCATATCTACTCTTTGTGAGAGAATTATTGTAAAAGAGAGTTTAAGTACCACTTATTTTTATTCATTATTTTTGTGAGAGATTTTGTAAAGGTGAAGCATTTATTGTTGAGTGAGGCTCAATAGATAAGAGTAAGTCCTGTGCCAAATCCACAAGCTTGGTGGTGTATTTATTCAATTGATAGTAAAGAAATTCTCAAGGAGGTTCCTTGGGGAGTGGACGTAGGCCTGGCGTGCCAAACCACTATAAATTTCAGTGTTTGATTTTCTCTCCCTATCTCTCTTACTTTTATATTGATAATCATTATTCTGTTTTTTTTATTTGTTAAAATTCTGAATATTGTGTTAATTTTAATATTGTAAAATTTTTAATAACCCAATTCACCATTTCTCTTGGGTTGCCTACCTGGGATAACATTTGTTAATTTGAATTGTGAATAAATATCCGTTTGACACGAATGATTGGGCCAAATGCCGTTTGACATGAATGATTGGGCCAAAGGCCGTTTGACATGAATGATTGGGCCAAAAGCCGTTTGACATGAATGATTGGACCAAAGGGCGTCGGACATGAATGATTGGGCCAAAGGCCGTTGGACATGAATGAATTGGGCCCGAGGCCGTTTGATACTTCTAGATCTGTAGTCGCCTGATGCACGGGATAGAAACCTGAATTGGGCCTAAGGCCGTCTGATGTATTTGTTTTAAATTCCATTCATGTATCTTCTTTATTTGATATTATTCACTGGACTTTCGCTCACTTTCATTCATGTGTCTGTAGGTGAGCCAAGAAATGTCCAAACCCAGCCTCAGTGAAGTATGTGAGGAACAGTCAAGTTTTGAGGAGTCATTCCAAACGTCTTACGCATGAGACTTGTTTTACCCTTTTGTTCTTTTGTTATAATTTTGCTTTGTTGGCGACAATCTTGAATCACCTTTGTACATATATGCTTTGAGATTGACTGACTAAGACTTGAATGATCCTGTGTGTATGGAACCTTAAGACATTTTCTTTTGGAACCTTAATGAATATATTTTTGTGATATTTTGCTATACCATGTAAGCACAACTCTATGGACAATTTGTAAGTTTGCTTCCGTTTTGGCCTCTCAACTCTGATAAGATATGTTTTATTTGGTTTGAGGCCGTAGGTAATCCTTTGATTACTGGCCGGTTATGACCTTAATCCATAGGGGCGGGTTCAGGTCATGAAAACTTTATATCGTCAGCTAGTTGGCAGCCTTGTCTATCTCACGGTTACTCGTCCAAACATTGCCTATGTTGTTCACATTGTCAATCAGTTCATGACTGCTCCTCCCTCTCCATACTGATGCTCTTTTTTGCATTTTGTGCTATCTCAAAGGTACTATATTTCATGGTCTTCACTACTTAGCACACTCTTCTGTACAGCTACATGCCTTTCTAATGCAAATTGGGTAGGGGATCCTAATGACCACCATTCTACTATTGGATTATGCTTCTTCTTAGGTGACTCTCTCATTGTCCAGCATAGAAGAAACAAACTTTTATTGCTCATTCTAATACTGAGGCTGAGTATCATGCTCTTGCTGACACTACTCAAGAGCTTGAGTGGTTTCGTTGGCTTTTTTTTGGTATGGGAGTTTCTTATTTTACTGTCACTAACTTTTATTGGGACAGTCAGAGTGCTATTCAGATTGCATATAATGATGTCTTTCATGATCACACCAAGTATATTGAGATTGATTGTCACTTCATACGGAAACATGTCACTAGTGGTGCTGTTCGTTTTATCTTTATTACCTCTGTCGATCATACAGCCAACATCTTCACCAAGGTTCATCTCTAGGACGCTTTTCTGACTTACTTTGCAAGCTCAAGTTGATATCTGCATTACTATCTTGAGTTTGAAGGGGGGTGTTATCTATATATTTCTATATTACCATACTGTGTTTTACCATACTTAGCTTCTCCTTTTCCTATATAAAGGAGTCTTGTATTCACTCATATTATTCATTGAAATATACAAAGTTATATTCTCTCTCTCTCTCTCTCTTTCTCTCTCTCTCTCTCTCTCTCTCAATTTCTCTCTATTCTAACAAATATGAAGAATATGCATAAGTAGTTTAAGTATACCGTGAGAGGAGGGGGGGGAACAAAGAACGTTATTTTAGAATTTAATAGATATTGTCTTTATTAATAAATTTACCTTAAAATATAATAAAAACTAAAATTTTAATTAAACATATTGAATTATTATTTGAGTTCATGAGTGACGCGCATTCCTTCGTTTATGTATTATGCAATAATAAGTCATTTATTTTATTGGTTTTATTGCAGCCCATAACTCCCTCATTATTTTAGTTTAGGAAAATGATTTAGAGCCCTAAAAACACCCTCCTAATCCCCTTAATTTTCAATTTGGGCAACTGTTTCTTTTTTTTTTGTTTTTTTTTTTACTTGATATGGAAATTAGGGGGATTAGGGGGGTGTTTTTAGGGGATGTAGCAAGGTCCTTTAGTTTAATGGATCATTATTTCTAAGTGATTGATTTGTATAGGCTGATGTAGCCTATAAATAGACCCACGCACTATCAACCCACATCATTCCACACCAATCATTTAATACTTCAGAGAGAGATTATAGGCTAGAGAATGGTGTTTCTTTCTATCGCAATGTACTTGATTTATTTAAAGAAAATGAAATATTTAGAATTGTGTAAAATACTATTTAATCTACTAAAATTGTATCGATTCATACCAATCTGTACTGATCTATTAGCTAATTGCAAATTAAATTTTGAAATTTATAATAAGCCTTCAAAATCGCTCTGAGATAGTTAATATAGTTTTTTAATTATTAATGAAATATCTAATGACATATCAAAATAAAAATGAGTGTGAGAAAAATTTAGGATGTGAAATTTGTTATAAATTAACAGTCGTATATATATAAAAAAATATTATGTAAAACTAGTTTATATTATATTATATATATGAAAAATATTATACAAATTAATATTATATATTATGCACATACTTGATAATTGTTTTTTGTAAAAAAAAAAAAAAAAAAAAATCAATTAACTAACTAATTGAAATTGTCCCAAACTCTCACGGTTTGGTTATTTGTCAATCCGACATTCACAATTTGGTTTATAATTTTACTATCAAATCGCCTCTCAGCTTGATATGGTTGTATCTCATTCTTTTTGTATTTTTTTAATAAGATATTATTTTTCTGATATTTTCACTGACAACGAGTGGTGGGGGTTGGTTGAAAGTGGCTGCCAAAATTGGTAGTCAGATTGTTGTCGGATAATATGAGGTGGCCAAAGGTCTGAGTATTGTCTGGTTGGTCGCAAAAGTGTCATCAGAAGGTGGTTTTTATTTATTTATTTCATGGGATCACTAGAAGGTGGTTAACGGTGATGGAGAGGAAAGGAGAGAGTGAAAACTTAATTTCAAAAAAATATGAATATACTCTTTTTTTGGTTTTCAAAAATTTTAAAAATTTGGGAATCAATTCTACCTAGAAATGAAAAAAATGTATCACAAAATTTTTCATTTCTAATTTCCATAAAAAGAGATGAAAACAAAAATAGAAGACAAGAAACAAAAGTGTTAATAAATCACTCTAAATTTTTTAGTCCTTAAATTTGTGCCATATATTTTTCTAAAATTAATCCTTTTTTTTTTTTCTTTTTTTGTGGAGTTGGGGAGTGTTTGGCAAGTAAGTGATTTACCATGTGGAATTGTGTAAATAAATAGGACTCACTACAACAAAACTAACTATTTACGATATCATGTTTACGACATTCATTAAATGCATGTCATAGTTAACACATTCTACGATATTTTTTTTTTTTATAATTTTTTGCAAGCCATTAATATTTTGTCAATAACAACATGCATACCATCTAAGTCGTTAATTTATATATTTATGGTATGCAAAAGTATGCCGTAAAAAATGTATGTTTTTACGACTTACAAAAATATGTCGTAAAATATTTGCACTTAAGACGACATACATTTCATATTGTAAAATATTATAACTTTATACGACATGCTAATAAATATCGTGAAAGCTTCTACGAAAAAAAAAATCCGATTTTTTTATTACATGCAAAATTATGCCGTAAAAAATGTAAATTTCGTGGCATACAAAAATATGTTATAAAATATTTACACTTAAGACAACATACATTTCATGTTGTAAAATATTACATTTTATATTTTTTTGAATTTAGTATTTTTTTTTGAAAAGTAAAAAATATCTTCCTTCTAAGTATATGTAAATTATTTGAATTTAAAAAGTAAAAAAACAAAAAAAAAATCATTTAAAAATTTACGCCACACTCCCTCTCATTTTAGATCCATACCTGTTTTTGTCCCAAATCCTGTCATTCTCTAGAGAAATTATATTTTTAATTATAAATAATAAAAAAAATTCTAAATGTTCTTCAACTATTTATAAATTTCTACTAGATATGAGAAATTTTTTTTTTCCCGATAATTTAGATATTCTAGCCCAGGCCGACAATGCGATATCAGATTGGGCTGGTCGATCCTAGCCCAGCCTACTAGTTGGGCCTATCGGTATCTAAACTGGGCCCAAATACAACATTCAGAATTTCTCAATAGCCCATTGCGCGCCAATACCTTCATATACAAACTGCCAAGACTTCAAATTTTTAAAAAAAAAAAAAATTAAAAAAACAAAAAAACACAGATTCAAAATTTCTAAATTCCTTAAAAATATATATATATAAAAAATAAAAATTTGAATTTGAATATCAATCTCTTCATCATCAATCACAGTTCGATTCAAATCTCGACGGTTTCAAGCGTTGGTTCGATTAAATGAAGTTGAAGATCAACAAGGCTTGCGATCTCAACTCCATTTTAGTTCTTCCTCCTTACGCAAGGTTCAATTCGATCACAAAATCTCTTCAAATTCTACGTTCTATACACAATTTCACACACACAGACACGCAAATTGTTGTGTTGAACTTTGTGTCAATTGTTTCGGTGAAGATTTGAGCGGAGATCGGGCACTGTACCAAACGGAATGGACCGAAGTCAATCGCAACCATCGCAACAGTCGTTTTCGCAGGGAGTTTCATCTCAGCATGGAATGTTTTTTCAGCTCTCGCAGAACTCTCTTGATGAGATCGTGACGAACGATCAGGTTCTCTATCACTCTCTCTACTTTTAAAAGGAAAAAAAAAAAAGAAAAGAAAAAAAACGAAGAGAAGCTACTGATGATTAAGTGATTTTAAGATCTAAATTTGAAGAGCATTTAACTATAATAATGAGAAGAAATCAATTTTTATGTTATTTGTTTGTGTTAGAGTTGGTGAATAATTGGTGATGCTAGGTCATAAGCATCCGTTTATGCCTCAAAGTCTTTACCTGATCTGTGGCCTTTCTATCCACCTGTTTCTCTTGTTTCTTTACCAAACACTGATGTTTCTTGTTTGCAGCATTAATGAAATGAGCATCTTTTCCCAAAAAAAAAAAAAATGTCATAAGCATCCGTTTATGATGGTGTGGAGTGTATGTTCAATTTGACTGCAGAAAAAAAAAAAAAATTCAATTCGTGTTTATGATGTTGGCTCATGCTACTTCTTTTAGAAATGGTATTGTTAATGCCTTTGTGATACTTCTCAATTCGTGTGATAGATGTCAAATTCTATTTTGGAGTGTTGATGATTTGAATCGAATTGTTTAATCCAAATTTTATGTTAGAGCAAAGTCTTATCTTAGAACATCATTGCTAATTTCTTAAAGAGCTATGTGTCACAATTAGCTTACCGAAAAAATTGTCAATTAGGACTAGTTTGCTGAAATTGTTTTGGACTTTTGACTATCCACTGTTAAAGTTTCCAATCTTTGATGTCTATATCTTTAGGAGCACTCTAGTTCTCCCCCCCCCCCCCCCCCCCCCAAAAAAAAATTATTTTCTCTGCTTTCATTATTGAATCTGTGTTTTACATAACTATGCATATGTCCACTTCACTTGTGAATATTTTGACATTCTAGAGCATCATCTTCTGGAAAATGCATCATGTCCTCCATGCTCTGGGAAGGAGAAATTCACTCAACAATGAGTTTAACCTTTTAGTACTATTTTGGTTCTTCATGAAAGTAGTTGCCAAGTCCTTGGTTAGGTGCCTAATGCCAATGCAGAAACGATTTGTATTTTCCGTTTAATGATTATGGTTTGCCTTTTCTCTAGCGGAAGCAAACATTTATTTAGCCTGTGTTGCTTTTATAGAGGATAGGTTCTCAAGAAAGAGAGAATTCAATGAAAAAGATTGCTTGCTTGCCCCCTATCAGCTACACGCGAGAAGAGAGTCAAATGCCAATCTCAAGATCGTCCACCAATCTGATGCGCAAATGGAACTCTACTTCTGCTGCAGATCACCTCTGTAAGTTTACAGCCAATGGGCAAGTTGAAAGCCATGAAAGATGCTAATTATATTTAATGTGACTTTGAAAATTTTGAATTAGGAAGGGTTCTAATTTTTTTACCTCTCTACAAATTAGTGAGCAAATTAATTGAATAGGTTTGGAATGATCTTGGATTCTGTTCAGAGCGATATCATGCATGTAAACAAGGGGACAAAGGAAGCATTAATGGAGAGTAAGTATCTCAGTTTTCAAATGCATTGGTAAATAGGAGTTTAAAAGGAAGCTACACCTATCTGTAATTGTAAATACTACACCTATCTGTAATTGTAAATAGGAGTTTGAGAGGAAGTTTACCCAATTTGGTATTTGTAATTGTAATACTACACCTATCTGCCACCAGTTATTTGTGGCCTGTGACCTGGTAACTTGAAAATCTCTTAAAAAAACACTTGGGTCCTTGATAACTATTATTGTTCGCAAAATGGCTGAAGTTTTTTCTTTTATTTTTTTATATTCAAGGTATATAGAACAAAACAATAGTGGCATGATTCATCTACTGTAGTTCCTTCCACAGATTCAGTTGAAAACAAGATATCATTGCTTCAAAGAAAAAAAATGATGTAGATGGTTAAGTTTCACACAAATGTAGGTAAATTGTTGATGATGAAGTTGCTTGGTATATCATGCCACAAAGAATATCAGGCAACTGTCTGAAACTTGCATTTGAAATGTGATGAATTGTGAAAAAAGAGACACACGAGAGAGAGAGAGAGAGAGAGAGAGAGAGAGAGAGAGAGAGAGAGAGAACAATAATTTTAATTACTTGATGCATCTTAATTTGTGCCTAATTAGTATAATTTCTTTCTTCTCTTTTTTTCTTTTAAATTTCTTCTGGTGGAAGGCCTACGGCAGAAGTTGATTGCTAATGACAACTTCATGCAACCAATGGTAAGGGCGAGCACCATGACTTAACCCATAAGTTATTTTGAACTGCCTGTTTATTTCGGATGTCAATGGATGCAGACTTTCTAACACAATTGAGAAATGATGATCAGAACTAGGGACAAGAAGATATCAAAACTAAACTTGTTGGGGGCTTAAATTCTATTTCTGATCAAGTTAGCCAGGAGATAGATCAAGACAGGTTAAAGGAGATTTCTTCAATGATATCAGCTCCACCAAAGCAGATTGATTTGTGTTTACAAAAATTAAAATCTGAGCTCTGCAAGACTGTCATCCAAGAAATGCAGGCATGTAGCATCGTAATTCCATAGCCTGTAACATGTGGAAATTTCAAACTATGATTCCTTTTCTGAGATGAGGTAGAGAAGGGTTGAATTATGTTTTGTATTGCCAACAGTTGCTTCTTTTGGAATTTTTTACTTGTTCATAATTCTCAGAAAAGGAATTTCATCATGCAAAAAAATGCTGAAAATCCAAGAAAATGCCATAAAAGATTATATATGGCATGCAAGAACATGCTGTAAAAGATTATATATACGGCATACAAAATATGTCATAAATATATTAAAAATGACCTTCTACAGCATACAAAATTATGTCGTGAAAAGTGTGATGATTTATGATATGTAAGAAAATGCCATAAAATATTATATACGGCATACAAAGTATGCAATAAATATATTAAAAATAACCTTTTATGGCATGGAAAATTATGTCATGAAAAGTATGATGATTTATGGCATAATAAAAATGTCGTAAAAAATTGTGTACGATATACAAAGTATGTAATTAATGTTTAATTTATTATTTTTTACAACTTTACCTGCATGTCATAAATGACGCTCAACTTTCCACGGTATTATTGGCTACATATTTTGTACAAGCCAGTTACAATTCAACACGTGGCAGAATAAGGGTAAAATAGGAAGACTATTCAAGTCTTCGATCCTGATCGTACACGTGGCAGTTAGTATTGGTTCTCACGTGATCTGAGTAGCATTGGATCAATAAAGAGGTGCAAGGTAACGTGGCTTCAACGGTTACTCAGATTCAAATTCAAATATAGGAGGGAAGCCTAACTGCAAGTGATGGCGTAGTGGAACTACTTATAAGGCAGCATGATCAGCGATCATGGAGGAGCAGTTCGACGGTTTCAAGTGCAGTTCGATGGTCATCCTTAAGAAGTATAAATAGTAGGGAAGACCCCAGAAAAAAAACCCCAGACTCAGATCATACAAACTAGTCTTACTTTATATGTTTTCTTTTCTAGTTTTACATTTCCTGCTCTTTACATTCCTGTACTTTAAATTCCTGCACTGCACTTCATTCATAGGAGTAGTTTCAAGTAGATTGTTGCTGTAAACCTCTACGAGGCTGAGTTTGGATCATTGTAAGTTTTCATTCTAATGAAATACTTCAATTGTTCTTCATTTAACTGTTATTTTGCTTAATTTCTCATAAGTCAAAGCCACCAGTAAAAGTCCTCTTCATTGAGGCTGAAAGAACTAAAACACAATCGTCTGATAATTGGTTGGCAATTAACATTTCTGTAAGGACTGATTGATCCTTACTAGTACGCTCGCATTTACAAAAAATACCCTTCGAAAGCCAAAAAGTCAACATATATTTTTGGCACGCCCAGTGGGACAAATTGAAATGGCTAGACGAAGAAGGCAAGGAGAAAATGAACGCTTGGAAGAAGGCGTAGAAGGAGAGGTAGAAATACCTAATCCAGAGGATAATGTGGTAACACATCCTGTGGAAACTCTCATATTATCAGAACTTATGGTCGAACAGACTAGTACTTCAGGACAAGAACCACATGTTCATAGTATTGGACGAAACCAAGGAATTGGACCATCCACTGTTCCATCTACTCATCCAATAAATCCATGGGGGTGGCCTAGTAGATGCCATGGGACAGCAATTAATGAACACAATGGAAAGGTGGGCAACATCCTTTTTGGATCAAATGAATAACCACCAACCAACAAACACAAGACACATCGAAGAAGTTTTAATTGTCCCTCAACAAAGATTGGCTAGAGATAAACAGCCTATGCAAGTTAATGGACATTCTAATGGTCAAACTAGTAATCAGAACTATGAAAGACCATCACCTCAGTCTTGGTATGAACCCATTTCGAGGCCTATAGCAGGTAAAAATGCCTCAGTACTCAACAATGAAGCCATACAGATTGGTGGATCTGGCCCAGTATAAGAAACTGGCATAAGAATGGTCACAAATCCCATGTTCGAAGCCATACCTGGTACAAGGGGGTTCACTAATCCCTTATTCGAATTTATACCCGGGGGGGTTGGAAGGTTTGCCTGTAAATGGAAGAGACACAACACCTGTTCTAGCACCTTTCGCAGGTCCTTTCGCAGGACAGGCTTAAAGGGGTTACCCACACCCCCAACAGTAACCTGCACAACAGGGACAACCAGTCCCAAATGTACCACCTTATGGACCAAGGGGACCACAAGCACAAGTTTGTCCACCAAATCCTGTGTTTGTCCCTCCAGTAGTGGTTCAACAGGCACAAAATATGGTCCCTAGAGACCAAATTGCTGATATTGTTAGGGAGATGTGTGGACCGATGGCTCGGGGGGTCCAGACTCCTGTATACAGAAAACCAAACCCAGAATGGGTAGATAGGGACATGAATACCCAAGGGGTTCAGGATACCAGATTTTATCCTTTTCTATGGGAGTGGAAACCAATCAACAGTAGAGCATATTGCTAGGTTTGCTGCTCAATGCGGTGAATTTACTAATCATGACTATATGAAACTAAGATTATTCCCAAATTCTCTAACTGGGGGAGCATTTGTATGGTACATCAACCTTACACCTGGCTCCATTCAAACTTTGCAACAAATGGAAGAGGCATTTCATGCCCAATTCTTCCAATCGGAGCTAGAGGTTTCCATGGCAGACTTGGCAAGATTGAGTCAAAGGCCTAAAGAAAAGGCTACTCAGTTTATTGCTAGATTTAAAATGGCTCGAAATAAATGTAGAGTCATCTTGCCAGAGCCAGAATTCGTAAGATTGGCTCAAAATGGTTTAGAGTTCAGGCTTCGAAAGAAGTTTGACTCAACTGAATTCAAAGATTTGGTGGAACTAACCTATAAGGTGTCTAGGTATGAAGCATTACTAGAGGAGGAACAAGATCGAAATAATACATCGTACAAGACATATTATAGAGATCCTAATTATGAGATCGATGCAGCAGAGATTGTGGGCAAAGAACTTGTGATCTGTGAGGCATTAATTCATAAGGATACAACAATTGACCAGCAGTTTAAAAAGAAAGACCTTCACAGAAAGTACTCTTTCGATTTAACAAAGGCAGATGACATTTTTGATCATTTGCTTGCGACCAACTTCCTTAAGTTACCTAAAGGAGTGAAACTGTCATCTCTAGATGAACTTAAGGGAAAAGTATATTGTAAATGGCATAACTCTTGGTCTCACTCGACTGAAAACTGCATTGTTTTTCGAGACAGGATCCAAGAACAAATTCGGAAAGGAAGTTTGAAATTCCCAGCCAAAGCAGAAAAAGCCATGGGGATCGACAGTAATCCATTTCCAGAAGTTGGAGAGGTGGCAGCCAATGTCATTATGTCAGACTTCCAGAACTTGTCCTTGACAGAATTGGAAGAAGTCAATGTGCAGATGCATGTTGCTAACCAGACAACCATAAAAAAAGGACATCAGAAATCTGCCAGTTATTGGATAAGGTTTCTCACACCAGAGGGAACACTCTGATGAAGAATCACTGGATGATGATTCCTTAGAGGCAGCAGTAATGCAAATGATGTGTCCCAAGTGCAGACTGAGTTATAAATGGTTGAAGGGGCTTCTGATTGATGGGAAGCAATACTACAGGGATGTGCAGAGACGCCCTAAACCAGCCAATGCTTATAATAAAAGGCCGTATTCGGCTAATGTTAGGCAGCAGCCATTGGTAATTGAACCAGCAGTCGATAGAATGCATGCTAAAGGCAAGAGGCCCTTGTATGAGTCCAGGCCACCTAACTATTACAGAATGAAGAGTAGTCATTCTGAAAGAAGACTGGAGAAGAGTTTAGGTTATGGGATCAAAGCCAGAGATTGGCCCCCTAGACCAACCTCACGCAGGATAGAAAGTGGCCACCTTCATCGAAGGCCTGAATCAGGCTCAAAACATGAGATCAGGACCAAGCAAGTGCCCTCACAACCAGCTTCGAAGATGGCTTCGAAGGTAGAAAGAAGCAGTTCAACATCTGAGTCAGTAAGTTTGTGGGTACCTGGAGTTCCAGATTGGGTTGTGATGCAGAACAAACCTAGGGAAGTGCCCACTCAGAGAGATATTGGAAACCAAGGAAGAATGGTTAAACCTCATTTGGTGGCTCCGAACAATTGGGTATTACTTAAACACCCAAAGACGAAGGAACCAGATATGATCTCAGTCATTTCGAGATCACAAAGGAGAAAGATTTAGCGCAGGTACACTCAGTACCAGAAAGATATGAAAGAAAATGGAGAGAGCTCTTCATTGGTCCAGACAGAAGGAAAGAAGACTCCAAAGTCAGACCATACTCCAAAGACAACTCTATAAAGCAAGGTGGGTTGCAGTAGAGAACAGTTGGCCAAGGTTCATTCTGAACTAAAAGCCAGAGAGAAATCTAGCTTAGCAGGATTGGAGAAAGCTCTGATGGAGAGTGGTAGCGAGACAGAAGAAGAAATTGGCATAAGCCAAAAGAAAGAAATGGTGGAGGAAGAAATGTTCGAAGCCTTCATGGCTGAGCAAACATTTTTGGTTGAAAACCCAGTTGAGAAAGATCCTTCGAAGGAATCAGTTAACAACGAAGTGCCAGAGTGCAGCATGGAGGATGCTTCTGAAGTAACTGAACAAGGTGACCAAGAGGGGAAACAAGTACAGCCAGCCATCCAATTTGGCTAATTTCCTCTAGTATCAGTCAATATGGTACACATACTGCCTCATGAGTTCCAGGCTGGAGATGAGGACCAAGATGGTCAATAAATTGATCCTATTCCTATCTCTAGTGAAGACTCACAAGTGAGTATGGTACAAGATGATTTTGGAATGGCTACCCTAATGGAAACTGAATATGAGAGTGAAGAAGAGGTAAGCATTAACCTCTCATATCCTTTTGAGTATCCCTCGAATTCTATGACACAACATGTCAAGCCTTTGTACATCAAGGCTTTCTTCGATGGGATACAATTGAACCGAGTCCTGATAGATAATGGGGAAGCAGTGAATTTACTACCGAAATCTTCTTTGAAGAAACTAGGGAAAAAGAATCCTAGGTTAATCCCGACCAGCACAACCATCGCTGGCTTTGCTGGAGACAAACAGATGGCTCAGGGAATTCTACCCATCAACCTGAGTGTGGAAACCAGGGACTGCATGACAGCATTCTTCGTAATCGACAGTAATGCTAAATACAATGCTTTACTTGGGAGAGATTGGATTCACACTAACAAATGTGTGCCTTCCTCTTTGCATCAGAAAATTATGATGGCCTTAGGCAATGGAGAGACAGAGGAAATTGATGCAGATCCTCAACATTTCATAGCCTGTGCAGACTTCGTAGAGGCCAAACTGTATATTGAGGGAGTGACACCACTCAGTATACTGAGGAAACCTGATAGCTCAGCCGAAGTGACGGCTGATGAGGAAGTGACACACCTGAAGCACTTAGTCTAGGAGAGTGCTGATGAGGAGGTTGTCGTTAAGGATGACAATGATGCCTGGTTGTAGGCAAAGAAATGAAACACAAGAAACCAAGTCTTTGGCTCTAATTAAATTCTCAACATTGGATGTAAAATCAATAGTCCAGAAAGTACAGGAGCAAGAAAGAGAAGCCATGATAATTGGCTGCAAGTAGAAGCAGCAACAGGTCAAAGTTTTGACCCTTGATAAATACTGTGCATTGGACATTGAAACAAAAGTCCAGGAGATACAAGAAGAGGAAGCCTTGTGGACAGACTTTGTCTATGAGGAGGAGGGCAAAGATGTTGAATTAAAGAACCTGGGAGCAGAACAAAGCAGGGAGATTGCTTCGAAGATAGAAGAAATCAAAGAAGAAGCTTCAGTAAGTTCTTAGACACAAGACCCCTTAGAAGAAGTAAATTTAGGGGAAGATTATATACAGCAGCCCACCTACATAAGTGCTTGTCTGAATGTTCTGGACAGGGACCAGTTGTTGGTTGTTCTAAAGAAATATAAAGATTGCTTTGCATGGTCTTATAATGAACTACCAGGATTGGATAGGTCATTAGTGGAACATAGGCTCCCTATGAAACTTAATTTCAAGCCATATAAGCAAAAACCAAGAAGAATGAGTCCAGAAGTAATTCAGAAAGTCAAGGAGGAGATTCTTAGACTACTCAAAGCAGGCTTTATTAGGACAGCCAGGTATGTGGAATGGCTATCTAATATTGTGCCTGTGGTTAAGAAGAACGGTAAAATGAGGGTATGCATTGATTTCAGAAACTTGAATTTAGCAACTTCAAAATATGAGTACCCTATGCCTATAGTGGATCTGTTGGTAGACAGTTCAGCAGGGCATCAAGTTTTATCAATGATGGATGGGCACTCTGGTTATAACCAGATCTGCATTGCAGAGGAGGATGTCCACAAGACAGCATTCAGATGTCCTGGAAATATTGGCACTTTCGAATGGGTTAAAATGCCATTTGGCTTGAAGAATGCTAGAGCTACATATCAGAAGGCTATGAACACTATCTTTCATGACCTCATTGGAGGGTATTTAGAGTGTTATATTGATGACATTGTAGTGAAATCCCAGTTCATGGAGGAGCATCTGTTTCATTTAGAAGCAGCTTTTGAAAGAATGAGGAGGTTCAAGTTAAAACTCAATCCCCTTAAGTGTGCTTTTGGTGTGTCATCTGAAAACTTCTTGGGTTATATAGTACACAAGAAAGGAATACAGATTGATCAGAATAAAGCTAAAGCCGTCATTGAAGCCAGGCCTCCATCAAGTAAGAAAGAATTACAAAGGTTCCTTGGACAGGTTAACTTTCTTCGAAGGTTCATTTCTAACACTGCAGGGAAAACTAAAGTATTTTCTTCCTTGTTAAGGCTGAAAGATGAAGAGGAATTTGCGTGGACAGCAGAGCATCAAATTGCTTCCGAAGGTATCAAAGCCTACTTGGCCAACCCTCCAGTGCTGATGCCACTAAAGGGTGATAAGCCCTTGAAGTTGTACATAGCTGCAACAGAAGATTCATTGGGAGCTTTCTTGGCCCAAGATAATGAAGAAGGCAAGGAGCAAGCTGCTTATTACCTTAGTAGGTTTTTAAATTCTTGTGAATGTAAATATTCAGCTGTTGAAAAGCTGTGTCTTGCTTTGTGTAACACGTCCGCGGAAGACCTCGTGCTACAGTTCGGACTCGATTGTCACGGTTCTTAATCTGAACCAAAGAGTCCAAATCCGGCAAATCGTTTTGAGAAAACAGATTTTTGAAAGAAGTGCCAAACATGGACTGCTTTGCCAGATACAGAGTCGCCACCTAAATATTTTATTTTGGGAAATTTAGGAAACCCTGACTCGTTGCCTAAGGCCACGTGTCCGTCATCACCAAAGTTGCCTCGGCTCGGGAACTTGGGTACGGTTGGGGAAGGTCACTTCGTGAGCACCCCCGCTCGCCCGATCAAAGATCGGCCTCTACTAACCATGATATCTAGTTTTGAAAACATTATGCGTTCTTATTCCGGTTATTAGCCTAGATTTACTATGTGATGCGCACAGCATACAAGTATAGACTGGATCGCCTGAATTGGAACAAAAGATTTCATTTTTGTTTTTGAAAGATGGTTTGCTACTCGCAAGCAGGCTTAAAATGTAGATTTTGCCACCCTCAAGTGGGCTTAGAAGACATGGTTTTGCCACTATCTAGTGGGCTTAAAACAAACAATCAATGCATTGTCCCAATCCAAATAACCCAACCTTCACCCACAGGCATTCAGGCAGTTATATCACATAAGCACATAGCCTCATGGTAAGCATGCTATCATGGCAATCACTCACACGCATGCAAGGATGCTAAAGCATAAAAACTTACCGAGTACTCCAAGCCAAAACAGAAGCTATGTTAGAAATCCATGCATGATCCTAAATATACAGAAATGCCTAATGCAACACATGCAAAATGCAACTACAATAGGCTCGGCTATTCTAAAGATGACATGTGAAATGCTACAATTAATAAGTATTCAACTCGGAATTGAAATACAAATGCAGTTAGTATGATGCGCCGAGCCCGGTGCATGCAAAACAGATGAATGAATGCAAACATGCTATCATACTGTATGCTAATTGAAACATGCCCTAATCTAACCATCATAAGCTGGTAAATAAAAGGGAGAAAGACGTGGGGTTGGAAGACATACATCACACGCACGCACACTTATTACAACATTGCCCTCGCGCAGAGGGTCCGAATAAATAATATACAGTCCCAAATGAATAGTTACAGTCCGAATAAATACAAAATCCTAATTAATTAACAAATTAATCTAGGAAAGCAATAAACTAGCATGCAAGCTAGGGACTGCCTCGACTCTGCTCCGGATAATGAATGATGCATGCTCGGGTTGCCTTGCGCAGAAATCCATTGCGATGCTCCGATTAGCCTCTGTTTACAATTTATGCTCGGAATTTTGTGCAAAGCTCTGAAAGGCTGTTGATTCTTGATTTGCTGCAACAGAGAGTAGGAAAGGGGCATAACAATGTATTTTCACGTATGTATGCATGCCTCGATCCTCGTGCCACCAATCACGCATCTCGATGCATGATGGCCGAGGAGCCGAATTGCATAACTCAATATGGAATGAATGCACAGGAAAACACAACAAGACCAAGACTCCATCATGGATAATCCGGAGTGTCGGTGACTGGGGAATTGAGACACGTTCCGTCACTCGGGGTACGAAACGTACCTCGTTTCCCGTGCTCGGGCTAACTCCTATCCCAAGCACAATGCAATATGCATGACATGCATGAATGCAATCCTAATATGCAAACCTAGCATACGCAATGCTACGGACTAAAATGGCATACACGATGCACGAGGTAACATGGCATACACAATGCGCTAACATACAACCTAGCATACACAATACTATGAAATGAAATGGCATACACAATGCACAATGGACTTACACCAACACAAGTGGACCTCAGCCGCACTCACATAGGAGGCCATTAGATGAAAATGAGACACTCGAGACGCGTGCACACGTGCACGCAAACCGAGAACCGAACCTAAGGCACAAATGCCACTCTAACAAAGCATGGCAAGACATGGAATATGGTATACAAGCATGCAAATTTCAGTACCAAAATGTGATGCGAAACAGCCCCGAAACATAGAAACATGGCACCCGATGCATGGAATGAGACCCGAAACATGAAATTAGGTACATGGAATGACCTATGGCTATGCAAAGCATGCATTATTTGAACATTAAGTGTGAAGACAGGATCAAGACAGTCCCGAAACAAGCATATTTATAGTTTTAAGCAAGGCCAAACAGTGAACACAAATAGGACTAAGCTAGCATGCAAAAATGGCCCCGAAAGAGAGATAATGAAGCAAGTAGCAGCTTCTGGCCCTAAATGGCCAAGAGCCCTTCAACAAAGTTGAAGAGGGGCTCAAAATGAAGCACTTTACAGTTTACAACAAGCCACGAAAACAAACACAAGTATGGCTGAACTATTATGCAAGAAATGGGCCAAAAGGGAGATAAAGAAGCAAGTGATGGTTGCTGGCCTCAAACAGAGGAGGGCCCTTCAACAAAGTTGAAGAGGGGCCTAAAACATGGTATTTTACAGTTTATGACCAAGCCCAAAACAGTGCACATGCAAGCTTAAAATACTATGCAAAATAAGGCCTAAAAAGAGGTTTAAACACAAAGAGCAAAAAGGGAGCTTCAAACAGCAAAAGTTCCTTGATCAAACATGAAGAAAGGGTCAAAATAAGGCTATTTACAGTTTGAACCAAAGCCCAACAATACAAGCACAAGGGGCTAACAAAATATGCAAAAATAAGGCCAAAAGAGGGATAAAGAGGCAAGTGACAAAAGAAAGCCTCAAACAGTGAAGAGCCCTTCAACAATGTTGAAGAAGGGCTCAAAATAGGCCACTTTTCAGTTTATAACCAAGCTGAAAACAATATACAAATGAGCCTAAAATACTATGCAAGAAAGAGGCATACAAGAGAGGTAAAGAAGCAAGTAGTAGCTAGAGACCTTAAACAGGGAAGAATCCTTAATCAAACATGAAAAAGAGCTTAAAATAAGACTATTTTTAGTTAGGGTCGGAGCCCAAAAATGCAAGCACAAAGAGCTAAAATATAGGTCAAAATAAGGCAAGAAAAGAGGAGAAGAGGACTTACCCTTGAAGAACCAAACTTCAGCAACTCTTGGTCCAAGAAAGGTTGTTCCTAAGCTCTGGAAATGGCCCTCAAGCTGCTGGAATGGAGTAAGGAGGAGTGGCGCTATGGGTTGTAGAGTAAAAGGTGTAGGACTTGAGGGTTTGAAGGTTGGAAGAGAGGGAGAGGAAGGTGTATGTGTGTAAAGCTCTTAGGCAATTTTTCCAACCCCTAAACACAGCTGGGAGTGCTGGTTTATATAGGCAAAAGAGGGGGGAGAAAAGGGAGGGAAATGGATTTCAAATTTCCCCCCAAAAGTGCAGCCCCCCGGATACACAATCTGGGGGGAAACAAAATACAGATTTGTAATGTACCACAGGATGGGAGCAAGGCTGGCCTGGTATTTAAGTTGCAGGTAGCCGGCCGGCCCTCCCCATGGCCGGTCGGCCAAGGGTCAAAAGGTTCAACCAGTATTAGTGGCCGGCCACCCCAGATTGGTGGCCTCCCATGTGTGCACAACACAACCATGTGGTCAAAAACTGGAGAAAGTGAACCCGGAGAGAGAAAAGCCCATTTTTCAAAGGGGTTCAAAAGGTTCAAGTGCAATTACTGGCCGGCCACCAAATATTGGTGGCCTCCCAGATGTGTACAACACAAACATGGGGTTTAGGTTTAAAGAAAATGGCCCAAGGGTGGTCAACATTGGCTTTGAAGTGAGAAAAACGGGCGACGCAGGGCGATGAAGGAATAAAACTGGTTGTCAGAACAATTACTGGCCTCCCACCCTTCTACGACCTTCCTAACAATGAAACAAAGCTCCTTGCCAAAAATGAACCAAAACCGATGCAAAATGAAGGTTCGGGGGCCAAAACGCATAGCCCGGGGCCCCGAAAACTGACTATTAGACACCGGAAGGGGTGTTCGACCACGAAGTTGGTCTCTCGGACCACAGTGTCCCTCAAAAGGGAGGAAATAAGGTGTATGCCGAAAACCGGAGCAAACAGAGATGGTTAAGCGGACCGGACTCCAAACGGGCAAAATGGCCTACGACCATGAAACGTAACCCACGGCCACTGAGAGATGGTCTACGAGACCTCTCCCTCCCTTCTGGAAGAGAAACAGAGAAAACCGAGTCTGGTTCGCAAACCGAGGCAAAACATGAAAAAGTCCAGAAGTCCGGAGGCAAGGCTCGCAGCCGAGACTCTGAAACCTCGGAACGAGCACGATATGCAACATCACCAAGCGCTCAATCGGTGACGTCTGAGTCTTAAGGTCGGTCAAAAATGGGGTGTCTACACTTTGTATTTTGCTGCAATGAAATTAAGATACTATCTTTTACCTACAACTATCTTGGTAATTGCAACCACAGATTTGGTTAAGTACATGTTATCTAGACCTATGTTGAGGGGAAGAATTGGCAAGTGGATACTAGCCTTATCAGAATTTCATGTAGAATATGTCCCTCAAAGGGCAGTAAAAGGGCAAGTTTTAGCCAATTTTCTGGCAGACCATCCATCTCAAACAGAGAGCCAAGAGATAATGGAACTTGGTATGGCTAGTGTTGAGCCATGGCAGATGTGGTTCGATGGGTCGAAAGCCAATGGCTTAACTGGAATTGGTATTGTGATTAGGTCTCCACAAGGGGTAGAGACCACACATGGTTTCAGAGTGGATGGAGCTACCTGTTCTAATAACCAAGCTGAATATGAAGCCTTAATAGTGGGACTAAAAATTCTTATTGGATTACAAGTTTATGCAGTTGACATATTTGGAGATTCTCAATTGGTGGTTAACCAAGTGAAAGGGATTTTCAAGTGTCAAAGCATAAGCATTTTACCATACTATGTTGTTGCATTACATCTGCTTTCTCAATTTCAAATAGCAAATGTGACTCATGTTCCAAGATTCTTGAATAATAGAGCTAATAATGTGGCTCAGAAAGCTTCGAACTTCAAGAGAAGGGATAATGCCCAAAGGAACATAAGCCAAACAACATATCAGAAATTGATACCACCATCCAATAATACAGTACTTGGCTGGTCCATCTTCGAAGGCCAGCAGGAAAATTAAATTACAGCCTATGCAATATATGATATATGGTAATGCTCTCTACAAAAGGGGGGGAGATGGCTTATTGCTGGAATGTTTAGGCCTAAAAGAAGCATTAACAGCTGTGGCTGAGGTTCATGAAGGCATCTGTGATGCTCATCAGCCTGGTGTGAAGATGAGATGGTTGCTTCGAAGGCATTCCTACTATTGGCCAACTATCCTTAAAGACTGCATAGAGTATGCAAAGGGTTGCCAGGCATGCCAGAAACATGGCACAATAAGGCATGTGCCCATAACTGACCTACATGCAATAGTGAAGCCTTGGCCATTCAGAGGATGGGCCATGGATATGATGGGGAAAATACACCCACCTTCTTTGAAGCATCATTGTTTTATTCTAGTGGCCACTGATTACTTCACTAAGTGGGTCGAAGCTAAGCCATACAAGGCTGTAGACCAGACTCAGGTTATTGGATTTATTAAGGATCTAATCCACAGATTTGACATCCCATAAACTATAACTGTGGATAATGGGACGGTGTTCGATGGGAAGATGGTGAAGTCCTTTGTGGCAGAATTTGGAATTAGTCTCATTAATTCCACCTCATATTATGCACAAGCCAATGGTCAAGCTGAATCATCCAATAAATCATTGAAAAAAGGAATACAAAAGGTTGTGGAGGACAATCCCAGGGATTGACATAACTTATTGTTGGATGTGTTATGGGCTTACAGAACTTCCCCAAGGTCAAGCACAAGAGTCACCCCTTATGCCTTAGTATATGGGCATGATGCAGTGTTACCTGTGGAGATCAATGTTAAATCTTTGAGGGTAAGATGCCAAGATCAGTTAGATCCTGAGCAATACCATCAAAGTATGTGCTTGGAGTTAGAAAGCATAGATGAAGTTAGAGTTCTGGCATTAAATAGCATTCTTTTCCAAAAGAAGAAAGTATCCAAGAATTATAATAAAAAAGTCAAACACATTGGCTTTGATGAAGGTGATTTGGTATGGAAGACAATACTCCCAATAGGAATTAAAAGTCATAAGTTTGGCAAGTGGTCACCTAACTGGGAAGGACCATATCAAATTCATAAAGTTCTGCCTTTTGGAGCATACCATTTGAGAAATTTGAATGGTTATGTACATCCCAAAAGATTAATGGCAGATATTTGAAGCCTTATTTTCCAACCATTTGGGAAACATAAGGAATAAAATAAACACCAAGTATAAGAACACAAGACTACTCAGATGATAGACAAGGATTTGTTTTTCATAAAGAGTTAAGTACATTTTGCCACAAATTGGCCCAAAAATCATTACAATGTCTTAATTGTTCTTTTACAACAGATTTCCTATTGTTAAGTGATGAAAATAGTTAAATAGCTGCAGCCATTTCTTCTTTTCGATTGGGCAGTCCTTGGTTGGTGATTTGCAGTTTGGTATCAGTTCGGACAAAGGCCTGGTTCACTGCAGATAGCTCCTCTTCAAGTTGAGCTTTCTTCTCCAGCAGCTGAACTCGAAAGTGAGAGGTAGAGGAGTGTTGTTCCTTGAGCTCTGAGACTTCAGTATGTACTTAGGAAACAAACTCTGGTCTCTAGCCAATTTCTCCTCCTCAGCTTTGGCAGCATGGCAAATGTTGATGTAGAAGTCGATAGTAGTTGCTACCTGGGATAAGTGACTTGAGACATCCATGCCTGACTGTTCAGCAACTTTGCAGCACTAGAGGAACCCATCTCTTATTATAGGCCTTTGCAAAGCCTCGAAGGGGAGCCTCGAAAAGGAGATTAACAGTTCCAGGCAGGTGTCTAAGCCCATCAAAGGTGCAGAAGGCTTGCTGTTGGAGGAAGGAGAGCTTTCAAGAATTTGTAGCAAGGAGTCGGCCAAAACTAATGGCTCAGCTTCAAAATTGGTTGTTGGAGAGGTAGAGGGCACATCGAATAGACTAGCTAGCATAGCTTTGAAGATGTCTACCTCATCCATAGACATGAGGGGTGCAGAGAGAGTTGTAGTGGAAAGCATAAAGGACTACATAGGGATAGGAGAAATGGATGGAGCATCTTTGGCAGTCTCTATGGTCTTAGCCACCAATGAATCAAGTGAAGAGGGGCTGGAAGTAGGCAAAGGTAATGAACTATGAGTTGGAGAACTACCAGCACCCTCAATTGGGAAATCAGATACCTTCGAAGAAGAGGTAATGATTGAAATTTCCTTAGAAGGAGAAGGAAGAGCAGGGCCCGAATGAGAAGTAAATTGAGATAGGTCAAAGGTCAGATAGGGAAGATATGGAGTCAGACCAGAAGAAAGAGTTACAGGAATGCTAGGACTCAAAGAAGGTACATCAAATGCAGGCCTTGGAAGTGAGAGTAATATCTGAATAGCCCTTACATTTTGCATTTGATCAACTTCAACTGAAATTGAGGGAGTCCTCATTGGAAGTATAGCCTCAGTAGTTGTTGCTGCAAAAAGGAAGAAACGTAATGTCAAGCTTCAATGTCAAAATTTGATAAGGAAAAACAGTAGAAGCATGAAAGAAATTACTTGTTTCAGAAATGTTGGCAGTGATGGGAGAGCTACGAAGGGAGTAATGTTTGGCAGTTTGTTGCCTTCTTGCAGTTTCCCTTTGTAATGCTTCAGCAGCAGCAGCTTCATCTCTCAGAAATTGTTGTTGCCGTCTCTTCTCAGCCCTCTCGAAGACAATTATGGCCTTAGAATGTTCTTGTTCTACTGCCTTGGCAGCTGCCTCATGGATGGTATTTTCAACCAAGTTAGTAGCAGAAGCAGTCACTTTCTTTCTCTTTTCTATTACCTCGGCAATTGTCTCGGAATCGGAGTCTTCTGTGAAATCAGAAAGAGAGACAGTCATCTTTCTTTTCTTTCTTCTCTGTATTGGTTTTGTCTGCTCCTTCTTAATTTCCTTCTCAACTTCTTCAATCTGGGATCTAGATTCTGTAGAGATGAGCTCCTCTTCTACCTCTTTGGCAGTTGTCTCATCTTGGACTAAGTCAGAAGTAGGGACGATCACTCTTTTCCTTCTTATTAAGGGCAACTCATGCTCTTGATCTATTTCTTCTTTTTCTTCTGCTTGCACCTCAGCTGTTTTCTTTTCAAGCTCAAGCAGTCTCCTTTTCTTTTGTTGTGGGCTACCTTCTTAAAAGAAGAACTAAGGATCAGACTACAACCATTATAGAAAAGGCCAAAGGAAAAGAAACAAAGGTGTATACCTTTCTTCGAAGCAGCTCGAGTGACTCTAGGAGGAGTTGAGGCAGCAGGAGTGGACGCAGGCACTGCAACTGAAACAGTGGAAGAAGTAACAGTTCCAGCTCCTTTGGGCTTGGGCAGATCCAATACCATTAGCAGGTTCTGAGGAGAAATGGCCAAATATACTTCCATGTTGGTCGCCCACCAGTTCTGGTACCTCTTCAACAAGGTACCCTGATGAAGGAAAGGGGTATACTCGAAATTGACCAAGTCATCTATAAATTTGGAAGTTGCCTCTTCTAGCCTGGACCTCCGAACTTTCAGATCCCTCTTGGTGAGACTTAGATTGGTATTGCTGCAGAGAGGTATTGGGACCCCTTATGTGAAGCCAAATTGGCTAGCAAATTGAGCAGGACAATACGGCTCAGCTATGCATTTGTAGGCTTTGGGGTTCAAGGTCCCGATAAATAACTCTCTGGGGATCAGAATGGAAGCCCATATATCTTTGTGAGCAGGTGAGGCGCAGGACCTGTCACTTAGGAAATTCCTCAACCAAGATGGACCAATGGTGGGTTCGAAGGGACGGAAACGGAAAGTAGGAATGGAAGCTGGAAGTTGGTGGAAGAAAGAGAAGTAAAAAGCAAAAGTGGAGGGATAAAGTGAAGCATTGGCCAGCCTTATGCCATGAGTAAGAGGGTTTGGCTCAGAAAATTTAAGGCATTTGGATTGTAACTCGGTGAAATAGGCAAAAAGCCAAAGCTGAAGGATCCAGAATGGCCCCCCTTGGTTAGCATCTAAGGGTTTCTCACAGAAGAGGGAACAGACTCTATATACATGGCCTAGAACATATGGGGCTAAGGCCACCCTTTTCTATAAAACAAAGGCTTTGGCAAGAGGGGCAAATTCAGGCATGATTCTCTGAGAGGAGGTACAGAAGAGGAATTTGCAAAGCCAATACAATAAGAAAGAAAAGAATTCCCTATCAGTCACAAGGCCTTCTCTTTTATTCTCAGCCTTAGCGAAATCACTATAGGATGAGTTAAGAGAGAGGAGGGAGAAAGGGACTGCTGAGTCAGGGTAATCTGGTCCAAAGGGGGTACCAATGGGGGATAATCCTAGTAGATGGCAAATGTCAAGAACAGTAGGGGCCATCATCCCACATCTAAATTGAAAGAAACTAAAGATAGGATTCCAAAAACACAAGGCAGCAGGAATTAGGAAAGGGTCCTCTGAGATAGTTACCCTAGATAGTCGGAGAGCATCGAGAAGGCAGAGCTCTTGAAGGTCCAGAGTTCTAGCAGGGACAACCCGGTCATACCATTCTTGCCACTCCGGTCTCACTGTGGGCCAGCATCGGTGGGGCGGTTTATCCTCCAGTTCCTCCAGTCAAGACCACCTTCGTAAAGAAGACATTGGTTTTCCAAACGAGGATATAGGGCTAGGAGCTCAGTAAGGATCTCCTTGAATATGGGCCCAAGCACGTAGTCTTGCTGCACATGGCGACGAGAGATGAAGATTCGTCCATCGATAGCGTTTTTCTCCCCAGCTTTGTACTTCTCACATTCTGCATCAATGATCCTCTTCATGGTTACAGATGGGCTCGCACGCTCTACGACTGGCACCGAAGAAGAAGCCATTGATAGTATGCTTTTCCAGAAGGTGAAGCTGAGAAAGGAAGTAGAGGGAAGTGGAAGATCGGCAGAGGTACAAGGGTTTGTGTGTTGAGTAAGCAAATGATTTCAGAACACAAAATAAAAGGGTTTCAAAAGCCTTTGTGTTTGAGGGATATTTAACGCTTGGTTCGTTAAGCACTAAAAGTGCGAATACGAAGAGTTTCCTTCAAATATTGATAGTATTTGGAGGGAAAAACACAGCCCAGATGCTGAGGCTAGCTTCGAAGTAAAATATTTGGCTTCGAAGCCAGATTTTGGCGCCAAAAGCCAAAAAACAACGGCTTCGAAACAAAGAAGTCGGCTTCGAAGCACATTTCCGTACTTAAAAATGTAAGAATACTCACATATTTGTTTACTTCAGAGGTTTTAAAGACCTGTTTTAGGTTTCTTAACGAAAGCAATGTCCTTCGAGGCAAAACTCAAGACTCCTTAAGGATGGGAATTGGAGTTCGAAACATCAAAACCAATAGTTGGTTTATAAAAAAAAGGGTTGTCTGTTGAATTAAAACAGCATGAACTGTTGTTCGAAGCAAAAGATGGTCAATTTAAAACTAATTGATCATACTAACCATGATCAGATATTGGTTATGGTTGAGACAAGCTTTAAGTGTGAGATTGCTAGATTCGAAACACTGATTCTAATTGAAAAACAACCAAAATTGTCAACTTTAGTCCATAAATTGGAAAAGTTCATAATTGGTTCTTTATAGTGTTTCATTTAAAACAATTGAGTCCAGGTTCGAAGGATGAGATTGTTCAGTTCGAAGTCCTGAATTTGCTTTTAAAGACAAACGGAGACAATGCCAAACAAAGGAAAAGTTTTAGTTGTATTAAAGCAAAAGGAATTACGTCGAATGGCCCTATTTGGGTACAAACTCAAGCTCATAAAAATAGGGAATGGAATAAATAACAAGATCATGAAATTTAGTCCAACTATGATCAATGAATTTCTGTTCTTTCTTTATTCTATCCTCTATTTCTTCTAACATTGGCTGCATGAGTTGATGTGCTCTCACTTCGTAGTAAAGCTCTTCAGCCTTTATTTCGAAAGCCACTTCTCTCAATCTTTGTTGCAATTCGTCTATATCCAAGTCATCCCAGTACGCAGGATCTTTATTCTTGAAATCATCGAATTCTTTAATGAAGTTCTCTACTTCGTACTGGGCATGAATTCGAAGGGACGAGAGTTGGTCTAAAGATTGTGTGGTGGCCATGGAGGTTCGATGCCAGTGGAGGAGCAACGGAAGTTGGTCCAAAAACATGTGAAGCTCTGCTTGGGCAAGGGGATTGAGGACATGACCTCGAGTCAAAATGTCACAAGCCCATCAAAGGTTCTTGAGAGAGACTTCATCCTCAAGGACATTGAAGGGCAAATGAGAGAAAGCCGCAAGCAGAAGTTGAGCTTGCTTCCGTTCAGCTGGAGTGGGGAAAGGCGGAGGCTTGTAAGGTGGAAAGACCTTGTCCATAGAGAGGGCAAACCTTAGTCTCTCTGTCCAGCAAGGATTTGGCAAATGAGAAGACGTGGATGCTTCCATTTCAGGGAATGGAGCAGGGGTAGAAGGAACAAAGGCATTAATATAATCAAGCCAGTCAGAAGAACAAATCTTCGCCTTCTGGGCTAAGAATGATGGATTGTACCCTTGTGCTTCTTCTGGGCATCGGGCGGCGTGCACTATCCTTGTAGGCATGGAAGATGTGTACCATGCTACAAGCAGATTCGCCTCCAAACTACGTCGATGGTCAATGGGCACGTAGGGGTAGACCACTGAACTTCCAGCGTAGGAAGGAAACTCTAAAGGGTCAGTGAACTCAACAAAATGATGGTTGATTCGTTCCCTCAAATCACAGGTCTCAGGTGTTGACCAGCTTGTCTAGTCAGAAACCCTAGAAGAGGAAGAAGTTGCAGCTTTATCCCATGCAGAGGTGTGTAAAGAAGAGTTTCCCAAGTCCATACTTGCAACTTTCCGAATCAAAGGTTTGGGAGCAGTTTGTTCGAAGTACAAGGGTGAGTCAGAGGAAGAACTTCTTGTATCTATATTCGCAAGTTTCTGAATCGAAAGATTAAGGGCAATGTGTTCGTAATCCAAAGGTCGATAATTTGCAAAGGCATCCATGACCTGAATATGGAAAGGTGGATAAAGGTGGCTAATTAATGCATGAAAATTCTTTCGAGGAGGAACAACATCATCATATGACTCTTCGTGTGCTCGATCAGTGGAGGAGAAAGTTGATTCGGCCATGGAAGAAGTATCAGTCTGTACAAGTGCTAAGGTATTGGGGTGTTTAAAAGATTGAAAGAGAATGAATGCAAATGATCATCAATAAGTGACGGTTGTGTTTCCAAAATATAGACCCCATGCACGTTCTAAAAAACGCGGGGAAAAGGGCTTTGATCCACTAATATCACCAAGTATTGAGTATATTAGTGCGGGGGGTAATGTTGGCTACATATTTTGTACAAGCCAGTTACAATTCAACACGTGACAGAATAAGGGTAAAATAGGAAGACTATTCAAGTCTTCGATCCTGATCGTACATGTGGCAGTTAGTATTGGTTCTCACATGATCTGAGTAGCATTGGATCAATAAAGAGGTGCAAGGTGACGTGGCTTCAACGGTTACTTAGATTCAAATTCAAATATAGGAGGGAAGCCTAACTGCAAGTGATGGCGTAGTGGAACTACTTATAAGGCAGCATGATCAGCGATCATGGAGGAGCAGTTCGACGGTTTGAACTGTAATTTGATGGTCATCCTTGAGAAGTATAAATAGCAGGGAAGACCCCAGAAAAAAAATCCCAGACTCAGATCATATCAACCAGTCTTACTTTACATATTTTCTTTTCCAGTTTTACATTTCCTGCTCTTTACATTCCTGTACTTTAAATTCCTGCACTGCACTTCATTCATAGGAGTAGTTTCAAGTAGATTGTTGCTGTGAACCTCTACGAGGCTGAGTTTGGATCATTGTAAGTTTTCATTCTAATGAAATACTTCAATTGCTCTTCAGTTAACTATTATTTTGCTTAATTTCTCCTAAGTCAAGCCACCAGTAAAAGTCCTCTTCATTGAGGCTGAAAGAACTAAAACATAATCGTCTGATAATTGGTTGGCAATTAGCATTTCTGTAAGGACTGATTGATCCTTGCTAGCACGCTCGCATTTACAAAAATACCCTTCGAAAGCCAAAAAGCCAACAGGTATGTCATATAACGGCATTTGTCGGCATGTCGTGAAAAGTTTTTACGGCATGCATTGTAAACCGTAAAAATTCAATTTTGTTGTACTGGATTTTCATCATGTGATGATCCAAAGAGTAACTCACGATTTGAATAATTTTGGCTGCGTTTGGTTTAGTTTTAAATCAGTTTTGAAAGATAATATTGTAAAAAGAATTTTGAAGATTAAAAACTTGTTTGGTTATGAGTTTTCACACTAGTTTTAAGTTGTATATTTTGAAAATAATTTTTAAAAATTTAAAAATTCAAAACTTGTTTGATTATGAGTTTTCAAAATTAATTTTTTAGTTTTTTGGGTCTTGTGTTTTTTGGTTTTCTAGTCAAAACTTTTTTGCAATATTATAATCAAATTTGTTTACTTCTTTCATATAACTAATCTAAATTTACTTTTTAAATACATCTAATCTAATCTACAGGGCAAATTTCACACCATATTTTTTATTTTTATGAACATTTTAAAAAACTTAATACCTCTTTTTTGGTTTTATATCCACTCAGGGGTGTTTGTTTGGTGGGATATATAACCATAGGATTGGACTTCATGATAATTAGTCCAATGTTTAGATAGAAAAACAAAGGTCAAACTAATAGTCTGATTGGACTAATAATCCCCTATATGTGTGATAACTCTATCCCATGAGGGGTGTGGTATAGAAATGGGCAGATTGAGCCAACATACAGATTAAATAGTTAAATGATGAAATTGACCTCTCAAATATATAACATTTCTTTCTTTTAGTTTTTTTAAACATGTTAGATTTTTTTTTTAAAGCATGTATAAAATAATATTGTAATACATAATTGTTTTCTTTTATTTGTTTGGTATTAGAAAAATAATAAAAGGAACTATACTTTCAATATTCAAAAGTGGGAAAAAAAAAAAAAAAAAAAAACATACTTTTTCTTCATTTTTTTAAACATGATTTTTTTTTTTTTTTTTTTTTTAAAGCATGTATAAACTAATCTCGTGATATATAATAGTCTTCTTTTCTTTTTCTTTTTTTTTTTTTTCTTTTTTGTATTAGCAAAATTATAAATGGAAATATACTTTTAATGTCACATTTAAAAAAAATCAACAGTGGTCTTATTAAAATAAAATATAATTTAAATTTAGCATTGTCATTGTAAACAATTCAAAAGAGAAAATGATCTTTTGAGAAGTTATTATTTTTCATAATTTTCTAATTAAACACGAGATTCACTAAAATAGTAATTTTCAGACATCTAATCCCATGATAAAACAAACATGGGATACATATAATTTTTAGTCAAATAGTCCAATGAGTATTTATCGAGGACTAACAGTCCGTTGGATTCCAATAATTTCTTATTCAGTCTCTCCAAACAAATATAGTCTCAATTTACATATATTTAAAACGTTTCACATTTAAATTTAACTTTTTATAAAATTACTGAATAATAAAAAATATACACAAAAAAAAAAAAAATGACCCGGTTTATAAATTAATACAATTTTAATGTTTTATGTATTTATTAAATTTATTTTTGAGTTCTTCACATTTGGTTTAGTGTTTAAGTCTATCTAGATCATATACATCTAAAACATTAAAAAAAATATTTGGGCAATACTTCAGAACCAAACAAAATCAATTTTGTGAAAACCCTAAACCAAACAAGTTTTGGATTTTGCGTTTTGGAATGAGTTTTCAAAAACCGTAAACCAAACAGGTTTTAGATTTTGGACTAAAAAAATTGATTAAAAAATTTAACCAAACGCATCGCTCTAACTCATAACAGTGACATTTTCTTCAATTTATTTTCATATTCCGTGAACTTTTTATATATATTTTAAAATTTTTAGATCCATCTCAACTAGATAAACTTAGAACAAAATCAAAAAAATTGACAAAAAAAATTCACTAAATACCAAAAAATAAGATAACTTTTTTAGATTTATTTGATAAGCTTGCCTTGCTTTACTTGGTGAACTATTTTAAAATACATCCTAAAGGCCACCTTGTAACACCCCAAATTTCTAACCCAAATGATAATACAACAATCAGGACTCTTTCAAGGAAAACCGAATATAAATCTCCAAACTTACATTACATGATACAATAGTTCTTCATGCAACAATACATTAATCCAACAACAAGTAAATAAACAAATAAATACCTCCAAGAGTTTACAAGTTTCCAAGGCTTAAGTCTGGTTACACAAAACGGTTATTCAAACCCACATACATACAGCCCTTGGCTTACACATAGAGTCACAGCAAAATGAGAGTCTCATACTCTCAACACACATTTCCTCGCCTTTAGTTAAGCGGCGTCACCATATCTTTTCCTGCACAAAAATCCCGTAGGGTGAGCATAAAGCCCAGTAGGAAATCCTTAACAAAGTATATACATTTTGTACAAGTCTCAAGAGATAAAATGTACATGCCATGCTATGCTCCTTTTTGAAGATAAATCAGATTTTCATCTTTTGAAAACCATTATGCTCAATGATGTCATGCAATTTTAATTGTTCAAAACTTAACAATTTTTTTCAAGGGCAGTAAATACAACTCTGGTAATCCCTAGGTCGGTGTCTGCAAGTAGACTATACAAGTACTACCAAATTATCATTTTTACAGGTATTAACCGGAAGGCTCGACACCTATCTGCGTGGGTTTTTGATCTTTCACCCCAGACTCTCAGGCCAACTCATTCAATATCATCTACACCACCTATCAAGACTTACCAACATATTTACCCCAAAACCATTTTATGAAAACTTATTTCTCAACATTATTTTCTCAATGCAAGTTTTCAAATCAACTTTCAAAGTTTAATGTAATCAAATGAATTGTTATGCCAATAACACAAGATGAATATAAATACTTTTATTCCAATTCATCATCCAAGGAATAACACAATTCCCTCTTCTCAAGTATCCTCAACAATTAGTCATTTCAAGGCTCTTTCAACGTTTTGAACAATAATTTCCAAAATGAACAACAATTCTCATATTCCCTGAAATTCATCATTTATATAAATATAAATAATAAATTTTTCAAACATCCATTTATTTTGATACACAAAATAAATACAACAATATCATTCATAGATTTTCAGTCTCTTTTAAAAAAAATTCCCAAAATTCTAGGTTTTCTCACCAAAACTATATAACTCAAATTTTTTGAAAGAAAACTTTCCAAAATCATATTTTCTTCAATTAACGAAGATCAAAACCCATAAGATCATTTTAAAAGAACAAAAGACAAACCCACTTTCAAAATCGCTTAACTTCTTGAATCAACAATCAATTTTCAAAGTTATCGAAAGATGATTTCGAAAATCATATAGATCTTGCAAATATATATATATATATATATAATTCTAAGAAAATCCCTACTTCAAGTTTTGAAGAAGACATAAGATAAAACCCCCAAAATCAACGGTGTCGAAACTCGATCTTCACCGCACACAACGAAGCCCTCGAGAAGTTAACCAACTTTGATGAAGAACTTATGGCAGAACTCTAATGGATTTTGAGAATCAAAGTTTTGATCTAATTTGGCGTAGGGAAATGTAGAGAGAAGGGAGATGAAAGGGTTTTTAGAGAGAGAGATATACAAAAGTGATCTGAAATATCAGATTCACGAACTAATACACGAATTGATATAGCATGGTCCACTCGAGCGTGGAAAGTCCCGGTCGAGCGTCAAATACACTTTCCCAGTACTTTTGCAGATTGGTCAAACTTTTGAAACCAAACATTCTCCGCTCGAGCGCATAAACGACTGCTCGAGCGGACAAGCAACTTCTAATGCATTTTGCATTTTTGCTTCGGGGGCGTTGCCCCTTAACCCTGCCAGGGCGCTGTCCTAGGACCCGCCAAGGGGCGCTACCCCTTGGACCCCTGCGAGTTGACCGGGCAGCTCGATCCCCGCCAAGGTGCTGTCCTTGGACCCGCCAAGGGGCGCTGCCCCTTAGACCCCCGCGAGCTGACCGGGCAGCTCGATTCCCGACATACTCAGCGAAGTGGCAAAACTAGGATCGCTACACAACTAGATCCATAGCTTATCAGCCAAAATTGGACCTAGGTTAGATTTATTATTGACAAAATAATGACTTCCCGATCGGGACGGACAAGAATGAAGGCCAGTTGTCACTACCAAAAAAACTTTTGATAGAAGGATGTTGTCTGATCAACTAAGATCAAACAATTATTTTTAAATACAACTTGGCCATTATATCTAACAAGTGTTGGAAAGTAAGCTTGATAGCCATCTTTTTGACAGCCACCCTAGACAGCCTCCCTAGACAATCTGTGTTCAAAGATTGCTTCATGAAAATTTGTAGGCTTAGTTGAGTATGCATTTAATGCTAGCCGTATATGCATTAAATGCTTTCACACTACTAAGCTATATTTGCATTAAATGCATTGGCACTGCTAGTTTATCTATAAATAGCTAATGTATCAGAGTGATAATAGTGTGGGAGAAAGAAATGAAGAGTGCTCTGTTTGTATGTTTTTCTCAGAATTATTTTGAGTGAATTTAAATTTTAGTTTGGTTCAGTTTTAAACCTGTCATTGTGAATCACCAACAGTGGTTTGCACTCCACTCCTACCAATAATGGTATCAAAGCCGATTTTGTGCGTTTTCAGAAAAAACAGAGTTTGTTTTCAAAAATTGCCCAGAAATCAAAGTGATCGAAATCCATTTTTGATCACATCAGCTTGAAGCTCCTGACGAGATGAGCACAACCGTTAAAACCGCGTCGAAAATGGATCTCGGACGACTCTACACGCGCCATACGCGCCACTGATGCCGTTCTCACGCACTCATGCGCTGCACGCATTGCCAGAGGAAGAAGAGGTGTGATCCAATGACGTCATCTGTTTACGTCAGCTGAGCCGCTGACCAGCTTTGACCAAGCCGAGTGAAGCCGTTGTTGCCGGAGCCGCTGACTGAGCAGAGCCGCCGTTGACTGGAGTCGCTAACCGAGCCGAGCCTAGCCTGAGTTGCGCCACTAACCAAGCCGTGTTGACTGCGCCATTGACCGAGCCGCTGACATCAGCACACCAAGGATTAATCCAGTGTGACGCGGCTAAGGTGCAGCTACATATATGAAGCGTCAAAACTATTTTGGCTTGATCTGAGCCATTCGGAGTCTGTTTTTGGTGATCCAATAGTGCTTTCTAGCTATTTGGAGTATTCTGAACACATCTGTACGGTCAAAATTTGCAAATTCCATCTTAAAAATTTGCAGATTTTTAAAGACAACCAATGGCTAACACACACAATTTCTTTCAACTCCAGTTTCCAAAACTCAACAAGGAGAACTATGAAAATTAGAGTATTCAAATGCAAGTCCTGCTAGCCTCACAAGATTTGTGGGAGTTAGTGGATCGAGGATATGATGAGCCAGCTACTCTTGAAGATGAAGAAAATTTAAATGAAGCTCAGAAGACGGCATTAAAATATTCAAGGAAGAGAGATAAAAAGGTCTTGTATCTACTCTATCAAGGCGTTGATGAGTCAAGCTTTGAGAAGATTTCAGCAGCAACAACCTCTAAAAAGGCATGGAGTATTCTTCGTAATTCCCACCGTGGAATTGAGAAGACGATCAGAGTTCGACTCCAGGTGTTACGTGGTGAATTCGAGATGCTGCACATGAATGAGAATGAGTCAATTTCTGAGTACTTTAACAGAACATTGACCATTGTTAATCAGATGAGAAGATATGGAAAGAAGATGGAATCTCTTCAAGTGATAGAGAAGATTCTACGATCATTCAATCCCAAGTTCGAGCACGTGGTTGTAGCAATAGAACAGTCCAAGGATCTTAGTGCCATGACCATCGATGAGTTGATGGGCACACTTGAGATTCATGAACAAAGGATCAACAAGAAGACTCCCTCAAGTTCCCTAGAGCAAGCTCTTCAATCAAAGCTGTCTTTCAGAGATGACAGAAATGAGCAAGGGAGGACATCACAAAGAAGCCAAGGAAGAGGTCGTGGTTATAGTAACCGAAGTTCTGGTTTTCGAGGAAGGGGCGGAAGAGGTCCAGCCTGAGGAGGAAGAAGTCAACCACACTTTGCTCCAAGAGGAAGAGCAAGAAGTAGAGGAAGTGGTTACAACAACCGACCAGGATTTGACAAAAGTAAGGTTCAGTGCTACCAGTGCCACAAGTTCGGGCATTACAGTAATGAATGCTGAAGTAGAGCAACAACAGAAGCCGGAGAGCAAGCAAATTTTGCCGAGGAGAAAACAAACAAAGTTGGACTTGCAGTTCTGTTTGTCTACCATGGAGACACTGAAAACCAAAACAATGTTTGGTATCTAGATTCGGGAGCCAGTAATCACATGTATGGTAAAAGAGAGTTGTTCGTTGAGCTTGATGAGACTGTACAAGCACAAGTCTCATTTGGTGATTCTTCAAAGACTCCAGTGAAAGGAAGAAGCAATAATTTGATCAAGCTCAAGAATGGAGATCATGATTACATCTCCAATGTTTATTATGTTCCTGCTATGAAGAATAACATTTTGAGTATGGGACAACTCCTAGAGAAAGGATACGACATCAGCATGAAAGATTGTCATCTTACCATCAAAGAGAATCATGGTAATTTGATCGCCTGGGTGAGAATGTCCAAGAATCGAATGTTTGCATTGAACATCCAACATGATGCTGCGAAGTGTTTAAGTGCCATCATCAAAGACAAAGACTGGCTATGGCATTTGAGGTTTGGACATCTCAACTTTGGAAGCTTGAAGCTGTTGTCAAGCAAGAATATGGTAAAAGGGCTCCCTCATATTGCTCATACTAATGAAGTCTGTGAAAGCTGCATTCTTAGCAAGTATCACAGAACTAGCTTTGCCAAAAAAGTGAAGTGGAGAGCAACAAAGCCGCTGGAGCTAGTGCACACTGATGTGTGTGGTCCGTTGAAGCCAATGTCAAATGGACAGAACAAATATTTTCTCACCTTCATTGATGATTATAGTTGGAAGATATGGGTGTATTTTCTTAAAAGAAAGTCGGAGTGTTCAGTATCTTCAAAGAATTCAAAGCTTTTGTAGAGAAGCAAAGCAGCTACTACATCAAGACATTGCGATCAGATCAAGGTGGAGAATATACATCAGATGCTTTCGAGAATTATTGCAAAGAGCAGGGAATTAAACATCAAACAACACCATCCTATACGCCACAGCTGAATGGTGTTGCTGAAAGGAAGAATCGCACAATCTTACATATGGCAAAGAGCATATTGAAAGGAAAGAGGCTACCCAAACAATTTTGGGCTGAAGCCGTATCATGTGTTGTGTATCTGTTGAACAGATGTCCAACCAGGAGCCTTCACTCTATGACTCCAGAAGAAGCTTGGAGTTCACATAAGCCAAGTGTCAATCATCTCAGAATATTTGGGTGTGTTATGTACACCAAGATTCTAGAAGCAAGAAGAACCAAGCTCGATGATAAGGGAGAAAAATGTATCCTTGTCGGATATGGAGATAGAACAATGGGATACAAGTTGTATAATCACATTACCAAAAAGGTGATCATGAGTAGAGATGTGATATTTGAAGAAGAGGAAGCTTGGAACTAGAATCAAGATGAAGTTGTTAAAGATGCAGAACTCATTCTTGAAGATGAAATATCAAAAGCTCCGGTTGAAATTACAAGAGAAGTTCAAGATGAGCTACAAACTCCTCTATATAGAATACTAGCACCTAGATCGCCAATTTCTCACAGAAGTGCTGCATCATCATCTGCATCAGCATCATTAGATGATAGTTTTTTCAAATAACCAAGACCAATGAGAAATTTGCAAGAGATATATGAAGCTACAGAAGAAGTAGATCTGAGTTTGTTCTGCCTACTCGCAGATAGTGATCCACTTACTTTCTCAGAAGCTATCCAAGAAGATAAACGGAAGAAAGCAATGGATGAAGAAATTCATGCCATTGAGGAAAATGACACATGGAAGCTTACCATTCTATCGGATGGGCACAAACCGATTGGAGTGAAATGGGTATACAAGACAAAGAGGAATGCACAAGGCGAAGTGCAACGCTATAAGGCAAGGTTAGTATCAAAAGGTTACAAGCAGAGACCTGGAATTGATTATGGAGAGGTGTTTGCTCCAGTTGCCCGATTGGAGACTATCAGGCTAATGATTTCTTTGGCTGCCCAGCACAAGTGGCAAATTTATCAACTTGATGTGAAATCTACATTGCTTAATGGTTTCCTTGAAGAAGAAAACTATATTGAACAACCTTCGGGGTATGTTCAGAATGGGCATGAAGACAAAGTGTACAAATTGAAGAAAGCACTTTATGGATTAAAGCAAGCTCCGCGTGCATGGAATACTAGAATTGATCAGTATTTTCATGACAATGGTTTTGAAAAATGTCCATATGAGCACGCACTATATTTGAAGAAGGAAGCTAATAGAAGCATGTTGCTTGCTTGTCTTTATGTTGATGATCTAATTTTCACCGGAAACAATCCAGCCATGTTCAAAAACTTTAAAAGAAGCATGGTCAAAGAATTTGAAATGACAAATATTGGATTGATGGCTCATTTTCTCGGCATTGAAGTGGCAGAAAGAAAATATGGAATTTTTATTTCCCAAAGTAGCTATGCCAAGGAAATTCTCAAGAGATATGGAATGGAAAATTGCAATCCAGTGAATACTCCTGTAGACAGTGGAGTGGAGCTCAGAAAAGGTACAAAGGCAGGCGATGTGGATCCAACTTATTTCAAGAGCTTAGTTAGAAGTCTTCGCTATCTTACTTGCACCAGGCTAGACATACTCTATGGAGTAGGATTGATTAGCACATATATGGAAACACCAGATCAGTCACACCTTTATGCAGCAGAAAGGATTCTTCGCTACATCAAAGGTACAGTCGATGATGGTTTATTCTATAAACCAACTGATAATTTTAGTCTTGTTGGCTACTGAAATAGCGACTGGGGACGTGACTTGGATGAACGGAAAAGTACTACGGGATTTACTTTCTTTATGGAAGATACAACCTTCACTTGGTCGTCCAAGAAGCAAGCCATTATGACATTATCGACTTACGAAGCTGAGTATGTTGCAGCCAACTCAACTGTGTGCCATGCAATATGGTTACGGAACATGTTGAAGCATTTGGGATTTCCACAAGAAAATCCACTGAGATCTATGTTGATAATCGCTCAGCAATTGCATTGGCAAAGAACCCAGTTTATCATGAAAGAAGTAAGCATATTGACACCCGCTATCATTTCATCCGAGAGCATGTGAAAAATAAAGAGGTGGAATTATTTCCTTACAAATCTCAAGATTAGCTTGCAGATATTTTCACGAAGCCATTGAAAAATGATCTGTTCAATAGAATGAAGATAATGCTCGGGATGAAGCTGCATAAAGAATCAAGCTTAAGGAGGAATGTTGGAAAGTAAACTTGATAGCCATCTTCTTGACAGCCACCCTAGACAATCTATGTTCAAAGATTGCTTCATGAAAATTTGTAGGCTTAGTTGAACATGCATTTAATGCTAGCCGTATATGCATTAAATGCTTTCACACTACTAAGCTGTATTTGCATTAAATGCATTCACATTGCTACGTTATCTATAAATAGCTAATGTATCAGAGTGATAAGAGTGTGGGAGAAAGAAAGGAAGGGTGCTCTGTTTGTATGTTTTTCTCAGAATTATTTTGAGTGAATTTAAATTTTATTTTGGTTCAGTTTTAAACCTCTCATTGTGAAACACCAATAGTGGTTTGCACCCCACTTCCACCAACAACAAGGAGCCAACCATTCGATAAAAAGATTAAAAAATAAAAAAAGATATAAAAAAGATTCAAAATTTCAAATTACATATGAGTTTTTTTTTTCTAAAAAAATATGAACTCACAGTGGAGTAAAGAGAGAAGTACCATAATGGAAGAGAGGTGGTGCACATATTAAACATAAATAATTAAATAATTGACTAATACCTTTAATAGTTTTGAAAAAATTGATTAAAATTAATATTTTCTTTTTATAGCTTTGAAAAACTATTATATGCCTTTGAAGTAATGTTGTGCACCAACTATCAATTAACACATATTATGATATCAAAAAAATATTAAAGTAAAATATTTTCTAAAAAAAGTAATGATATACAAATATAAAAATCAATGCAAAAAACTTATTAATAATTATTTTGTTTGGATTTTGATCTATCACTTTATAATGAGTGACATATTTTTTATTATACAAATAACTCTATCATGCCGTTTTAATATAAAAATTCTAGCCAAACAATATTAACTAACAAAAAAATAGTTGTATATAAAAAATTAAAAAAAATTAAAAAAAGATAATGGTTGGTAGAGAGGAGGGAAAAATGACAAACAAAATATAAAATACAAAAACAAAAAAATGGTCATAGATATATAAGAAATAAAAAAATAAAAAAGTAGAAGAAGAAGAAGAATAAGAAGAAGAAGAAGCAGCAGAAGAAGAAAAAAAAAATAGCGTACCTAAAAGATAAAAGAGTCTATTTAAAGAATACAATAGATTTATAAACTAACTTCCAAATTGTCTCATAAAAAAGAAAATTAAAAAATAATGAGTTTCATCGTTCCATAAATATAATATTTATAGAGCGAGAAAGACGTGAATGGCTTGGAAAAGTTATAATGTATGATAGTTAGGATTTTTGGATAGAAGAAAGAATTGGTTAAAGAAAGAGTGCACAAAAATAATTTTTTTCGTCTTTCCTTTTCTAAATTATAAATCATGGAATCATTGTAAAAAATAATAAATTATGAGATTTAATTTTTTTTTATATATATATTATAGATATGCATAAATTTATTTGGGAATAAAATTGTATTTAATTATGGAATAGAGAAAGAATCTAGATATATGGTTTAATTTTTATTTTATGTTATGTTTAATTTTATGTTTATATAGATCAGACCAGTTGTGAAAGATATTAATAGTATACATTTTATGGGAGGTGGGAGAGTTTCCTTTTCATTAGATTTATTTTAGGAGAAAGAAGATTGTATGATATTTATATTCTTTTTAAATAAAAGCTTGATTTATTTTGAGAAGGAGTGGGAGGTTGAGAATTGGGTATTTTTTCTTTCTTTCTTTCTTTTTATCGGCAATATATTTGTATTAAATAATTTTTAAGGTTAATATTTTTGTCGGTGGAATAGCCAATAGATGTTTTTATTTTTTTTTATAATAAAAATCAAAAAATTAGATTTAACGTTTTGAAACACTTAGGGTCTCTCAGATGAAAAGTTACTTTGGTATAATATATTGCATAGATAGATAGATTATGAGATTTAGGAAAGAGATAAATATTAGGGGAGAGATTTTTGGAACTTGTAATTCAAATATATATATTTTTAAATCTATAGTTACTTTGTTAGCCAATAGTACTATTTTTAAATATTTTTAAAATTACAAAAATTAATAATTGTGGCTTTCCATTTTTTTAATCTATAATATATATATATTTTTTGTAAGATATATAATTATTTTGTTGTGAGGTGAGATTTGTGGTTTTTTTTTTTTAATATATAATTTTTTTTAATATATAATTACTTTGTTATGAAATGAGATTTAGGAAAGAGAGAAATATTGAGGGTAGAGATTTAGGAACTTGGAATTCAAAATTTTAGGTGTTTTTTTTTTTTTTTTGTTATATTATTTTTAATCTATAATACCTTTGTTAGCAAATAGAATTATTTTTAAATATTTTTAAAATCACAAAATTGGTCATTATGGAATGAGACTTTAGAGATCTCATTCCAATTAAAATATTTTTAAATATTTTAATATATATTTTTAAATATTTTTTATTAAATTATTTATGTTTTTTTACAAATTACTTTTCAAATTACACCCAAATCAAAAACCTCAAATTAAACTCCTTTCAAAAACCCTTAAACAAATTTATCATTACAGCTATTCATTTTATTCACATATAGGAACGATTAGTGTGAGTTATTCTGTATAACATCATATTTACTTGTATGTGTTCCTATTATATTAATGATAGCCCCGTGAAACTCTTTGCTATATTATATTTGATCTGTGCCACAATTTGAAAGGTTTAGGAACAATTCGCCTTCCCTGTTTCTCAAATTCCAAAAAAAAAAAAAAAAAAAATGAAAAGAATCTTGACAAATTTTAAATATCAAGTTAAATTCACAATGAAATTTTAACTTATCTTGTGATTTTGTTCTACTCTATTTAGGGGTATAAATTTGGCCCAGACCGGCCCATATCGGATCTCGCAGGCTCCCGCCAAAATTCGAGTCAGGCCAGGCCGACCCAAGGGCCTGAAAATTGGGCCCAGGTCTAGGCTCAGGCTTAGGGATATTCGGCCCTTGGGCGGGCCGATGGGCTGGGCCTCAAGTCAGGCCGGGCTTGGGGCGGGCCTGAACAAATTGTTTTTGTTTTTTCTACCAAAATTTTATTATTTTTTTATTAAAAAAAGCATTGGGCCTTGAGTGGGCCTTAAGTGGGCCAATGGGCCGGGCTTCAAAATGATGGCCCAGGTCCTGGCCCAGGATTTCGAGCTGGGTTTGGGCCCAGGCCTAAATGGGCCGGGTCCACCCCTGGCCGCGGGTTGCTTTCGGGCCGCCCACGGGTTGCTGGCCATTTTTACACTCCTAACTCTATTGTGATCACTGTTTTCCTTCTTCTTATTTATTTATTTTTTTTTTTGTTGATGTTATCATTGGTTATCTTGAAGATGTTTGGAAGATTGATTTAACGAAAAATCAAAAAACTTTTAATGAAAATTCAATGGCATATATTGTGTTCTTATTTTTTTTTATTTGCAAATTACAGCACAATAAGAAATAATGATATTAATAATAATGGTGAGTTTTTATGGAGTGAAGAGTTTTGAAGTGAAGAATAAGAAAAAAAAAATAATAATAATAATTGAAACTTAGGAAATAAAATGCAAAGTGTTGAATATGAAGAATGTGTATAAATAGTTTGAGTGTATATCATGAAGATAAAAAAAAAAAAAAAAAAAAAAAAAAGAGTTATTTTAGAATTTAATGTGTATTATATTTATTAATAAATTTATTATAAAATAGAATAAAAACTAAAAAAAAATTAATTTTAATTAATGTACTGAATTATTACTTAAATCATTCACCTACACACTGTAGATACCCCATTTTCGACCGTCCTCAAGACTTAGTTGTGCTTGTAGGTACACCCAACAGCTGGCTCGATTGCTTGCCCAGCATTCAACTGCCGCGGCGGAACGTCACTGGTTCGGGTTTTCAGAACCTTGTATCATTTTTGTCTCATTTTTGGACCCTGACCTGGTCCTTTCAGGGTGGCCCTTGTGGTGCACTGTCGGCCATGGCTTGGCCCCTGCCGGCTATTTGTGAACACCTGCCGGCCATCAGTGTGGCGCTGCCGGCCATTGATGATGGCTGGCACCCCCCTTATTTCAGCTGGTTTTCGGAAAGATCTTTTGTACCAGCTAGATTCCTCATATCTGCCCTCTATATACGTGTATGGAGGGATCAAAGCCAAGAAAAGCTTGTTCAACAAGCTTAAGCTTTGCTTTGTTCTATATAAGGAAGAGCCCTCTTCCTTAGCCAGGGGCTGAGCTTTTAAAAAAGCCAAAGAGCTTCCTCTCTCTCTATATTGTGTATTTTGTGCCTTAAAAGTTAGATTTCTTTGCACTTCTTTCACTACAAGCCATAGCACCACACCTCCACCACTCATTCCAGCATCTTGGAAGCCTTTTGCAGAGGTTAAAAGCACCATTCCTTGGTCCAAAAGCTGCTAGAAGCTTAGTCTACAAGAGTAAGTCTCATTTCCCTCTCTTTTGGCTCTTTCTTAGCATACAATTTTAGCCTTTGTTGCTTACATTTTTGGGCTCCGACCCAAACTGGAAATAGTCATATTTTGAGTTTTTTTCATGTTTTATTAAGGGTCTTTCTCTGTTTGAGGTTTCCTTCTTACCTTTTGTGTTTAAACCCTCCTTTTAGGCCTATTTTTGCATACTATTTAGGCTTATTTGTGAGCTGTTTTGGGTTTGGTCATAAACTGTGAAGTGGCTTGTTTTGAGCGTTGAAGAGCTCTCCTCTGTTTGAGGACAGCTACTGTCACTTGCCTCTTTATCCCTCTTTTAGGCCCTTTTTCTTGCATGCTAGTTTGACCTTACTTGTGATTATTTCCGTGGCTTGATGTAAAATGTAAAGTGCCTTATTTTGAGCCCCTCTTCAACTTTGTTGAAGGGCTCTTCACCATTTGGGGCCAGCTGCTGTCCATTGTCCCTATTCTCACTTTTAGGGCCATTTTTGCATGATAGATTAGCCCTATTTGTACTCATTTTTGAGACTTGTTATAAACTGGAAAAAGGCTTGATTTGACATCATCTTCATATTTTATTGAGGTTCCATTTTTTTTTGAGGTCATATGCTATCTTGTATGCTTGGTTGCCTCCCATTTTGAGCCTTATATCCTAGCCTTTGTTGCATGCTTTGTTTGGCCTTCTAGCCACTAAAATCCAGTGGATTTTCAGTGGCTTGGCCATTGTTTTGAGCTTCCAAATCAGGGGGGATGACCCCTTCTCTCCTTGACTTGTTTGGTAGTCATTTTGGCCTTTCAAAGAGACCCCATCTTACATGCTTCCTAGTCACATTCTAGGGTCAATTTGTTGAGTCTTGGGTCTATTATATTTGATTTTCAGAGTTGTATATGCCATGTCACTTGTCTATCTTGTATGTGCCTAATAACTCCTTGTATGGCCATCTAAAGGAGCTCATCATTTTTGCATACCATGGTTGCATATTAGTGGTTATTTGGGCCTATTTTCACATATTTTATTCACTGATTTTCGACGGTTTGGTGAAATTCCATATGCATCATGTACTTGCCATGTAAACCATGTTTACTAGTCAAAATTGCATGCTAATTTAAGCCATCTTGCTAGCACTTTTTGGCCTTGCTTTAAACTGGAAAAGTTCATGTTTTAGGACTGCCTTGACTCTGTCTTCATACTTCATGTGCAAATAATGCATGCTTTGTATAGCTGTAAGTCATTCCATGTGCCTAGTTTTTAGTTTCGGGTCTCACTTCATGCATCGGGTGCCATGTTTTCATGATTCGGGGCTGTTCAGCATCATATTTTAGTGCTGAAATTTTCTTGTTTGCATACCATGTTCCATGCCTTACCATGCTTTGGTAGAGTGGCATTCGTGCCTTAGGTTCGGTCCTCGGTTTGCGTGCACGAGTGTACGCATTTCGAGTGTCTCATTTTCATCTAATGGCCACTTATGTAAGTGTGGCTGAGGTCCACTCGTGTTGGTGTAAGTCCATTATGCATTGTGTATGCCATTTCATAGCATTGTGTATGCTAGGTTATATGTTAGCGCATCGTGTATGCCATGTTACCTCGTGCATCGTGTATGCCATTCTATAGCATTGTGCATGTTAGGTTGTATCTTAGTTGCATTCATGCATGTCATACATATCGCATTGTGTTTGGGGTAGGAGTTAGCCCGAGCACGAGAAACGAGGGACGTTTCGTACTTTGAGTGACGGAACGTGTCTCAATTCCCAGTCACCGACACTCCGGATTATCCATGACGGAGTCTCGGTCTTGTTGTGTTTATACGTGCATTCATTTCATATTGAGTAGTGCAATTCGACTCTTCGGCCATCATGCATCGAGATGCGTGGTGGCACGAGGATCGAGGACTACACTCCCTGAAAAGTAGTCAAGCATACATATATGAAAATACATTACCATGCCCATTTTCTGCTCTCTGTTGCAGCAAATCAAGAATTAGCAGCCTTCCGAAGCTTGGCAGGCATTCCAAAAACAATTGCAAACAGAGGCTAATTGAGGCATCGCAGTGGATTTCCGCACAAAGGCAGCCCGAACATGCATCATCCATCACCCGGAGCAGAGTCAAGGCAGTCCCTAGCTTGCATGCTAGTTTATTGCTTTCCTAGAATTAATTTGTTAATTAATTAGGATTTTGTATTTATTCGGACTGTAATAATTTATTCGGGACTGTATATTATTTATTCGGACCCTCCGAGGAGGGCAATTTTGTAATAAGTGTGCGGGTGTGTGATGTATGTTTTCCAACCCCACGTCTTTCTCCCTTTTATTTACCAGCTTACGATGGTTAGATTAGGGCATGTTTCAATTAGCATATAGTATGATAGCATGTTTGCATTCATTCATCTGTCTTACATGCACCGGGCTCGGCGCATCATACTAACTGCATTTGTATTTCAATTCCGAGTTGAATACATGTTAGTTGTAGCATTCCATATGCCATGTTTAGAATAGCCGAGCCTGCTATAGTTGCATTTTTGCATGTGTTGCATTAGGCATTTCTGTATAGTTAGGATTATGCATGATTTCTAATTAGCTTCTGTTTTGGCTTGGAGTACTCGGTAAGTTTTTATGTTTTAGCATCCTTGCATGTGTGTGAGTGATTGCCATGATAGCATGCTTACTATGAGGCTATATGCTTATGTGATATAACTGCCTGAATGCCTGTGGGTGAAGGTTGGGTTATTTGGATTGGAACAATGCATTGACTGTGAGTTTTAAGCCCACTAGATAGTGGCAAAACCATCTTTTCTAAGCCCACCCGAGGGTGGCAAATTCATGTCTTAGCCTACTTGCGAGTAGCACCATCAAACCATTTTTCAAAACAAACATGAAATGTTTCGTTCCAATTCAGGCGACCCAGTCTATACTTGTATGCTGTGCGCATCACATAGTAAATCTAGGCTAATAACCGAAATAAGAACGCATAATGTTTTCAAAACTAGATATCATGGTTAGTAGAGGCCGATCTTTGATCGGGCGAGCGAGGGTGCTCTCGAAGTGACCTTCCCCAATCGTACCCAAGTTCCCGAGCCGAGGCAACTTTGGTGATGACAGACACTTGGCCTTAGGCAAACGAGTCAGGGTTTCCTAAATTTCTCAAAATAAAATATTTAGGTGGCGACTCTGTATCTGGCAAAGCAGTCCATGTTTGGCACTTCTTTCAAAAAATCTGTTTCCAAAACGATTTGTCAGATTTGAACTCTTTGATGATTCATCGGTCTTGCATTACACTCTGCAAGATTAGATACAGGACCGTGACATTGAGTCATGAACTGTAGTGAGCCCAAAATCGAACAAAATGGAATTTCCCTCACGAGACGTTCGGGGACGTCTACACACACATTCCTTCATTCGTTTATGTATTATGTAATAATAGGTCATTTATTTTATTAGTTTTATTGTAGCGCATAACTTCCCCATTATTTTTAGTTTAATGGATCATTATTTTTAAGTGATTGATTTTATAGGCTGATGTAGCCTATAAATAGACCCACTCGCTCTCAACCCACATCATTCACGCCAATCATTTAATACGTGAGAGGGAGATTATAGGCTAGAGAATGGTATTCTTTTTGATAAATTATACAAATAGCTCCACTAATTTATATGATGTGTTAATTTAGTTTTTATTATTTTAATTTATTCGATTCTATTTCTTAATTTAATAGATTGTGTCATCTTGATCCAATAAATAACGGCGGTTAGGTTTAGTTGACAGAAAATTGTCGCGTGCTCAAACGATTTGTCAATTCAGTTCTTATAGTTTATATGATGTGTCAATTTAGTCATTGTTATTTTAATTTGCTTGATTTTAAAAGGGACCAAATTGACACATCATATAAACTATAAGGACCAAATTGATACATTGTTTGAGTTTCCGTCCACCAAACCTAACGGTCATTATTTATTGAACCAATAAGACACAATCCATTAAATAAAGAGGTAAAATCGAACAAATCAAAACTACAAAGACCAAATTGACATATCGTATAAACTGCATGGATCATTTGCATAATTTACCCTATTGTTTTTGTTTGAGTTCTTGCTATTCGATCTTTTTAAAGAAAACAAGATGTTTAGAGTTATGTAAAATACTATTCAGTCCATTAAAATAGCACCGATCCATACCGATTGGCACTGATCTATCTGCTAACCATAGATTAAACTTTGAAATTTATAATAAGCCTTCAAACCGCTTTGCGATAGTTAATACATATATTTTTTTTAATATTAATAAAATATCAAAATAAAAATGAGTGTAAAAAAAATTTAAGATGTGAATCCAATCTGTGGTTTGGTTTATAATTTTACTCTCAAATTGCCCCTAAGTCTAATCTGATTGTATCTCATTCTTTTTGCATTTTTTTTAATAAGATATTATTTTTCTGGTATTTTCTCCAACAACGAGCAGTGGGGGTTAGTCGAAAGTGGCCACCGGAATTGGTAGTCAGATTGTTGTCAAATAATATGAGGTGGCCAGAGGTCACAGTAATGTCTGGTTGGCCGCCGAAGTGTCATCGGTAGGTGGTTTTTTATTTATTTTATGGGAGTTAGCATAAGGTGACTGGAGGTGATAGAGAGGAGAGAGTGAAAACTTTAATTTCAAAAAAAAAAAAAAACTCTTTTTGTGGTTTTCAAAAATTTTAAAAATTTTGGAGTCAATTCTATATTTTGGAAATGAAAAAAAATATATCACAAGAATTTTCATTTCTAATTTCCAAAAAAAAAGAGATGAAAACAAAAATAGAAAACAAGAAACAAAAGTGTTAATAAATTATCCTAAATTATTTAGTTGTTAAATCTGTGCCATATATTTTTCTAAAATTAATACTTTTTTTCTTTTTTTCTTTTGGAGGGGAGTGTTTGGCAATTATGTGATTTACCATGTGGGATCGTGTAAATAAATAGAGATTTTCGTCTTGTAATGATCCAATACTAATTTACAATTCTTACAGGTGATTAGTTCTCACAATTTTTCTCCATTAGCTAATGCATTTAGCCAATACAATTTTCAAGTCTTGTCGACTATGGAAGAAGAAATATGACATGACAATGTAACTCAATACACACGCCTAATAAAAACAAAAACAACCTCTCACATCTCAAGAGGGATAGGCTCAATAAAACCAAAACACCAATATGACCAAGAGATGCTCATTGTCTGTTATGATGCTTTAGTCTTTGGTTGATTTCCAACCTGCTTTAGTCTTCAGTTTTTTGAAAGTGACTACAAAGAAAGTTGGAACAATATTCTCTACTCCACAAAACAAATCGAGGGAAAAGCATCCTAATAGCAAGGGTAACGTCTATGTTATTGATGCAGGATAGAATAATGAAATAAAAATATTAATCATGAATTCCATTAGGAGGTATTCTCTCTTAAAAACAGATTAATTCTCTCAAAATAAGTTGTTTAACCCTAAAATTCACAACCATTATTTATAGAAGAACCAGTCCTAAATTACAATAGGAAATAAGTTATGAAAGATAATGCTCGCTAATCAAGCCTAAATCAAAGACGGTGCAAAAATTACCAAAAATGAAAAAAATTGAGTTAAGTTCAAATCTGGAAACTATAATAAAAATTACATATTTTGAAGAAAAAAAAAAAATCTAGTCTTAAACGGATTCGTTTAAACTAAGTAATTATAAAAACAAATTTTTCCTAAAATGGAAAAATCACGAAATTGGAGGCCTAAACATTGGAATTTGGCCGAAATCCATTGGTATACCATGGCAAAGCAATGGGTATTGATCAATGACATTTTTTTCTTGTCTCGACCGAATTTAACGTCATTCTGAGCACTTGTCAACTTGCGTCTACCAGTGTTTTTTTGCTGTTCATATTTGACCATGAGTTCCAAAAACTCTATGGCCAAACACTCAGCATCAGTTATGAGAGAATTCTTACTTTGTTTCATTGTTTGCCTTTTTTTTTTTTTTTTTTTTTTTTTTTTTGGGGGGGGGGGGGGGGGGGGGGGGGGGAAGTTGTATTGTGTATTTCTATTTTTTGGTAGTCTCAACTCCTCTATACTTTTACGGGCACATATTTACCTCAATTATCTTATGTTGCGGCAAAAATCTTAACCACTCATTATCTTCTTCCTCAACAATGCACCTCAATTCATCTTTTTAGGGGTAACACGAGGCAAGTACTTCAAAATAATTTTATGACATGCCAAAACTTTATTCTCGACTCCTCTATCCTTTACTTGTTTGCTTAATTTCCTTTTATAACAATTATTCACTAGTGAGGCATTTTGCTTTGTTATCTAAAGCTGTTTTGAAACACTTGGAGAAGCCATGAATGCCCCTCCTTGGCAATGTTACTGGTAATTAATTTTCTGTGCCT